>JALPQD010000284.1:2356259-2956259 GCA_023101885.1 Typhlomys cinereus
TTGTTGTTTCCTACCATGTTCAGTACTGGGTCCTGGAATCAAAACAGAAGTGTGTCCATGTGTGTGTCTGTGTGTCTTGTGTGTAAATCCTGGGACTGCACTCAAAGCCTTTTTCATGAAAGGCAGGAGCTCTATTACTGAGCTACATCCCCAGCTGCATGTCAAATTCTTTAATTCAGTTTATAGTCTATTTGAGGAGCACAAACTTAAAATCAAAATACAAATTATGTTGGAACAAAAGAAGAAAAATATTTTTTGCCTTAGGCTAGGAGAAATATTTATTCAATGTCATGATGTCATAAGGTACCAACTGTGAAACTAAAATCTAAAGATTAAAAAATGCTTGAGTAGAAGAGAATAGAAGAAACCATAAGTAAAAAAGTGATAACAAAACACACTCAAAGTATTCTACCTGAGATAACAAAGGAAGAGTGGGTTTAGAAATCAGAAAATATTTCATTAAAATATGTATCTCTTTTATTTAGCAATGCAGATTTTTTCAGTAAATGTCAAAAGTCAAGTATTGCTCTAGGATGTGGAAAATATATAAGATTCAAAGAAAATAGTGACATATTGCTTTATTATTAACATTTAAAACAATAGTCTTAATGTGTTATATCTTTAGAAATCACTCAAAATGGAATAGATATTCCTTCACCTGGCATGCTTGGTTGGTACTTTGGATAAAGGCTCTAAGCTATACCAGTAGACATGTGAAATTCATACTCTCATAAACACAAAGTTTTCCAATTTTCTGGCTACTAAAACAGATCCTGCAGTACATTGTCACCATTTTAGTAATGTATACTTATTTAAATTAATAATACACATGTACTGAGTATCTTCTAAGTTAGTGAATGAAAGTTTACCTATGGGAGCAGCATAATGGGAAAGTTTATTAATGTTTATTTTTAATATTTGTTCTGGTGGCTAAAGTAGTGAATGTAGAGAGAGCTTTTAAAGTCCAATATTTCAAAGTATTTATTTGCAAAAAGTTGATCAATACAGAGTATATGGCATTAATAGTATTTCATCTTATAGTCCATCTAGTACCAGGTATTTTAAAACATTCAGCTTCATGTCATAATTGTAAGCATTAATTCATGTATAATCTCAGTAATTTAAATTCAATTGAAGAACTTTTGCTATTTAGTGTATGTTTGTGAAGTATATATGATGATGACCTGAAAGGCAAATTAATAGCAAGATTATGGTCTTATGGATCTCACAACTCATTATGTTCTCACTGATCAATATCTGGCACCACATAGTACAACTTCAGTGTGTTTCATTCATTTCGATGAGCAGATCTATATTTGTGCTACTTTACTATGCTGCATATTTCACGGGCAAAAGACCTTCTTGAGATCTCTGAGGCTATTATCCATCTAATTGCTTTTAAAGTTAAGAATTCAGTACTTGAAAGTTTATTCAAGTTAATAGCTTTCAGTTCGTACTCATAAGACAGCTCAAAAGAAGTTATCTTTGATATCATATCAAAGATGATATTTTCATATCTTCAGCTATTTTTAAACTTTATCTTAGTTTTGTCATAGAACTAATACTCAACATATGTTCTATTTTTAATCATTAGGGACATTGTAGGAGGAATCACTAGTAAGTTCATCTTCATGTTGTATTCCGTGTAGTTTGAACAATGCACTGTAAAAAAAAAAAAAAAAAAAAAAAAAAAAAACAAGCCTTTGTTTCCAGAAAGTTACTCTAAGACTAAAGAAAAGTCTGTGAATATTATGGGTGGCTTTGATTTGTTTCAACATCTGAAATAATTGGACCAAACCCAGTAGTTATAGTTAGCTTTGGAACCAAGTAAATCCAACATTATTTGATCAGGATCATACCTGTTCCCATGAGAGTTGTAACAGCCTAAAATCTCAAAATGTTTCACAAAATTTGAAACCAAATTTTTTCCTTGATCCTCCAGAATTTCTTTCAATCTGAGCAGCATTTTACAAAGCCAGAGATGCTGCCAACTGTTACCTTGTTCCAATAATTCTTTCCTGGAATAAAATTATGCAGTAAACTTATCTTGGGCTTTTCTGTAATAATTATTAATAAAATAACCGTAATCTGCTTCTCTAATTTACTATGTGAATTTTACACTTAGAGTAAAGTAGCTGACAGGTGTGCCTGCTACAGTTCTTCATGAAACAAATTACCAGTCATTGACAATCGCCCCTAATATTTAACAACACCATGGATTTTCATTGTTCTTCTTATCATATTAGATGGCTAATTTCAGCTGTCAACATGATGAAATCTAGATTCACCTGGAAGGCAGATGTGTGAGAATATGTTCTGGAAATTATCTTCATTGCACTGAAGTGGGAAGATCCACCTACTCAGGTATGCAACCTTCTCTGGCTGGACTCCTGGACTGTAAAGATAGAGAATTAGAAATCAGTGGTACAATGCATTCCTTTTTCTCTCATTGACTGTGGATGCAATGTGACTAGCTGCTTCAAGCTCTTATCTTAAACTCCCTTCTATTGGGAACTATGTTTTGAACTGTGATCAAAATAAACTCTTTCTTCTTAAAGTTATTTCTGTAAGGGTGTTTTATCACACAACAGCAAAATGAATGAGGATATAAATTGGTTCCCAGAAGCAGAATTGTTATTGAAATAATCCTCTGTGGTTCTTAGGCCTCTGGAACTAAATTTTGGGGGGAAGGAATGAGGAAGAATTTACTACATTGCATAGAAAAGCCAGCAAAATCTAGAAACAGAGCTTAAAGGGACATTCTAGTGGGAGTTTTGGAATAATGCTGAGAGAAAAATGGACAGTGGATGTGAAAACTGTTAAGTTAAACAGGTGAATGAGGACGATTTCAGCAATCAAGGTGGTGTCATTTACTGATATTTCAACAAGAATATGATTTCATCATACACATGTACTGTAAACATGATGTTGAATTTAACATCAGTGATTTTTTGTGGAGGAAAGGGATGTAAGAAAGCTTAGTGTTCCCAATAAGGAGAACACAGACAACAAAGCAGCTGTGAGTGGTAAAGAGACAGGTCAGTGTTACTGATGAGACATTTGGGTTTTGCACTTGGACAATAGATAGGTGCTCTGGGAGCAATGAAGATTTCATATTGTAGAGATGCAAATTTATGTGAAAGGAGAAATCTCAAACTGAGAATACATCTGAAATTGGTGGGATTTTCAGCTCCTCTAAAGAAACAACCTAGAAAGTTATTTCCAAGGATCAATAGATGATACAACTGTAGTTCTACATAGGCAGGTTCATGGTGAACTGGCTAAAGAACATGGAAGTGTCGTCCACATGGCACTGGTATTGGAGGTTTGGAGAATACAAGATGGAGTGGATTTGCTCCATGATGTGAGAGAACAGTTGAGTTCAGGCAATGTGTAACGAAGTGAGAATACTTATAATAAGGTCTTGTGGGTCATTGCAACTGTCAAGAAGTCCAAGTAGCAATGGAGACCCCTGCATACTGAAGATGGCAAGACATTTCACAACCATGGAGAAGAGTTCAGCAATGGATTGGTCCTGGCCAAAGAGATGGACTTCGTGGGTTTCAAGGGGCAAAGCCTTAGCACTGGAGCTACTGCCTTTGGACCTAGACAATTTCCTCACAAACCTGATGACACACATAAGGCTACTGGATTTGATGTCTGTCCTGTTGGATTTTTTGTTTTGATATGATCTAAATATCTTATCATGCCTTCGTATTTATGAGCCTATCTGAATAAGTGATTTGTTTATGTGCCATATTGAAAATAGGTTACTCTCACTTTTCAACTTAATGAGATCTAGAACCACCTGGGACATGGGTCCGTGGACATGCCTGTGGGAGAATATGTTGGCTAAATTAACTTAAGTGTCAAGAGTCACACACTGTGGAAAACACCATTCCCTGGATAGGATTCTATTATCTTGATGAAGAAAGAGAACTGACAGTAGCATGTGTTCATTGTTGTCTGCTTCTTGTCTGTAGATACGATGTTAAATGCCACTTCAAGCTCCTCCTTCCTCGACCTTTCCGCAATAGTGTGTTATAGCTTGAACCATGAGTCAGACTAAGCCTTAATTTCCTCTGAGTTACTTTTTTGGACGTGATAAGGTGCATTTAAACAAATAGTAGCAATAAGAAAAGAAAATATGTTTTATTCTTCTCTTATGTTATATTGGCTGTGTGTGTGTGTGTGTCTATGTGTGTGTGTATGTGTGTGTCTGTGTCTGTGTGTCTATGTGTGTGTTTGAATACATGTGTACACACTGATGGAGAAACTATCATTTAGATTGTACATTGGGGTTACTTTTGCTATTAGTCAAGTTTTTAACAGAAAGAATACATTAAGGTATGTTAATAAATGCAAATGTTGGTGATGTTTTATTTTGAAATTGACAAAATTCTGGTGATTATTGTTTTTAATTATCCAAAGTCATAGTTTCCTTGCTGATCTGGACTATCTATAAGGGAGCTGACATTTTAAAAGTACAGATTCTAAATCCAGAGAGATATGGATGTCCTTTATTGTGTTCCACAGAAACCATGTGACACCCATAAATTTGTACACTTCCTAATGCACCGATTATCCTAATCCCAAGAAGTGTGACTTTCAAATTGTATATGAGTTCCTTTTTAACATCAGATTTTTGAAGTTTATGAAATGTAGCATTCCAAGCCTTAATTTTATTTTATTAATATTTTTATTTTTTTAATTAGTTTTTTGTAACTTGGATTTGGTTATTCATTATCCACTAACAATGAAGCAGTTCTACTGTAAATAACAATTTAAAAGATAAACAATTATTTAAATACTGTTAGTTTGAAATTATTTTATAGTTTATTTTAAAGAAAATCTCTTGAAAATAATTCTGAATAATTCTAAAAGAAAAGTCTCAGTATATGAATATGAAACACCTCTATATATTATCTATTTCAATTTTCATGCTAGATATGAAGCCATTAGTTTTTACAAACAACAAATATCAATTCATGTGTCCACTTTTATCTTTAGACCATATTGCCTCTGTTTGAGGTCTACTACTCTACATACAATAGTAGACCGCTGGTGATTTCTAGTCACAATTCCTTTTAATTCATAAACAAAACAAACAAATGTCCTCTGAGCCAACTTCATGCCAAGATAGAGGCAATCTTATCAAACAAGAAGTTACTTCCTTTCCAGCAGCTTACTTCTTGATAAAAGTTGGTCACTTAGTAGAAGGCTTATAACACCCGAGCTCTGTACAACTTACATAGCATGCTTTGTGCCTGTCAAGATTTAAATTTCCAAACCTAAAAATTGAAAAGAAATAATAAAGATATTTTTATTATATCATTTTGTAAGTTTTATGTTTCTGTGTAAGTGTTATGTTCACATTAAATTTCTAGAATGTGTTTGAAGAATGAAGTCAAATTAAAGCTAACTTTGGATGAGATTAAACCAATTTGATTGAGTTTTCCTATTGATACTCTGGTAGCTTATAAAGTGATTTTTTTTAAAAAAAATGTTTAGTTAAAATTCTTAGAGTGTAATATAAGTCTTAAATCTTAAGAGAACACTTATGATTTTTAAAAGTTCATTTAATTTAGGCTGGAAAGATAGCTCAGGGGTTAAAACTCTGTCTCATGAGCAGAAGGTCTGAGTTCGGATTCCAGGTCCCATGTAAAAACACCAGGCAGAAATGTGGACTGCCTCCCCTTCTGGCCCCAGTGGGCAGAGACTGGGAAATCCCAGAGCAAAGCAACAAGGAGGTAAAAGTAATGCAGGATAATTTCAGAAGTAACCCTTGGTCCTCCACAGGGACACATAGTGACCTCTGATACACACACACACACACACACACACACACACACACACACACTAAGTAAATAATATTAAAAAGGTTCATTTAACTGAATTTCAGATAATGCATGTTGTCACTTTTCAGTAATTTTATGAAATTCATGTATAAATGCTTTAAAATATTCTTAGAATCATCTTTCTTGCTTTTTTATTATTTTAGTAATATTTTATCAAAATTCACATTTTTTTACAAAGCCATTGTGTTGTTTTCTTTAGATAATGACTGCTCAGGCAAAGATTCCATATAAGGGTTATATTCTGAGAAAAAGCATAATGGTTTGTGTGTTACTGTTTCTAAGACAGATATATAATAATAATAATAACAATAATAATAATGTATTGTAAGTAAATATCTTCTACAGTGAGTTTTCTTTGTTATAAATTCTCATGAAATGATGATGTTTGTGAATTCTGTGTTTTATTTCCGGAGTTGTTATACACTGACTTTTCTTGTAACAGTGACAGAAAATCACCAAGCTCTTACTTGGTAGAGTACCTCTCTGATATTTAGGAGATAGAAAAAGGTAGAGCCACATTTGAATACTTTCAGTTCACTAGAAAAGCAGGGTGATTTTTAGAGAGATTAAGAATGAGGCATTCACATTTTGTTTGAACTAGATTGAAGAACACAATGGACATTGTAGAACTATTTATTTATCTATCTAGTTAATTTTATGGGGAAAATGCTAACTTTGTGATATTCAATAAGATAGGGTGATTTCTTCAAAAACTGAGTTACTGGGTTTCTGAAGATTTTTCCATCTTAGAGGCTTTGCTTCAAAGTAATATCATTATAATGATCTTTCGTGAAGAGGGAGAGAATTCAAGCCAGTTCTTTCTACAGTTCATTCTTAGTTCAGTAATAAGTGCAATCCTGGTTTTGAGCTTCAGAAATTAGTGGCACTGAACACTTTCCCCCTCTGCAACTTTGCTGTGAGGAATGCCATGACAGATTCTGTGCTGTGTTTGCCTATGAGATGATTTCCTTGAAGTCCCATAATGAGTTGTTTTTGGCAGGATTAATGAGTATTATAATGGTAAATGGATGTTTGCAGCTCAGTTGTGTTCCATCACAGAGTAACATGGGGTTTCTGGTCCCTTGGAGGCCATAATTGGTGGCATTAATGCACTTTTTAATTACACTTCATGAAAAAAAATGAATTGGAACCAAAACAAAAGCTAAGTGATCATCTCTCTGCTGCTTCGCATAGTGTAAACAGAAGATGGTTGCTGTTGCTGGTTTCTGTAATTTGAATTATATTCTCTAGATAGAACACATGCAGTATGTTTTGATGACATTTGATTAAGAAAAGGTTTTTTTGTACTTTTGCCTTTCATTTCATCTATTGAAATAAACATATACAATTATACATCAAAATTACATGCAAGTGAGAAATATATACATATTATAACTGCACATATTATACATGTATGTGAAGGCAAACCTAAAATAATGGGCTCATCTCTTATACTTAAAGCACTTCGCCTCCTGTTTCTCATTGTTAGTGTTGAGCTGTGTAAATGTAATTAAATCCCAAAGCTCCATGAATAAGCTAGAATGCACTCACTGAGCTATTTTTCTTTTTCTCTTCTCACATACTGATGTGAGAGATTCTTAACAGCTAATGCTCTAGTATCCCCCAACTTTGCAGTGGTGAGTAAAACGTGGGTCTGTAGGGCAGCATGTGAAGGTAGCTCACAGAAGGGAAAAGCATTTCTTATGGCAGTGTGACTAACACAAACATGCAAAGAGTATAATAATAACCTTAAAATATAAAGCTGTCTGTTTCTAATCTACTTATTTATACCCTATATTATGCTTTTTAACTATTAATATCAACAATATTATTGATATTTAACATCATATTTTAAATAGTTGCAGAAGAAAATAGTAAACTATAGCTAATTAAGAATTTTATAAGACATATGCATGCCTGCATTTAATTGATTATGTGAAAAATGTTATGTCATTGGCAAAACAAGTCAGTATTCTGATAATTCCTTATTTCACATAGTCCTTAAGAAACAGTATACTTTCTAATTATGAGGGAAGAATTGTGAATGGACCAATGACATTTATAGAAAAAATTGGGGGGTATACTACTTGGGTCATTTTGACTTTTGACATTTGGCAAACTTTTCCCTTGGTAGGTTCATATGCCAAATTATAGGGTTTTCATTTAATGACATATTCAAAAGTAAATCTCTGTAATACCTACTGTAATCACAAAGATTATAAACAAGAGAGAAAAGAAAGGAGGGCCTCAAAAAAAAAAAAAGGAGACAGGGGATCACACTTCAGTAGAGAAAATAAGTCACAATCAAGTGTTGCATGTAAGTAGTGAGACATCTGGTATAGCTCACTCTCACTTCTCTTCCTGGTCACTTGTGACTGAACAAGTTTGATTTTACCAACCAGGAAGGGTATAGGGACTGGCAGATAGATGGTAACTGTCTTCCAAATGGGACACTGAAACACCCCCCCCACCCCACTGCTGTGTCCTACTATTCCATCTACCTTTGAGTCTCCTCTTATACGAAGATCTTCATTTAAACAGTCTTTTATCTTTGGTTGGGACATGACCTTTGCTTCCATTCAGGATGTAGCCAAGGGCAGTGCAGGAAAACAATAGCTGAAAACAACAAACCATAATTCATAACACCAAAGTACCCTACATTATTTACCTGGAACCAAACCAGCCAAATCTCTCCACATCTTAAAGTTTAGGGAAACTTGTGGAAGAGGGGGGAGGCAAGATTGTAAGAATCTGAACATGGGGAGGACCAGTGATATGCAAGATACTCCACACAAGTTAGGGATGTAGCAGCCAAGATTGGACTTTGCCTGACCTGCATAATGGCTGACATGTCAATGACCTCCCAGAGACCTCCCTGGATCACAGGGGAAACAGCTCCAGGCAGTAGGATCCTTAGAGGCAAAGGATTAAACAGTTATAATAGAGTTCCCATACTAACCGGGATCCCAAGAAAGGGTTCTGGACTATGCCACTGAGTCCTGAACCCACACTAGGGTGGAGGAATCAGAGGAAGGTTTGGCATTCACACAAAAGGATGCTCCAGGGGATGAGAGGGAGGAAGGGGGAGGCACTGGGAGAGGAGGAGGGAGGGAGGAGGGTGAAAGGAAGGGAGAAAAGGGGAAGAGTGCAAGGGGGAGATGACTGGAAAGGGGAGAAGGGAGGGAGAGGGAGGAGTACCTATTGAGCTTGTATGATTAGAAAAAAATAAAATGTGGGAGAAATATAAATTACAGGGTTTTCTGGAGTTCTGTAAAGTTTCATTTTTAGGGGAACAAATATCTAAAGGTGGGGAAGCAGATGGACAGGAAACCTAAAATCTCTCTCCTTAGGATTTTCAGAATTTGGTAAGTGCAGAACTATCACCAGTGTGTGCATCACTGCCTGCCAGAAATGGGACCCTGGTTACATGCAGCTCCACTCTCCCTCTACTTGTGATGATTGAGTGTGCCGGAGTTGCCTTGTTTCCCTTTAGAAGAGTGATGATGGTGATTAATTCAGTTGATGCATCATTGTCCTGTTTCCATTGCTTTAGTAGTCGCCACGAAATGTCTTAAAATAACCAGACAGCAGTTTATATATGTGAAAATTCTCTGTGCTTTTGCATATTATCATTCTATCTATTTCTGATGCTGATCTTGTCATCCATGCCATCTAAAAATACTAGAAAAAAAGACCAAAATGCATATGAAATCTGAATTTTAAGTAGACAGTTAATGCCAGCTATCTACATATCCATACATATATATATGAACACATACAAAAATGTAATTTTAAACTTTATCCATATCTCATTTGCAGTAAACAATTTGCCCTAATTAATGTTTCTGTGACATTTTCATTTGATTTCATGTACATTAGATAGCATAGCCTCAGTTTTATAATATCAATAATTCAAAACATTAATTGCAAATATTTCTTGAGCTTTAGTCTTCTGCAAAAGCCTTCTGGAAGAAAACTCATCTTTTATTCACTTTATGGGATTTTTTTTGTACTGAAGTTTGAAGGACAGAGCTATTTCCCAAGATCACCCATTCTGCAGATGGAAGAGGAACTCACCATTCCATGTTCAATATGATCTCACATGCTATTTAATAGCTATGGGAAGAGAAAGAACATCAACAAAAACATTTTAAGTCTTTTCAGCAACACTGTTGAGTTAGATAAATGAAGTACGTTAATTAGACTTTTTAAAATATATTTGAGTGGCTTGCAAGGATTACATAATACACATGGTTCAGTGAGTACACACCTATCTGTAACAGTTACTCTTTTCTATTGCTGTGAGAGAACACCCAAAGTCAAACAACTTAAAGGAGAGAGGAAGATTTATTCAATTTTCTGTTCCAGAGGGGAGAAACAGTCTTTTGTGATAGATGCCACATGGCTGGTGGCTGAAGCTGGAGGCAGGCTAAGTCACTGTAAACATCATGGAGGCTCAAAACTGCTCAGTCCAGTAGGCTAGTGGGTGAAAACTAAAGGCTGGAGGAAGTCTCTCTCTTTAGTCCTCTGTTCTATGGTTCCATTTATCTAGTCTGCTACTGGGAGGTTCCAATCAGATATAGGGAGATTCCAATCAGATCTAGGGCTGGTCTTTGTATTGTAAATATATTGATTGAGATAATCATTCAGGTGGTCTCACAGCTGATCTTAGTTAATGCCAGGTGTGGTCAAGATGACACCCAAGATTAACTATCACACTATTCTTTGTGCAGGGTCATTTCTCTGGAACCTGACTCACAGACATATACACAGCAACCTTGAATAATATTCACTTTTAAAGCTACAGTGTTCGGACAGGGAAGGGTGCTGATGACTGCCAGATTACAACTTGGGCTGATTTGGAGACCACAGTTGGTCTGACAATTCTTAACTGTCTTGCAAAGAGCAAACTGATTGATAGCTTTTGTGCTTCTATTTATTTACCTGTAAATTGTAAAATTGTACTATTCCTCACAAAGGCACCATGATTTTATATATATTTTTATAAGATAGATAGATAGATAGATAGATAGATAGATAGATAGATAGATAGATAGATGATAGAGAGAAAGAAAGAGAAAAAAAATAGCAAAAGAGCAGGAGGAGAGGAAATCAGTCACACCTGCAAAATGTAGAGGTTGACTTGAAAGTTGATTCCCTCCTACCACACATGATCTCTTAGGATTGATCTCAGGTCAAAAGAACTGGCAAGGTTGTTTTACACATTTACAAAATGCATCTGAAGCATTTAATAACTCACAGGAAGTGCTTAATAAATGTGTATATTGTCATTATGAAGCAAAAGAGGCACCTTTCTGGGGAGTGGATATTGGTTATCACACAGAAGATATTACAATACAGCTGCTATTTGATGGCATGTCTTCAAAGATGTTTGTTGGTAAAATCAAACTCACTCTTTCTCAAATTAATAGGATTAGATTATATACACTAAGTTTAAGACACTAGTTTTGGACATTGTTATTATCATCCACACCATCCTCAATGAAGCCTGTGATTGATTGTTTCATTTTCAGAAAATATTATTGGAATGAATTTTGAAAATTTAAAAAGTGACCTTGTATGTAATTTATCATAGATGAAGAAAGACTATAACTACTGTAAGTAAAAGAGAGCCTTGAGTTTGAATTTTAGTTCTTCCACATGTTGGGAGTTCAAGTGAGAGCTTACTCAGGCTGGATCACAGTTGTGTCAGGGTTGTCATGGTGGTCTAGAAATTGAAAGCTGCATGATGAACAAGAGTTATTACAGCTTTATAGATTTCTTGCCCAAGATTCATGCAAATCCTTAGTAATGATGTTAGTCTATTACTCATAACATCAGCCACGAAAAGTGTGCACTCATACTTCATAGACTCAATATGTTAACTAAAGATCAAAGAAATCATTGTGCCTACACACTGTATGATACAAGGAAATATTTCTGTTTTAAGTTTCATTATTTTATATGCTAGTATGTAGAATTTTTTCTGTCTATTTATTGTTATCTGTGTTATTTGGAAAAAAATATTTTTATTTGAATTTTTATTTAAGTTTCTTTCCAAGGACAATATTAGGCTACAGATAAATGCCTCTAAAACTTGATAGTGAAAAACAAAATAAATAAGTTTCAAATAAACTTTATGTATTTAATCCCTAAACCTACATATGAAAACTTGCAAAAATTAAACTCTAAAGTTCGGTTTGAGTTTCCTAAAACAGTGTCCCACCCACCATGTAGAATTAGCTGATAGTAAACTTGCAGTTCACATGCCTCAGTCTTCCAACCTTTGGAATTACAGACATGTACCTCCTTTATTTAGATGAAGCTGAGTTTTAGAATTCTTCACATATGGTTGGCTTTTCATGATATGATGAAATTATGCATTTTATTGCATATATAGACTCTACAAGTAGAAAAATGTGTATACTGACTTCTATTATTATAAAATACACTTCTAAATTTCAGAAAATAGATTATTGTTTTCTTTAACCCATTTAACACATCAAATTTTAATATGCATGAAATTAAAAAATTAGGAATCATATCATACCATACCATATGGAAAGATTAATCAAAGTATAGATAATATTACCAAGATTTTGTATTTTAGCAAATGAAGCCATATACACTTGGTAGAATTCACTTTTTACTTCTGCAAGAAGTCCCTGAAGCAAGTAGTCTAAAGGAGGATTTATTTGCCTTCATTTTCAGAGGTGTCAATGCTGCCTGGCTCCATTGCATTGATTCTGTTTGGTGAGACTTCAAGTCGGGATATGTGAAACAGAGCTGCTCATCTCATGGAGACTAGATACAGAACAAAGGATGATATTGCCTCAAGAACACATCACAGTTGACTCCTAATGTCTCTACCTGCCTCACCAAATATTGGCACAAACCATGGGCCAAATTTTCAATACATGAGCACATGGGAGGGGATTAATTCTCATTCAAACAAAAATATTATTAAATCTGTGCCAAATACTGTGCTGTCCCTAAATACTGTGAATGAAGTATACTAAAAAAATTAATTCACTAACATTTTTCATTAAATCTATTTGAAATTCACAGACCTTAAATTTTTTACATCATAATTCATTGAAAAAGGAAAGCTTGAAAATTTTGAAGGATAACCTGAGATCAAGACTATGAATCTGTCTGAGGAGTTGATAGCCATGTTAGGAATATGAATTCTAGGATATAAAATATGATCAAAGACCTTTTTTTGCTTTCCAAGGGAATAATGGCCCTGAGCATAGAAACACATATCTTTCATAAAAGCAAGTTACTAAAAATGTTTGCTAAATGAATATTGAATATGGTCTTGCATAATTAATTTAAGATGGCATGATTTAATTATCAATATTACCCTCCACCAAACCCTTGACTGTCTCTGCTGTAGTCACACCAACATGCCCAACTCTATCTCCCAATCTCACACCACAGAATTTGTCAGTTGATCCAAGCATCTCAGGCTCACAAATAGGTACAATAAAATTTCCTTCTATACCAAGCTCCATAATCATACTGGAATTCCAAGCCAAATACTTTAGACAAGATGTAGAAATTTTTAGTTGATATATTTTAAGCTCTTCCTACCTCTGAAAAGACAGTTGTCTTAAAGATAAAGGCAGAATATATTTTCCAAAGAACTGAGAAATGATACTATGATGAACTATACTTTGTAATTCTTCATTCAAAGAGCACCTGAAAAAGATTACAAGAATCCATTTAAGATCCTGGTATATATTATATTCATAGTTCCTTTCTAGATAGTGTGGATGTACTCATTGTCATTTTTTGATTTTGCGTATGCAGCATGCAAACTCATTTGCTTGCTTTCTGATGTACTTCTGTGTGGCACTACCACTCAGGGAGGCCCTAGCCCGGCTCTCAAATTAAGGACCAGCCTGGATGTACACACATGCCCTGGAGGGTCCCAATAGAGGACCATGCAGGTGGAGGGATGAACAACCAATGGGAAACAGCCATCTAACTTACCCCTGCAATGGACACCTAGTAAACAGTTAAATGACTGGTGGCTGTCCCCTGGAGGAGGAATGTCAACACCTGATTGGACCCTGACCTTATATAAGCCCAAATGCCCTTAATGACTCTGAATCTGTGGCATCTCGTCCACTGCTGCTTCTCTTCTGATTCCTGGGGTATGGTGGTGACCCTGTCGCCAGTTCGCCCATTCGCCTCTAGCCCTGAGGCCCTGCTTTTTCCCCCCTCTTTCCCCTGGCTGGCCCTGCAGGGGAAATGAAAACAACTGGAGCTCCAACTGGGGCTGCCTTCAGTGTAGTTGAGACACCCACTCTGGTAAAGTTCGGTGAGCAGCCTCTTTGGTTTTGTGTTCATGTGCTTACGGCACCTGAAGGTGAGCAGGTGGCCCCCTCCTCTTTCCCTTTCCCTGTTTGTCCTTAGGAACACAATCGCTCGCTTAATTTGCTGATGATAAAGAAGCCCCAATTGCTCTTTTGATTTGCTGAAAATCAAAGAGCCCCACTTTAGGTTAGGAACGCAATCATTCGTTCAGTGAGCCCCATTTAAGATTAGGAACACATTTAAACCAAGGCTTGTCCAGGTGAGTTCCCATGAGAGATTGATGCCCTCAGAATTCGGAGCCCAGGCTCAATTATATTGAATTGCCCTAACCTGGAGGCACTATATGCGCATAAGGCCTGGGAATTAGTGAACCTCTGGAAGCTCCCCACCAAGCATAAGACATTTGGTCTGATACATTCCTTGTCCATCTGTGCCTCTTTTGGTCTTATCTCTGTTCTTTAGAAAAATGGGCAATCTCCCCTTACACTGTAAAGAGCCCCAGATACCTGTCTTAAAATTTCTACTAGAGACTAGAGGCCTGGAGGTTAGGTCTGCTGGCCTACAGGAATTCTGGAATGAGGCTGCAGTTTTAGCACCTTGGATCCCCCCAGAGAATATGTGGGAACCAGATTATGGATAAGAATGTTTTCCTTGCTAGATGTTTTTCATAATTAAGCTAAGCTGCCGGACTTAACTAATATGAGGTCTTGTTTTAAATGAGGCTTTCCTAAATGTTAATCTGCCTTTGATAAAGCTTTCAAGGGTAATTTTAAGACAGTTGCTGGTAAATTGTACAGTTGCCAGTAAAATGTTGTCCATTTGCTTGTATATTTATATGTTCTGTGTTTACATATGTGTCTTGTGTCTGCGGCCACTCAATTTTTTTCATTTCTGTTGCATGCTGATATAAAAATTTTGGCATGCCATTTTTAAGTACATGTATGCACACTTAAAAATAAGAACAAATGGGGCTGGAAAGGTGGCTCAGGGGTTAAGCCTCTGCCTTGCAGGCGGAAGGTCCTGAGTTTGGTACCTAGACCCCATGTATAGATGCCAGATGGAAGTGGGGATGGGCTGCGATTCCGGTCATGGTAGGGCGGAGCCTGTGAATTCCAGGGCAGAGTAAACAAGAAGGAGGTGGAAGGCGTCCATGGTGGTTCCGGAATTCGTCGGTGGTTCTACACACATACACACACACACACATATATACACACGCACACACATACATGCATAATTGAATAAAAATTAAAAAAAAAAGAACAAATAATTTTGGTAACATCTAAGGCCTTAACTAGTCATGTTTTATATTGATCACAACTGTTTTTCTGATAGATTGTAAGTTTTCTTTCATGAAAAATGTTCTCCCTTGGTTTTGATCTTTAATGGGACTGCAAATGAAAATGCCATTGTGTTCTTAAATGTTTTTCCATGTGTTCCCAAAATAACAAAGCCACTATGATATTGCTTGATCAAACTTGTTCATTCCTCTGACTGCTTTTATAGAATTTTATCCCATCAAATCTAGTAACCCGGAAAGTATAACTGTCTTCTAAAAAGTTCATTGGAATTTCTTCCTTCTCCTGGTATGTATGAGCTTCCTTTCTTGGGGACAAATATGCTTTCTAATTATTACATTCTCCCATGTGTACTCCTACTAAGATGGAACGGGAATTCAAGCTTGCACTTCAGCCAGACCTGATTCCTTTAAAATAAAGAAGGATAAATGCCGAATCGAGCATAGTCTTTTTTCAGAAAATTCTAAGTGCATTTGGGTCAACTCAGGTTCATGTTTCCTTTTTCCTTGCAAGATTTTGGCCTAAGTTACTTAAGGAGTTTCTCTGAAGATCCATCTGCCTAAGGGGACTAGCAGGCACACCCAAGCTGAAAAACCTGAAATTCTCTTCCCAGAAAAAAAAAAAAAAGCTTTAAATGTGTCCTGAGCACTGCTCTTCCTGGCCCCTAAGAGGGAAGTCCAGGATGGCCATATGCCTCCTGGTCGCTAATATTAATGGAACCTGGAATGTTTCAAACTATTCTTTGACATATCAAAAATTAATGAGACTAAAGTATAAATTATTACTGCTGAATCCTTTGACAAACAATTATTGGACAGGATACCTGCTTTCTTTTCACGCATAAATTTGGCAACTTGGTTAACTTTTGGAGTTGCCCTTTTAGTGCTAATTGTCCTATTTAGATGCAAATGGAAAGTCATAAGGTCTCAGCATTTACAAGCTTGCTTTCCAGGTCCTCAGGGCATCCATTCAGGCCTCAGGCATTCCTCAGCATTTACAACAAAAGCTTGCTTTCCAGGTTCTCAGAGCATCCATTCAGGCTTTAGACATCCTAAGGCCACCAAAGGCCCCTTGGAAGCCTGGCTGTCCTCCATTGAAGCTATGCCTTACTAATTTACAATTGCTAAGTTTTGATTTGTGTCTTACCAGCTCTTCTGGATTCTTTCTCCACCTGCCCCACCCAGAGCCTCTCTGCCTGCCCCACCTATAGCCTCTCTTCATGCCCCTGCAAAGATGAGAACCTGCTTTTCTCTGCCACCTTGAGTTCCCCTTTGGAACCATGATGGCTGTCTCCTGAAGGAGGAATGGCAACACCTGATTGGACCCTGACCCTATGTAAGCCCAAATGCCCTTAATGACTCTGAATCTGTGGCATCTCTTCCACACTGCTTGTCACCTGATTCCCGGGGTCTGGTGGTGACCCTGTCGCCGGCTCACCCATTGGCCTCTAGCCCTGAGGCCCTGCTGTCCTCCCCCCCCCCCCCCCCGCTAGCCCAGCGGGGGATACAGCAACACTTATGGACATTTTCCAGATTGGGTTTCTGTACTTCTGGTCATTTTCCAACCTGTATTTATGTACATATGGTTATTTTCTAGATTACATGCTTATACTCATGGCCATTTTCAATGTTGTATGTATTCATGCATGTGTCATGGTCATCTTTTAGATTGTGTCCATGTATTTGTGATATTTTCTGTGTTGTATTTAGGTACTTAAGGATGATATTTTAAATTATGTTTATATTCATGGTCATTTTCCAGATTTTGTGGATTGGCTCACAGTCATTTCTAGACTGAGTAGATAAACTCATGATCATTTTTCTGGACATTTTATCAATGACTGAAATGAATTTTTCTAGCCATTTCCTTTCATAAAAGTAAATTTCTTTTCCTTTCATCCAAAATTCCAGGAGAAAGAAATGTTTCTCAATATCCTAAGAGTTTAAATCATTTTGCAACTTCCTCTTCTCATTTTTTCAATGTACTTCCAAGGTCCTATCTTAATGTTAAGCAAATATTTGATAACCTCTTTTTCAAATTTGTTGGTTCTTTTTTCACCTTGTTCATTCATACCTTTGGTTTTATATTCTTCTTATTTAATTTTCTATTGTCCAGTTGCTCTGTGAAAGAACTTGGGTCATAGAAAATCAGAATAAACTGTCCTTTGATTATTACTCAAAGCTCTGTTATGTTGGAAACAGCCAATTATCTCATAAGCTCTATAAATTGACACATTTAAAATGAGTTGATGAAACAGAGAAACAGATCTGACACCATCTATAAACTGATGGCCACATTTATGAATCAATTAAGTAAATATAACTAACTGTGCTGTTTAGGTGCTAATTCCTCCTTCAAACACTCCTCCCACCATGAATTCTGTTGAACTTCCTCAGTACAATTGTCTAGTACATGTTTCCCTGGCTAATGTGGGAAATTTAAAAATTGCCTTTTGTCAGCTTTCTGATTTTAACAATTCAAATTCTTTGTTGCTTTTATTGACAGTTCTCTTTCCTTCCTCCACTGTTCTCTGCACAGTTTGTCCCTCTGAAATTGGTACACTTAGGAGATGATCCTTCAGTGTCCTATCATCTACTACTCTCTTTGAAACTCTAGGATCTGAGTTATCTGTCCATCTCAGGTTCCTCCGGGGCCACAGCCAGACCCTGCTCTGTGTTTCCTATATTTGCACTGCAGCCTTGTGCTTTGCACTGCCTGTGCTAAGGAGCCTTTTTCACTGAAGATTGTTACATGATTCACTAGTCACATAACTCATTTATTTCTGATTCTACTTTTATACTATTTTCTTTTCTTTTTAATGCTGTATTAACTACTATATTGAAGGAAACTGATTAATTTTCCACAACAGGTTAACACTAATATAGGAGTGAAAACTTATTATTTGTATAGGGCTATCTCAATTTCCTTCTCCTAATAAGATTTGGTAACTCCCAAAGCTCCTAAATATAATCAAAAAGAATATTCAAGCCTGAATTTATAGTTGCTGACCATATATAAAGCCTTTACTTAACCTTTGAAGATTGCAGGGCAAGAATATGCCTCTAGTTAGTGACCATGTGATAATAAAATCAAGATTTTTCTCAGCACTAAAGAAACCCATCATCTGGTGATGCTACATGTGGCAGTGATAAACATGATTTGTGGAGACAGAAGACTGCAGTATGAATGCCTGCTTTATGCTTTGGCATCCTTCCTCAGGATGATTGCTCTGTTGAGCAACAGTTCCCTATCTTTCCAATTACCTAAAATGAAAGATATAAGGGCACTTATCCTAAGATAAAATTTTGTATTCAGATTTAGTGTTAGTCTTCTATTAAGTTTGTTTCTCTGTTATTAATTTTTTCATACAAAATAATCAAATAAAAATATCCCCACATAGTGACATATGGGATTAAACTTAGCTTTAGTATTTACAGAAATTAAATATACAAGGAAAATCAAGGAGAATTAATTCAACAAATATTTACTTACTGCCCCATACTTTATCAAGAATTATTTGAGATCTAATAGTGTAACTTTTACATCTATTGAATGAATTCTAAAGTAATTATATACTACCAAAGGAAAAGACAATAACAATCTGCAGTTTCAGAACACATATTCTATAAGCCAAGATAAGTGATGAAAAGGACATGGATCTTGTGAGTGATGAATCTGCTCAATCTTTTGATAGTACTGGTGGTGTTTACATTTTTTAGCATTTAAAATAGTATATTTCAAGGATATTTAATTTATTATTTGTGTGTTATTCTCTAAACAAGAAAAATAAAATATTAATTGTTTTTAAGGTTTTAGACATACTTTCATTGACACTGTAGAAATGGTATAAAATTCTTAGAACATATATTGTTCTTATTTCTTAAATATATGTGAATGTAACCTATTTGGGGTCATGTGCTTAAAGACTACATTGATCCTTCAATATTATATGAGCAATTTCCACCACCATATTTCCCACTGTTTAAAATAGTGAGAAAAACATCTATGGCAGTCCTCTATAAATAGAGTATCTACACTTATCTCTTCAGCTCTTTATGAAAAGTCACTTTGTAGAAGAAAAAAACGGTCAATGAAAGATAGAGAATAGGAAGAGGAGGAAATATCTACCAAAATCACAATTAGATATTGTGTCTCCTGCTTTTAATAAGAATCTAAATGGAAAAGATGAACACAAACTGATACATTATGATTATATTTTTTTTAGATAGCCAAGAACCTCTGCACCAAAATTATAATTTACGCTTTCAGTTCCAATGTCTTCATACATAATTTTTCCTGCTTACTTTATTTTTTAGAAAAAGGGATAATGAAATACTTTTAAGTATCTCTGTAGATAAAATAAAACTCTATCTGCAAAATGAAATACTGTGTTCTTGAGGAAATGTCACTGAGTATATTGTATTTACCTTGATTGTCTAAGATATACTCCTTGTATCTTGACAAATTGCTAAATTTTGGTGATTTATTTAATGATCTTGGCAAAAATGGGAAAAATTTGTCAAGCAACTGAGGAAATAAACATAAATTTGCCTATAGAGTATTAAGTATATGCATTTAGCAACAAGAAATCTTCACCTTACTTACACTCAGTTGTAGGTGAATGTCTACATCATACCATAGGTTAAGCCACTTTGAATTGTGACAGTCAACCATCAATATTATATGTGGTGTCACCAATGTTAATAATGAGTTTCTATCCCCTGATGCCCAAGCTTGTAATATTTCATTATACCATAGTAGAATTTTATACATTTATCCATTATTGCCATGATACTTGTCACTAATAAGTTCTGCCCCTGTAACACTGATGTCTGACAGTGCAAATTCTGTAACAATTGATGACACATTTGGGGGTCAGCTCTCTGAGAATCCACTATAAGGTTAATATTCAGCAACATATGTTTTTGAAGGCTTCCAATTAGGCAGGAATCCATATCAGTAGAATTAGAATTGTTTGCTATCTTGAACAATCCCATTTTACTTCTCTCACTATTCAGCACACACTGTTATTTGCGGTAGATTTATGTGTATTTGTATGTAGAATGTGAAAATGTAGTGCCATCACAGTGCCAGAGTCCTTTAAATACAGCCTCAGTACATGCAAGAAAATCAAGCACACATGTCTGGGGGAGGGGTTGCTCTAGTCTATAGATTCAAGCTAAATTAACTGTGCATTTCTTACAGCCTAGTGAGACCAGGTGACCTCACCTCAGCAAATGAAACCCACATAAATTCCCAGTAGCCTCTGATAATAGGAATTATCTTGCCTTTATTAACTGTATTGTTTATTTTATTCAGTGCAAGCTGCAAATTTATCAGCTTTTAAATGTACATACAAACCACAATAAAATATTCCCTGGCATTCAAGAGAGACTCTTTTGTATGTGGGAACCCAACTGGGTTGTGAATGCCCATTAAAATGTCCCTCTAAATGACTATAATGACAGGGGAGCTGAATAGTCAGTGAAATTTTCTATTATTTTATTTTGTGTGTATTTTTATTAATAATTTATTGATATAAAAGATAAGAATGTTTTACCTCTACAAATTTGTATCTGTAATTTGTTCTCAGAGCACAGACATATTGAAGATGCCACTAGGCAGTACTGATTGAATATTTATTTAAACAAATATCAGTGTAACCCAACTAGCTGGAAAATCCATGGGTTCAGTTTTGATAGCAGAGCATTTCTTCACAATTTATGTGTGCATGCAAATGTTTGGTGCTTTGGATATAGGCTAAAGTATTTGCTTTATATGTATTATTTTGTTTGAATACAAGAAAGCTGGTTTGATTTGTATGTTTCCTCCTTATAGAATTGTTCCAAGGCTCTGTCAGAGATCACGTAGAGTAATTTTTCCCATCAATCTTTGCTGTGCAGCCATGCACGAATGCAGTAGGAAAAAGGGGGCAGAAATCAAATCACTTAATTGCAGCATTTTTCATCTACATCTTTTGTTTTATGGTGGTAAAGGCCCCGGAGTAGCCTACCATGATTCATGGCTGTCACTGCTGCCGTTAGCAGTTCAATCCTTCATTCTAGGCATTTTGGTACTGAAAGTACCTACACAATTACTTTGATGAATATGACTTGTTTGTTTTTCCCCATTTTTAGCAGAGAGTGGTTGTGCTTAATACAGACATTTAAATAAGATAGTATTCCGTGCATACTGCATCTGAACTGTATTTCTGAAGTTGTGTGTCGAATTTAACAATAATATTGCCATTGTCTCCCAGGTATTTAAGTTTGCTGAGCTCACGGACTTTTATCTCTTTTTTTATGTTTATATAATGGGAAGCTTTAAACTAACCCCCACTCCATAGAAAAGGAATAACTCACCTTTAAAGATCCATGAGGCTGTGACAGATTCTTTCCAAGCCTCATTTTAAAAAAAAAGTCATTCCATGAGTGTGGCATTACAAAGCCAGCAAACTAGTCTGCCTCTGCATTTATACTCAGTTGATCATAAAATAATAACATTTTTGGAAATATATGCATGCATCCTAGAAAGTGACTTACAGTATTTGCATATTCAGAGAAAATGTCAGTGATGTCAGCAGGGGTTCTGAGAGTAGCTAAATGAGCAAGCTTTTCAAAAATTGCTGTTTTTATCAGCTCTGCACTGTCAGCACAAAATGCAACCCCTTTAAGAAAGAGACAAGAAAGAGGCAGGTGATTTAATTTCTTCATTAACTTACTTGCAATTGAATTACTGGTATATCTAGCAGGCACTGTAAGCATGAGAAAAACCCTTCAACACCCGTCTTTGCTCTCATGACAAAATGTATTGTGAGAAGTATGGAAACACCACCCCTAAGTCCAAAAAAAAAGGAAATTAATGTTCTACCAATATTGCAAAAATAGCACTTTTGTCACCATATTCTTTCATACCTCAGCAGAAGCTCACTGTTTTATTTTATCAATATTTTCAGTTCATTTTTTGTATTTTGGGGGTATTTTTTGGCTGAAAACTCTGAATATCTTTTTGTGCAATGTGCTCCTTCTTAGTAAGTGTGTGTACAGCTAGGACAACTTGGATATAGAATATGTCTCTTATTACCTAGCAAAAGTAGCAGCGTTCATTGTGAATGTCATACTACATTAATACAATTTTTCACTCTAAATGTTAAAAGTATCATTTTATAATGAGCAAAAATGAACCTTAGGACAGCAAGTAAATATAAAATATGTCCTTAAAATGATGATCATAAATCTGATTTTAAATCCTGAGCCCCACTGCAATTCAAATCCACTAGATATATACATGTGTATTGATAACATGTTGTCTTTTGCATAATATTACTTGTCTGCATTTCAATCCACAGAAAGAAAAAACTTATTTTTATTAAAGTTCATATAGGAAAGGTGTACAATGTAATAATTTTAATTGGGTCTAATAAGGATTTATTTTTCAAGTGACTTTTCATGTCTATTAAAATGCTTCAAACTTAGTTAAATGTTCCATATTTTATGAAGATAATTTATCTTTGTAAAAATGAATGTGTGTAAGTTCTACTTGTTAAAATTGAATAAAAAAATTTAACCTAAAATGGTAAGTTGGTAGCAAGAATTAATCATCAGAGCAATGAATTGCTTCCTAGTTGTGCAGTACATTTGAGAGACTTAAAATGTTATTCTAATTACTCTCAGCAATAAGAGCATGCAAGGTAGTTTAGTGAAGATGAATATATTTTCATAGCATTTTTGGTGAATGTTAAATTTCCCTATGATGTTTACCAAGGATGAATATGTTAAGTATGTTTCTTAGAAATGTGTAAGTGCTACTGCACCCAGGCCATCTCTGAGAATGGACCATCTGATCTTGCAATTCATATTCAAAGAGTAACTGAAAACATATTTGTGTAAAACACTTGGCTTATAATGTGAAAGTGTTTAAACATTCCAGAAACATAATTAAAATATAACTCAAAGAGAAATTTCAGATAATGCTGGTAGGAAAAACTCATAATGACTATATTAGAGGTCATTGTTTTCTCTGCTGGAGGATACAGAACTGCATAGGTGAAGAATCAAGTTGTCTTCAGGTCAGAATATGTGCCTCTTCTATTTTTATTGATGGAGGGGATATGTCTCCAAATTTATTTGTCTGTCTGTGTGTGTGTGTGTGTGTGTGTGTGTGTGTGTGTGTGTGTGTGTAAGAGGTCTGTCAGGATTCAAGGGTGACATAAGGGATCACAGATTCATAGATTGTGGATTGCTCTAACTCCTTATCGCTTTGCTCTGAGATTTCCCAGGTTCTGCTTTCCAGGGCCAGAATTGCGCGTCACTGCTGTGTTGTCAAGGGATATTTTTCTCTTTATTCTTTAAACTTAAACAGAAAGAGAAAGAGAACGTCCTCTCCCTTCCCACCTTCCCACAAATTCTATCTTCCTGTCATTTCCTCTGCATGTTTCCCTCTGCATGTGTGGACCACAGGACTCCGTTTCCGATGTTGGTGCAAGCAAGAGTCTGGGCATTTTTATGCAGGTTCAGCAGAGCCTAACTCAAATCCTTTTGCTTGTGAGCAGACCAATTCCGGACTCAGACCTCAGACCTAAATCTCCAAATTCTGATTCCAGATTCCCCTACAGCAGGTTTTGTGGACTGTATTATTTAATTAAAGAAAGTTTCCATGGTAATTCTCCCAGGTCCAAGGCATGCTTTTGGTATGTCACTGCTCCTTCTGGGATGAGAGGACGTGACAGCTACTTTCAAAGGAAGAGGCTGAGCAGCGGGAATGGAGAAGCATGCTCCGGACAATCATCTACAATCCTGAACTGTGCCCAGAGCAATACCTTAGGAAGAGCTATGGAAACAATGGTCGGACCTGTAACTCAGATCAAAGATGAGTGCTGTCCACAGCTAAAGGTTAGATCTGATTGTTGAGCAGATTTTCCAGAGTCAAGATACCCATGATTCCTTGAGATCTCCACAAAGCCCTCGGATATATTTTACAATGCTAGTCTTTGTATATCTTCATAAGGCTGCAGTTGCAACTACAAAACTTGCTATGTTTTGCTCTTTCTTTGCATTTCACAAAGCAAGTGTCCTGAGGATCTTACTTTGGTATCCACTGCCCTGATTTACAGTTTCTGATTGCTACATGTCCCACATTTTTCTTTACCTTCTCTTTTTTCACCTCTATCTTATCCTTGGCTATATGTACTACTTTATGAAGTAATCTTACCACCATGCTTATGACTAAAAAAACCCAGCAAATGATTTAAATTACACAATATACACTGGGAAACCTGTGCTATCATGTGTAATGATTTAGGATTATAGAAATAATAGGAACAGGTTTTGGAACAGACATACGGATAATGGAATCACAAAGAGTAAGATAATTATTTCTTAAGAAAAAGTATTATGAAAAGTGTGTCAACTTAAGTAATAGCAAGTTGATATTAGTCTGAATATTTATCTACAAAATGAATATTTTGGTATCATAGTTTCCTCACTCAAAAAAATTCTTTGTATAATTGTACAAAGATTTGCATGGATCTTAAATTAACTATTGCAAAATTGAAGTAACCATATGTAAGAAAAACTGTCTATACTATTTTCTATAAAAATGAAAGTAAAATGTGTTGAAATAAATACAGAAGTGAGAAATGATTTACAAATCATGTTGAAAGCAGATCTTGACATTGTTGTTATTTTTTGAGACAATTTTTCTGCTCTGGTATAAAATATACCCAAGAAAAGGTAACAAATTATGCTAGAATAAAAAATAAATTAGCTATATTTGTGTATTGCTTAATTCTTGTTACAAAAATTAGATTTAAAATATTTTAAACTCATATTAAAGTATTTTCACTTTTCTCTATTGATAAATTTTTCTCTTTGATGTATACATATACGTACAAAAATATTTTACTTACTCTTCTTTTGTCTCATATTCCCTACCTCAATTTTCCATCTTTTTTCAATCCTTTTTCCTATATTCATGTTCTTTGTTCTTCTCTTTTGCATATTTGATTCAATCAGGGCCCACAGTGTGACTCTGGGATTGATAACTTTTCTTTTTAAAAAATTTTTTAAATCTTGTTTATTCATTCATTTAGTGTGTGTGTGTGTGTGTGTGTGTGTGTGTGTGTGTGTGTATGTCACAGAGAGAAAGAGAGAGAGAGAGACAGAGAGAGAGAGAGAGACAGAGAGAGAGAGAGAGAGAGAGAGAGCTCATGTGTCCCTGTGGAGGACCAAGGGTGACTTTGAGACTCATTCTGGATTGCTTCTACCTCCCTATTGCTTAGCTCTGGGATTTCCGAGCCTCTACCAACCAGAGCCTTAAGTGTAGGTACCATCTTTTCTGCCTGGCATTTTTACATGGGACCTGGTATCAGAACTCAAGGCCTTCTGCTTGTGAGGCAGAGTCTTCAGTCCTGAGCCATCTCTTCAGCCCACTGAGATCTTGTCTTGAAGAAAAAAAATTTTAGAGATGATTTTGTCATTTACAGACAATGTCTTTTGATATTTTTATGTTCTTTTTCCTCATTATTTTCAGTACATTTACATTTATTGGGGAAAACATGCAAAACTGGAGTAAGACTATATTAGAAATTCATGAACACCAACTCCCATGGATACAAAAAAACCCCTGATTTCAATTTATTATTTTAATCATGATTATATAATATGTAGCATTAAGCTGTACAATATATGTAACATAATGCCTTTTTGAGATGCAATTTTAGACTTTATAAAAAACTAGCAACTCTTAACAAGGAAATGAAGTCACAAAGAGAAAGGTTTCATTGTATGAAATAATAATGATAACTTATCATGGAACCTATGTACTATGAATTGGCACTATGATTTTATTTTGCTATTTTAACTATTTTTAATCATTTTTAAAGTGTAAGGGATAATAGAGTCTATGGTATTTTATTTGTCATGTATGTGTGTTTGTGGTGTGTGTGTGTGTGTGTGAGAGAGAGAGAGAGAGAGAAAGTGTTTGCATGAGTGTGTTCATAAATGTGCATGTTTGTGGAGGCACAAGGCAGCATCACGAATCATTCTAGATCACACTTCCATCATATTATGTTAAGCTGGATCTCTAATTAAACCCAGAGCAAGCCATCAGGACTAATCTGGTTATCTTGTTCTAGGGATTTCCAGGCTCCACCTTCCAAGGAATTATAATCAGGCCACCACACCTGTCCAGCATTTTTGCATGAGTTCCAAATATCCGAACATAGGTCTCGATCTTTTTGCTTGGAAGGCAAAGATTTTGACCATTGAACAATCTCCCCAGCCAGAAATTAAAATGTTTATGTTAAACGTGTTTGTACAATTAATTATCTCTGAATTTAGATATTTATACTGCTATAACATTCTCATCTAATTTTACAAATCTGCTTACCTTCACCTGTGAGATTCTGTTGGAAAAACTGTGTCCTACCACAAATAACCTCTTTTTAAATGAAGAAGGCTGCTGAGAGGTGTGTGAAACCTTCTAAACTTTCACGTGAAGATCCAAAAATGTTCAGTAGGGTTCTTGAGAATTTGAAATTGGCATTGTCTAACTGTGCCTAAAGTAGTGAATGGGAATAACTTGTGATTTCTTCTATTTCTAGCCAACTTCTACATTACAATTCAGTTTGCCAAGACAGAAATACACTAATATTGCACTAATGAGTTAATATCTGGTTATGATAATAAAAGGCACACCTATGAATGGAAACCCCAGGATACCTGATAAGTTTAAAGTATCACGCTGGATGCTCAACTCTTACCATGTGGTATCCCACACTCTATGCTCTTCTTAAGCATCACAGTAATCAAAGCATGCTGGAGATTTTGTGAGGTGCAGCTGGATTAAAAAGTACTTGAGAATGGGTCATGGGGTCTTAGATGTATTTTGGCAGACTGCCTGGATTTGTGTCACCCAGAGTACTAGATGCTTAATAATTTGACTGTAAGTCAGTTTTCCATGGCTCACAGCCTACTTGATTCAGGAAACTCAATTCATGAAAGAAAGCTTTTCATTATTTTGCCATTTCACCCATCTGTGATATGGAATAGGCACCGTGGTTACCTAACAGTGATGGAAAGCCCAGGCAACCAGGGAAAGGGGACTGCAAATCTGACAGAACATGGGCATTTCAGGATTGGAAATATGTGCTCTCCACTAAAATGAGCTATTGAGTAATTCAGGACGAAATGTTATACAGGTTTAATGCTCATCTTCATCCACACTGTAATGAGAAGGATTAGACTGGCTTCCATATGTGGAGTATTTATTTCAGCAATACCAGAAAATGTATTTGCCTAATATTTTTCTGTATGCACAAGGTTCTAAATTTTACACATGTGATTAATGTTTTAATTTGCTGTTCTACTTGGATACAAGTTTACCATACAATATAAATTACTTACAAAGAAATTTGCTTATATGGCACTTAATTCATAAGCTGTTTAACCACCTTGTGTGGTATCAACATTTCTTCTCTGTGTGACTGCAGCTATACAACTCATTTCAAAAATGAAAGCTGCCATCTCATAAAAGCATTTTTCTAATTTAATTAAATTTAGTAATTAAAGAAACAGCATATACCTGCATGAGACTCATGTAGTTGTAATTTTAAAAATATGAATTTCACAATTACAGAAGGAAACCCCAAAATTTAACAGTCAAATTAGGGCTAGGTTTGTTTGTAAAGTTCAAAATAAGCCATATTTTTCAATGATCTCAAGATTGATTGCTAAGTTTGAGTTCAAGACCCAAGTTACTTTGGGACTAGAAGGAGGAGAAGGAGGAGAGGAGAACGATCAAGAGGAGGAGGAGGAAGAGGAGGAAGAGGAAGAGGAGGAAGAGGAGGAAGAGGAGGAGGAACAGGAAGAGGAGAAGAAGGAGGAGGAGGAAGAGGAGGAGGAGGAGGAAGAGGAAGAGGAGGAAGAGGAGGAAGAGGAGGAGGAACAGGAAGAGGAGGAGAAGGAGGAAGAGGAGGAGGAGGAGGAGGAGGAGGAGGAGGAGGAAGAGGAAGAGGAGGAACGGGAGGAGGAAGGAGGAGGAAGAGGAGGAGTGGAAGAGGAAGAGGAAGAGGAGGAGGAAGAGGGGAGGAAGAGGAAGAAGAGAGGAGGAGGGAACGAGAAAGAGGAGGAGGAGGAGGCAGGAGGAGGAGGAAAAGGAGGAGGAGGAGGAGCGGGGAGGAAGAGGAGGAGGAGGAAGATGAGGAGAGGAAGAGGAAGAGGAGATGAGGAGGAGAAAGGAGGAAAGAGGGGAGGAGGAGGAAGAGGCGGAGGAGGCGGAGAGGGGAGGAGGAAGAGGAGAGGCGGAGGAAGAGGAGGAAGAGGAAAGGAGAGAGAGGAGGCGAGGAAGAGGAAGAGGAGGAAGAGGAGGAGGAACAGGAAGAGGAGGAGAAGGAGGAAGAGGAGGAGGAGGAGGAGGAGGAGGAGGGAGAGAGGAGGAAGAGAAGGAGGAATAGGAAGAGGAGGAAGAGGAGGAGGAAGAGGAGGAGGAGATGGAGGAGGAGGAGACAGAGGAGGAGGAGGAGAAGGAGGAGGAGGAGAAGGAAGAGGAGGAAGAAGAGGAGGAAGAGGAGGAGGAAGAGGAGAAGAAGAGGAGGAGGAAGAGGAGGAGGAGGAAGAAGAGGAGGAGGAAGAGGAGGAGGAGGAAGAGAAGGAGGAGACAGAGGAGGAGGAGGAA
Source organism: Typhlomys cinereus (assembly GCA_023101885.1). Classification (NCBI taxonomy): domain Eukaryota; kingdom Metazoa; phylum Chordata; class Mammalia; order Rodentia; family Platacanthomyidae; genus Typhlomys; species Typhlomys cinereus. The sequence continues at coordinate 2,385,412 of JALPQD010000284.1, forward strand.
GAGGAGGAGGAGAGGAGGAAGAGGAGGAAGAATAGGAGGAAGAGGAGGTGGAAGAGGAGGAAGAAGAGGAGAGACAGAGGAGGAGGAGGAGGAAGAGGAGGAGGAGGAAGAGGAAGAGGAGGAGGAGACAGAGGAGGAGGAGGAGAAGGAGGAGGAGGAGGAGGAGGAAGAGGAGGAGGAGGCGGAGGAGAAGACAGGAGGAGACAGGAGGAGGAGGAAGAAGAGGAGAAGGAGGAGGAGGAAGAAGAAAAGAAAACCAGGAAGATAAGGGAATTTTGCTGAAGAAAAAAGTATGACTCAGTTATACACCATATGAATTTATTTCTATAACAGTTTAGCATGATAAAATTATTCAGTTAGATAACACACTAGTACTAGATACAACTGTTTGAAAAGGATTGGAGATTCAGAAAGTATATAGCTATGATTGTGACTAGGTGCCAGAGAAATATTTGTGGTGAGGGAAATGGACCATATTTTACACAGCATGTTATGTGTATTATTGTATTACATAGATGTAAGCGCACACACATGAACACATCAAAATATATTGAAATCTGAATAAAATAAATGTATGTTTTCAATGTCAATTTCCAGGTTATAATATGACATTGCGATTTTACAAAATGTTTCTATTGGGGCTAATTGGCTATGGGGGAATCTACAAAATCTCAAAAAGAATAGCTCCATACTTCTAGCCTTCTAAGATAGAGCTTGGGAATTCCAAGAGCAAACTGGCTAGCTAGATGAGCCCTAATGGCTATTTCTGCAGTTAAGAAGAAATCCAGCTACAAGAGAATGAACTGAATAGGTGATCTGGGATGATTCCTGATACCAATGTTGGAGATCCACAGTACAGCATGCATACATATGTGGGCTTACACATGCAGAAGCACACACACACACACACACACACACACACACACACACACACACACTCAAACACACAAATTCTGTATCTATGTAATAGATATGGCCGAAAAGGTATATAATCTCACCATTTCTCCCTGTCCAGAACTCTCCCAGTATTCAAACACACACCTATGTCATCAGAGTGATACTGAGAATTACACATTTATTGCCTTTTATTAGGAATACCTGCTGGTGAGCACATTATTAATCTTTTTCATTTTGTCACTTGCTTTCATCATTCACTTGGAGAAATCTGAAGCATAGGGCAAAAAGACATTGCTCCAGTTTCTCTTCATGCTGCTATTGAATGCACAACCAAATAACTTAGGGGATTATTTTTTCTTATGGTTTTGATAGTAGTTCATGGTTTAGCTTGGCAGAAGCTATCACACCAACATCAGCAGTCAAAGGAACTGGACACACCACATACACACCCACATACACATACATACAAACACACATATACACATACATACACACATATACACATTCATACACACAAACTTCAAAGCACCTAGGTTCCACATATGAGAGAAAACTGTTATTTATCTTTCTGATTTTGATTTATTTTGTTTAGCATAGTAATAATTTCAAGTTAAATTTATTTTTCTACAAATGCTATGACATCATTTTCTTTAATTCTAAATATATTCCATTGTGTTTTACATGTGCTACATTAATCTGTTGATAGATGTTTCTTTTTCACAACTGTTACAGCAATAAAAGTGGACATGCAGATATTTATGAGGTTAAATTTGTTTGAGAAAAAAATGGCACCCATAGAAAGCCATGTCAGTGTAATTCAAAGAACCTAAAAAAGTAATTTGATAAAGAAGAACATGGAAGTTATACACTCCCCGGTATACATGTACAGGACTTTAATATGGAACTCATAGATGTATGCATGTCCACTTTAATCACTTCAACAGTTATGAAAAAGAAACAATTCTCTACCAACAAATTAATGAATAACTTGTAAAATATAATAGAATATTACTCAGTTTTAAGTAAGATAAAGTCATAATATTTGTAGGAAAATGAATAAAACTGTCATTTATTATTATTTTATGAAAAAGGAATCAGATTCAGAATGATAAATACATTTTCTCTCATATGTGGAACCTAGGTGCTTTGAAATATTTGTGTGTGTGTGTGTGGTGTGTGTATATGTGTTTGTGGCGTGTGTGTGTATGTGTGTGTATATGTGTGTATGTGGTGTTTGTGTTCGTGTGTGTTTGGTGTGTGTATGTGGTGTTTGTGTTCGTGTGTGTTTGGTGTGTGTATGTGGTGTGTGTGTGTGGTGTGTGTATGTATATGTATGCGGTGTATGTATGTGAGTACATGTGTGTGTGGTGTATGTGTGGAGTGTGTGTATATGTGTGGTGTGTGTGGTATGTGTGTGTGTGGAGTGTGTGTATGTGTGTGTGAGGTGTGTGTGTGGTGTGAGTGTATGTGTACATGTGGGTCTGTATGTGCATGCATGCTTGCATATGATGAATATAAGCAGGTAGAAAAGAAAAAAGGGAATGGCAGTGGTGCAGAAGAAGGGAGCACACTGGAACATATGAACATGAAAGCCTGGGGTGATATGAGAGAAAGGGGATCAGCAAGAGGATCAAGTGGACAGAAGAGGATAGTGGGAAGGGAAATAAACAAGAACGAAATATGCACAAAAATGACTTAAAGAACTCCACTGCTTTTCAGTCTATCTGAAAAAAACATCTTTCAAAAAGACTTGGAAAGTTTCCAGGTAGAAGAATGGTGGAATACAGGCAATAGGAACCATGGGCTGTTGAGAGAGATGATTCTCTGAGCAATTTCGTACTTCATATGTGCAGGAGATTGATAAATTCTTTAGGATTACACATTTCAACATAATAATATAATGGAAAATAAATATTTTTATCTCTTCAATATTTATAGCTACCTCATTTGCCTCACTTGCAAACAAATTACAGAAAGTGTGCCATGAGTGCAATGAAACAGACAAATGATTCAAAATGTATTAGTAATGTATTATTTGAAAGCTAAGCATTGCTTGAAAATCTAGCCCAGTGCTAAGGTACTACTTTTAAAATGCTCCATAACTAAAAGATGTGTTTTAAATAAACAAACATAAATGTAAAACTTTGCAGAGTTAAAGGAATCAGATTTGATGTTTTAGTGGGTTTTGATTTATTGATCATCATCTGATTTCTATTTTCTCTTCCATTGTTGATAGCATAACTGCTGTCAGTAATGCTTCTGTAAGTTTTCTAAAAATAAACTTTTATTTTAAAAAGTGGGAAATAAAAATGTAAAGTGAAGTCAAATTTATTTGGTCACATAAGCTTGGCCTGATCCTGTTTAAAGTTGCTTTGGGGACAGGCAAGGTTTCTTCCCAAGTTATGCTATTTGAAACCCTTTGGTGACATAAACATTCTGTTACATAGAAAAGCAAATATATATTCAAACATAACTTGGCAGAAATATATGTGTGTGGCTAACAGACTATGCACAGTAGACCCAGAATGAAATATAATCAAGGACCTGAAGCTTACACTGAAGACTTGTGTCTTTCTTAAAAACAGTGCAAATGTTTTCCCTAAAATTCTGAGGTTAGATAGTTAACATAAGTACTAAATGATTTTCAGAGTTTATTTCATCCCTTAGTAGTACATGGTTCAAACTATTAGGTAAAAACTTCCGGGGATGGAGAGGTGGTTAAGCCTCTGCCTTGCAGGCGGAAGATCCTGAGTTCAGATCCTAGACCCCACGTATAGACGCCGGTCGGAAGGGTGGGCGGCCTGCGTTTCCGGTCCTGGTAGGGCGGAGCCTGTGAATCCCGGGGCAGAGTGAACAAGGAGGTGGAAGCGTCCATGGTGGTTCCCGAATTCGTCCGTGGTTCTACACACACACACACATATGTACACACACACACACACATACACACACCTGCACATATGCATACACGCACAATTGAATAAATAAAAAAAAATTTAAAAATAAAAAAAAATTACAAAAGAAAAGCGCTTGGGGGTGGCAAGAAGACCCATTGTTTTCTCTGGAAGTATGGTTAATAATAATTTATCTTTCTGTGTCTCTGAAAAATCTACCCAAACAAATTAAGTACATCTTTTGCAATTTTAAAATGGTGTACATTGAGATAAAGAGTGTGAGTTCTTGAGATTCACTCGGGTTGACAGCCCCAAAGTTGTCTTCAGGCTCCACGGGTAAATTTGAGCCTGGTTCTCAACCTTTCAGGGTCAGCAAATGATTCTGGTCAGTACATCAAAAGTCTCTGGGTTAACCATTGATGAAGGACTATGTATCATATTGAGAGAAAGCTAAATCAGGCACTATCTGGTAATTTATTAATTTATAATATAAGTACACATACTCATTTGGCCAAAATTCTCATGTTCTAATCTGTCTATTCTCATTTTAGCCAAATCTCTACATGTGAGACTAAATTATTAGAAATACTTTGTTCCTGTAAATGATTATTGATGCCTATGTGACAGATTTTACTATTTAAAAGACAGTCAATGCTACTTCTTTTTCCATGGCTATTCTTATACATTTCTGTCAATTACTGGATCAGATTTTCATGTTTATGTCTCCATGAACATCAACAAATGAAATAAGTAGACAATAGGGCCCCCAGAATATAATAAATCATGTCTGATTTAATTACAGTGTATTAGCAGAGAACTAAGACAGTATAAAATATGTATCTTCTATGTTCAATATCAAACCTTTGCCACATATTAAAATAATATGGAAATCATTTGTTGAAATCCACTGACCAATAACTAAAAACTCTTCACTCTAATTCCAAATCAGAAATAAATAGAGTTAGAATTCATGTTCACAGCTAGGATGTTTACTTTCTTTTGGGAATTTCTTCATAAGCTGCTTTCTCAAAGACTTCTCCATGACTCGAACTGAGACAATCACATAACCTTTCATCATATCTACTGTTGACGCGTCCTGAATGATCACAGTCCATAATCTGTAAAGTTGGGAACTGTTACTTCCCACCTATAAGTACAACTCTTCAAAGACCGTTGCTAGTTATATATAGAAAGAACCAAAGGAAATGAATATAAAAGATGTTTTGCAATATCAATAATCCTGGTTTACATTGCTTATGAGGGTTACTAAATCCTTGAATTTGTTTTAATAGTTGTGGATTTATTTTTATTATGAAATCTGTAAAAAAACTGCTCCTCTTCATCCTTCAATTGTGTGCATGTGTGTTTCTGTGAGACTCTAATAAAAGCTCAGTTTTTATTAGTTAACTAGAAGCAAATATTTCTAAAAGGAAAATAGTGGACTGGAGAGATGGTTCAAGGGTTAACACACTGAATCCTAAGCAGAAGGACCTAAGTTCAGATACCACATCCCACATAAAAAAAATTCAGGTGGAATGGCATTAGCCTGGGAAATCCTAGAGCAAAGCAAAAAGGAAAAAGAAGGTAGAAGCAATCTAGGATGGTTGGAGAAGTTATCCTTGGTCCTCTACAAGGACACATAACACCCTCTGATACAGACACACACACACTAAACAAAAATAGATAAATAAAAATTAAAAGGAAAACATTTTGAAATTTTTGGATTTATTTTCATGAAAATAATACTAAAAGAAGTATAAATGATTTTTAAAATTGTTTTCTCCCATTTTTTTGTAATCATGCAAAATCAACAGGTACCCCCATCAATAGGTACCTCTCCTTTCCCCTCCTCAGTTGTCCCCCATTGAACTCTCCCTTCCTTCCCCCCTCCTTTCATCCCATCTCTCCCTCCCCCTTTCCCGGTGCCTCCCCTTTCCTCCTTCAAAAGAAGCCTTAATAATTTTTAAAAGGTATAAGAGAATGTACTATAAAATTATGATGCAGAATGCTCTTGTTCACTGAAGGATCTTAGTTGCTAAAACAATTAGTGTAAAGTTACCTATTCTTTATTTATATTATTTTATATTACCAAAATTCATTTATTCGTGCTTATATGTTTGAAACCAATCAACTTCTATAACGAGATATTTCTGTCTTCCATAAAATATTGATATTCCCTTTTCTTAGAACTGAATTGCACTAGCAAGAATACTTCTACTGAAATTCTGAATAATCCTTTACACCAAATGTTTCATTGTTTGGGGTTTTGGTATTTTTAACTCATTATCAGTAAGCACATTTTCTAAGTATGATTCAAAGCAGTGCTACAGATGTAGCCTCTCAGAGCTTACAGTATAACTGATGCCTTAGTCCATTTGAACTGCATTAACAAACCTCTGCACACTGAGTGGTTTATAAGAAACAAAATTTTTGCTCTTATTTCTGGAAGCTGAGAAACAAATAGTCAAAGTTCCAGAAAATTCACTGTCTGATGGAGAAAGTTCTTTATATCATGGATTATAGCTTCTATCTATATGACAAAGGTCAAAGGAACTAAGAACTCGCTTTCATATAGTTATAAAGTCTATTTACTAGACTCTATCCTCATCATCTGGTCTCCTCCAAAAATCCCATCTCTTAACCCAATACCTGGGGGAATGGTGAGTTTCAATATCTGAATTTTGTGAAGGGAGACATACATTCACTGTGCATCAACTGGATATATTTCAACAGACATAAAATAATGTAGCTCTAAGCACTGAAGCATATGCCATCCAAGGCAACCCAGATGCAAATCAGTTGCCCAGTCATGTAAGAAGATAAGAAAATAGGAAGGAGACTTGCAGAAAAGAAAGCTTGCAGTAGGAAAGGGAGGAGGAGTGGATTTGGAGATTAATATATGAAAATATAATAAATTCACTGAACTCATATATGAATGACTTATGAAAGCAATGTAACTCATCATACATACAACTGTTTATTAGCACATTTAAATTATCAAAATCCTCAGTAAATCCCAGCAAATACAGAATATCATAAGTAGTCAGTGTTCCGCAATAAATATTTTGCATCCTTTTTGAATGGACAGAAGAATTTAAATTGATTTTCTACTTAATCTAATGTATGTAAACATTTGGTGGCTGTCCCATACTGAACAGTAAGTTAAAGAATCCTCCACAATTAGATATCCTTTCTCTGAATTAAAAACCATGGATCAGGCTGTCCTTTCTGTATAGAATATTGTATACCCCATGCATCCTACCCTTAAGACTGGAAATAATTCCTAATCACTCTTCCTATCCTGTTGCACCTTACTTCAAAAAGCCTGTCATTAGTTTTCTAACTCTGAGATAGATTCCTTTTCATATTGCATCCATTCCTTAGACTAACTTTTTATTTGTTGAACATAATCCTCTTAGTAGAGCATGAAATCCTAAAGAATATCAATATTTTTATTTTGATCACAGTTTTGTCAGAGATTAGCACAGTGAACATAATACAGTTACTTAATTATAAACAATCAGTAACCAATAAATATATTAGAGAATTCTTAATTAAAATTATCAAGTAGACATTAAAAAGGAAAAATGATGAAGGCTTACAGAGCAAAAGTTTATTCTGAAGTTTCAAACTAAGGTTTTAGCTATAACTGGAATTCTACGATAATCTAAGCACTGGTTGGAAGAGATTTTATATCATTCAAATAGCCTCTCAAATAGTAGTCAACAATGAATTGTGATATATTGGACTGGTGATGGTATACTGAAACTAAACATCAACATGTGTAACATACCAATATGGAAATTTTGATTAGAAACTTGCTATTTTTCAACAGCTAACTGGATACAAGGACAGTGTTCTTTCTTCTACAAGTCCTTATATGCATTTTCCATTTGATTGAGTAAAATAGCATTTTACTTGAACTAGTTTAAATGGCATTCTATGTGAACAGCCCTAGCATACATCCCTTTCCTTAGTTTTATTCAGAATATATTCTTTCATTTAGAAAAGAATATTGAACAAAGGAATTATTTTTCCTGATTTATGTTTTTTTTTAATAGCAGACAGACTTCCAATCAGAGAGCAGTGCATGGATTTTATGATGCACAGGGTGTAAACAGGACAGGATGCTGAGCCGTCACTACACAATGATTAGAAATGAACTGCAGTAACTTTCCTTTTGTGTTTCTGCCTGAACAGAGGATAAGAATGCACCATTTTGTATATCTGGCTGATTAGCCCTGAAAAGAGGATGAAAAGATATTTGACCTCAAATATGAGAAAAATATTAAACTTGTTTTGTTATTTGAGTTCACCAAATTTTCTCAATGTGATTTTTTAATAAAAGTATACTAAAATGTACATTAATCCCATCTACTGAAGTATGTATTGTAAGAATCAAGATTAATTCCAGTATAAGTAGAAAAATAAATATAAAAGTATTTTAATTATAAATGTATGCCAAGTATTTAAAATACAATTTAAGGGGCATTTTTACTTTTATATTGCTCAGCCTCTAAAAACAATATAAACACCAGTGTTTTACTTATAGCTTTTAGGAATTCACTTCCATTCTGAATTTCATTTCTGCCTCTCTGTCTCATTCTCTATCCTTCTCTACTATATATACATTCATGTTTATCACTCTTATAAAAAATTCTATCATCTATCAAACTATCAATTTTTTTACTATTTACGTATCATCTCTCCAACTATCATTTCTCTATATAATCTATGTACTCATTATCTGCTATTTATCACCTATCATTTATCTATGGAACTACTTATCTGTCATCTGAGTATATGTAACTTTGGTATATATTTTCAATTAATAATGATAACACTAAAATGTTGCTGCAGCTTATTCTTTTGAACAATAATTTTCCTGAATTAAGGCTTCAGATGATTATATTTTGCTACTTAATTGCATTTCATTACATGTCAAGTTTTATTTGTCTATTAGAATACACTTGGTTGTCTCTTTTAAAACAAGCTGTAATCTCAAGCTGTAAAAGATAGTGTCAGTGTTCTTCTTATGCAAATAGCGAAATGCAGTAATCTACCAGATTTACCTTCGGGAGCAAATTACCTTACTTTTTGAGATGCTTAATGTTATTGATGCATTGTCATGAAATATTTTTAACAAAGTCATTGAAGTGCTTATTCTTTTTCTATGTATTTTAGAAATATTCCTTATATATTTAGGAAATGCAGTATTATTGAATTATTTTCTGAAAACGCACAAGTATGTGAATCACCTGTAAATGAATTTTTATGATTCTAGAAATGAAACCAATGCATGCTCATGCTGAGCAAAAATACTACCTTTGCGCTCTATCTTCAAGTTCTAAAATAATCGTACTTTCAAATTTTTCAATGCATTTCAAGTTAGTTACCTCATTTTGCATGTCAGCACAATTGAGTTTTATTTTTTCTGTTTTTATGAAGACTTTTGTTTTGGGGGACAATCTCATATTCTAGACTGGCTGTGAACTCTTTGGGCAGCCAAAGATGACCTTGGATTTCTGATCTTCTTACTTCTAACTTTTAAGTGAAGTTATTATTGGCATGTACCATCATACCCCATTTTAGTTTTCTCATTTAGAGAATTATGTTTTAATATTCTATGCAGAAATTTTTTAAATGAATTCCTTCTGATAATCTATATTTTCTTGTTTTGGGTTAAAATCTCATTAAATGTAGAAATATGAATAAATATTCTAAGATCATCTTTTACATTATATGAGGGTTGACTTTGACGCTTGGGGAGAAAATAAAATAGAAATCCTGTCAGCATTGTTTCATCTCAATATCTAGCCAGTTATCTATTTCTAGGCTTTTAGTCTGCGTTCACAGAGCAGCTATTAAGAATAAGAATTTTGTAAAGATGGTAATCTGAAATCATTTCATTTTCATTTGTAATGGGAAATCAGGAAATGAGAGAGCTATGCTACATAGGTCTTAACTTCAGCTTTTATTTTAAGGGACCACCTCCAAAATGTTATCACAATTAATAGTAAAGATTCAATTGGATTTATTTTGTCTTTCTATATACATGAAATCTGTAATTTCAGTTAAAGTGCACTATGCAATTTTTGTTACTTTTCACAATAAAATGATGATTCACCATTTGAAAATACAATAAATATTGATAAACATCTATTTTTAATAATTTCCTTTCAAAAATTCCCATGAAATGAGTAGTAAAGTCTTTGAATCTCAAATGATACCTATATTTTTCTAATAACCTTTGAAAAATATATACCATTGAGTATTTTCCTTTGAGACATTACACTTTTATATTAGGGGCTCTTCAATTTTTAACAAACCTCTTAACTTTTTTCATGTAATGTTCAATTTAATTAACAAAAATACAATATATTTTATAATGAGGATTGATTTCCTGTGTGTGTGTGTGTGCCTGTGCATGTATGTACCTGTGTGTGTGTATGGGTCTGTGTGTGTGTGTGTGTGTGTGTGAGATAGTTATAATCAATGAAAAAAAGCAAACCATTTTCACAATGGTGTGAGTGTAATGAAATGCTCAGCCTGTACAACAGTATCATGTATCTGACAATGAAGTTGTTAAACAAGATTTCTGTTTGCATAAACTGCTCTGTAGCTATCAATTCAATCAAAAACTCACTCATTGTTTTTTAATTCAAAAGTGATTAGCAAATGCTGAGAAGTTACCTTATCTCACTAAAACATGGGTACCAACTCAGAGTAAATATTTTGGTAAACAATTATTCTGTCCTTGCATATTCAGCAGTGTGCTAAATTATGCATAATCTTGCATAAGTAATAAGTGAAGGTAGCTTAAATTCAGTTTTTTTTTTAAACCTGACCTATTTCTTTCAATGCTGTTAGCTGCTTAAATCATGTATGAGCTTTCAGTAAGGCTTCAATGAGTAGCTTGGGTAGAGAAACTTCAGTAATAAATTTCGGGAGAAGACAAGTTTTTCGACAGGCATAATGTAGCACATACAGAGTCTGGAACTCACACTGTGGGAATTTAGAGCAATCCTAGCAAAGCAGCTTTTCCCTGTTACATTAATAGAGAAAATGAAGTATGAAAGTCCTTAGGAATTACTGCTAGGTGTAATTTAAATAATTTACCAGAAGACAGCTCAGCACATGCATGGAACAGGGGCATATAGAGTTTGCCATAAGCAGTTTATAAATAAACTATATTCTGCTGAAGTAAGTCAGGCATAAATTATAACCATTCCTTTTGTGACTGCATCCCGATTCTCATTGTAATAGTAATTTAAAAAATATTCTGGGTTATGACCTTCTCCTGGAAATCACAGACACTGCAGCCATGGATCTTGCATAAGAGCTTCCTTATGGTTAATGCTTAGGTGGCTGTGAGATCAAAGTAAAATTACTATTGCTGGAAATAAAGAAAAAAATTCATTACAAGTCATAAACAGAATTCTGGAAGTATCTCTGACTCTAGTTGGAGGCAGGAAAGATTTGTGGCCAAAGACCACTAAAGAAATTCAAACTGTTCTATGAAAGCCACCTGAGAGAAAAAGAAGGGGAAAAGGAAGACACATTTTCAATTTCCTATCTCAAGTATTGTGCTTTAACTTATCAAGCCAAAATAAGCATGCCCTAAGCAAACATGTAATAAAGACAAAAAAATTATGCAGAAAGTATCTGTGAAACAAGAATGTAGAGGTTAAAAAGTTGCCACTTCACAAAGATTACAGCTACTTAAAGAGAAATGACTGCTTGAAAAAAGTAGTAAAATTTAGGTCATAATTCACTACATTCTTGATGCTGCACAAGATCCACAGAAACATAATGCTTATCCTTATAAATTTATTTCTGCATATATATAAATTATATTTCTAATACTATGATATGGAGTCATTTATCTTAAAATTGAAAGGGTGGTGTACATTGTAGTTTCTCAGCTTCCCATACATGTGCATTCATGCAAACATAAATCTATTTGATAGGTATAGATAAGTGACAGGTAGATGATCAGTGTTACAAAACTAGCTGATACACAACATCTAAATAGAAAAATAGATAAAAGATAGTTGATAGTGAGATGTAAGTTGATAAACAAATACATGATACATAAAGGATAGCTAAACATAAGATGAAGGATGACAGATCAATTAATTGATTGATAGATGGCAGATAAATAATAAATAATATGACTGTCATAGTTAGGCACAGATGCCAACCTGACAGTTGAAGGTTTGAGCTCGGCACATTTGTGGAGAATTAGTGGTTGTGTTGGGCTCAGAGCAAACCTGCAGAAGATTGTTTAGCTGATGGGGAAGACCCAGCCTATGATGGGTGGGATTAGGCTCTGGAAGGCTAGTTGAAAGACTTGGCATCCTTTTGTTCATTTGGTCAGACATGCTGGTCTGGCAAGTAAGGATTGTCCCTCTCTCAGCCATTACATAGAGCTAGTGTGGCCAGTTCCCTCAGTCTTAGTGTTGGTGTATGTTGTCCCATCAAACTGGACTAAGAACTGTAACCAGTAAGAGACAATAAACCCTTTGCTCCCTTAAGCCATTTGATGGTAATTTATCAGCAACCATGCAGGCAAACTACAGATTTTGTTTGAGACTGTAACATCTATGCACATGTATCAGAAATGGAATTTAAAAGTTTGCAGAAAGAAAAGGATAGGAATAGAAGAAATTATGGTAATGATTTAAATATTTAGTTTTAAGGTAAATTTTGTCACCATGTCCTCAATGTGAGGCACATTTTAATGAGAGAAAGTAAGTTCAGGATCTTGATCTGTGACATAGAATTTAAAAATGTATCCATGTCTTTAATGCACCAACCGCATTGGATAACTCAAAACCCATTTGTCAGAATGGAACACATTCCTCTTACTGCTAATTAGAAAAAGAACCTAAAAAAGGGAAAGAAATACATCAATGGGGAAAAACAGCCAATGAAGCTGTAAGTAGGAAGACAATACTTCAAACTCCTCTGTAAATAGCTGCTATCATTAACACTTAGCCTAGCAATCTTCTACAACAGAGGTAGAAGATCTTAACATACTGATAGTATGCAGCCTAGGGCAATAAAGAGCAGTGAAAGTGAACAGAAATGGCCAGACATGAAGCAATTTGCCAGTGGCCTACCCAGGTTTACCTAGAATCAGGCCAACCTGATCTCTGCACATCCCAAGACTTTGGGAACTTCATGGAGGAGGGAGCTGTGAGAGTGTAAGATTCTAAAGATGGAAGGTTCACCTTTGGACAAGGCATTCCATTCAAGGCAGGACTTCTGTATCTAGGAACTCACTATGGTGAGACTTGTCCTTACCAGACCTGCACAATGACTGATACACCAACATTCGCCCATAGATGATACAGAACTCAAGAGAGAGAGAAGAACACACAGTGGAAATCTTAGGGCCTAAATTTGGGTGAGTGAAGGGAAATGCTCCTATCATTTAGGTGACTTGAAGACAGGCAACTTTGTATGCCACAAGAAGATTGAACCCCCAACAAGATTATACAAACCAGAGGGAACCCTAGGGTCCATTGAAGCAGACATGCTAGAGGATGGTAAAGAGTTAGATGAATTGATGAAGGGAAGATAGAGGGATGGGAGAGAGAGGGGATGGAGGGAATTAGGAATGAGTACTCAATATCATTTTAAAACTAGAAAAAATAAAATTAAAGAAGAGGGTTTGATGGGCCTTCATATATTTGAATTTACACAGTGATATACTTATGTGATATTAGTATGACTCCATGAAGTTTCATGAAGATATTGCTCGTTTTGTATAACCTCTGAAAGTTATACAAAATTTCCAATTACTTATACTTGCATAGAAGAATTGAAGAAACGCTAATATATGTATTCAATTGATAAACAAAGAATAAAAAATGTTTAGCGTTGAAGCTGAAGATTACTGATAAGGTAATCTATAATTTTCTTGGTATATTATTCACTCAAATTGAGCATAATTGAAGATCTATATTTGTGATGTCAGTAATGAAAGTATCTTTAAATTTTGATGAGGTATTACTGAATTCTAAGAAAACACTGTTTCATGATCCATAAGAAGCTACATAGAAAATGTAAGTACTGAACATGATATTCTTATGAGTGAAAACTTAATTCCTGGGATGCACAATATGGGTGTGGTGCTTCTAGATTGGATGGGACAAATTGAGTAGGAAGGGAGAAGTATCTGGTACATTGTAGCTTGTGCTGCTGGACTGAAGGAACTAATATACAGGTGGAAATGTGTGAGATAAAAATCACAATACATAGAATGATACATATATACAACAACACATGGTTTCACTACTTTGACTTTAGCCAGTCTGCATTACCACAAACTTAGATTTCTGTCATTTGCTTACACATTCTAAATCCTTAACCAGAGGCTAGATTGGTAATAGAAACTTACTTTATTTGATAGACTTGACACTGTTATGAATGAAATTTATCTCACCTGAATGTTTCACTATCAATCATTGTTTTCGTGTTAACTCACTGAGTTTCCTACTCTGATTTAAGTATGGCAACGTCTGCCATATTCCTTTAAAGAAAACATCCTGTATAGCAACAAATTATGTAAAAACACTTGTTGAAGCTTCTATGCAAAGGTTTATTTACAATGAAACTAAACAAATATTGTGTCTGAGTAGAAACACAGAAAGTCCCTGTTTTACTATTCTAAATGAAGGTACCTATGAATAATATAAACTCCTTCAAAATAAGAATTTGATAAATATTACTTCATAAGTTTAAAAGAAATTCTTTAGTATTAAGAAGTATGGTTTTAGTCTCATTTCTGTCACTACTGTCAATTTCAAAGACCTTCCTAAGTTGGTATGGTGGTGTATGCTTATGATATTAAAAACAAGGAAATGGAGGCCAGAAGATTTGTGTCAGCCTGGGCTACACAGTAAGTACCAGGTCACCCCACACTACACAACGAAGTCCAGTAACAAACAAGCAAGCAAGCAACTGTTTAAAGGTAACACCTTTTAAATTAATCAGTGTAGCTTAAAATAAAGGAAGCTAAAAATCACAAGCAAACATTAAAGTAAAACAATATAATTCTCCTATAGTGTTATTTTCATGAGGAACATAGAATGGTACAATGTGCGGCTAAACAATATGACTAGTGCATAATAGCTCTTGTTATTTATATGTATCTTCTTGTGTGTGTATAAAACAGTACATAACTCTGTATGTTAGCACAGCCCATCCATATAAAAAGGGCTAAATATTTGAGCATGCTACCTCCTTTACACAGTTGAACTAAATCCTAGCAATTTCAGTATAGCCAACAATACCTTAATCATCACTTACTTAAATATTTTTTAACTATTCAACTAAGTAACTGAATAGTATCACTGAGAGTGGGCTACTTGTTTGAAATTACTTATACCTGAAGCTAATCATCAATGAAAACATAATATATATTTACATAAATATTATCTTTGAACTCAGCATTGGAAATTTCCTTATGAGAAAGATCTTCATGTATGGGCTTTAAATACCGTGATATATGCCTAGTCACTTCTACCAAAAATTGTAACTTTTGGCACATGCTACTTATGAATCGAATAGTGTCTCCTAGATCTGTAGCTGGGGTCCATGTAGATATTGTGAAAGCTGTCTTTATATCAATTTCTGTTTGGAATAGATATAAAAAATGGAAAGTTTGCTCTGTTTGAACCCTTCTCAATAGCAGTGTTCTTCAGAAAAGCATGTTTTACTATTGAATTGAGCCTCTAGTAGATTAAGTAATGTTAAATGAAATTCTTCCTAATATGCAATAAATAGATAGTAGACCTGTTTAAACAGTTTAGTTCAAAGAATCCCATTAGCATCTCTACAATGACAGAGAAAATAATGTGCAAAATAGAGTCGCTGTCCTGATCCTGACCTTGGGATACAAATTAAAATAAAGTGTCATATTTCCCTGTGGTTCAAATTGGGTTCACCTAATAGAACTCTGACAAAAGCAAATGTTTTGTCACTTAGTCTGTTGCCAAGAACAATCTAGTGCATAATTAATGGTAATCCATTCCTTAATGTGTATGTGAATGAACACAAAGTTGCTACTGGTGCCACCGAAACAGCATCATTCCCAGTGTGAAGAGCAGCACAGCTCCTATAAGATAATGGCTGTAGAAAGTATAACAGTAAGTATCAGGAGCCCACTAAACATAATTTGAGTGACCACAGAGAAAAGAATAGCATTTAATGCCATCAAGATTTTTCTCTTAAGAAAAGAAAAGTAAGTGAGCGAAGAATTTTTGTGGCTCCCTCTATCATGTTGTCCACAAATATCATGTCATAATCAAAAGCTTAGCTGGGGCTGGAGAGGTGGCTCAGGGGTTAAGCCTCTGCCTTGCAGGCAGAAGGTCCTGAGTTCGGATCCCAGATCCCACGTATAGACGCCAGGGGGAAGCGGGGGCGGCCTGCGCTTCTGGTCCTGGTAGGGCGGAGCCTGTGAATCCGGGGCAGAAGGCAGTGGAGGCGTCCATGGTGGTTCCCGATTCGTCCGTGGTCCTACACACACACATACACACATGCATGCGCACCGTACATATGCACACACACACAATTGAATATATAATAATAAAAAAATTAAAAAAAAAAGCTTAGCTGATATTTCTGTCTTAGGGCTCTGATATACCCACAAGATTTGGTATTCTCTAGAGCTGCTTTTACAATTTCACTGTCCATATAAATCACCTGGATACTATTAAAAGGTAGGTTCTAACTCACAGATATAAACTAGAGTCTGAGGATCTACATTTCAATCTAGCTCTACCAGCCTGGCCCTATTCTCAATCAATAGTCTTCATATATGGATTTTTTTTTGATTCACTGCTCCGTGTGTGTGTGTGAGAGAGAGAGAGAGAGAAAAGAGAGAGAGAGACAGAGAGAGAGAGAGAGAGAGAGAGAGATACTTAGAATACATCCTGTAAGTTCTTGACTTGCTATTATTTACTTGAAGTGTCTACATTCAGCGGGGCAGCAACTAAAGGAAGAGCAGACATAGTTACCAAGCATTTTTTTTCTAGAAATTCTGAATAAGGACTGAGGAGGTGGCTCAGGGGATAAAGCACTTGCTATGCAAGCATGAAGACAAAGCATTTGACTCCCCAAAGCACATGTTGGACATACATGGGTTGGGATTACACATCTGTAATCCCAGTGTTCCTATGATGAAATAGAAGGGGAAAGGATAAGCACTGGAAGTTGGCAGGCCAGCTAGCTTGGTGTACTTAGAGAAAAACAAGAGATCCTGTCTCCAGCAAGAGGGAAAATGAAGGATGGATACCTGCAGTTGTCCTCTAACATCCACATGTGCTGTGGTATGAGCATGCCTACACTTTGGACATATAAACACACACACACACACACACACACACACACACACACACACACACACAAACACACACATAAACACTAGATTTAAAAAAAAACTTAAAATTCAGAAAGAAAAGACAATCCAGTGAGCTGCATGATGGGTGATGAAAAGAGATATTTAGACAATGATTCCACTTGTAAAAAAATCACGAACTCTACATAGGTAATAGCTCCAGAGTCCTTCCCAATTCATAGTGACTTTCACATATTGAATACTAGTGCTAAGAAAAATAGGAAACATAATGAACACAACCAGAAAAATAGGAGAGAGAGAAGGCAAGGGGAAAGGTAGTATGGCGCTATGGAGCTGCTGAGTAGCGGAATCCAGTTTCCTTCAGTTATACTCGGTGACAACCATCTTGCTGGTGTTTGTGCTTGTTTATCTACATAATGGCTTTCCTAGAACTCAGCTGCATTTGGAGCCAGTTACTTCTGCTATCAATAAAGGATGGATTTTTTTTCTACTTAAAAAAGTCCATGATATTTCTGCTTTCCCCATAAAATTATTGCATGTGATTATTTAAAATGTGAAAACAGGACTGTTCAATGAAGTATACATGCAGACACAAGTTAGAATGTTCCATCCCACCATGTTGCTAACTTAAAAATAGGAAAACAATAAATAAAACATTCATGAGTCTTTTATATTGGGCATGTCCTTAGTAAACTTATTAGTAAAATAGATCTTTTCAAAAACATTGCTAATATGCAATTGTAAAAAATTATTAATGATATTTTACCTATCATTCACTTCAGGACTTATTAGAATTAAAATCTGATTACCTTATAATATGCTGTTATTTTTGCTTCTTCACTATGTTAGACCGATGCCCATCTGATCAGGCCTGTAACTATCTAAAATCAAAGACCTGCAATTAGGAATTTGGTGGACTCCACCTCCCATTTCCGTGGTAATATTAAAAACTCAGTTTCCACCCTTAAATTATTTAGTTGAGTAAAGGACTTGGTCAGGATTCCCAACACACCCCAGGAAATTTGATCTCCCTAGAAATATACTAAAAAGATGGGAGAATTTGGCATTGCCCTTCTAGAAACCATCTGCCATCTAAGTCTCTCTCTCTCTCTCTCTCTCTCTCTCTCTCTCTCTTTCTCTCCCCTCCCCCAAGAAATGCTTCAAGAGATACTGCTGAACTGATAGCATAAGATTTATAAGTCATTCACTCTTTAGGTTGCAGAGTGTAAATTTCCCTTTCCTCTTTTTTAATCAGGACTTACCTAATAATTTAGGACTTTTTGCTGGTTTCTAAAGACTAACTTCGTGTCATGTGCCCACTTGCCAATCTCAAAGCACACCTTTTCTGCAGCTGTTGGAATTCTTGTTTTGTATCTGCAGAGACACTAGTAATATTTTTTCTGTTTTAAAATAAATATATTCTCTATTCAATTGTGTATGTGTGTGTGTGTGTGTGTGTGTGTGTGTGTGTGTGTGTGTGTGTAGAACCACGGATTCGGGAACCACCATGGACGCCTCCACCTCCTCCTTGTTTACTCTGCCCCGGGATTCACAGGCTCCGCCCTACCAGGACCAGAAACGCAGGCTTCTGCTTGGCGTCTATACATGGGGTGTAGGATCCGAACTCAGGACCATCCGCCTGCAAGGCAGAAGTTTAACCCCTGAGCCACCTCTCCACACACAAACACACACACACACACACACACATACATACACACACACACACATGCACAATTGAATAAATAAATAATAAAAAATTTTAAAAAATAAAAATAAAAAATAAAATAAATATATTCTCAAATCTTTCCCTCCCCTCTTTAAAATATTTTATTTGTTTATTCATTTATTCATTTATTTTGCATGCATGTATGTGTGTGTGTGTGTGTGTGTGTGTGTGTGTGTGTGTGTGTGTGTGTATGTGCGCCTGTGAAGGTTCAAGGGTGGTTTTGGGAATCATCCTAATCGTTGTACCTCTTATTGGTTTTGGTCTGGAACTCCCAGGCTCTACCTTCCAAGGTCAAAATGCCAATTCTGCTTGGTATTTTTACATGGGATCTGGTATCTGAACCCAGGTTCTTCTGCTTCTGAGGCAGAGGCTTAAACCTTGACCTATTTCTCCAACACCCTCCTTCTTGATCATTCGTCATTTCATGGAGAAAATAAATACAAAGTCCATAAGATTTTGGACAAGTTTAGAACACTTCAATATCAATTTGGAATATCAATTCTGTGAATGGCTGAAACACAGACTTATAAATAAAACTACATGTACTTTTTTGGAAACATGAAAACTGCTTCCATTTATGAGCTGGGAAAAGGAGCCTTGGCCAAGAGCCACATTCTTTCCTGGCATCACTTAGGTGACCTTTAATGAGTTTGATCAGGGAATGAGTCACTCTTTCTGAGAATTTGAGGTCTTCCAGAGTGGTCACCTTGTAGGAAAAGAACTAAGATGTCATTCCTTACTCACACCTCTATGATCTCAGTGTCTGCTTCCTAATTGATAGGAAAAAAATATTGAAACACAGTAAAATCTAAGTGTTTCATACTGAAGTGATACATAATTCCTATTTAAGCAAAGGTGAAGTGTTCTAACATGAAATATATGGCCATTTATGTTGAAATCAACTGATAAAGAAAAAAGTCTTTGCTTCAGACTTCTTTATTTCTTTTAGTATGGTAAAGTGTTCGCGTGTAATTATGTAGGTATGAGGCCATAGGACCTTGTCTGTCATTGTTGATAACAGAATACAAGAGGAAGGAAGGAAGCAGAGGACTTATGAATATTTAATAATGTTTTTAATCAGTCCCACGAAATAAACATTTCTTGTGTTGCTTTACAAATGAGAAGCTTCCAAAGAATAATTTTTCTTTTCTCTAGTGACAGTCTTAGGAGACTGAGTGGACTGGTACATAATTTTATAATGATCAGTGAATTTTAAAATAAGTAGAGAATAATTGAAGTATATTTTCTTGTTGAAATCATATTTTGTTTATTCGTTTATTTATTTATTGTGTGTGTGTGTGTGTGTGTGTGTGTGCGCGCGCGCGTGTGTGTGTGTGTGTGTGTGTGTGCGCGAGTGTGTGCCTGTGAAGGTTCAAGGATGATTTTGGGAATCATCCTGATTGTTGTACCTCCTGTTGGTTTTGGTCTGGAACTCCCAGGCTCTATCTTCTAGGGTCAAAAGAAATTCTCTTTTCTCTTTAAGTGTTCACTTATTGTCAGCATATCGATTCACAGTTTTAGTAGCTTCTTTTTTTAAAATATTTTTATTTATTTATTTTTGATGTGTGTGCATATGTGTGTGTGTGTGTGTGTGTGTGTGAGAGAGAGAGAGAGAGAGAGAGAGAGAGAGAGAGAGAGAGAGAGGCATTGTATGTCTCTGTGGAGGACCAAGAGTGAATTTAGAAATCATCCTGGATTGCTTTTACCTCCTTTATGCTTTGATCTGGGATTTCAGGCTCAGTCTATCAGAGTCAAATGTGCAAATGGCCACCATTTCTTCTGGGTGTTTTTACATAGGATGTGGGATGCAAACTCAGGACCTTCTGCTTGACAGACAGAGTCTTAACCCCTGAGCCACCTTTCCAGCCCAGGTATAGCTTCTTTTAACCCATATATAGCTCCAAAATTTTAACTGGCATAGTTAGTGTACTGGAAATCAGTAACATCAGTGAAACGTAGCAGCCATAATACATAAGCTATCAAGAATTTTTCACATCATAACTAAATTGGTGATATAAATAAATACACTGTGACCAGAAAATTTGCTCTACCAGAAAATTGGAATATTTAGAAATGAAGAAATGAAGCAATGATTTTTCTGTGTTGTATGGTGTTGTGTGTGTGTGTGTGTGTGTGTGTGTGTGTGTGTGTGTGTGTGGTGTGGTAAATGAGCAAATTATTGTAATGAAGTTCTCCTCACTTATTGTTAACATGTATTATATCATAGATGGAAACAAAAGGAGAAAAAAGTAACTTCTAAATTTGTACCTCTAGGGATTCTCTGCACATATTTATGATTTTTGACTAAAGGAAAACACAAAAGCAAAAGAAGTGTTAGAGTGATTGATGACAAAAGAAGAGGTGGGTGTTCATAACATTTGTAAACTAAACATCACCAAAATGAGTTCAACTCCAAGTATTTTAAATTGTAGTGACTGTGACTTTTCCCAAAGCAGTATTTAATTCTGAAATCCACTGCTAAGGAAGGCTGACAGCCTTTGTGGTTATCACTGGAGTTGTGCTAAACTAAACTATAACTTCTGTGAGTTATTGCAGATTAGAAATAGATGTTTAACATTCTTTGTAAACCAGCTAGGTAAGGATGGTCAACGATGAGTCTACTGGAGAGTAATCTGATTTTTCTCCCAATGCTCATGTTTTTCCTTAAATCTCCTGCAATCTTCCCAATATTATAGATTCATTTTCCAGAAGTTTGTGATACTTCTGATAGGAAAGATTGGAAAAAACTAGACTTTCTTCAAAAAATGACCACATTTATTTTATTCTGAAAGTATTTATCTACAGAACTTCCCTTGAGTTCATCTCCCAGGGTAGTTTCACCTTTCCCCTCAATCAAGGCAAAGTCCCGTGTTATGGTATAATCCAAAAATCTATACTCCCCAGAGAGAGGTGGACAGGCATGCTGTGATGTTCAGTTGGACGTTAGATATTTTCTTTCACTGGTGAAATATTTGAAAGATAGATACAATTTTCCCTCTTCCTATAAATATATTTTTAAAGCCAAGCTACCAGAGATTGAAGAAAAGCAAAACTTCTCTTTTCTAAAAATGCACTGTATAAAATTTGATTTATTTAAATGGCTCCTGGCAGATTCAGAGAAGCAGCAGACAGAGAAAATGCCTGGCTCCAGGGACGACTGCTAGCCAAGATCTCTGGAAAAGAATTTTATTGAGAGATGGAATGATGTTTAGAGTTTGAATTAATTAAATAGAAAAACAGGAATTAAAATGTACAGGCAATAATCAATATGTTTAAAACATAGTCATATAGTAAAATATATTAATTTGTAAGCAAAATTGGTGCTGAAAAACTAGCAATTTAAAATATTTATGCATTCTTTACAAAGAACCCTTGAAGGTCTACAACATAATCTGGTAAAAGACAAAGAGATTTTCAAGAATCACCACGTGCACTGACTTCCCTAAATCAAGATCCTGATCAAAGTGTTGCCATTGGTACAATCAGTGACCCTACAATGACACATGATTATCACCCCAAGTCTTCATTTTTCATCAGAGTTCATTCTGCATATAGAACATTCTGCAGTTTAGACAAATGTATGTCAAGAGCCTCTTATTGTGCTATGACCAAACTATTTTTGGTTGCTATATTCAGCATTAACCCCAATCATCTGACTTTGAGTTTTACCTCTCTGAGACCATTGTACAGTTGGAATGTTATAGAGTTTGAGTAGCCAAACAGAGAAAGATAGAATGGTTCTTGTGGCGAGTCTACATTCTGGTGTGCTCAACCTGTCAGCACTTACGTAACTCCCTGACTAACTGTTACTCTCTAATGTAAACTGACAGTTGAATTTTTTAGACTGTAAAACTCCTGTTTTGGATTGAATGAGACTTTTAAACTCTTTATATTCCAGAACTTTGGGCTCTCAGCCAACTTTTAAGACCTAGCTTGTTTAGCCATCAGCATGACCTAAAAACCTAAGACTATCTCTGAGTTGGTAGCATATGTGTTGATCTTTCACTTTAGGGTTTTGAGGAAGTACAACTTCCTAAAAGATTCCATCCTGATCTAAATTCTGTCTTTTAAAAAATTTAAATACTCACCTTTAGAAGATTGTTTGAGACCTATAAAGCAGTAGTGTATGATAGGTGTGATAGCTACAGGTATCAGTTTGCCAACTGAAGGCTGGAGCTCTGGGTACATTTGTATTAGTAGTTGAGTTAAGCTCTGAGCAAAGCCATAAGGAGATTGTCTAATTGATAAGGAAGGCCCAACCCATGGAGGATGGGACTAGTCCCTGAGCAGGTTGATAATATGCAAAGTTATAGCATTCTTGGAGAGAAATGCTATTGGCCAAGAGAAGTTTTCCCTTCTCTCAGTTGTCCTGTGAATTCGTTGTGATCAACTCCCTTGGGTCTTAATGTTGCATGAGTTCTCCTGCCTAGCTAGAGTAACAATTCTAACCAGAAAACTCTAAGCCAAAAACTACATTGTTCTAAATTTACTTGACAGCATGCAGAGTAACTGTGAGAATAGGGAAATTCCCTTGAATGAAATATGTCAATTTTATTTTTAAATTATATACTGAAATATGTTATATTTCACTGCTAAGAGTATGTAAATATTCTAAAACTTGTACACATGTTACCCATTCAAATGTTTTTAATGAACTGCCTGTCAGTCTAATCTTGAAACCAACAGTGTTAAGTGAAAATAAATTTTCTTAAATGATAATCAGAAGATGAAAAAATATTTAGACAACATCTCAATTAGCACATTCTGGGAGATACTGGAGCTGTAGCTGAAAGTATGATCTGAATTTTGCATGACTGTTTCCTCATCTCTAACATCATATGGGATAATTACTACAGTTCTTGTGATGGTTACATGAAATCCTATTTACAAAGTATTTCAAACAGTATATAGCATGAAACAAGTCTTGTGTTATTTATCATTAACAAAAACAGCACTATCAAATGTTGGTTTCTAAGAAGCCCAGTGATAAAGTATTATATATTTACTATAGATTTAGAAAGAGCCTAATTTATCTAACAAATACTTATCATTTGTGAAATGTGCATTCTATGTATGGGTTGTAAAATATTTTGATGCAATCTGATTATTTTAAAGGAGATACATAATATCCTTTGAAAATCTTGAGTAGGAATTAATAAATTGACTCTAAATAGTCACAGATGAAAATACAAGTGAAAAGCATTTTAGACTCTTTCTCATGAAAGGAATGGAAAGAACATAATAAGTGATATACTATTCAGGACTTTCATAGTTTAAAATGTGTCCTCCACATACTCATGTGTTTGGGAAGGTCACATAATCTTAAGAACTATAGTCTTGCTGGGGGAAATTTCACATGGTTTAGGCCTTGAGGTGGATTAGCTCTACCCTACTTGCAGGAGAAGTCTGCTTTTGCAGCTGGCAGTTTTGGAGGTCTCAGCCTCCATAAAGAATATGACTTAGCCTGCCTCCAGTTTCTGCCACCAGCCATGCCTTTCTGACTGTGTAGGATTGTCAAGGACACTCCTTCTGGAATTGTAAGCTGAATAAATCTCCCTTTCTCCCGTTAAGTTGTTTGAGCCTGAGTGTGTTTCACAGCAAAAGAGAAGATTAACTGCTACAGAAAATGGTACCAGAGAAATGGGGTGGTGTTTTTTGAGACTGAGAATCTGATACCAAAATATGAAGTTGTTGTTTGTGAAGCATAAGAAGTTGGTACCCAGCAATATGATCATAACTATGATAGGGCTTGTAAGCCGGTGTTCATTGGGAGAAATACAGAGAACTTTGTTCTGGGAAAGCTTTTTCATGTGCTGGGAAAGGCCATTCTAGTGAGAACTTGGAAGAAAGTAAAGCTGTGAGAGACACAGGCAGTGGAAGTCCAGCTTGTAATGATCCAGAGGGTAACAGAGACTGTACAGAGAATTTGACTAGTGGAAAATGGAGCAATGCACTGACAGAGAGTTTGATTAAATTTTGTCTACTTCCTGAAAGCTTTCCTGAAGTTAAATAAAGAAAAATTAAAAAAATAAAAAGCTTAATGGAGAAAATTTCAAGGCAATGTATGGCATGATGGCTACTTTTTTAGCACTCTTGTTTAGAATTATTAAAAACGAGCAAAGAATCAGGCAGAAAGAAGAAAAATTGTGAGGTCTGATGAAGAAAAATACAGTGGCAAGCTTGAAGGATTGAGCCATTTTGTAGAGAGCAAAATGACAGTATTGTTAACCAATTAGCTCCATTAGTGAATAAATTCCTGCTCTGCCTTTGGATAATAGGAGATGCCCTACCTTGAGAGCAAAATCTTCAGAGAAGGCTCTCACCAATATGAATGCAAATATTTTTGGAAAGGGAGACCTAAGGGGTAGAGTTTTAAAAGAAATGTCTGTCACATTGAAACAACTGCCCAACACCTGAGATTCTTCCCAGCATCAACACAGAGAAGCTATGATTCCAGAGGGGCAATCTCCACCTGTATGCTATAACAGAACTTGGCAAAGTGGTCCATGTGGTTCTAGATTTAGAAGCATCAAAGAATCAAGAGGGATGAGGTCGTGGATTCCTCTCTAAGATTTCAGAGAATGGCAAAGGCCAGATAAGATGTAGCAGTAAGTGTGCAGTACATAGGCCCAAGAAGAGCAGTTTGTGTTGTGGTGTTAAAGCCAGATCTGCCAATGAGAAGTTAAGATGTCAGAAAAGCAGCCAACGTGTGCTGTCTGCTAAGAGCTGTATACCCTGGGAGGAGCCAGCCCAAGTGAATGATTTGTTCTATAGGCAGCCGTTGGAGGGGTAGAACCAAAGTAATTTAAAATTGAGATGATTTCAACAGGAAATTCATCTATTGGACACAGAGCTGCAGGATATAGAGTTTGTCCTGCTGGTTTGTCATCTTGTTGTAGACTGGTCTTTTCTGGATATGCCCCATTCTGTCCTTTTCTAATGGAAATGTTTTATTTTTTGCCATCATATGTTGGAAGTCTGTAACTTGACTTTTGACTTTACAGGCTGTGGACTTTGGAATCTTAGACTGTGTTGGGACTACAGGAAGGAAGGAAGGAAAGAAGGAAAGAAGGAATGAAGGAAGGAAGGAAGGAAGGAAGGAAGGAAGGAAGGAAGGAAGGAGGGAGGGAGGGAGGAGGGAGAGAGGGAGGGAGGGAGGGAGGGAAGGAAGGCGGGAAGGAGGGAAGGAGGGAAGGGGAGAAGGGGGAAGGAGAGAAGGGGAGAAGGGGGGAAGGAGAGAAGGGGAGAAGGGGGGAAGAGGGAAAAAGGAAATAAAGAAGAATGGAAGATGGAAGAAAGGAAGGAAGGAATAAAGACTTTGAAGACTTTTAAAGTTGGTTTATATAATGAGAGGTCAACGAGCCTGTAGGGGCCAGAGGTAGAATATCCATGATTTGAGTGTGAACCGCAAAGTCATGGCACCTTTAAGAGCTAGAGTCCTCCTGGAGGCTATCACAGGAGGCTTGAAGTGGATTTACTCCACCCTCTTTCTGGAGAGCTTGGCTGGTCTTGCAGTTGTAGAGCTTTCGGCCTCCGTGAAGGATGTGATTTAGCCCACCTCCAACTTTGGCCACCAGGCATCCGGTATCTCCCCTCTGCAACCATAGCCTGAATAAATCTCCCTTTCTTCCTTTAAGTTGTTTGAACCTGAGTGTTTCTCACAGCAACAGAGAAGAGTAACTAATACAAGGAGTGAGGTGAGCATGACGGCGAGATATGAAATTATCTGTGTGGAAGTATCAATGGAAGGCATGTTATGAAGGATTTTTAAAACCTCACAAAGGAGGGTATTTGTCAGAGAGTTTTCTCAGAAAGTGTGTGTGCTAGGATACTAAGATCATTCCACCACCACAGAAAGAAACAGATAAAGAGGGTAAGGAAAGAAGAAAGGAAGGAAGGAAGGAAGGAAGAAGAAGGAAGGAAGGAAGGAAGAAGGAAGGAAGGAAGGAAGGAAGGAAGGAAGGAAGGAAGGAAGGAAGGAAGGAAGGAAGGAAAGGAAGGAAGGAAGGAAGGAAGGAAGGAAGGGAAGGGAAGGAAGGAAGGAAAGAAGGAAGGAAGGAAGGAAGGAAGGAAGGAAGGAAGGAAGGAAGGAAGGAAGGAAGGAAGGAAAGGAAGGAAGGAAGGGAAGGAAGGAAGGAAGGAAGGAAGGAAGGAAAGGGAAGGAGGGAAGGAAGGAGGGAATAAAGGAAGGAGGGATGCAAGGAAAGAAATAAACAAGGAAAGAAGAAAGGAAGGAAAGGAAAGAAAATAGTTTATGCTCAAAACAAATATATGAGAATCCCCATGGATGCGTGTAAGCACTGGTAATATAGCATGGTGTAAATATACAATAACTCACCCTAGTTGATATTCTAGTGTAAGTTATCCAATAATAGGTAAAATAAAAATGATCAATGACAATAACAACCAAACCCTCACACAATGACAGGTGGTAATAAAAGGTCGATGTTGATCTGAAAATAATCAGTGAATAGAGATGAGAAATACTGAAGGGCACGTGAAAATTAAGATAAGATGGTAAAAAGGCATTGGCCACAAAATTATATGTGAATAAACTCAAAGAAGAAAGGACTTCCTGTGGGTATTTAGGAGAAGATCAATGCAAAGTGTGCTTATTGCAGTCAAAGTAGCAAGGAGCCAGAAATGGAGTAAGCATCTGAGAAAATACAAATGTGAAGGGGAGTGGATTGGGGAAAAAAAGGAATCTGATAAGTCATTTTTAGAATGTAACTTTAATCAAGACAGAGGATTACATGATCTGATTTCCATTTTAAAAGATTCACTAGGAGCATAGGATAATAAATCAGGGTGTGGGGAGGTGAAGGACTAGACATGGTAAAGATGCTGTGCTGCTGAGAAAGTCTGGCAGCAAAAATGTTGGCTTGGGACTAAATAGTGTTGCAGAAGAAGAGTAACAAGAAATGATCTGGAAATACTGAAAAGTGCCTCCAGGATGCCTGCAAGGGTTCACTGGAGTGTGAGGAATGGTGAAAGGGCACTGGTCCCTCTACCTTTGTTTCTATCCTGCCTGCAACTTCTGGACTTTCTCAGCTTATTTTCATCATATAAGTGTTTACCACTGACCTTTCCTAGTCAAGTTCCCTTAAGATTATTTCATGCAAAAACCTGAACTTCCTGACTTCCCTCCAAGTACAATGTTAAGTTCAACTTTTGTTGTTTAGCTGGAAACCAGAGCATGGTAATAGGCTGCAGTGTGAAACAAAAAAGAAGTTATGAAGGTTATGAATGACTGTAGTAGTGAAAAAGCCCCTCTATTTCTTCCTTTGAAATGGAACTCTCAGTTTCCTCTAATTGATCATTTTTCAATACAATATTTTTTGTCCTGCTGAAAATGCATTACTGGAAGGTTTTGGGTCTGCCTCTGTTTATTAAGTAGGTTTATCTCTGGAATTTACCTGCACAGCTGATTTCAAGGACAGATCCCAGGTTTAATCACCCAGCACTCATACAGCTATGGTAGATCCTCTTTAAAATGAACTCGCAGTCACTGCCAGAGCTACTTAGAAGACCTTCTCATAAATAAAAGCCTGCAGCATATACTTCATCTCTCTTCCTGCTTGCACCATGTGTTTGAAAGTCATTCCTTCTTTCCTTCAGTTTGCGTCCCTCTCACCATTTAATCCCTGCTTGCTTTGCAATCATAACAAAAACTATGACTTTCTCTTCAAAGGAAATATACTTGACTCTAGTGGTAATCTTCCAGCCACTCACTACTTACCCAGGGATATCTTTCTTGTTTTCCTCTTCTTGCTCTCTTCCACACATTCCCAAGGGACTTGTTCAGAATATTCAATAGCTTTGAGGAAGAAAATTGCTGCAGTCTGGTTAGTTGATGGTAGAAAAAGAAAACTGTCAGACAATGTCAGAATGTTCTAGTGATAGAAGTGGTATAAATCATGATCAAAATCATCCCACGGCCCTTATTCTACTCTAAACACTTTCTTTTGATATGGTATTTGTTCTAGAATTTCTTGTTTCGATGACATAAAAATCATTTTCAGGACCAATGAGATTGCTTAGTGGCTAGGCCAGCATGCCTGATGACCTGAGTCCTATTCCTGGAAATGGTGGTATAATGGTAAAAGGTGAGAATTGACTCCATAGTATTCTTCTCTGGCATCCATACAAGCACCAGGGCATGAGTATGCTCCTGTTCCCACACAACCTGCATATACTCACCCATGATAAAGCTTAAACACCCATTGAAATTTAAAGCAATCATTTTTCACATGCAAAGTTGACCTGCGTTTTCATTCTAAGCATGTGTTCCAGCTCTTTTTCTTCAACCTTTAAATTTATTAGATGGATACAGAAATGGCGCAGATACGCATAAGACATTGGTTTTATTCAAGAAATTGCATTTTGTTGTTAGTGGAATCCTTAAATCTGTCTTCTTTCCTCCCTTGCTAGCATTTCTTTCTTCCTCATCTGTTTTTCTCCTCTTTCTTGGCTTATCTTGACTTTTTGTAGCAAGTACTTAAAGATTCTATGAAGCATAGAAACATATGTGAGGAAATGGTATTCCTAAACAGCCAAATAAGTTCTCTCCTCTTCTAAAACAGTAGCTTTCAGAATGGCTGCTGGGCTTTGTGGTTTCCATGAAGAAATGCCGCTGAGGCGCTTCATCTGTATGCACCACTGAAAAATATTTTTACCATTGATTTTTCTCCAGCATTGATCTACCACCTGACGCCATCAATAATGAGGTTTGTCGGCTGATTTCTTAGCCTGTCTGGAATATTTCTTTTTTCTTCAGTTTTTTTTTTTCTTTCCTGGCAGAAGAGTTGCTGGTAAAGCAGGGAGACTGTTAACTTGAAGCCCTGAATCTGAGACTCAAACTCCATTGAATCAACACAAGAAGCATCAATTCCTCTCCTTTTCCTTTCTCCTGCCACTTTATTACCTCATAAGAAATCCTCCATAGTGTTGGTCTCTTGAGCGTTGCTATTTTTTAGTTTAGTATGCATTGGAATGCAAATTAAATGGGACAATTATCTGTGGTAAAGTGTTTTCCTGATCCTGGATGAATGCTTTTTCTTTGCTTCTGTTAAAAATTTGTAGGCATCTAAAAAGCTGATTCAACTAAGTATTTAGTGAGAATGCAGTTCTGTAAACTATGCCACTCTTACTGACTGAGCTTTGCCCGTGTTTGGGCCTAAAGGGAGAATACTCTGAAACACATGTCTATTTCTCTGTGGCGGAATGCTTCTCTTTATAAAGCAACAATATGGGAGAAAAGTAGAAAGTAGGCAGTCAGCATTCCCACATCCCTTGGAAAATAAAATGAGGATGCACATGCCCTTCTGTTGAAGTCCTGATCCTTGACAACATTATATACCAAAATTTGGCAAAGCACGTACTGGGAATGGTGTTCATTATTATGTATGAATATAACTAGATATTGATCACTCTCAGCAGAACAGATGGAAACAACTCTTTTTCTAGATTCAGGATATTGTGTTATGAGGGGTCAGGTAAAAAATTCTCACTGATAGGTCAAGACAAAATTATTTAAGAAACAATACAGAAAACAAGTGTATATCAGTTTGTTTTAACATCTTTTTAAGCATTTGCAATAGATAGCTTTTATTGAAGATGCAAGTTAATTTTGATGGGTGTTTCTGTATTGTATTATTTCATTCAGAAATTTTCATGTAGGGATTTCAGTTGGCAATATGTATTAAATAATTTCAAAAAAGCTTTCTGCAATTTTTTCTTTTAATGAGTTATCAACCTTGCAATAGTGATTTGAACTTTGGAGATCTATAAGACTCAGGTAACTTCATACATAGTGGAAATATTTTCCAATGTGAAGGATATGCCACACAGCTGCTAATACACAACTGGAGAGTTGTGTCTGGTAGTCCTGATGAATTCAGCAGTAGGGCTGCTTAGGAATAGTTTGTTCAAAGAGAGAATTCAAAGCTGCTAGGTTGTTCTCTGGACCCACATTTGCCCTGCCGCTATCTATTTTTTGGCAGTATTTGTTGTCTTTCTGGCATTTGCCATTCCTATGTGCCTAGTTATGTGGCACAGTGTGATTTGAAGTGAAGCTGTGAGTTTACTCTGATGTGGGAATTTAACCATATTTTTCACCCTAGCATTCCATACCATTTTCATATTAGGGTTTCTAGATCTAACCCCTCATGCCAAGAAATTTATTGATTTGTATCATGAACTAATGGTATATTACCAATATATTGGAAACCTGCTGTGCATGTCTTATGTATGTGTGTGTTCATGTGTATATTGTTTGTGTGTGATATGAATCTGCTTTAATGAACTAAAATTTTGTTTCAGTTGAGTTTGCCTCTCCTCACTTCAATAGGAGTTACCTTTTAGGTAACTAAAAATCATATCCCCTTTATTATCCCATGTTATTGTGCTATTTTCTTCTGTCTAGATGCTGGACACCTGCTTGGATGGAACAAGAAACAACTTGATTTACTAAATCTTCTTCTTGAGGAAATTGGATTCAGCTTTTCCAGGCAACACATTAGAAAGGCCTTTGGCTCCCCTGGCTTCAGATACAGAAAATACTATTTGACTTATCAGCATCCTCTGACAGCAGAAAAGACAGTTTGTT
Organism: Typhlomys cinereus; assembly: GCA_023101885.1. Taxonomy (NCBI): domain Eukaryota; kingdom Metazoa; phylum Chordata; class Mammalia; order Rodentia; family Platacanthomyidae; genus Typhlomys; species Typhlomys cinereus. The sequence continues at coordinate 2,416,902 of JALPQD010000284.1, forward strand.
GATCTTATCATTTCAGAGACACTCAAAGAGGTTGCTCTGCCCAGTATCTTGTGGGTTCCTAGACTGTGGAAAGCCAAAAGAGGCTACTGAGAGCAAGAAGAAAGTTAAAACACAGGCAAAATTTGTATTTTTTTTGAAAAGACAAACAGTGCATTGAAAGAAGAAGTTTAACATTCTGGATATGATTGATGTTCTTCTGATAGTAATTTTACAAAATTTCAGGAAAAAAGAATGAGATTAAGGAAATACAAACCACTAACAAAGATTCTTATTTGTATGGAAATACAAAAATCTGTACTTAATTGTTTAAAAAAAGAATCAGGGTTAAAGCAAGTTTAATTTCATGAATACCTGATTTTAAGTCTATTATTTGTAAAGTGATAGATGGGAACATTGGATGAGATTAAAAAAATGAAAGTTTATTTGCTGTGGAATTCAAAGACTGCCAACAGCCTCACAAGAGCTTGCTACTAAATCTGCAGGCCCTCTGCAAGTCACTTATTAATCATGACCATTACTGAAATATAAAAATCTTCAATATAGTTATATCAAATTATAGGTAGCAACCACTCAATAGCCATAGCTTGGTGAATATTTTCTGTTTTAGTATTCATTGTGCTCTTTTGGTTATGTCTGCTGTGACTTAAAACATAATATCATATTTGGTGGAAATACTACAAATTTCTGTTTCAGATACTATATGTTGTTCTTTTGGCTGCTTTCTGACAGCTGATAGGCAGCTTAAAATTAGCTGCAGGTGACTACATCCAGCTTGAAGATTGATACAGATAGGGAGCTTTGTTTTCAAAGGTTCAAATGTTGACCACGCATATTTTAGTATAGTGCTAGGTTAGATTGTAGACCATGACACTGAAGACTTTGGCCTTTCAAAAGAAAAGGAGCCACTAACAATACACTAGTCCCTGGCGAAGGAACACTAAAAACTGGGGCTCAGCGAAAGTTTAAAAATGCTTTGGAAGGACAGGAAGCTGCAGCTAGAGTCTAAGGCCTCCCACAGGTGAACCATACACTGGCCCAGTGAGCTGTGCCTCCTGCCTGCTGGGTGTATATTTGGCTAGTTAAGTTATCCATATACGATACATGGGTAGAATCATAAAAGGTTTTGAATCACATTGTATGGATTCAATGTAGGGTGAAACAGAGAGCGTTGACCTGGTATATATGGAAGTTTCAGCCTAATTATTGAAGCAGCAAAACCAAAAGTAAACCAATACTGGGCAGTAGAAAACTTTTGTGGAACTAGAAACCTGAATTGAGTAGAAGCTCAAGTCCATTCAGAGGATGATTGTAACAAATCTTTGGGATTTGGAAATTTCATATTCAAGATGAAGCATTTCCAGAGTGTGATGGCATTTAGTGATGTGCTCATGTTATTCTAAAATTGGATATCATAGAATTAGAAGAATCAAGAGTCAAAACTTGGGGGACTGAGCATCCTAAGGATGAATGTGGGAGTTGGGGAAGAGAACTGAGTATGACTATGTAATAATTGGAGCAGAGAGCTCCCTCAAGCTACATTGAACAGTCATGGAGTTTCAGGTGTTCAGGAAAGTTTTTCAGGTATAGGCTTTTTTTAAATAGCATGCACAAAGGCCTGGGCTCATTCTCTAGCAGCATACACACACACACACACACACACACACACACACACACACACAAAAGCATGAAACTTCAAAGAGAATGCCTTCAGGGACAGATGCAGATAGCGCTACATGATCAGCCACTATCACCATAACACAAGAGCTATTATGGGTATAGAAAGAGTATATGGAATGTATCAGAAAAAATGTTTTAATATAAAAATATTTAAATGTATCATAAAATAGAGCTTGTTTATTATTCTCGGGAGTTTTGATAAAGCTGTTGAATAGTTGTGTTAATTATTTGAGGACTGTGGTAGAATTTCTTTTTTAAAGGAGGCTTGGTGTTTATAACCTGTTAGTTCCCCGCCACTTGGGCCTGCGGCAGAGACTTGGTTTTCCTTTTTGCACTCTAATAAACAGCTAAGGAAAGAGTTGCTGCTTATTTTTCTCTTTTAGGTTCAGATGCATTTTCAAGTTATTAGTCTTGCCCTGTATTTTTCTGAAGTTTATTTTATCTTGCTCCTTTTATTGTCTTCTCTCTGTATTATTCTCCTCTCCCACCTTTAGGGATTGCCTCATATTGAGCTCTGTTTTAAAGCAATTACTATCAACTCACCCTTTTATTACTAATATAATGAGCATATATATTAATAAAACAATATTGCATCCTCTTAATCAGTCTGTTTCAGGCTTGCTTTTCCTGCCAATGACTTTAAAGTTCTGTGTCTTAAAGATGTGCTTTTCAAAATAAACTGACATCATGGAACATATGTTTTTATACCAATAAAATTCCCCAAATCTTACTATCTAAATATTGTGTAGCATAAAACTTTTCTGTTCCTTCAGAGAGGAAACAAAATTATATGTGCAACAAATTCTTCATTTTCTCTGTTTTTTCATTCATTATAAACTATGCACATGATTTCAACAAGGGTTAATGTCTTCACACAATGGATTGATCTGAAACTCCACAGGATCAGTGGATAGAGAAGGATCATCTGTCCTTCAAATCTCCTTATAGAGAGAATTTCATTCATATGACTGGATAAATATAAAGGAGGAGAAAAAGTGAAGGGAAGGAGAGACAAAAAGATAAATAGAAAGAGAGAGAACTGTTCAATACATACACAAATACACAAACATTTCCATATTATTCTCTTCACATAATATTTTGTTCTTTGCCTGGATTAAATATTTACAACTGATCATTATTTTATGTTTCCAAGTATATTAGTTTATGCTTCTGTTACTGTTTTCTGAAATGGTGAGCACTTTGATAAATCATTAGGACAAGAAGAAAGTAATGATTTTAAGTATAGGTAGTTAGATGCTTTGTGAAACATGAGTATCTCTTCAATGCTATTCCATATTTATGAGAGGCAATTTTACATTGTGAAAGCAGATCAAGGTTGTGGTCCCTCAGTCATGATTTTCAGCCTGGGGTGTGCTTTGTTCTGTTATCTTTGGAAAGGTATTTAACATTTCTGTATCTCAGATTTAAATATGGCACTATCTTAACATTTTTTGGAATGTATTATATGAGATTGTTTAATAAAATCAAATCTATGTATCTGATCAAGAATGCATTTTCTTTTTTTAATTAAGAATTTTCATATACAAGCCAAATGAGTTAATGTCCCATCCCCCTTCCTCTCATGTCCCTTATGTCACCTTGCTTCTGTGTTCACAGGTTTTCTCTGAGAGTATTGTACTAGCAAAATTCCAGGTCTCTACAGCAGTATAAGTGGCCCATCAGTGGACAGACTAACAGGCAAGGAAGCTCGCCTTCTTTTATCCAACATCTGTCCCAGAGATTCTCTCTCATTGTAGTTGTTTCTCATGAGATCCTAGCTTGGCCATGAGAAATGCTAACATATCAGTTATTGTGTAAATCTGGTGATAGTAGATTTCATTGCTGTAAGCTCCTGGATAGAGCAGTCCTATCATGACTGGAGTGTCTTAGCCAGCAGTATACCACTTTAGGCTCATTATTCTTGCTGCCTTCTTCTGCATTGTTCCCTGAGCATTGGGACAGGAAGAAATTTTGATGATCTAATTAAGGCTGAGCATTTCAGTGTCTCCAGAGCTCTGCATTTTGGCCACTTTTTTTTTTTTTTGATTCCCTAATCTTCTATTAAAATAGGGTGCATATTTTGCCTAAAATTTATTTATTTATTTTTGAGTGTGTTTCTATGTGTATGTGTCTGTATATGTCTATGTCTGCATGTTTGTGTGTGTAGAGAGCACTGTGTGCCCCTGTGGAAGACCAAAGGTGACTTTGGAAATCATTCTGGTTGATTTTACCTCCTTTTTGCTTTGCTCTGAAACTCAAGTCCTGCTTATGAGGCAGAATTTTAATCCCTGAGCTATCTCTACATCCTAGGGTATATATTGACTGAGTGCTGAGAGTTTTTCTTATTTAACAGTTTAATAAGAAGTGTTTGTGGTATTTTACAATTAAGTATTTAATTTTTTTTATTATTATTATTTATTCAACTGTGCGCATGTGCGTGTGTGTGTATGTGTATGTGTAGAACCACGGACAAATTCGGGAACCACCATGGACGCCTCCACCTCCTTCTGCCCCGGGATTCACAGGCTCCGCCCTACCAGGCCCAGAAGCGCAGGCCGCCCCACCAGGACCAGAAGCGCAGGCCGCCCCCGCTTCCGCCCGGCGTCTATCTGGGATCCGAACTCAGGCCCTTCCGCCTGCAAGACGGAGGCTTAACCCCTGAGCCACCTCTCCAGCCCACAATTAAGTATTTATAATCAAACTAAGACATCAGTTACAGTGCAGTGTCCATTTTCTCCCTTTCTATTGTTATTTGGACAGGTTTATAGTACCAGCCATATGTTTCCTGACAATAAGAAAGGGGGGTTAGAAACCATTCAGAGAGTGATTGGTTACCCATGGGCCTTACATACCACTGTTGCTGCACTGGATTCATCTTACTAGAGTTGTTGTAGTTTGTAGTATTCATAGCTGGATAAAGCCATTGATAACTTTTTTTCCCATACCATTGATAACTTTTTTTTTTGGCTTTACTATTCCCTCAATAACTATGGTCTATAACACCTAGAAAAGAAGATCATTTGTTTTATATCATCTACCTTTCTAATATATATATCATTACACTGAGAATTAAATCTAATTAGGGTTTCATGCAGGATAAGAAAATGCTTTGCCATTGAGCTAAACCTCAAACATACTTATTACTTTTTATTTCCATGTATGGTTTCACTTGTCACTCCCCTGCCTCTGCCTCCAGAGTAGCTAGGATTACAGCCCGGAACCTCCATGTAAAGTCTGTTATCAATCATTTATAAGTCTGGTAAAAGGCAACAAGTTCCATAGTCGTAAATAAAAATTAGAGGTTTCTTATATATTACCAGCACAAAGCGTGTGCTTCCTGATGTGCATGTGGAAATTTGAGGTAGATATTGGTAATCATCCTAGTTTGTTGTTTGAAGCAAAGTCTCTCAAGCAAGCCCAGAGTTCAGTTTTATTATTGTTCTGGCTAGTCAGTGTGTTTTAGGGATTCCTTGTCTCTTCTTTCTGAAACTGGAATTACAGGCATACTGCCATGCCCATCTGACAGTTGTATACATTCTGGAGATCTTATGCACCAAGTGCTTTAACTTCTCAAGTCATCTCCTCAAACCCACATTTCAGATTTCTTAAAAGCTCATATGAGATTTAGAAATCTTCACATAGAAAACAATAAAACCATTAGAGGAAAAGTACAGAAATGGCATTCTAATCTTCTAAGTATAAGATGAAGCAGGCAAAAATGGTATTGCATTTTACATGAAAAATGTTCTTTTATTTTTTTCCTTTGGGGAAAAATTTCTATTATTTCCACCAAATGATTAAAGTATAGGTTTTTATTTTTGAATCTCAGATTATTTTTAAATCTGTAAAATGTTTCAATCAATGCTCCACATTATCACTTTCAAAGTTAATAACTTTAAACCTAATAACTGTTATTGATCTTTCTGGACTATCTTACATTCTATTTTGCCAATGTTCTCTGCAAGATTAAAGTCTTAATAGGGTAACATAAAATATATTGCTTCCTCTTGTTTCAACATCCTGCTAAGATAATCACTGTGTACTGCTGGTTAGTTTTGTAATGTTGTTAGAGATAGTTTGATATATATATACCTTCTCTTTTTTCTGTTCTTCCCATTCTTATTTCTTTGGTATTGTAAATAGCTATTTTTTACAATTTGATTGCTGACAAAATAATGCTTGTTGAGAAATCCAGACAAAACAAACTTAAATTAAACTATACTTCAATGAAACTTTAGGTTACTTGTTGAGAAATCCAGGTAAAACAAATCTAAAGCACAAACTCATTGAAACTTTAGGTTATGTGTTATTTTCTGTTCAGAAAAGTAAAAAAGTAATTGTATTCCATATTTAGCTGAACTGTCCATTAGAATCAGCTCTATTTATTGTCCGTTTTACACTGAGGACTGCAAAATAATATGTATTTTTGTGAATTTGTTTATAATGTGCAATATCTATTTTGTCATTGTATAAAAAAGTAGATGTATCCAGAAATGCAATTTTATATTTATTAGTTTATTTATTTACTTATGTGCATGTGTGTATGTGTGTGCGCGCACGTGTGTGTGTGTGTGTGTGTGTGTGTGTGTATCAGAGGACACTGGAGGCCCTAGATTGATGTCAGGAACATTCTGCTGTGGGATTCCCCAGTATCTCCTTCCAGAAATGGAAGTGCAGCCAGCTGCCATTTCTGCCTAGTGTTTTTACTTAGAATCTGGGATTTAAACTCAAGTCCTTTTCCTTGTAAAGCAGGATCTTAACCCCTGAGCCATCTCTCCAACCCCAAGAAATGCAAATTTTTGAGTAGAAAATGAAAACAAAATAAAAGTAAACATCGACAAACCCCACTCTTAAAAGTGTGAAGAAATCATGTGACAGTTTGAATTACTAAGCTCCGGTTAGGAAAAAACATTTTCTTACAAAAAGTATATAATCCCAGGCTAGTGATAGATGCTAAGAGAATATTAGATGCTAATTAATTAGTAAATATCTAGCAGAGGAGATGGGAAATGGTGAGGCCCAAGAAGCTGGTCAGCAGGGGACTGCTGATGGGAAAATGACTGTCAAGGGGTTTTTATACATACCATGGCATCATGCTGTGACATGAATTTTTTTCCTGTCATTCTCCTAGGTACCAAGAGGAAGATAAATCAGGAAAAACTGCAAAGATAAATGAGGTATTTTCCAATGAAGGTGAGCTTTATTCATTTTATTATTTTTCTATTTTACTGTATCTTTGCAAGCTCAAAATGAACTTTCTTAGTGTTGGATTAACAAATGATTGTTAAAACTATCAATTAGGATAGATTAAATTACTACTACTATCAATTTTTGGCAGTAGTTTAAATTTTATTGAGTCTATGTATTCTATTTGTTTCCACAAGTAGCAGTAGCAGAATAGTTTGAGCAAGGATGTTCCTTTATCTCAAATTTCAACCTAATCAAGATTCCTAGACTATTTTAGAAAGCACCAATTTAAAATTTAAGTTAAAATATCACCATGATGTTAATGCAGTCTCTTGCATCCATTTAAATGTGGAAGTGCTTTACAGACAGGCATAGATCAGTGGGCAGAAATTTCATCTGTGGAAGCATGTGTCATTACCAGTGGATATGAAGAAGTTACAAAAGAAACAAAGTTGCCTTCAAATAATGACTGCAGGGTTTTTCTGTAGTTCTATACCTATAGTCTGTCATGACAACTTTATTTTTTTTTCTCTTTAACCTTTGAATTTTTCATATACAAACAGAAATAGTTTATGGCCCTGGCCCTCACCCTCTCCTCTCTCACATCCATCCTTCAATGCACTTCAGTCCACCAATCCAGTCACTTCCCTGTGCTCTCATGTCCTTCTGCATGTATAGACCACAGGCCACTTTTGGGGTGCCTGTAGTAGCAAGTTTTTTTTAAATTCAATTATCCATGTGTGTGTGCGTGTGTGTATGTATGTATGTATGTGTGTGTGTGTGTGTGTGTGTGTGTGTGTGTGTGTGTATGTGTGTGCGTAGAACCACGGGCAAATTCGGGAATCACCACGGACCGCCTCCACCTCCTCCTTATTTACTCTGCCTCCGGATTCACAGGCTCCGCCCTATCAGGACCAGAAACGCAGGCCGCCACCGCTTCCGCCCGGCGTCTATACGTGGGGTCTAGGATCCGAACTCAGGACTTTCCGCCTGCAAGGCAGAGGCTTAACCCCTTAGCCATCTCTCCAATCCCAATTATCAAGTATTTATAATTAACATTAAGACACCTGTTCCTGTCTAGTATGTATTCCTCCCCCCTTCCACTTTTGCTTGGAAAGATTTACTTATGAGGCATGAGTTCCCTGGCAATAAGAGGTATTTAGAACTCATGTAGAAAGCAGTAGCTACTTAATTTGTAAAATATTCAAGAAAATCAAAATATATAACTTAATTTATACAATTTCACCTCAAAAGAACTGAGGAGAATATAGTATCTTTTTGTTAGAATTAGGTATTATTGCAGTTCGTCTGCATGGTTGCTGATAAATGACCATCAAATGGCTAAGGGAACAAGGGGTTTATTTTCATAAGACAGTAAAGTTTTCTTGACAAGAGAGCACGCACCAACGCCAGGGCCAAGAGAACTGACCACACCATATCTATGTAATGGCTGAGAGAGTGACGATCCTTACTTGTCAGAGCAGCATGTCTGACCGAGTGTACAGAAGGATGCCAATTTCTTCAACTGACTCTCAGTATTTTATTCATCTGTTCAGGGCTTAGTCCCACCCACCATAGGCTGGGCCTTCCCCATCAGTTTAGACAATCTCCTGTAGGTTTGCTCTGTGATTAACTCAACTACTAATTCTCAACAAATGTGCCCAAAGCTCAATCCCCCAACCATCAAGTTGACTGGTACCTAACTATGACAGGTACCTTTAAAAATATACGGCTAGGGCTGTTCCTGGGGAGGCTGTGATGGGTTGACAGGTGCGTGACAGTGGGAGCTGCTCTCGGTACAAGCTTGTACGGCAAAGGCAAGAATAACAGCAGCAGGAAATGCCACTGGGTCCTTGTACGTCATGGGAGAGGAGGGCCCAGACGAGAGTCAGGCATGCACAAGAAAGGACTCTCTGTGAATTGGGGTGAGAGGAACTGGGGGGTGGGGAGGGAGGGGTGAAGGGAGGGAGGGGTGAGGGGAGGGAGGCGTGAGGGGAGGGGGAGCAGGGGGTTCGGGGGGAGGAGGAGAGACAGAGGGAACTGGTGTACCTATTAAGTTTGTATGAGCTGAAATAATAATAAAAATGTATTAAATAAAAAAAAAGAATAACAGCAGCACCGTACTGTTCAACAGCCAGGCCCAGGAGAAATTAGTACTTTATGTATATGGCTATCTGCTCCATGTAGGAGCTCAGAAATCAGCCCAAACATTTTGACATGTATGAAAGTGTCAAAGAATAATAAACTAATTAATTAATTTTAATTGTCATTATATAGAGTGTAACAATATAACTGACCTGGTTATTTATTACATATCTGAGCCTCAATGCAAGAATATTAGAAGTAAGCCATTTTACTTATATTTTTAAAATATGAATTTATTTTAAATTTCCTTTTCTTTTTAAAATTTTTATTACATTTTCCTCTACATTTGTCTAATTATGTGAGCTCAATAGGTACCCCCTTCTTCTCCTTCCTTCCTCCTTTCCCCTCTCTTCACCATTCCACTCTCCTTTCCTTCCCACTCTTATTTTCCCTCTCCCTCTCACCCTTTTTCCTTCCTTCCTCCACTCTTGGTGCTTCCTGCTTTCTTCCTCCAATCTTCCAGAGCATCTGTTTATGTGGGTGCTGAATTTCCTGAGTCATCTACACTAGCAAGGGTTTAGGACTATTATATTTAGCATAGGAAAGGAACTTATACAGAGGGGCTATCATTTGGATATAATGAAAATGAACATTACCTGTTGTAAGATTTATAATAACCATGTGAACCTGTCTTAATTTTCATGCAAACACTTTTGGAGATGCTAGTTTGCTTCACATGTGCTGTACAATGTTCTCAAATGTGAATACGGTGACATCATGCTTCAGTGAATTCTTCAAGGCAGGCATTTGGAAATCAAACTTGACCATCTCTCCAATATCTGTTACATAAACTCTGAGGTCTTCTTTTCATTGTTTGTTATTTCAGAACAGAGGTTAATTTTATGTGTCACCTGATTAGTGTGGGCCAAGCCATTCAGCTAGAGCAGAGCAGAATTGCCAGCCCTCATCCTTACCTCCTTCTCCTTCTTCTCCCTTTTCTCCTCCTCTTCTTCTATGCCAGATTGCCTTCATGCTAGGCTACTGGCTTTTTTCCTGTCTTCAGTTATGAACTGAAGCACTTCTTGCCCTGGATATTGAAGCTTTTCACCTCCAGAGTGGAATTTATCCCAGACTTCAGGTACAAATTGAAACCGGACTACTACCTCTCCTGGGCTCCAGCTTGGAGCTGAACATCTTGGAACTTACCAACATTCTAATACATGAGACAATTCCTTGTCATAAATCTCTTTATATGCAAGCATAACTAAATGCAAAGTTCCAACTGCTTTTTATAATTTATCGTATTCTCTTAATTGCTCTCTAGTTTCTTGGTCTTATCATATCTTTTAAACAACTGCCACAGTTACATCTTTTGGTTCTAAACCTGTTCCCCTGACTAAAGTTTTTTCACTTTGTTTCTGATCCATCTCTGGATAAAACACAACCACTAACATAGCCAATAATAATAATAATAAAAAAAAAACTTCTGTGATTCAGATTTTTAGTCCTTCTGTTTTAGTGTCCTACTTTGTACAATAGGCTGCAATAATTTATTTTTTTACATTTGTATTTCAGACAAAGTGATAAAACCCTAAGGGAAGTAATTTTATCAAATTGTTTTGCTAAGTGCCAAACACAGAGTTAGTCATTTGCTAATGGTCTGCTGAGTAAGTGAATAGGAGAATTTCATCCCTTTTGATTAATTTGACTTTGTTAAGCGAATGCTTGATATTTAACACAGAAAAGCCATTTTAGGAATTAATCCAATTCTGAATTCAGCTCTATATTTTTATAGACTTTATTTACCTTTTCAATTCTCCCATGTTACATACCTTCCATAGCTTACATTTATTAACTTCATTAATGGGATTTTTTGCTCTCTAGTTTCAATGGAAATGCTCAGAGAAAAGACTGGAGGCAGATGTTATTGGAATTTAGGGGTTTTGTTACCAGGGCACTGTCTTTGTCTGCCATAGGTCATCAAGTAAATAATGCCTTTCCCAAAACTCTTTTCTTAAAGAGGCTTTTTCTTAAGATGTGCTATTTGCTTCTTCTCCTTGTCCAGACTAACAGAAAAAGAAAAAGAAAAGAAAATATACACCTATTATTTCCTATTGGGTAGTTCACGTCTTCATAAAAATCATTTTCTTAATGCTTTCTCAACAATTTTGTGAGACAGTATCACTGGTCCCCTGCCAGGACCTTGGAAAATGCTGCTTATAGCTTACCAACATTTCCTATAATTTATTTTAACAATCCAACATATCAAAATTGTTACACAATTTATTTAGATCACAGGTTGGGTATTTTAATCATGAGAAATATGTTGATAATGCTATAGTGGACAAAGCCATAACATCATGGGAAATCTAGCACAATTTTAAGATTATCTAAAGTATCTTCTGACTTTGAAAATCTTTAAGACAAAAAAGATGGATTAAATTCAGTTGAGGAAGTACCTTTACCATGTGTAGATCACAAGGTTTATGCATGATATTGGAAAAAATAGAATTAAATTAATCATTTCATTAATATGTCACTGAGAAAGTGATAAACATTAAAAATCTGGAGAAGACTCATGAACTTTGTTAACATTCAAAAAAATTAATTCAATTTTATTAAAAATACTTTTTTATTAAAAATACTTATTTTCATAAGTGCTATTCTGGAATATTATCACAATTCAACTGTTAGGAAAAATGACAATTACAGCCCTTTGTTCCTAAGTGATTATTTGCAATGCTTCAGGAAGTGGAGTGGCAGATTAACTCCAAAGGTTGCCAGTACCGTTGGAGCACAATTGGAAGTACTCTACTTATGTTCTTTTGCGCATACTAACTAAAAAATTTCATCAAAGTAGAATTCTTCTGAGTACTGCTAACAATGTGTACAAAGTTAGAGTGCAGATGCACTGCCATCTATGTTAAAATATAGTAGTCTTTGCCATGGGCAAATGCTTTGAGAGCTTTTCACTATCTCCTTGGAAGGAAAGCCTAAATGCCATCCTTTTCTTTCAGTTGCTGTACTTCTCTGTGTTTAACATCCAGGAAAGCACTGTAGTTCCCAGGGTAATCTGATGCAGTCAGTCTCCCATTTGCAAGATGGTTTACCTTTTATCTACTAGACTGCATGCCCTCCCTTTCTAGTGAGATCACACCCCATCAGTTGCAAGTGAGTAGGAAGGAATGTCTGTGAGCTTAACCAGATGTGTCATTACTTGCAGTACTTGATGGTGGCCTATTTTCTCTGCTGTAGCATGATCCCCTCTCTTCTTGTTGCTGGCAGGGCCCTCTCTTCCACTTCACCCTGTTTATAATCTTTGCAATTACTGTAGGTATTACAGAGATTTATCTTTGAGTGTGTCACTAAGTGGGTTTGGTACTAGCATCCACCTATTAGGGAGTACATACTCGCTTAATTTTCTGTGTCTGGGATACTTCACCCAATATAATTTTTTCTAATTCCATCCATTTCTTGGCAAATTAAATGAATTCATCATTTTGATGGCTGAGTAGTATTCCATTACATAAATGTACCACATTTTTCCTTATCTACTTGTCAACTGTTGGGCATTTCGATTGATTCCATGATTTTGTAATTATAAACAGTGCTGCTATGAACATGGTTGTGCTTGTGCTATCAAAGTGATTTTTTGCTGTATGGAGGATTATTCCCAAAAGTGGAATAGCAGGGTCATATGACATTTCAATCTTTAATTGTTTAAGAAATGCCAGACTGCTTGCCAGAGTGGTTTTATAGGCCTGCATTCCCAAGAACAATGTAAGAGTGTTCCCCTCTCTCCACATCCTCTCCAGCATTTGTTGTTGTTTGTATTGTGGATTTTTGCCATCCTGACTGGGGTGAGATGATATCAGAGGGAGGTTTTGATTTACATTTCCCTGATGGCTAAGGATGTGAAGCATTTTTTCAGATATTTGTTAGACATTTCAATTTCTTCCCTGGTAAGTTTCTTTTAAGTTCCAAGGCCCATTTTTTAATTGGGCCATTTGATTCCTTGGTGTTTAGGTTTCTAAGCTCTTTGTGCATTCTAGATAATAGAGCTCTATCAGATATGTGGTTAGGGAAGATTTTCTCCCATTCTGTGGGTTGCCTTTGTGCTTGAGTTACAATCTCTTTATTGGAACAGAAGCTCTTTAATTTCATAAGATCCCATCTGTTGAGTGTTGGTTGTAGTGATTGTGCTACTGGATTTCCATTTAGGAACTCTTGGCCTAGTCCAATCAGCTCAAGTGTTCCCTACCCTATCAACTAAGGTTTTTATAGTCTCTGGCCTTATATTGAGGTCCTTGATCCATGTGGAATTAGGTCTTGTACATAGTGACAAATACGGGTCAAGTTATAATCTTCTGTATGTGGACATCCAGTTTTGCCAGCACCATTTGTTGAAGATGCTGTTTTTTATCCATTGGATTTTTGGGCCACTTTGTCAAAGATCAAATGGCTGTAATTGTGTGGGCTTATATCTAGGTCTTCAATCCTTATCTGTTGATCTGTGTGTCTATTTTGGAGCCAGTACCAGGCTGTTTTTATAACTGTGGATTTGTAGTATAGACTAAGGTTTGGTATGGTGATACCTCCAGCAATTTTTGTTACTCAGGATTGTTTTTGCTATCCTGGGTCTTTTGTGCCTCCATATGAATTTTGAGATTTTTTTGGTCAACTTCTTTAAAGAACTGCTTTGGGATTTTAATTGGTATAGCATTGAATCTGTTTATTGCCTTTGGTAGGATGGTCATTTTTATGATATTGATTCTGCCAAACCAGGAACATGGGAGGTCTTTCAACCTTCTGGTGTCTTCTGCAATTTCTTTCTTTAGGGTTTTAAAGTTTTCATTGTAAAGATCTCTTACTTCCTTGGTTAGGTTTATACCAAGGTATTTCATTTTTTTAGGGGCTATAGTAAATGGGATTGTTTCTCTCAGGGCTTTTTCACTTCTTTCATTCTGGGCATATAGGAATGCCACTGATTTTTGTTCATTTATTTTGTATCCTGTCACCCTGCTGAACTTCTGTATTAGTTCCAGGAGTTTCCTGTTGCAGTTTTTCGGATCACTCACATATAAGATCATGTCATCTGCAAATAGAGATAACTTGATTTCTTACTTGCTGATTTGCATCCCTTTTATCTCCCTTTTTTGTCTTAAGGCTTCGGCTAAGACTTCAAGTACAATATTGAATAGAAGTGACAGTCTAGTTCTTGTCTAGTTTCTGATTGAAGCGGGAATGCTTCAAGTTTTTTCCCTTTGAGTATAATCCTTGCTGTTGGCTTGATGTATACAGCTTTTATTATATTGATAAAGGTTCCTTCCATTCCTACTGTCTCTAGCGTTTTGACCATAAAAGGCTGTTGGATCTTGTCAAAAGCTTTTTCTGCATCTATCAAGAGTATCATGTGGTCTTGAATTTTGGACTGGTTTATATGGTGAATACATTTATTGATTTGCGTATGTTGACCAACCTTGTGTGCCTGGGATAAAGCCTACTTGATCCCTGTGAATGATCTTTTTGATATGTTTTTGAATCTAATTTGCTGACTTTGCTGAGAATCTTTGCATCTGTATTCAGCAAAGAGATTGGCCTATAGTTTTCTTTTTTAAGTGAATCTTTATTAGGTTTTGAGATTAAGATAGTATTAGTTTCATAGAAAGAATTTGGTAGTGTTCTTTGCTATTTGATGGAACAGTTTAACGAGTATTGGTATTATTTGTTCCTTACATGTCTGGTAAACTTTGTGCTGAATCCATCTGGTCCAGGACATTTTTTTGGTGGGATGATTCGAGATTACTTCATTGATTTCCTCATATGTTATAGGAGTATTTAAATAATTCTAAACTTCCTGATTCAATTTAGGTAATTTGTGCTTACTTAGGAATTCATCCATCCCTTTTGTGTTGTCAAATTTCACAGAGTATAAGTTTTTGAAATATGATGTTATAATACTCTGAATTTCTTGGGTATCGGTAATGATAACACCATTTTCATTTCTAATTTTGTTAATTTAGGTTTTCTTTCTCTTGCTTTTGGTGAATTTAGCTAGAGGTATATCGATGTTATTGATTTTTTCAAAGAACCAGCTTTTTGTTTTGTCAATTCTCTGTATTGTTTTCCCAATCTCAATTTCAGATATTTCCCCCTTATTTTACTAATCTCTTCTCTACTGCTTTTGGGATCAGATTGCTCTAGTGTCTTTAAAGCTTTAAGCTGCATTGTTAAGTTGTTTATTTCTGATGTTTCCTTTTTTTTTTTTTTTTATGTAGGCATTAAGAGCTATGAACTTATCTCTTTAGGACAGCTTTCATTGTGTCCCAGAGATTGGCAAGTTGTATTTTCATTATCGTTCGCTTTCAGGAAATCTTGAATTTCCTTTGTAATTTCTTCCTGAATCCAATTCTCATCAGCATCATAGTGTTTAGGTTCCAGGAGTTAGTGTATTTTCTGTTGTTATTTTGTGTTGTGGATGTCAAGCTTTAGACCATTGTGGTCTGATAGGGTACAGGCTAGAATTTCAAATTTCCTGTATATGTGGAAATTCATTTTGTGGCCCAATATGTGATCTATTTTGGAGAAAGTTCCGTGTGCTGCTGAGAAAAATGTGTATTCTTTGGTGCATGGATTGAAAGTTCAATAGAGATCTGTAAGGTCCATTTCAGTAAGGGTTTTATTAAGTTCCACAGTGTCTCTGTTAAATTTTAGAGCTGTTGGTCTATCCCATGTTGAGAGGGCGGTGTTGAAATCCCCAAGAATTATCGTTTTGGGGTTGATTTCTCGCTTTAGACGTAGGGTTTGCTTAATGAATGTGGAGGGGCCCGTCTTAGGTGTACATATTTTTAGTATTGTGAAGTCTTCCTGGTGAATTGTACCTGTGACTAAAATGTTGTATCCATCTCTGTCTCTTATTTTTTTTTTTTGCTTTGAAGTCCACTTTGTCTGGTAACATAATGGTTACCCCTGCCTGTTTCCTGGTTCCATTAATTTGCAGAATTTTGGACCAGCCTTTATTTTTAGGATGTGCCTATGTTTTGTGGCGAAATGAGATTCCTGCAGGCAGCAGATTGATGGGTCATGATTTTTAAGCAAAATTTGTAATCTGTGTCTCTTGATTAGTGAGCTAATTCCATTGACATTTAATGTTATAATGGAGAAATTATTTTTAATTCTGGACTTTTTTATCTTTAGTGGCTTTTGTAAGTGTATTATATGGCTTTTAGGTTTTGGTGGTATTATACTTCCCTTCTGTCCTCCTGGATATGCTCGTTTTTTTCTTCAAGATTGAATATCATTTCTAGCATTTTTTGAAGGCCTGGTTTAGTAGATATGTAAGCCTTCAAATCGTCTTTGTGTTGGAAAGCTTTTCTTTCTCCCTACATCATGACGGATAGTTTTGCCAGGTATCAGCCTATGTTTACATTTTTGCTCATTTAATACTTGAAGTATGTCTCTCCAAGCTCTTCTTGCTTTTCCTGAAAAATCATTTTTTATTGAAAAATCATTTGTTATTTTAATAGGTTTACCTTTAAAAGTGACTTTTTTTTTCCCTTGAAGCTCTCAGCACCTTTTCTTTCTCTTGAATGTGGAGTGTTTTAACTATTATTTGCTGTGGTGAGTTTCTATTTTGGTCATATCTATTTGTGTTGTGGAATGCTTCTTGTATTTGGATGGGCCTCTCATTCTTTTTTCTATTTTTTATTATTTATTCAATTGTGTGTGGGTGTGGGTGTGTATTTATGTGTGTGTGCATGTGTGTGTGTGTGTGTGTGTGTGTGTGTGTGTGTGTGTATGTGTAGAACCAAGTGTGAATTTGGGAATCATTGTCACTGCTTCAACCTCTTTTGTGCTCTACCCTGGGATTCACAGTCTCTGCCCACCAGGACCAGAAGCGCAGGCCACCCCCACTTCTGCCCAGTATTTGGATGTTGGATCTAGAATCCCACATCAGGACCTTCTGCTTGCAAGGCAGAGGCTTAAATCCTGAGCCATCTCTCCAGCCCAGGCCTTTCATTCTTCAGATGAGGGAAAAATTTCCTCAGTGTGGTATTTTGGGATTCTTGTTCTGGTATAACATGAATGCGCATGTTAGGCTTCTTCAGGGTGTCCCATAACTCCTGAATATTCTTCTAAAGTATCTTTTTGGCTTTAACAACCTCTTCCATTGAGCTGGTTAATACTCCCACTTTGTCTTCAAGATCTGAGATTCTATTTTCTGCTTTGTTAGTTCTGCTGATAAGACTCTCTGTTGAGTTCTGGGTTGAAGATAACTTGCCTTTTAGTTCAGTTTTAAACTCTTCCTGAGACTGTTTTAATTGCTCTATGCCTATTTTTTTTGAACTGTTTTTCTCAACTCCTCCAAGTGTCTCTTTGTGTTCCTCTTCAAAGTGGTTGATGTAGTTATTTAACTCCTCCCAGATTTCCTCTTTCATAGTATTGATCATGGTAATGACCATGCTTTGAAAGTTGTTATCTTGGGTCTGGCTTTCTTGGCTATTTTCTGTAAATTTGTTCTGGTTGGAATCTATCATTATGGGGTGGAATCTTCCATTCTTTCGGTGGAAGATTTGTTTTCTTGGGTTTTGTTTCTCATGGATCTTCGCTTTGACTTGGGCATTATTGTTTTGTTTCTTAAGACCTTTCAGTTTCTGTGTGTTTTTGACTGAACTGATTGAGTTGATATTACTACTCTCTGGCAGTTATTACTAGTGTTTGCCTTGGAGTTGCATACGTTTATCTGTTGTTATTATTTCCTAGATGAGGCTATTAGACTGTTAGTACATAAGTTAAGTCAAGTTTAATAGATAGAGGGTGAATATTAATACAGCAGTGTATTTTTACAATTTAGTACCTTGGTGATATGTGAGGGTGAGTGGTATAATCCCTGAAGTTGTATATGTTTTGGGGGAGGCTATATGGAAAAGTTAATCTACAGTGATTAATAATTGAAAGGAGCAGGACAGTAAAAAAGGGGTTTACTTATCTTTGAGCTCGATGTGAAGAATCTCTCCCATGTGATAGGATGATTTTAGAGGACTTCAGATGTATGGCCTTTGTCCCCCAGGGCTTTGCTGGAGTTTCCTTTGGACTCTGTTGAATTCTGGGGAGCAGTGTTTCATCCCTGTACTGCGAGCAAGGGTCCCAGGCTGGCGGAGGGGCAGAGGGTCTGATGGCAATGGGGAGGTTTCATCTGGGACCTGGGGCATGCCCTACCCAAGCTTGGAGCAGCCATTTAAATAAAATATTTACTTCTAATGCAGTCTTTGAAATTGTGAGCTCAAACTGTCATGTATTTAAGATGAAAGGTGAGCTTTAGCTTCATGGCCCTCCCCCAACTCCTTTCTAAATGCTACAGTTACAGGAACTAAATTCCCCGGTGCCTCTCAAATAAAGAGCTATGCTTATGAGATTCTTCCTTGATTATACTACATATACACAGGACTCACTATTCAGAGTAAGGTATTGCTGGCCCAAATGTCTCTGAACTCTCCTTAGAAGTATAACACTTCTTTCCAAATCTGTGCTTTTCATTAAAGAAACAATGGGATATTACACATATATAAGGAACAAATTTTGTCAACTTTAAAAAATGATTCTGCTTTCTAGAACTCATAAAAACATATTTAGTATTTTTCATATTTATTTGTTTATTTTTCAAGACATGGGTTATTTGCAAAGAACTCTTATGATAAAAGCAGTTTAAATATTATATAACATATAGCAAGGTTCACAATTCAACAGCAATGTGGAATAGAGGTCAACTAACATATTTTGGTAAGGTTTCAAACAGCAAATATTTGGGTACATGGATAATAGAATATTTGCAACAGTTACTTCATCTTGCCTATAAACAACCACAGACAATATGAAAAAGTCACGAATGTGTTGTGATAAAATATTATTTATAAACACTTAACTAGCAGGATTTGTTTCACAAGCCATTATTTAAAAACTCAATTCAAGAAAATGATCCAGGTGTTTAGTGTTTGAGTCAAAATTCACTACCATTTGCCCTCCACGTTGCTTTCTAATATTAACTTCTCAAAGGAGTATATAAATGAAATTCAATGGTAGATAGTGATATTTCTCACTTGTCTTCCAATCTGTCAGTTGCCAAAGGTGATTAAAAGAAGTGAAAATACTAATGCAATGCAAAACAGAAAGTCAATAGAAAATTTTCGTCACTTGTTTCTCATAGTTTTGATATATTTAGCTCTTTAGCTAAAAAATATACTATGATAAAAATAGGTGTGACCAATATACTGAAAATACATCCTTCTTATACTGAAATACATACATCCAGGTAAATATTTTTATTTAGTAATCACACCCATTAAATAGTTCAATGGTGTGAAAAAGATGAAGCATTACATACCTTCCATTCCAGCCACAGAAAAGGATGTTGCTTTAAACTGTACATTACATGGTGTCACATTATATAAAGTTATTGCTACATCAGGTGATACAGAAGAAACTGATGTTACATGACCTGATGCAAATTCAAATGGGAAACTTGAGCATAGAAATGGATTAAACACCCTTGAAAATCTGGTAGGCGACAATTCCAAAGCAGTTCAGCTCATTCAGAAAGCCTATTTCCTTCCTACTAAGATACATTGACTGTTTTGTTAGTGATCACACTGAGACATGAAATTGAGAAAGGAGGCTATAAGTGAGCTAGTCTAGGTAAAAAGTCAAGAATATTATTTAAAAATAGAATGTCATGACAAATATGTAATAAAATAAAAATGAACTCTTAGAAAAATCTGTGTCTGTTTTCATCACTATTTATGATATCAGAAATGTATTTGACTGGAAACATCCCTCTACAAATGTTTTTATCCTAAAAAGATTCACCAATAATTTCTTGGTGGATCTATCTTTGTCCGTACACAATACCACACTCTTCTCACAAGGTAAATTCTGTATCATTTAAAGTAGATACTGCTGATCTAAAATTAGTTTCCTATATATTTTGAAAACAAGCAAGTTTTGATTTTTATAAAACAGATTTTGAGTAATTACAAAACGGGTACGTAGAAAAATGTTAAGATGTAAAGCAGGAAGTGATTCTTAGTGATTTTCCTTTTTTCTTTCACTGTATTTAACATTTCGAGTATATAATACCAAATTGCTAGATTACTCTAATTTCCTGAGAAATTTATTGTTTGGATCCTTTAATGCCTTCAGATAGGTGTGTGCAAGTTTGTGTGTGTGTATACATGCGTGGATAACTGTGCATATGTATATATTAATGTGTTTGTGTGTGTGTGTGTATATATATGTGTGTGCATATGTTTATGTGCACTTATATGTATAAGTATGTATAAGTTTGTACATGGGTACATCTGCATATGTGTATGAGTGTGTTTATGCATGGGTGAGCTTGGGTGTTTATGAATATCATGATAAATACAGCATTACAGCTGGTTTGGAGGGATTCTTCTCCCACCATGTATGTAGCTTTTTCTCCCTGCTGTACTCCTACTGTGCAGGCACAGGGATTGCTGTCTTCATGTTTAATCCATATGGATGTCCATTTACCTAACAATAGCCTTCTGAAAGCTCTTTCCAAATATCTTAGGTTTGCAGTGGGAACATGTTTTGAATGCACAAATGTAGTAACCCTGTCAAACCTATGCCTACTGCTCACTCCAGGGAAAATGCCATGGGATTATCTGATAATGATTGTTTTTTTTACATCTTTAATTATCAAATTCACTCACCTGCTAAGTGCTATAGCATGCCAGTTTAGTGTATTTTAAGTGTAAGTATGAGGTCCTTAAAGAATGTCTGCATTTTAAAATCCTTATGTCCTTATATAATTGTCAATTTTATTTGCACATTCATGCATTTTTTTGCTTAATATTTTAAATATTTCCGTTCTATAATTCTTAAATGTGTTTCTTTACACACAGACACAGACACAACTTAATTCTACAACTTGAAACTGCATTAGCTTAAAGTAATTATCTATTATTGAAAACAATAGTTGAGATATATAGAGCTTTTGTGTTTCAAAATATTAACCTTTCGCTGAATTGATTAAAAACATATAATATGACGTTGAAGTATTTTGAAAACTTGGTCATAGAAAATCAATCAAATTATTTTTGTTGTTTTTAATGTTGCTTCATTTTTCAAAGATCAAGATTACCTGTGCATCTGTCAGTGAAAAGATTTATTAAAACCAGCAGTTGCAGAGAGGAATCACTATTAAGAAAAATCCAAAACAAAGGAAGCAAGTGGGTTAATTATGGCCAATAATTTAAGCATCTGTTTGGGCCATCAGGGGATAGGAAAGGGAATCTGAGAGATATTAAAGCCTAAACCCACATAATAAACAATCCCAAGTAAAGATAGAAATCTCTGATCAGGCATGATTAGAATTTATTAAATAATAGTTCTATTTAAATGCAGACACAGAGATGAGGAACAATTTCTTTTCTTTATTTTTAAGAAATGTGAAATATCTTACTCTACCCCCATACCTGGTCAGATTGCACAGGATCCGGCCAGGGGATGTGATCCTATCTGCCAGAAACAAATTTAGTCACTAGATTGATAGTCTTACTCATGGGACAATATGAGCTAAGTTCTGTATAACAATTCTACATTTTTAATTTGCTCATTGTAAGCAAATTACTTGTTCTTTTACTTTAATTGCCACTTTTAAAAAGGGTTCATACTTGAACTATTCATGAATGAAGACTTTTAGCCTTTCAAAACCTCTACCCCTTCATTCAATTTGTGTTTTTCTTTGTGGGCAGTCATTAGATTGATTTCTCTTTAAGTATTAGATGGATGTATTAGCATTTCATGGTCTTTGTAATCAATTGAAACCATTTTATTTACCATATAATAAAATTGCTGTAGGCCCTTAATTAATTTTAACAATGTCTGAGATGCCTAAGATGTGTATACCATTTGTATTCTTAAATTTTGAAAACCACATTTATTTCCCCTGAGATGGGAAAATTCTTTGGTTTGTCTGTTTCTCCCTGGGTGCCCCTAACAATTGCTGAGTCCCTCCAATGTGTGTGTGTGTGTGTGTGTGTGTGTGTGTGTGTGTGTGTGTGTTTTGTTGTTGTTGTTGTTGGCAAATAAATGGGTAAAATAATGATGCTGATAATAAATTAATATTTAACATCTTTTGAAATGAAGTTTTACAGAATAGCAACAGTGAAACATTACGTGTTACCTAATGTGTTTGCCATATTTTCTAAATGAGAATGTTTAAAAATGACTGTCATAGCAATTTTCAAGGATGGAATGAATTGCAAAAAGTCGTATTTACCATGATGAGCAATGAATCTCTTGGTCTCACTCCTCTCATCTAAATGAATTTTTTGTACTAAATCAACATTTCTTCAACTCTATTCTTCATCCCCAGCCCTAGTATTCACCTTTCTGCTGTTGAATTATTTTTTAACAATGTCTTTAAAAAGTGTTTAGTTGAGACAGAGAGACACAGAGACAGAGACAGAGAGAAGAGTGGGGCGGGGGAGGAGAGAAGTAAATTGTAAGAGATTAAATGTGAGCCCAACCCCCCATGGCTATGTTTGAATCCTTAGTTAATATCGCTATTTAGGAAAGTAATGGCATCTTTAGGAGGTGAAACATTGCTGGAGGAAGGTTAGGCCACATGGGTCAGGAATTGAGGGTAGGTAGATCCACCCAGTTTCCCTTAAGAGTCTACTCTTGCACTTTACCTCTTTATTTCTCTATCTCCATGGTAGTCAAAGTTACTTGAGTAGTATACCCTTTCTGAATAATGGACTATGTGTCTCCACTAAGCCAAATCAATCTCCTTTTCTCCCCTTTGTGTCTGAGTGTAGTCTTCACAGTAGCAGAAAACATAACTATGACAGAAATTGATATTGAGAAGTGGGGTGTTGCTGTGAGAGTAAGAAAATCAGGTACCACAAATAAAATGCTGTTGCGAAACAGGAATTATGGTCATTGCTGTGATATGGCTGATGTGCTTAATGTAACTGCTTTTCGTGAGAAACATGGAGAACTTTGGAACTTTGAGCTGTAAAAGCCTTTACCTTTTGGAGATATGTTTGAAAGAACCACTCTAGTGAAAACTTGGATACAAACAGTGGAAGTACAGTTTAAGGTGGTCCTAAGGGGAAGAAAGACTGTTTTGGGAACTCGACCAGAACAATTGGAGTGACGCTTTGAAGAGAGTTTGGCCCGAGTTTTGCCCTATTCTAGAAGTCTACCTGAAATTGAATTAATTGGTGGAGGATGTTTCAAGATACCACAGCCTTGAAATGACCTGTATACTTTTATAGTACTCTTACTTATATTTGTGATGAAAAAGAGAAAAGAATCAGGCAGAAAGAAATGAAATCTTTGAGGTTTGATGATAAATGACATCTAATGACTTAAGGGAACAAGGGATTTATTTCCTCCGGACATTTAGGTTACAGTTCATAGTCCAGCTTGGCAGGAGAACATGCACCGACACCAGGGCCGAAGAAACTGGTCCTACCATCACCACCTAACGGCTGAGAGAGGGGACGATCCTTACTTGCCAGACCAGCATGTCTGGCCAAGTGTACATAAGGATGTCAACTTTCTCAATATTTTATTCTCAGTATTTTATTCATCTGTTCAGAGCCTAGTTCCACCCACCATAGGCTGGGCCTTCCCCATCAGCCAGACAATCTTCTGCAGGTTTGTTCTAGGTTTAACCAAACCACTAATTCTCTTCAAATGTGCCCAGAGCTCAAACCCTCAACTGTCAAGTTGATAACCTGCACCTAACTATGGCAGCCGAATATGTAAGCAGAAATGTTAACATTAACCTACTCTTCCTTCTGTTCTTAACTTCTCTGAATTTACCTTTCAGATTTCATGCAACTGTGAATGAGATTACATTATATTCTTTCTTATGAACAACTTACTTCATTTAATATAATTTTCTGAAGATTCATATTGCCACTAATGAAAGGATTTTATTTCTTCATTTTGTGTGTGTATATATACATACATATGTATATATATATTACATACATATGTATCACTTTTTCCTTATGTGATCATTTAGGATTGTACATAGACATTGACTGTATATCTTATATCTTGACTTTTTTGAATAATGTTACAATGAACACATTGCAGTTGGTGTCTCTTTGACAAACAGACTTCATTTTCTTTGGATGTGCAACTGCAAACTGGGTTGCCAGAGCACAAAATTCTGAATGTATTGTTTGTATGTACTGTTTTATATAACACTGAATTAATATAAATCCACAGTTCTGCTAAAGTCCCCTACTCTTCACTTCATCAACAATTGTCTATTTCCACAATCTTAGTCTGATATGTTTTAAGTGATATTAAAATGCAGTTTAGGTTATGTTTATATTTATTAGTGATATGAGGTATTTTTTTCATATGCCTGATTTTTCATTTGTATGTCATTTGAAATAGTACCATCACCCATGAACATAACACTGGGGATCTTTCTGGTTCAAATCACAGCATATGTCATTGATAGGTGTTGCAGTGAGCCTACATGGTTGCTGATAAGTCACCAATAAACAACTTAAGAGAACAAGAGGTTTATTTTATCTTACAATTGTCTGGTTATAGTTCTCAGTCCAGCTTGACAAAGAGCTCACACCAACACCAAGAACAAGGGAACTACCTACGCTATGTCTACCTAACCACTGAGAGAGGGACAATCCTTACTTACCAGACCAGCATGTCTGGCCAAGTATACACAAGGATGCCAGCTTTCTCAACCAGCTCTCTATATTTTATTCCAGGACCTAGTTCCACCCACAATAGACTGGGCCTTCCCCATCAGCTAAACAATCTCTTGCAGGTTTACTCTGGCTTAACTCAACCACTACTTCTCTATGAATGTGCCCAAAGCTCAAACTCTAAACTGTCAAGTTGATACCTATAGCTAACTATAGCAATATGACAAGTTTTTATTCCAGAAAATTAGCTATTAGAGTTAAAATATTGTTGTGATCAAATGACACAGTAAAAACTGAGTAAAAAGTTATAAAATGCCTTCTGAAATAATTTTAATAAGGTTTAGGTGTGACAATTTTGGTGCCACCAGAATTTATGCTTAAGGTCTTATTGAGTAGTTTGTAATGTATTTTACTATTCCAAACTTCATTTAATAGTACTTGCATTAACTGGGAATGAAAAGTCTAAGCAGAATCTTTCCAGTGATTATCTGGAATAGGTTTCATTCACAGGTTGAAACTTATGTAGTCATATGTATATGCATGTATGTTCTAATTCAGTAAATAAGCTTCTTGTCTCACATTTTACATAGTAATGAGTTAATGGCTTATCTACTTTTAAATTGTCTTGATTCTTTACACATTTAAGAAAGTTAATTTTCCTTTTGATTATTTTCAGTTTATAGTGATTTAAGCGTACATTTTTTATTAAACATCACAAATATTATTGACATTATATTATGAAAATATTATGTTTTTAAAAATGTATGCATTTCCTTCTAACTTTTTTTCTAATCTCATGTATTAACTTGAAAGCAGAAAAATGTATAATGTTTTGACCATCACTTTGGCAAAAATTGCTAGCAAATACCTTGTATGATGTTAGTTTTAACTTAAGGGAAAAAATCATATTAAAACAAAACACAACAGTTACCAGAAATTATAGTTTATAGTAATTATGAATAAACCGCTAGAGGCAAAGTTTAATTCTGCAAGATTTCTGTGTTGTCTGTATGTTTGTTAACAAAATTGTTCTAAAAACAAATGTCACATTTATAATTTTTAAGTTAATTTGGTGCTTCATACAGAGAAGCTCTGAATGAAAGCTGTAGCTGTTTGCCATGCCGCTCAGAAGGATGCCTCTGTTTTGCCAAAAACTGTTCTGTTACTAATGTGAAGCCTGTTGACAAACTGCTGTTTGTACGTTGTCAACGTGATGCCAAGCCAATTGTTTCACTATGGGAATCTGGCTCGCCCCCAGGCAAAGTCTGTGTCATTGCAGACAGAGAAACTTTAGGGACAGTAATTGAAAGTATGTGCCCCATTTAAAAAAATACTTGAATCTTTATTTAACTAAAGTTTCAAGGATGTATAAAAATAAAGTCTGATCAAATAACTTTGTAAGAACTATAATCTAAAGGTATCTACTGGCTTTAAATTCCTCTCACTGCTAATTAAGAAGACAACTATAAGTATTGTCAGGTACATGTTAATATATAGTTATTTCCTTTTATTTTTTGTTGTTCACAATTAATGTAGTAGAAGCTGCATTGGTCTTATTTATCTACTGCATAAGTGTATATCTGGGGATGCCCTCCAGGAGACGTTTGACAAATTCTAGAGAAACTTTTCTCTGTCACAGTGAGGATCATGTTATCTTATGTAGTAGATGGAAGTCAGTTATAACTGCTCATCATCCTCATTCCTACGCACAGGCATATCTCATAGCAAGAACTACTGCAGGCCCACACAGCAATAGTGACTATGATGTATTTGAATGGTTGAAGGTATTAAAGTTGGTATTAAAATTATCAGAACTCAGTAAATTAGTGATTTTTCCTAAAATGGCACAGAACAATGACAATTTGCTCTAGAACTTCCATTGTTAGAAAAGGAAAACAGAAGAGGAAAGTTAAGAAAACTTAGTAGCTATCAGCATAACATGAAGGATATAGAAGAAAAGAAGCAAAGAAAAAAAATCAATGCTATCAAAACCCTGAATCTTGATCTGAAAATATTTTTATGTCACTTAGCAAAATACATGTATAGGAACTGATTTTTAATAAATGTAAAAATAAACATATGAATTAGCCAAGCCATATCTTTGATGTGAAATTTTTGAGCAAATTTTTATTCACTTAGTCAAGAAAATCAGACAGGGGCCTAGTACAACCTGACGAACTGAGGTATCTGTCCATATTTTACACATCCAACTTACACTTTGATAAATTGGTGATTCCATGCCTTATTAAATTGTATCTTCATTTTAATAACTAGAACTAAAATTTAAAACTATTCCAGAGTGAGAGACCAGTTTTTAGTCAGGAAAAAACAACAGCATTTTGTTTTCTCTACTCTAGGTACAAATTTGATAACAGGCTGGGTACAATGTTGAAGTGCTAAGCTCCTCTCTTGAATAAAAAAGATAGTAAGTGGTTATTTTCTTTGAAAATATTTACTGTAGGAGCAGAAGTAATCTTAAACACAGAAGCTTCAGGTCTTTAAAAAAGTCATGGTGTTTCATAATTGATGGTGTCAGAGGCACATGTAATGTATTCAAAATTTACTTGGGAGAAAGCAATCCATTCACATTGCTAGTTATGAGACTATTATAATGCTATAAGAACTTCCTAATGATGTCTTTTAAATAAAATTAATTATTTGTAATTACTTTATAAATATTCAGTATCTCTACTTCAGGGGCATCAATTTTCACTATCAACTGTAATTTTAATCCACTCTATTTTTCCTTCAAATATTCTTGAGAACTTAATTTAAAGTAGTTTTAACTGGTTCACTTTTCCTTCATATACTTATTTATCCTTTATACATATTTATTTTTTCATTCACATAATTATAATTGCTATGAGTTTCCATAATTGGCATATAGATTTTTGTGTAAATCAAGACTATAGAAATTCAGTATTTGTTCTTATTTGAAAGGCAAAATTAAGATAATCAAATCAGGTTAAGAAAGCATGAACTTTTATAATAGTTTTAATCTTTAAATTAATTGTAGGTTAAGAAAGCATGAACTCAGAATAGTTTTAATATTTAAATTAATATTGAACACAATTGTTTATAATATAACTTTTTAAAATAATGATAAATTTTCTTAGCTCAATTAGCAAAATAGGAAAGCTCAAAAGTGGATTTGTACTGTATTCTCTGGGTGCAGAGTTGTCCTTCACTAACTATCCTTTAAATTGCCACCCTCCTCCACAGCTTAGGGGAAAGTTGAGTCCCTACAAAAAGAAGTAATAGGAAATAAATGATTAATATTCTCCATTTTTTTCTAGCCATTGGTTATTCAGTTCTCACATTTTGTGATGCAGTAGACATCTGAAGACAAAAGTGAAAACTCAGAGAAAATGGCTAAAATAATTTATGCACAGAAAAAGGTTGCAAACAATGTCTTTTTGGATTAAAGGAAGAGTCAATAAAATTATTCCTTTCAATTTCATTTTATTGTTCAATTTCATATCTTTAGAATTCAACTTCTTTTTCAATTGCTATTTTGGTTGTTCAGACTTAATATGTATTTAGTTACTAGTGAAATACCATATCAGTGACGAATGTAAGTTGAAATAAACCTGCATAGCCATGAATCCAACATATGTAAAAGTCTGAAGTAACTAAATATAAACAGCTCTACTGTATAAATAAAACCTCTTTTGTTTGTAGAAGATATTTGAAAGGAGTTGAAATTTAGATTTTCTTCTGGTCACATTAATAGCAAGCTTAAACAAGTTTAATCTGTAGGAGCTATGATTTCATAATTTTCTGTTTAAGCAAAGTTTAAATGTATAACTTTGAGACATGGATAAAGGAATTGTTTTTACAAGAAGATTTAATGAAGATATCTAAGAAATACTTTAGGATTGAGTTTTGTTTATGTTGTGCTCATAAAATGTGCTGCACAGAGAGATACAATTATGATATATTTGCAAATTATACCACTACTGGTGGCTTGCAATGGATTAATTCTTGGTTATTTTCCTTTTCAGATAAATATGTCAGATGTCATGTTATTAGACAAGAAAATAAGAGAACAGTTCAGAGTTGTTATAAATACCATTATTATTTACAGAGATAAGTATTAGGAAGACTTCAAAGAAACCTTTAGAAACTCTGTTAGCTCAAAACTCTAATAAAAGCAAAGTGCCATCAAACACCTAGTTGAATAATTCACAGGTAAATTCATGTTGCATGGACATAGCCCAACATTAGATTTAATCTACAATTTTCAAGGCAGTGAGTTTAATGGTTCAGGTCTATATTTTCATTAAAAATTATTTATCTTTCTACATTAAAGTTACAAAGAGATTTTGATCACACTATCATAATAACCACTACACATGTCGAATAAATCAAATCTGTACACTAAACATTAAGCCCAGTATTTTAGGTTATCTGTTTTAGATTGTCTCCTGACTTCTGATACAAATACAATTCTTATTGTAAGTGAAGAGTTTTTAGATGATATGCCTGAAGTCAACACCTTTAACACTAGCAAGCTATGTTTATTCAGGCCACTATAAACTTATACTAGTCGAGTGTTGAGATTTAACTTGGCTGAATAAGAATATTTCTCAAATTCCTATGAATAAAGACATCATCTTCATTTATTGTGAGTTAATTAATCTTTTCCATTTTTCATAGACTTCCTATAAGGACTTCTAATCTAATCACAATATTTCTGAAGAAACTATTTAGTACTGTATGAAATAAGTGTACTTCCAATTATAGGTTACTAGATCACACTTTTTCCCTCCCCTCCGCTTCCCTTACATTCCCTGTTCTCCCCTCCCTTTCCTCCTTCCCTCCTTCCTTTCCTTCCTTCCTTCTTTCTCTTCTTCTTTCTTTCCGTCCTTCCTTTTTTAGTCTTTCCTTCTTTATAAAATGCTCACTAAGGCTTTTCAAACTAGAGCATATTCAAAAAGATGGTCTATTATAACACAGATTGTGGGGTCTGAGGCCCATCTTTCTGATCCATTAGTCTGAAGTGTGGCACAATTGTGCACATGTCTAGCCAGTTTAGGTGCTACTGAAGTATCTGGTTTATGGGCTGCCTTTTGAATAGTGTTGCTGTAAGAGAAAGGTACTCATACATAAATTATTTCTCAAGTACAAGTTTCCTAGATTTTTAAACATAAACCTTGTTATCAAACTGTCAGTTTCTAAAAAAGGAAATATCTTGACCTGCTTCTATTCTGTTCCTAATCATTCATAGCAGGTATCATCAAAGTAAAACCTAATTTTTAGAATATCTTTCACATCAAAATTCAGAAATTTTGAGAAGAGTTGCATAACTGAAAGTAATTATTTATCTAAAGTCAACATTCTTATATACACATAGAAATGGTGCTAAGTTTAACAGTTTTAGGAAGCAATGTGAAATATATGTGCAATGCTTTAGATTGTGTATCTGGCAGTCTATATTCTGATACTTGGTAATTTTTCCTAAAAGTGAAGAAAGTAATCCAAGATAGAAAGAATCTCTGTGTTGATGGATTTTAGTTGTGTGAATTTGACAAAACTCATCAAATTATAAAGTTGAGATACATTCGTTGCTCTGTGAATTATACCTTGATGAAATTTATCTACATTTTTGTTAAAAATATTAATAAAATACTTATAAGGTACAACAATGGCTTTATATAGACATCTAAAGTTAACTGTATCAAAATGAAAGTAGAGACGGTATTGAATAATAAATTAAATTAAAGATGTCTTTAAGATTGTGTGTTTGTGTGTGTGTGTGTGTGTGTGTGTGTGTGTGTGTGTGTGTGTATCCAGACTTTGGAAAACAGCCTCAGCCATTTCTTTGGTTTTAAACTTGAGAGAGTGCAATGGAAAGCTTCCTACAGAGTGAGAGAATTCGAGAGACCTGGAAACCCTTTTGGAAAGGCATGATAGACCAAAGATCTATAATTTACATTTATATTTAAAGTCTTGACTAGAGTTTGCTTTGAGGAAGTTAAGACACTCTAAAGTTCAAAAACCTGAGCCTCAGTTGATTTTGTGGGCATATGTGCAGAGAGAATGCAGCTGGTGAACAAAGGAGAAGATGCTCCAGTGGACTTCTAGGGTCACTTGCCATTTCTGCAGCACCTCCTCGTGTTGTCTTGTAGATTGCCAATGCTTTGAAAGTATTTGCTCGTGTTCCTATGGGACCCTGCCTTGTTTATAATTATTATTCAGTACTTAGGTAATAAGATCTAAACAATCCTTTATAGTTGAAGTGGTACTTAACAAACTTTCCATTTCTGTAAAATTTAGGATATTTTAAAGGTTTTATCAACAATATTAGAAATTATTTTTATGAAAATCTTTAGCATTGAATCTACATTCTTCCTAAAGTATAAATCTGATTGTTAATTTCAGTCTACATTTTAAATTTATTTTTAATATTTTAGAGTTTCATACATGAAGTAAAATAATAAAATTCTCCTCCATATCCCAAAGGGCAGATAAATGTGGTTCATATCTTTTCATTACTCACAGGCTATGTTAAAGGTATTCAAGTTCAAATGTAAAATAACTGGAATGACTCTTGTTAAAAAGCGTTGCAAAAATAATGCTGTTTCTTCTTGACAGTCACACTGGAAAAATGTATTATGTCTGAATTTTCAAATAATAGTGTGCGAGTTTTTTTGCTGCTTTTTATTTAGTTAAAACTGAAGAAAAAAAAACAAGACATGTCTTCACTTTGGGGAATCTGTAGTGTTTTTAAGTAAGTGTTTAGTAGAGGAATATCAATTAGAACTGAGATACTGAAGCATGCTTATTGATGAAGAAGGGTGATCACAGATTAAAAAGCAGCCTCTAATGATTAGAAACTATAGTTGGTTCCCATACAAAATACAAATCCTGTTTTCATTCACTTTCTATTGAAAGCTTAATGACTACTATCATTTTTCTACTTTGTACCTTTAAACCAGTTGTCACCCTCTTTAATACTTTCCTCCTTGTAGGAACGCTAAGATTGCAAGATTGTCTCACGGACAGTTTGTGAGAGATGTGGCGACTTGTGGCACTACCAGCTCAGAGAGGCCCTAGCTGGGGCTCACCAGATTCAACATGCCCCAGACATGTCCCAAAAGAGGAACCATACAGGCAGAAAGAAGAACAACCAATGGGAAGGAGGGATGAACAACCAATAGGAAGTAGCCATCTAACCTGCCCCTATTAATGGACACCTA
The DNA here is from genome assembly GCA_023101885.1 of Typhlomys cinereus. Taxonomy (NCBI): domain Eukaryota; kingdom Metazoa; phylum Chordata; class Mammalia; order Rodentia; family Platacanthomyidae; genus Typhlomys; species Typhlomys cinereus. Next base: position 2,448,775 of record JALPQD010000284.1, read on the forward strand.
GAAAACAGCCAAATGATTGGTGGCTCTCCCCTGAGTGAGAGGGCAACACCTGATTGGACTCCCGATGCTATATAAGCCCAAACACTTCCTGAATAAATCTGAGGCTGCAGCAAACTTATCATCTGCCTGCTGCTTCTTGCCTGACTCCCGGGTCTGAGTGGTGACCCGGTCGCCTGCTCGACCATTGGCCTCCCGCCCACGAGGCCCCTGCTGTTTCCCCTCTTCCCCCTGGCTGGCCCAGCGGGGAATTCGGCAACAGTGACTCACCCTAAGGCCATTGTGGGACACTGCCACTCCTGGTTAGAATGTGGGTTGCCTTCAAAGACACATGTGTTTGAATACCTGATCCAGCTGGTGTCACTGTTCAAGAATATTGTAGCACCTTTAAGAGATTGAGCTTGCCTGGAGTTACTAGGTGGTCTATGGGGGAATATGGCGCATATGCGAGTCTGGGAAGGACAAGTCTCACTGCAGTGAGTTCCCAGATACAGCAGTCCTGTCTTGAGTGAAATGTCATGTCATGTCTAAAGGTAAACTTTCCCACCTTTAGATTCTCACAATCTCACTGTCCCCCTCCCTAGCGAGGCCCCCAAAGCAGGGTCAGGCAATGCCTAGCCTGTTGAATTGATTTTTTTATTTTTTCCACCAATGCCACACACATAATCTCTTGGGTTTAAATTCAATCTCAAATTGAGCTATTGTAGCCACACATCTTTATCCATATCATCAGTATTAGATTGACTACTTTAGGTTTTGAGGTCTCCAAACAAACTTGGGATTCAAAATTTATTTCTTTGTTCAAAAAGTATCTTCAAGGATTTTGGATGGGTTGCATTGAAGCCTACGTGGATATTGAAGAAACCAACATCCAGAATCAGTGAGTCATCCTCCAGTTGAAAATGGAATATTTTCCCTTTAATTACTTCTTGAGGTTTTTCCTCACAATTGTATGGTTTGTCACACCTATGCATTATGCTTATTTGATGTAGTTTATACTGAATTATTTTCTTTGAGTGGCTGTTAGTGTCATTTTTATGTGACTTTCATTTCAAATTGTACTAACTCATTGATAGAATATAAGAAACAATTAAATTTTGTATTTTGAATATATGTTTAGAAACCTTGTCATAACATTTGAATTCCAGTAAGTTTTTTCTATAAACAACCATGTGACACATAAATAATGATGTTTATTTTTTCTTCTTTATTTATATATTTCATTTCTTTTAGTGAAAATAAGTTATATTATCTAAAACTTGAATATAATATCAAAAAGAAAGTTGTGAGAGAAAGTATCTTTGTTTTGCTCTTGATTTTAGAAATGAAGTTTCAATTTTTTCACCTGTAGGAATGATGCCTCATAGTCTCAGATTTTTTTTTAAATCAACTTAAAGAAATCCTTCCTGTTCTTAATTTACTGAAGGATTTACTTGATTTATGGGGGATGCATTTTGATGGGTATTTTCCAGCATTTTTTTAAGTTGATCATATGATCTTTGATTCTGTTGATAATGATCAATCAAGTACATTCACTGAATTTTCCAATATAAAAGTAATTCTGACTAGTTGGGTAACTAATGTATTTTACTTAAATAAGTATTTAAAATAAAACATTTTTCAATTTCAGGCTTCATTTTGATGAATGTTTGTATGCATGTGTTCATGGGTGTACTTGTTTTTAATGTGTGAATGCAAGTATGACTATGACACAGTACATGTGTGGAGATAGACGAAACCCTCAGGTACTGGGGTCTCTTCTCTCCGGTTTGTCTGTGACAGGATTCTTCACAATGCACACACTAGGTAGCTGGCCCTCAAGGTGACTTTTTCTCTTGTAGAGATATTGCAGCAGTGGCCAGCATGGCTGCTGGCGCTCAAGGTGCTGCCGTGGAGCAATACATTGGGAACAACAGGGTTGAGGAAGATGGTGCACAGGAAACAACAGGCACTGGAGAGACCATGCTGGGGAAAGATGATGTCTGCTTTTTTGTGCAGGAACAAAAATTTATATATGAGGAGCTGGTAAATCCAGCTGCTGGCACTTCTGCATGTGCCAATAGAAAGAGGGACACCTACATAGAAGCTCTTCAGGGGCGGATAGGACCACAAGTTCTGATTACCATTCTATGGGGTGATTAAGGCACTGAGAAGCAGGGGGTTTGCGCAGGTGCTGGGGGTCTGGCAGAAGCACTGCCAAGTCACCAGGAAGTGTGCTTCACTGGCTTGTAACACAACAGCTGTTGCTCACACCTGTGCCTCAGCCACTGCTGCCATCCATCCCTGGGCTCCATGTTCACCTACAATTATCTATGATAGTTTTGTTTATTTGGGATGTTAATGCTGGAATGTTCTAGTGTAACATATTTCAAAGTCATCAGATTTTCCTTATTCTAGAAGCAAGAGGTAGTTTTTCTCTCACATTCATGGTGAGTAATTGACAGTTTTTTTTTAAATTCATTTATTTGTATGTGTGTTTGAATGTGTGTGTGTGTCTGCATATGTGTGTGTATGTTGTTCAAGGGTGAATTTGGGTATCATCTTAGATTGCTCTACATCCTTTTTGCTTTGCTCTGGGATTTACCAGGCTCTGCCTCTAAGAGCTGGAAGTATAGGCTGCTACTATTTCTACCTGGTGCTCTATGTGGGAACTGGAATTCAAACTCAGGTTCTTCCGCTTGTGAAACAGTCTTAACCCCTGAGCCATCTCTCCAGCCTTTGGCAGAGATAATTGAAAGTGAAATTCACAAACATTCATTCTTTTCTTCATTTCAAGACTGAATCATTCTGGAATTTTAACCATCACAATTGTTCATACTGTGTATCCAGAAGTGATCCATTGCAGTTTGGGCTTTAATACCTAAGAACTATACCACACACAGATCTCTCCTCTGAGCTTCCACACTGATAAGGTAGTTTTCTATATGACCTCATTTTTCTCTTCAAACTTGGAATTAAAGATTTGTTCTGTGACCTCGCTTTTTTGTTAGGTCTACAAGGAATTGTTTTTCAATCTGTTTCTCTGTGTACTTGAGTGGAAAGATATTAGAATGGAGAGATTTTTTTCCCTTGATTCCTTCCATTTTGTACTAGAAACTAGATGCTCTGATAGGGTAGTAGTATTTTAAAATGATAGCATGTTTACTTGTAAATAAGAAAGATATGAAAATGGAAGATAATTATTTTCTACAAAGCATGTTTCTTCAATAGAAGATTACAGTTGAACAGACCAACTAACTTCTGATTAAAAACAATAGTGTTTTATTGCATGATACGCAAGAGTTAGTTACAGAAAGTTTGAATCTCTCAGAAAATTTTGTAATGGAATCAATTCCAATAGCTCTAATACAATGTAAGAGGACTTTTAAGTATAGACTTAGTTAACTTAAAGTAATCATTGCTGAATCATAATAAAATGTCTCCATGTAATCTTGTGTTGCAGCTAGCAAAACAGTGAGAGCAAGGAACCTGGATTGGGGAGGCAAAAGACAGAGGCACAAGATGCTAGCAACTTCATGGGAGAAAAAATACCACTATCTTTCAATTTGGGGACTAGATACGAATTAAGTAGTAAAAAAAAAAAAAAATAGCAAAGCAAAATCTAGAACGCGAAGCTTCTAAGCTGTCTCCTTATTGAAACAATCCCTTTCTTTCTCCAGGCTTCTTCAAACCACTTTCTGATTCTTCACAGTCTGTTAGTTGAAAACTTATCCTCATCTTGAGACCACTCTTTTAGCAGCACAATGAATCACAAAGACTGGCTTTCCACAGTCCCTCAGCCTGCACTGAAGCAGGATGTGCTGCTGAAGACTGAGCTGTACTTTATCTGGATCCCAGCAATCTTTCCTTTGGCTTTGGTATTTACTTCTTTTCAGCCATAATGAGTTCATGATACCCCCACCAGGCTTGAGTTAATGGAAGGTTACTACTCAAAACTTAAACCTTTAATGAGGAACAATCGCAGAATGCTTATTATCACCAAGTGATAGTGAAAATTAACAATAATATATTTGAGGGAATTTTATTGTCTTTGATATATAACAAACACACATGCATACATACGTGCACACATACATATACACACAATTACAGACAAATTTACCTGCAGTTGTTGGAGCAATGTTGTCCTAGGTGTATTTTTATACATCACTTCCTCCTCACTGAAAATTTTTAAGAGAAATATGAATGTATCTCAATATCTCTGAATTGTTCAAAGAATATTCTTCACTTATCTTAGTACATTAATTCTTAACAATCACTTTCAAGAACACTTAGCACAAATAAGCTAGTCTTACACTGCTTGGTATCTGGAGCAAAGCTGGCATTCCTGAATATACGTACCTTATGACTGCATTATTATTTCCTTATAGCATTTGTCTATTGAATCTGAAAATACTCATTATGTACCTTCAATATAATAACTACTTGTGTAGTTTTGTGCTGCTGAGTCAGCTTAAAGTAATATAATTTCATCCTTTATCACTCTGGTTTCATAACCTCAATTCTTCCACCCACATTATTAAATTTAAGAATACGTCAAGTTAGCATTTTCATACATTCCTAATGAGTTATTAATTAAAATTTAGTTCTTACCATGCTAAAAGCTGTTTTTGTTTTCTTGCTATATCTTTTTGGGACAGGGTCTAGCCAAGCAGCCCAAATTACTTCCTGAATTCAACATCCCTTTACCTCATCTGAGTGGTGGGATTACAGCGTGAACCAATACATCAGGCAAACGATGTTTTTTGTTGTTGTTTTGGTTTATTTTTAGCTTTCTTTTACACTAAATGATCAAATCCCTTCTTACTGGTGAGCAAGTGTCTATTTTGAACTGGGGCTGATTTGGTTTCATCTTGGCATTACTGGCTCTTCCCCTAGGGATTTAGAATGTTATGTGACCTCCCTGGGTGTTGTCCTCTTCCTATTTCCTCAACATCATAGCAATTTGTGAAAATTGCTAGGATCCCTAAATAAAATAATGTCTAGTTTACCACTTGGTGTTAAATTGGCTCTTAATAAATAGCAGTTATTACTTCAATGAAATAAAATAAGGCACAAGTTTTTGTTAAAAGATGTTATTTCTGCCATATACAAAAATTTCCATTAAGGTTTTATTTTGACACTTCTCACAATTTTAAAATCTTTTTTTTTTTTGCTAAAGAAATTGATAGTTACATGTACAGCATACTACATTATCTTAAGGGGCATTTGTGAAAACATTTTTGGAATATTTTAAATGGAAATGGAGTGTTAAAGGTTTAACTAGAAAATTCATCCCTCACAAGGGGGCTAGCACAGATCTCCGCAAGCTGCTTAATTGTTGGTTCTCAGGCTCTTTTTACATTGTCAACATTCTATTTAGTAATCTTGAGGGAAATAGCATCAAAAGCAGACAAAGAAAAATGTTTCACTTTCCTGCAGCTGATTCCCGTGATTGCCTGACGTTTAGTTACATCTGGGCATCTGTCTCAGGAACTCCCATTGTCTGCAACCATATGCAGACTGAAGTGTGCACTGGGGTATAGACATGAGGACAGAATTCGCACTTGGATGTGCCATCCAACAGCAGCGGGGGAAACTGGACAAGCATGGAACACTTCATACAGTTCATTTAATGAACTGTTACTTTATTATTTTGTAAAGCTTCTGCAATGCACATTTATGATATAAAAAGTGCTTTGCATACTGCTTCGTTGGAAGAGGACCTCATTTAGATTAACCTGTGACTTCAACAGCAGGTGGTAGAATGAACCAACTGCTTCAATTACTGCTTTTGCGCATGACTTTCATGTGTTGCTAAGATTATCAGAGGAACCTGATTACATCCCCTTAGACACTATTGTTGGCACGATGATTAAGCTGTTACTTTTTTTTTTAAGACTGGGAACCTAAAAAGCTTTTTGGCAAGAAGCAAAAGCACTGTGTATAGAGATCAGTAAGATAGTGTGTATCATTGCCCCGTAGCTTATCTCCACATATACAGCTCCCTGGTGGATCCCTATGATAAACATTATTGGAACAATTAGCTGCTGCTGACACAGAATCCAGACACAATAGCCATGGCCAGCAGCACAGAGCCAAAAATTATGGAGCCAAAAACCATAAAAAGCAACACCAAGCTAGTCTCCCCATTCAACTGCTGTCATAAAACCCTCCCAGTGCTATGTTTGCATAGCTGGCTTCCCCGATATGGCACCGTTAACACAAAAGAAGAAGCCGCAGCTCTTGTCTTTGTTTAGCTGAAATTACAAGTCATTGAATTAGTATGTCATCTTTATTGTGCTGTCATGCAGCGGAGGTGAGGAAGGCTCTGTAATGGATGGGAGAGTTTGATGGCCTGAAAGACAGGCTCACAGATGGTTGTCGATATAAAACTGTTTTCCCCTTTTAAAAAAAGTACCAACAAGAAAGGGGGAGAAAAGCAAAAAGCCTCTTTGGAATGGATCAGTACTGACTTGAGATACAATACCAAGTACTGTTCACCCAGCTTCACATTAAGAACTTTGGTGGCCTAGACCATGTGACAAAGATATAGAAATGCCAACTTCCCGGGGGGGGGGGCTAGCTATGAATGAAATAAACGAGAGGTAGCATTTTAGCCTCTTTTCAGATCCATCTACTTAAAGTCAATGTAATGCAGAACTAAATTTCATTTGTATAAAACAATTATCCTTTTTTGTCATAATTATTAAAGAGTCTGATGCAGTGCAAAATGGATCATTATGAGTGGAGTTCCTTAACAGAAAAGACTCCTCCTTTTCCAGTATTTTATTTTTGATGGGAATCAAAGGAACCAAACACATAGGGCAGTGCTTTAATTAAGAAGCAAGCTAGTTATACTGAAGATGTGCCAAATTTTTAATGTACTGCTAATTATTGTGGGTCTTCTATTTCTTTACACTAGAAAAGCACAAGAGAAGAAGTTAGAGGTTTGATTTCCTATGGGAAAAAGAAGGCAGATTATAGGTGTATGGATGGATACCTTGTATGGAACAATACACAAGAGTTTTTAAAAGTATATTTGTCCATAGTAAAAACATCATACAAAGTGAAATGTAAGACTACAGTGGCAGAAATTAGCTCTGTTCATGAATGTGCATAATTTCTCTTCAAACGTATAAAGAAAAAAATTCTAAATATTTCTAAAACAGCACTTTGACACTTTCAGCAAAAGCTGTATGAAGTTGAAATAAGGAATTAAATGCTTAGTTTGGGATCCTAAATTTATCTATGCCTATTCAGCAACATTGCTACGTTTATTAACTTCTATTTTATGCTTATTTTGTATTTATTTGAAGGCTATGATGCTGACTTTTACAATTTATTTAAAAAGCGGCTTTTGGGAAAGAACACATTGTGTTTTTCAGTGGCTAGGACTGAGAAGAAATGCAGATATTCAGTTCGTCCGATCTAGATTAGAATACTTGCTCTGGCACCTGTTAACTCAGTAACTCCAAACCAGTTATGTAAACCTGATTTTTCTATTTACAAACATGTGTGAGCTTGAGTAGATTATGTGTTTGTATGAAGACAAAAAGTGTTGGTCATCATGGCTGGGGAGAGATTCTGGTAGCTGATGAATACAGACTCCATTTGCAATTTCCCCTTTTTGGGGCCATTAGGAGTAGAAGGAGAAGAGCAAGCAGAACTCATATAATGAACTCCTAACAAAAAACAGACACACACAGACAGTTCTGATTTGCCTTTGAAGCCAGATATGGTGGTATATACTTGTAATCACAGCACTTGGAACTGAGCAGGAGGGGACATAAGAGGAGAATGGGTAAGGAACTCAAGGTTATCTTCAGCTGTGCAGTGAGTCGGAGACCAACCTGGTCTACAAGAGATCCTGTCTCAACAAAAAAAATAGCAACAACAAATTGCCTATTAAATATGAGGTGAGAAGACTCCCCAAAAATCTGTCTGACTAGTTCTAGACACAGTTATGGCCAAAGATCACAAATTTGTAGCTATTGCTAGAGAAGACTTTGTGCACAATGTCAGGCGAATCATCAAAGTCACCATCATTTACAACTTAAGATGACTGAGTCATTCACATAAAGATATCAACAGGGATGGGAAGACAAGGGAAGAAATGCTGGAATTAAAGAGAGATGCTTTAAGACTGGGGAAATGGCTTAGTAGGTCTGATACCTGCATATAAACTTGGTTACCTGAGTTCAATCCCTGAAAGGGTCACATGGTGAAGGAGAGAATTGATTTCTAAAGAAAGATGCTTTCTCTTTGGGAGAATTGCAACAAGTAAAGGTAATAAAGGAAATATTGGGACTGCTAGGATTCACTCTTACAGTTAGCTGAGAGATGCTTAGTGATTTTTCTTCAGCCAGACAGATTGACTGCCAAGGCCATCACTACAGGCGGCCAGATATCCCCAGGCCAGGATCTCTCCCACCAAATACTGGATGCAGATATGGTGGCTAACATCAGCAGTACTCTGGGTTGTATGAGAAGTCATAGGTTTTGCAGTCATTCCATCTATTCTTACAGTCTCTTCATCTATTTTACCATCCCACAAATCCTTACCTAGTTATTCCTCTCTGCTGTCATGAGAAAATACTTATATCCAACTTAAGGGAAGAAAAAGAGATTTGTGTGGTTTAAAGTTCCATAGAGGAGACACAGTCCATAGTGGGAAAGACATGATGGGTGGCAGAAACTGGAAGTGACTGAGGTCACAACAGCCATCATACAGACAGAGAGACCAAGGGTAAACTGCAAGAGCAATCAAACCTAGGCTACTCAAACTCAAGATCAACAACCCGTGACATGACATGCCATCCTTCAGCAAGATTCCACCTTCTAATATTTTGTCATCTTCTCAAACACATCATCACATGATGCCAACACTTGAGCCCTTGGGTGGCAACTCACAAACCATGACAAAATCTTATGTGAAGATTTTTATTTATGAATCATAAGCAAATCCTTGAAAACCCACAAAAGACCAGAGAAAGAATTACTTCTTTTTATTTAATTTACAACATGGAAATCTAGTGACATAAAATATGAGAGATATTGTAAACAGAAGATGCCAGTTGCTTCCATCTCCTTCAGTCCATACAAGAGAGCAAAGAACCAGATTTACATGTTGAGTTGAATTAACATACAAATCGGAACAAAGAACAGATTTTTCCTTTGAACTAATGTTGAGAGAAGATGGGTGTTGAAGGGACAGGACGTCCCAGGTGAGTTGAAGCAGGAATCAGAAGGCTGGGTGTAGGCCCAAAGGAGCAAGCATGAATTACAGTTCTCAGCTTTTACTAAAGCAGGAAGACCAACATTGTGGTGCCTGAAGGAGTATGGAGCATTTGACTGTGTACTACTTTAGTCTGCTGTTTGATTTAATCTTCCTTAAAATTTTCTAATTCATTTATAGGACAAGAATCACACACACACACACACACACACACACACACACACACACTGCTGGTCTAGAATTATTCTAGAAAAGTATTCCAGTATTTAGGTCACAGGTCACTTATTTTTCAGTATAAGCTGATTTCCTCTGAAACATCTTTTTTTTTTTCCCCCTTGCAGTCTGCAACTTGTTCTATTCATATAAATGTCACTTACTGTGCTTAAACTGCCTTTTGGCTCTTTGTTCTTTCTTTTTACTCTGGGCCTTGCATTTTGCTTCAGCTGGTGACTGGATGAGAATTGGATGATGATTTGAAATGATCACAGAGTTGTAACCTTGTCAAAATCAACTGGAATCTATTGAGCAATTATTTTAATACATGATGCTAAATAAGTAATTCCACCATTTCCTCTTGTTATTGTATTCAACAAATGTCCAACTGAATACATCCTATTCAATTTTAATAATACGTTTGTGTTTTTGACCAGGTTTTATATGTAGCCCCAAGGGGATTTTATTCTTTCCTTTTCTTTCTCCCCCATCCCTCCCTTGCTCCCTCCCTCCCTTTCCTCTCTCCTTCCTTCTCTTCCTCCCTCCTTCCTTCCCTCCCTCCATTCTTTTTCTTTCTTTCTTTCTTTCTTTTTTCTTTCTTTCTTTCTTTCTTTCTTTCTTTCTTTCTTTCTTTCTTTCTTTCTTTCTTTCTTTCTTTCTTTTTCTTTCTTTCTTTCTTTCTCTCTCTTTCTCTCTCTCGTTCTTTCTTTCTTTCTTTTTCTTCTTATTTTCTTTTACATTTTCGTACTTTCTCTCTTAGGACTATGAATCCTATAATGCCATTCTCATTCAAATAGACACTCCTAAATTATTCCAAAGATGACTCTATTTCTAGCCTCTTTATCCTATACTTTTATGTTCTATAATACAAAGACACTCAAAACTGCAGTCTTAGCTCAAGAATTTTCAGTATTGTTCCTTTATAGTTTTGACTCAAAATTCTCTGCTAATGCTTCCTAGTTGGGGTGTCCTAAACAGCTCCTCCATCACATTTCCCTTAGAGTAGCAACCCTTCTGAAGGACACACCCACAGGTTAACAGACCTCATATTCCTTCTCATCACTTTGCCCCATCGTTGTGCACAGTCAGGAGAATCTACTTCTACAAAAACTTTCTAACACACAACAAATATACACACACACATGCATGTATACATGCACATACAACATACATGAACTCGCATTCATATAGCCATACAGATGTGCACGTAAGCTCACACACACACACACACACACACACACACACATGCACTTCCATATGCATGCAGATACACACATGCCCACATACACATATGCACACACATCCTAATTCATAAAATACATACCTCCACGCACACAAAAATACATATACTCACACACATATAGCAATATATACATGCTCAAAATCTCACGCTCATACACTCACAACCATATGCATGCACATACACATATGCGCATGCACAAATAAGCACATATACATACATGTAGTTTTCTCTTACACTACTAATCTCCCAAATCAGATCTTATCACTTCTGGGTGGGCATCTGAAGCAGCCTTGTGACGAGAAGTCTTCACAGTGACTTCTCACCTGCTTTGCCTTCTCCTTCCCCTTGCTTTTCATGTGTCTCACCCTCTCAGACTCCTGCCTAATAGATTCCAGATTCCAGACCCCTCAACTTTCATTGTTTTTTTTTTTAATTCTCTACATATTCTTTCAAAAGATGCTTTATTTTCACCATGACATCCACTTCTCAGGAATCCATACTCACATCAAAATATATTTCAAGTGGCATTTCTTCTTCCAGTTCCCTCATACTGTTAATTTTCTTCCTATGATTGTCACACACTTTTTTCTGTTCAGTAGCTCAGGAACCTGAATAACATCTTGCCACCTCTTTCTTCACAAACTTTGACCTATTCTGTGTGAAGCTGTTTTTGAACGAGATATTCAACTGTTATTATATGTCTGAAATATAATTTCTCAATAACTCTTAATAATTACCATTGCTGTGCTCGCTTCAATGGCACATATACTAAAATTGGAATGATACAGAGAAGACTAGCATGACCCCTGTATTATGATGATATGCAAATTCATGAAGCGTTCATACTTTTAAAAAATAATTATCATCGTTAATAGGTACAAATTAACAGAAGTTTGTAATTTTTTGTCACTACTCTAGCAGATGTCCAACTAAATTCAGTCCACACCCATACTGGACAGAATTAAAACATTATGATAGCAGAAATCCCAGCCACGTGGATTAAATTATGAGCTATGAGTTTTCATAAATAGGAAGCCAATGAACTTCTATCATCTTGAACTTGTTAGTGAGCATTGCATTCTGTGTTCTGTGCTTTGGGCTACTATTTTGGAGCCTTACATTGTCTGTAAGAGGGAACTGCACAGTGACAGGGAGATGAACTTCAGAATTGCAGGTAAGTTTTCAGCAGACATATGCTGAGCTATAATTCTTGAATTATATAGAGTCTCATATTTCACATTGAAAGCAATTGGAAAAATAGTTAATGGCTTTGACATCCAGAAAATCTGAGTCGTGTAACTGAGGGCAAGAGAAGCAAAGCCAGAACGTCTCCCTGGAAGTGTAGCTCAAACACAACTTTGTGAGGCTGTGCACCTCTCCTCTCACTCCTACCACCCTGAGGGTGTACAGAAGAGAAAGAAGGGCAAGGGCAAAGGTAATTACAGCACTTGCAAGAGTCTTACGTACCCACTGACTTCACACTCAGCTAAACCTGGAAATGCAATTGGTTTGTTTTGTATAAATAAGCAAGAATGTTGGAAGAAACTAAATATCTTCATAAAACAAAACATTATGATAGCAGAAACCCTTAGGAATAGCTCTAATGCTTTTAAATGAAGGTTTTATTTGTCTCTGAGCTGCAAAAAGGAGTCACTAATGAGATGTCATTTAAATTCTAACACCTGTTTAATGGCAGTTTTTCTCTATCCCCAAAGAGTAACTGTTTATGAATGTTTGCAGTTTTCCAAGTGTATCTACAAGAATTGTTTTTTCATAAACAACGTGATGCCTTGTGCCTCATCTGCTGCAGTTGCGTTTGCACACATGATGAAAATTATTGGCTGTGGCATTTTTGCATTCGAGAGGTTTCTAAAGTGGTGTTCACTTTAGACATAGAAAGATAAAATTTTATAATTCAAATTGTAAATATTTATCAGAAACTTTACATTTGCAGATGTTAAGTTTACAAGTGTATAAGAGAGGTAGGATTTTTAATGGCATGCTTTGCTAAATAAGGCCGAAAGGACCTTAGCAAAATAGGTGTTTTCACCTGTATTTGCTGACATGAAAAGACAGTATATTTGTAAATGAACATGAATGCACATAGATTGCTAGGAGTTACAAATAGAGTGATGCTTGTTGACTTAGTTCTCAAGTAAGTAAATAACTGAGTGAGATCATTACATCCTTTTTTGATTTTCTCCTATAAGCAGTTTCTTTGTAAAAGAAAAAACAGAATCTGCAACGAGTCCACTGAAAATGTTCTCTGTGATTTCTCTAGACATTGAGAGAAGGACTAGAAGCAGACACTCTATAGTTAAATATATAAAAACAAGTTGACTATTAATACTAGTCTTTTTCGTATCTGTCTAGTGGCATTTGATCATTTTATACAAACTTCTTCTGTGCCTAAGAGTTTTTAATGACAATGCTTGCAATTTACTGAGATAACTAATATATAAATACATTTGAATGAATTACCTCTATTTTGAGAAATTCAAGTGTAACTAGCTTTTTTTTTAAGAAAACCCACACCATGGATTTTATGGAAATGATTATATTAGGTTTTAAAACCAATGATTTAAAAAAAACCTGCTGAAATATTTCTTTTGAGGAAGGGTCTTCAGTTTGCATCTTTCATATACTGGGTATGTGATGATCAATTCCAGAAAGCAGAAAACTTGTCTTGGTAAAAGGTGAGTCTGGGCACATGGAGGAAATCTTCACAATGCTGGGATTTATGCTGTAGGCACTAGCTGAATGGAAAGAGAATGGCTAGGTCGTAAAATGCTTAAAATGTGGACTTGAACAGTTCCATAAAACCTAAATGTTCTGCACATTAAAGGAGGAAAGAAGAAAATTGTTGCAGATGTGATTGGATTTCCCATTATGTTGAAAACTCTTCTAAATTCTGTCCTCATGATCATTATTCCTTAGATTTCTCAGTACTGAGTAATTTCCTCTCCTTCCCTGTGAAGAAGGCCCCCTCCTTGGGAGTCTTGCCTATTTAAGGTGCTCTTTCAAATGAGCAGGACAACTGAAAGTACTTTCTCTCTCTCTCTCTCTCTCTCTCTCTCTCTCTCTCTCTCTCTCTCTCTCTCTCTCTTCCTTTACACATATATATGTAAAGATATACATACACATAAAACTGGGGTCGAAGAGGATCCACTAACTGTGAACTTATACAATTTTTATTTATAGAACAAAGCTCAGTTTTTAATTGGTGTTCTAATTGCACACTGGATTTATTCACAATCGGTTGATACACACTTCATGCAGAGCCTAGGGAAATAAGCATATTCCATGTTTTTCCCTCTGCAGTTCCTTCCTTGACTTATGAAAAGCCAAATACACATTTTGTATGGAGAGATGAATCAGCAATCCATACAATATCTATTCATCATACATATTTCACAAGGAGGATATTGTGGTGACTGCAAAGTTCTTACAAAAATAATATGGAAATCCGGAACTTGATGCGGAGTGTCAGAGAGCCTCTTACTATTATTTACCTTATCAGCTTTTGCTTTCTAAAATCAATGGAAGGGCATCAAGTTCAGCTAATCCATATTTCTGAGTATGAAATTGAATTTATAGTCTGTAGTATGTTGACTACAGCTCGCATTTAAGGCATAATTGATTTTTATTGAAAAGCCAGCAGGCACATCAAAAATTTCCACAAACCACAAGGATGTTAAATTTTACCCTGTTTAGATAATAGTGTAGCTTTATTTATCCTTTAAAATGAAGCTTTTATATTTATATCAGCAAATGTCATGGAACTGTGACTGATACTTTGTGAAGCCATCAATCCACAGCTCTGTAAACCTAAAATGCACAGAAATAAGCAACTTTATATTTCTAAGGTAAATGTCTATGGTTGGTTTGTTTTAAGGATAAATGGATAAATGGAATTATAAATCTAGTACCATATTATGTCAAGTGGCAAAAGTTTGGGTTTTTTTTTTTTTGGATGCTCTGAAATATGAGCTTAGACTATTGTTTCTTTTCTCCTCACATTCTTTTTGCATTCCACCTTTTCTTCAGCTTTATACCTTATATATTTTGTTTCTAATTTGCTTATGCTATTGAAATGTCATTAATAAGAAAAAGTCTATTCTTTATATTCCTAGATCTTTTCATATGGGCACCTTTTCATATAAGCTGCTTTTTTGAGCTTCACTCATAGATTCTCCAGCTCCTGTTAAACTCCTGTGTATCTAATTAAAATTATGATGAACATGTCTTTGGGTCCTAAGGTCATAGAATATATAAGTCCAATATCAGTTGCAGTGGAGAATTGCATATATATTAGACTTTGTCTCAGTTTAGCAAAAATAAACAAATGGGTAAGTAAAAATTAGATATTAAAAAGCACCAGAGCTATCATTATTTCACTTTTTGCCAATCTTTTGCTTTCTTACATCTGTGGTTTCTAGGAAGGAACCAGGATTGCATTTTGGATATTTGTGGGTTGTAGTAGGTTTATATAAGCCCTGGTCAGGGTGGAGTCAATGCCACCACTGAAATAGTAGAGCCAATGGAAGCTAGATATGTGTGACCTGCAAGCAATCCAGCTGATTGATAGATTAATTGTCCTGCTTATAGAACTTTTGGCTATCTCATCAGACAAGCATGTGGTTGAAAAGCCAATTAATCATTAGTGTCACTGAGAGCCTATTTCCATTTCACGGAAAAAATATAATTATATTATGCTGTTCAATATGTACTAAAGTTTCCAGAGTTTACACATTAAAAAAAGGAGAAAACTGTTGTTTTGACCTTCAACAATCTTTTCTTACTGATGATTACTTTTTTTGGTATTTGTTGCTTCAAAACCATACCTACTTCAGTTTGATTGGTAGCTGATGTTTATAACATCATTATAGTGACTGTGCACACACATTTTAGTGATTGACTGATGACTTCAAATCTTTGTTACAAAGCAAGTTTGAGTGCTTACATTTCAAATTACTATTTTTATGAAGAAACTTCTTTACATATTACTTTTTAATTTTTTAAATTATTTATTCAATTGCGCATATGAGTGTGTGAGTATGTGTATGTATATTTCATATTACTTTTGTTTTATAGTATTGCGAACTGTATTCAGTTTGGATTGATTTTCATAATATTTTATTATCTATGAACTTTTATTCATGTTATTTAATGAATTTAAAAATATTTGCTGTGAAAAGTGGCACCAGATCTGTTAAGGTTGAAAACAATCTATTAGTATCATGGACATAGATGAATTATTTGGAAATTTCAGTAAGAAACCTAAAGATTGATTTGATAGAACAATTATTTCTTGTAAAGAAAACTGTATCTCAAGGAGTTTTAAAGAATGGAGACAAACCCTTAATGCTGACATTCTTATGTATGGATGGAATGTGTTCAAAACAATTTGTCATATGCTCAGAAATACAAAGATGAAACTTAAACAGATTATACACTAGCCTCCTCAGAGTAAAACGGATGATGGAAGCAGCATACCTTCCACAAAAGCAGATATTTTCAAAGCAATGTATGACAGGTACAGGACATATCCCGTTAATAAATAAGAGGATTTGTGCTTGGTTCTGCCATGTGCTACTTTGAAAATCTACCCTCAAAACGTCTATAAATTTTCATGCCGTCTTTTTCTCATTGCTTTCTTCCAGAGCATCTGTTTATTTATTTTCCCTTTATCCCCCCATCCTCCCAATTTTATCTCCCAGTATGCTATCCCATTTTTAAATAGATGTTGTGTGTATTAACTTTGTTAGCACAATATTAGATGTATCAATTCATCTGCTCTCTTACTGCTTTGTTGTGAGATATTTTTATATTTTGTGTGACTACTAAATGTGTAAAAAGTTGCCTTATTGAAATTAAAGAAAAATAACATTTCTTGAACAGTATTGTTCCCTTTTTTATTTATTCAATTGTGTGTGTGTGTGTGTGTGTGTGTGTGTGTGTGTGTGTGTAGAACCACGGGTGAATTCGGGAAGTACTATGGACCTCCTCCACCTCCTCCTTGTTTACTCTGCCCAGGGATTCACAGGCTCCACCCTAAGGACCAGAAACGCAGGCCACCCCTGCTTCCACCCAGCGTCTCTATACATGAGGTCTAGGATCCAAACTCAGGACCTTCCGCCTGCAAGGCAGAAGCTTAGCCTCTGAGCCACCTCTCCAGCCCCAGTATTATTTCCTCTTAATATGCAGTTATTTTTAAGACAAAGTAATAAAAAACTGGATATATAAAAAGAAAACTATTCATTATTTCAGATATAAATTTTGAAATAAATCTTGTAATATGAAATGTTACTGAGTTGATCTCTAGTGAATTCATTTAAAGGTCTTTGCGGCCTCCTCTGCTTTTGGATATGGTCTTTGTATCTCTTGACATTTGAGTTGGTAGTGCTAGAGAAGGAACACAGTATCTGTCGAGAATCCTCCACTTTGTAAATTGGTCTGGGTGTGATATGATGTTCTTTATACTCTGTCCTAGGAAAGGTGTTAAATTTTTAACGATGAAGTTCCAAGTAGAAAGTCATTGTTAAACCTAAACCACAGTGCTAGGTATCCTTCCAAGGTATCCAACAACTGGATGATGAAAAAAAAAAGTGCTGATGTGACAGATGGCTGATCTGTAATAGGTCCAACATCTGGATATTTTTTAAACATTTAGATGATTGGCTGAGTTTTCACATTACATCTGCATGTTTTTGGCACTTCTTTAATTGCACAGGCTGTGTTTGTGCATCTGAAAGTGTGTTTTGAAGACGAGAAAAGATGCCACAAACTCAGATAAAACTAGCCAGAGAACAGAGTAATAAGCTTTGCACATGTGCACATTTATGTGAATCCGGATCTTAAATCAAATATTGGACAGTTTGAGCTCAGACAGAGGATATTTCTGGAAGTCAGAGACAAGGTATGCAAGACAAGATAGTTTCTTATGGCACTCAACTCAGAAGTTATCAGCATACACACATATGTGACTCTATGGAAGTCAATTAGAGACCACCTAAACAGAATCATCTTAGAACTTGGATGCTTGGAATACATATGACAAGGAAAAAAGACCATATTAATTCTCTGAAATTTAATATTATTTTTCTTAGAGTTTAAATAGAGTTGAATGCTTGACATAAAATGATATGCCACTTTGGAGTTATCAGCAGAGAATGCCAAACAAGCAAATATATACTATATTTATTATCAATTAATGAGGAACAAAGATTTTCATATATGAGGCTTTTGAACTTTTAAGAGTCTTCATAGTCATGACCCCCACTTTGTGCTAAACATCTTCCTAAATCCAGGTCTTCACATTCTTGATTTAGTGCAATTCCAATTAATCAATGGACAGAGATGAAATTGAGAAAGCAGCTTTGCAGAGCAAAGTTACCGTGATTTCCGGTGACTTCACACTCAAAATTATTCTTCGAATTCTCAGATATTGGCTTTATCCAGTGGGTTGACTGGAATGCTATTTTTGCATATTATTGGTCAATATGTTTTAATAGTTTCTGAGCTCACAATACTTGCATATAAAATGAGAAGATTTACTTAATAGGCTTGTTATAAAAATGAGACTTATGTATGCTAATATCAGCTAACTATTAGATCTGTAGCTTAGTTCTCAATATATGCTGTTTGATATTGTGAAGCTGAAAAAGCAGAAACTAAAGAAGTTAATAGTGACTGTAAAATTAGGATGTTCCTGAAGGAGGAAATCAAGTCATGTCTCCTCTTTGCACTGTACTGTACTCAAGAGTCTAATGTTAATTATTTGTAAACATTGTTTCTGCTTTTGTCTTTTATGAGGTTAATCCAAAATAGCACTTCTTTTGAAATATAATAAATCATCATTTCTCCTTCTTGAAATGTTACTGCATCACAATAGGTAACTGCATGCTAAAATGCTACTGTATGGCTGCTACAGAAACCTGAAAATTAAGTACCTAAACATCATGTATTTTTTCATATTTGTACTGTTTCATTAGCAACAACATACATGTGTGTTTTTGAACATGTGTGTATCAGATTCACCTGCCAATACCTACTGTGAGCCTGCTTTAGCAGAAGGATCATAGAATGAACCATATCCAGATTTTCCTTCAAGACCCCAAGACAATCACCTTGAACTGTCTTTTATCCCCTAGATAACTATTCATTCCTTGCATATATGTCTGATTTAACATGCTTGTGACTCTCACAAGAAGCCATTTGGGGAAAATTAACCTACAGTAATTTCCACCAGCCTCAAAAAATCAAAATATCATGTAGAAACAATGGATAGTGATTCTTCACTTCACTGTGACCCACTTGCTTCATAAGTGCATATGTCTGTCTTAAAATTTATGTCTTTCTTTTGTTTTGTAATGACATAAAACTATCAAGATATATCAAGATATCACATTTGCTGTAACCTAAATCCATCCTCCCAGGTCACTTTAATCTGACTCCAGACTAAGCTCTCTCTTGTTCTCTTACATCCCTGAGAGATATGCTTCTGTTTTGACACCTCTATCTTAGTCAGATCAAGACGGAATTGACTTGACTTTGTAGGTGTTCCCCAGCTGTAATTTTGTGCCAATATTTTCTGAGTCATGCTGTGCTAAATGATAGCTCTGATAGGTAAGGATGAGTCAACTGTTAATTGAAATAGGGGCTTTGCAGTGGAATACATTTGTGAATTACTATAAAAATCATGATAGAGATTGTTAAGACAAGTCTTTTCACCAAGTTATTCTTTTAATGTCTGTTATGGATTTCCAAGTTGGGAAGGCTACAGTGGCATTCTCCAAAATTGTGCAGCCATGACTGTTTCATGGTTTACATTCTTGGCATCAAATTTCAGAAGCATAATTTTAGATGTTTGTCCTACTATGCTACATTATTATCTATTGAAATGATATTCAAACTTGATTCTTTGCTTTAAATGATGGAGACAGCAAAACTTTAGAATTTCCATGGATGCATACAAGAATTTCAATGGGATATTTTACCTAAAGCTTAAAGGCCACACAAGGCACAGGTTTGACAGCCACACATAGTTCCATTGCATCACTAAATGCTGCCAATATTTGGAGGATGATCAGTTATTCTTGACAGATTGAAGAGATTTGAAGCTTCTCATGATGGTTTATAATTTTCTTTGACGTACTGGAACTTTTTAAAGTGAGGAAGACTTGTGAGACAGTGGGGCCAATTGACGTAGTCATCAAGCCCAGACTATTAGCAAGGAGGAAGATGTCATGGCCAGAATGCCCACCCATCTATCCACACAATCTTAAAATTATCTCCTCAGAGGAGAAGAGTTAAGTAGAGGCTTAAGGAAGATATGACACTTGTCAAAGAAAAATAAAATTGTTCCAGATGGTTGAGATTGTGAAAAGAAGGTGAGGAGGTCAGAGGAGGTGATGACTGAAGAGAATCAAAGAGGGAGAAGTCTTGGAAATCCTTAAGGATTTAGACAGGTGACTTCAACTCCATCAGAATGACAATGAGATTTCCACACAGAGACTTAGGGGGAGGGGGCTGCTGAGCTTTTTGTCATGTAAAAGCAATCTTTTAGAGACATCATTCAGAATTTACTGAAGGATGTTGGCAGAGGAAAAGTTTGTAATAAAA
Source organism: Typhlomys cinereus (assembly GCA_023101885.1). Classification (NCBI taxonomy): domain Eukaryota; kingdom Metazoa; phylum Chordata; class Mammalia; order Rodentia; family Platacanthomyidae; genus Typhlomys; species Typhlomys cinereus. The sequence goes on from JALPQD010000284.1 coordinate 2,469,069, forward strand.
TGGCAAAATAAAATTAAGAAGGGATCCTAGTGTGATATTTGCTAAAATTATTTCCTTCCCCCTTTGCCACAGACTGTTTGCACCTTGCTACTCAATGTACTAACAGTTCCCTCTGCTGACTAGTAGCAAGAAGAGGATGGAGCAGCAGCACTGCTTGATTTAGTGTTAGCTATTTTATCCATCTTGGAGAAGTACTGAAATGAGGCATATGCTGTTTCATTAACTACTCTCCAGACTTGGAAGCTTGACAAGTTTTCAGTGTGCTGTTTTCTGGAAATTCAAAATGTACCTTGTCAGAAATGGAAAATATTCAATTCAATCTGAGCCTGACATTCTTTAAATCTTCTGGAACAAAAATAAATGAATAAAGATAGATAGATAAATGATAGATAGATAGATAGATAGATAGATAGATAGATAGATAGATAAGTAAATAGCAGAGGCATGTCTGTCTATGTTCCCACAAGATATCAGAATGCAAAATAACTAAAAGATGTATGCTTTGGCAGAAACATCAAAAGCCTGATTAGGCATCCTGGCAGCACATTCTGACAGTGGGATTTTAATTTGTAATGCAAGGTTATCATTACGATTGAGGAAATATCTATTCTATATGAAGACAGAATAATTGTGGAACCATAGCAAAGTTCAAATATACTGCTGTTGTTATTGAATTATTTCCCTTATTTCACCAGAAAAAAATAAATTGATAATCTTTTGGTAATATAGACCAAAGTGTAAAGCATGCCTGAGTTAGGGAAGTTGCATTCTAGTTTAGAGAAGTTACAATAAATGAGCAATGTGCATGAATTGTTTTTGTTGTTGTTGTTGTTTGGTTGGCTATTTTATCATTGGTAGTTTTTCTGGGGAGCCAAAAACAGTGATTTATTTGTCTGCATGATGATTTATGTCTTTGTCTTTGAATGGCTGTAAAGGCAGATTCTCATACAATCGTGCACAGAATACTGTGATCAGTAGTTTCTGGTCGAAACCAGGACCCAGATGAAAGTAAAGGGGATACTGTGGCTCTTGTGGGAGGGAGGGAGAATAAGTTCAAATCAGGACTTTCTCAGCTTTCCAAAGTAAAACAATCAAACTCTTCATCTGGGACGTGAATAGAAATATTTCAAGAAAGATCCTATGGTGTAGGCAGCATTACCTAAGAATGTTATACATTGTACAAAATAGCGGGTTAGCATGAGCTTTCCGGTGGCCAGAAGCCAGGGAGTTTGCATCAACAAAACAACTGAGAGGGTGCACTGACAAGCAGCGTCCTAGTGGACGTGAGCTGCTCCCTGCAGGCGGCCAGTTGGCAAGAGCGGCGAGTCTCTACCGTCGGAGATTCTCTTGGCTCCGGAGCCTGCTGCTGGCAAAGCGGCTCTTCTGATGGAGAAGCAGATGCAACCCAAGTTCTGGGGACCCAGGATAAATCAATCTATGCTGCATAACAGAAAAGATGATCTGGTGTCTCTAGGGTTAGATGAGAGATCGCGACCTAGAGGCCCCCATGACATTGAAGCTCAGTGCGCCCTTGAGCCTGACTCTGTCCTTTCAAGTGCCTGATTCTGCTGGCCTAACTCTTCTTCCTGGATTAGAAGAGTCTCCTGATCACTAGTTTTTGAAATGGGAATATGTTAGAGGAAATGTGAGTTCAACCATCCAAATAGTTTAAATAAACTAATGATTGCCATGCCAGTCCTTTCTTCTTTACCTTAACCATGTACTAGTTAGTAATGGATATAATCCATCATAGCTTTATTCCATAATGTTTTCAAGTATAATACAAACCTTTTAAGATTTTTTTTTTGCTTTTGGACAGGATCGTACCACATGGTGGTCCTTCTGCTTCAGTCTCCTGAGTTTTACGGCTTAGTCTTTTTGTAAATATGGCCCACTGGGTTTCTTCTGGGTTCCCTTAGATGGCATGTGCCTGAGCACTAACTGGAGCTAGCACACTAGATAAAGCTAAGGCAGTGGGTTTACCAGTGAGGATAGTTTCTTCGCTCCCCTCCCCCATTTAGCATTATTTCTCAAAATTCTCTCAGGGAGGTCTGGAATCTCCTGAGAGTTTTCCTTTCTCATGGTGAAATGCTGATGTTTCCAAATTTTGTGCAGATCTTATTGAAATACACATAGCTGCAGTGAACTCATGTAACAGTCCTGTCATGACCACACGATAAAGACTAGCTGTACCTCTGCTCCTTTCAGGATCTTGTGTTCTTACCTTGACCCTCTTGCATGATGTTCCCTGAATAGGTGCAGGGATTGGGTGAAGACCTTAGAAAGAGGAGATATGAACAAACACAGGTGATGAGGTGGAAAGGGAAATTATGGAAGTAAAGGTATAAAAGTTGGAAGTAAGGAGATTGGATACAGGAAATGCTGACAGAGTAACAAATAGCACTCTATTTGTTATATACAACTAGACAGAAATCTCTTATGTTATGATTATTAAAATTTTTTTTACCCTTTAAGCTCTAAAATCTACTTTCAATGATGATGATGTCTTCATGCGCTATGCTCTTCCAATAATGTCTTTTTCTAATTAATAACTCAATAGAATAAGTGCATAATTTATGATGACTTATGGAGATAGTTTAGAGAAGAATCTGAGCCAAAATGCTGGACTCTTCTGATGCTACAGAGATCTCTCTGCACCCCAAAGTACAGAACTGTGATAATGAGAAATAATTTAAAAGACACTGCCTTTAAATAATTTTCAAAGTATTGTTAAAATATGAAGTTAATTTCTTTGAGATCAGTCTTTAGCAATGGAATTAATGAACCCATGATCTACAGCTCCACTTACGTATCATCTTTAGGAAATTGAGGGCACAGATTTTATATTTGCTTGAGAAGTGCCACAGAATTACTTGTTATGTAGATAAAAAGAGAGTATGACAACTATGCTCTAGTCTTTTTCATCAAAGTAAATGCAATTCAATAAACTTCATTCAAATGTTATAACAATAATTCACTCTCTGTTTTGAAAGCATAATAGTTACTACTACAATAATATTCGTATTGTTTTAAGAATTTTGTATCTGTCTTCCTCTTTAATATTTGTAATATCTGTGAATTAATGCTATCTCCACCACAGATAAAAGGACTTTAGGTACCTTATTCGAATTTAGGTTTGTTTCTATTAAATAATTCACTTCAGGCTGGAAGATAGCTTAACAGATAAGTGAGTCTTCACAAACCTAGAAACCTGAAATGGATCACTGGGAACCCACATTGTAAAAGGGAAGTTGTCATTTGATCTTTACATGTGCTTCATCGAATGCGCATGTGTGCTTGCCTTCCTTCCTTCCTTCCTTCCTTCCTTCCTTCCTTCCTTCCTTCCTTCCTTCCTTCCTTCCTTCCTTCTTTCCACTGTCTCTCAAATAAACAAATAAATATTTTAAAATTAATAAGGAAAAATAGTGTTCTGGGTACTAAATAAAACATAGATGAGCAAGAGAGTTATGGTGCTGATTCTCAGGAAATTTGATGACATGTAAGTAAGAGAAACAAAAAAAAGTAAGGAAGTATACAGACCTTATTTTGTGCTATTCACAAAATGCAATTGAAAAATAAATGAGGGTTATATTATTGGATGACAAATTCCATAAGTATATATTTGAGTCATTTCCTATTTATCTCTATTCCTAAGACCTAGAATATTGAGGTTCATCAATAAATGTACTGAATGAATAACAATTCAGAAGAAAGAAATAATCTCTGAGAAGCCCAAATGAGATATGAAGAATCATCCTGGATTGCTCACCTCCTTATTATTTGCTCTGGGGTTTCTCAAGATTTGCTTTCCAGGGCCAGGTTGTCTTGCTTTGCAAGACAAAGGTCATAACTCCTGAGTCGTTTTCCCAAGACAGGAATAGCCACTCTAAAAAACTGAAGAAAAAGATCCAGAAGATAAGAAGAACTGGTCATGTTAAACATGGATAAAATTAGTATCTAGGAAAAGAATAGCACAAGCTACTCAAAAGCAGAGAGAAAATTTATTTCTATTTTTGTACCATTTTTACAGAGAAAGTCCTTGTAGAATATAAAACCATAACTTGCAGTTATGAATGAGTTAAGACTTTAACATTAATAGATTTAGAACTGAGCATAGGAACATAGAGTCTGAAGGAAACTGTGGAGAGACATTCCTTCAATGTAGATCACATGGAAGAGGCACATGTCTTGAAAAGTAAGACCACTCTTAGCAATTACAGTGTAAAATATTCCATACCCAAGTAAGAATTCATAGACAAGACAGGTGGTGAAATAAAAGTCACAAAAATAAAAAAAATACTTAAATAGACAATACTATAGAATAAAATTTAACATGTATGAATGTGAAATAAATGAAAGAAACTTCAAGTAGATTGGAAAATGCTTTATGTTGTTTTCTAAAATGATATGTTAATTGTATACTAAATATACATTAATATCAGTATTTATGTCTTTATCTATCAAGAGGAACAGTTCAATACATACAAACTTTGAACTCGGACATAGTAAAATTGACAGCAGTTATTCATTCAATACTGCTAGATGCACATTTTCTTTCCTTAAAGATTAACTTTTAGGTTGCTTTATTTAATATGCATTTAGGTCCATTCACCATTTCTGACCATAGTCAACATGGCCTATATTCAGTACAGGGAGAAACTAAAAGTAGAGGTCTGGCTTGATTGTATGTTTAAATAAACACACTATAGATTGAGACACACACACACACACACACACACACACACACACAGTGCAGGTATTTTGATCACAGCACTATCACAGAATGGAGTAAACACACATGCAGCTTACATGGAAGTGTTTAATTGAGTGCAGCAATGGTATTTATTTTGGTGACTACATTATCATCATTGCATATTCAGGCAAATGAACTGAGTTCAGATTGGTGGAGCTCAAGTTCTGCATACACACATAAGGTTTGTGTCTTTCACTGACTTCAGTGGGTCACATGTACATGTATTTTAAAATTTTTGTATTTAATTTAATTGTGTTTGTGTGTGTGTGTGTCTGTGCATATGTGTCTGTGTGTATCAGAGGGCACTGTGTGTGACTGTGGGGGCCCAAGGGTGACTTTAGGAATTACCCAGGATGGAGCTATCTCCTCTTTGCTTTGCTCTGGATTTTCCCAGGCTCTGCCTCCCAGAGTTGGAAGTACAGGCTGCTCCCATTTCCACCTGGAAGTTTTACGTGGGATCTGTATCCAAACTTGGATCCTTCTGCTTGCCAGGCTTTGGCTTAAGCCCTGAGCCATCTCTCAACCCTGCGTGCACAGATATTAAAGTGATTGAAGTGAAATAAGCTTTATTTTCCAAAATTTGCTGTTTATAGATTCATAGAATTTTTAAATAAAATCTGGTTGCTAGTACCCTACGGGGGAAAAGGAAGTCTAGACATTTCTTTCTCATCAAGCCTTAGTGAAGATTAAATGCATCTCTTCTTTTCACCTGCAGCTTTTCTGATGCTCTTGAGGGATCACTGTAGTTCTAGTGTTCTAGGCATCAAACGCTGGACTCTTTTTGCATGTAGACTGCTTGCATAGCTGTAGTCTAACTCAGCAGCACTTATACACCTGTATATCTCGTGGCAAAAACCAAATGAAGCCTGTAAGATTCTTTCAGTTTGCTCTTGTGCACTACCTACATAGATGTTTCTTTTCAAAATTGCTGCCATGTGCAGATGTTTGTGGCATTTCTATTGGTAGCACCTGGAATTACAGGAAACAGAAAACAAAATAAATAGAAATGTTTACCATGTCCTCTTTCTGACAGTTGTACTTTTTTTGGGGGGGGTTGGGTGTAATGGACAAATGGAGATGACTGTTCAGAAAAGAGAACCTAAGAAATTTGCTCAACTATGAAGTTTTAAAATATAATCATTTTCCTAGAATATGTTGACTTGGATTGGATTATCTTAATATCTATCTTTTAACTCTTTTGATCTGTGCTACACATAGAGTGTAACTGTTGGATATGTATTTGTAACAGTGAAAATACTCCAATTTTAGAAGAAGGTAGTGTTTCTCAAAAAGAATTCAGCAAACTTAATTCCATATAACTGCACGGAAGATGAATATCTGACTAAATAATCTTAAATAAGTTTAGAAAAATATATGTGCCCTCAAAAATGGACTATTTTTGATGAAGTGCTTCTGTGCTTGGCACTCACAAATGCTTTGGCCTCATTAATTGTTTGATGCCATTTTTCCTTATTTATAATCAAAGAAACCATTTAAAATTTAAAATACCTCAATCATCTTTTTCAAGTTGTAAATGCTGGAAATTTACTTTTATTGAGAAGTAATTTTTTGTAAACCAGTCTTTACCAAACTCAGACATGATGGAACATTTTGCATTTGAGTTCTCTTGACATCCATAGCACATACTTCAGCACACTTCAGACAAGAAACTCAAAAATAAATGATACTTTACTTCATAGATATATAATACTGCCTAGCTGTGCCCAAACATAGAACAATATGAATTTTTAATTCTAATCAGTCAAGTTAAACGAAAGTTCATGTAGATGACAAATCAGTCAGAGTGATTACTTACCAATGACTTTTTAAGTGGTTATTTGAATATTTTCCTCATCCCAGCAGTCATTGCTGCATTATTTCAATATCGAAAGTGAAATGAGTAGGTCCACCAAACAGTTCTGGTGTCTTATAACTAATCTTTTTTTCCACTAATTTGACTGAATGTAATATTAATTTATCCTCAAGATATTTGATGATATTTTGTGCTTATTTTATGTTTGTAAGTTTGTATTAGGAGCAAGATTGGGTTTGTTTATTGCACACACATAATTTTTATGAGAATAGCTATATCTCAAATAACTGACTGACCAATGGGAAAAATTTCATGCCTTGATGAGACATGAAAGCTTATTTTAGTAATTTGTGAAAATGAGCCCAGAGAGATGATTCAGTGGAATAGTAGCTGCTTATAAACCTGGAGACCTCAGTTCTTCAGTTCAATCCCTTGAAGTCTACATGGTAAAAGGAGAAAGTTCTGAAAATTGTCCTCCGATCTCCCTACCTGTGTACCATGGCATGCCTCTCTCTCTGTCTCTCTCTCTCTCTCTTTCTCTCTCTCTACTCTCTCTCTTCCCTTTCTTCCCTGTATCTTAAATAAATGAATAAATAAATTAGCAGAAGCATTAAACGAATCTGCTTATATTCCTATCCTCTTAAATGGTATCATTTTTATCTTGTTCAAACAACATATAGTAGAGTCAATAAAAACACATGCAGCTTATGTTCATTTTGCATCCACTAGATAAAAGCAATAGAAGAACCAGTCCATCAATGAACAACACTTAAAGATGTAAAATGCAAGCATCTCCTTTCTTTGCTCTGATAGATGACATTTCTGAGATTACCAAGACTCGAAAATAAATAGTTTTGTGAACTTTAAGAACTAAATTAGGCATCAACCTGATTGTTCTGAGATGCTTTTATTGTCATTTTAGCCATCAGCTGCTTAGCTGAAGATGTTGGTGAAACAATGAAAGCAGAAAAGTAAATAGGTGCTTCAATAAATGCAAACAAATGAGTGCTTTCCTAGTGGAGAATTAGGGGAAATCAGCCTTTCCTCTGAAGCTAATCCCTGGTCAGCTAAAACTGTGAATTTCTCCCTTCAGCATGCACACAGATGGGTTGCCTCAGAGGATGACAGATGAGTTGTGTTTGGCAGGATTAATGGGCATTATCATGTGAATGGATGCTGAGGTGAGGTCTGAGCAAGTCATGGACCTGGGCAGAATTACTGGGGTTTTCAGAACCATGTGTTCAAGCTTGCCTCCTCACACTAATAATTAACTTGTAATGTCTAATATTTTTAGTCCAGCCAGTGATCCACAGACTGCTGCCTTCCTGAGTACCAGAACATCTGTAGCTTCTGCAGCCTGGGCTCCCTCCTTTCACATGCAAAATACAACAGTCCCACCAGGTCTGTCCTTCCTTCGCCTTTGTGCATGCTGCTCCCTCCTAATCCACAGTCTGCTTTGTGGCAATCGCTTTTGAAATCTGACATATTGATCAAGAGTTTAGCCTTAGTGACTAAGGCACATATATCAAGTGTCGTTGATTGTGTCAGGTCACATGTTATGGCAAGACAATCTTTGCCCAGCTGGCAAAGCTGCTGCAGTTCTCACCACTTGATTCCCTTCACCGTCCCTGGCCAGGAAGGTCTGATGCCTCATCGTGACTAAGGTGGCAGGATTTCACAGCTCTTTCTTCAGAATCTCTGTGAACCTTAGATGCCATGGAGATGTCACCAGAAAGAAAAAAGCAGGAGCCTCATCAATAGTGTATAATGGCTTGCATTTTAAAATTAAGACAAAAATCAATAAGTACTAATGTTAAGCCCCTTTGAAATTGTCTAAACATGGTTGGATGCTTCTTATTGACTTGAACTCCATAAACTCTTTTTCTATGAACAGTTGTGTCAGTGCTGCCAAATTAATTTAGGCAAAAGTGAAGAGACACCTCATTTGAGAAATGTTATTGTAAAAACAACATCTCTAAAACAGGGATGTTACTCTTGAACTAAAGTCATATTTCTTTAACATGCTCTTTAAAAATATTATTCGTGTGTTTACTTTTGAAAGAGGGAGAGGGAGAAGGAGCATGAGAGTGTGTGAGAGAGACAGAGAAACGGGGGAGGGGACCCCAAAGCAAACCTTTGACTGAGAGGATTCTTTCATAAGACACACCTCTCCTACCATTGTGACAATGGAACACAGGTTGTTAGGGATACCTGTGAATACCCTTACTGCTATATCATTTGCTGGCACTCATGCTAAGACTTTAGAGATAAAATTTATATGACACTCAGTAGAGAACAATTTAATAAAGGAAAATATTTCAGGAGTTGCAGGTTTCTTATGATAATGAAAAAAAATTGCTTATCAGTAGGTGCTACTTACAAATAGATAGTAATAGTCCCTTTGGCCAGAGGAAACCTAAGCTACCTTCTGTGTCAGACAGAGGTTTTGTGCTTCCTTTGTCCCTTCAGTTTCCTATTTCACAATAAACTTCAAAAGCCATAACTTTTTTCTTTTTTTCATTTTTTTGATTTATTAAAAACAATTAATCATGCAAACTCAATATGAACCCCCATCCTCTCTTTCCCCTCCCCTCCCCTGTTGTCTCCCATTGCACTCTCCCCCTTCCTCCTTCCTTTCACCCTCCCTCTCTCCCAGTGTTTCCTCCTTTCTCCTTCCCATTCTCTGGAGCATCTTTTTGTGTGACTGCTAAACATCCTTCTGCATCCTCCACTCTAGTAAGGGTTCAGGACTCAGTGGTCTCTTCTTCGGTTCACTGTTACCATAGGAACTGTTTAATCCCTTGCCTCTAAAGATCCTACAGCCTGGAGCCTTCTCCCCTATGATCCCTGCTAGACTTTGGGGGGTCGTTGACAGGTCAGCCATTGTGCAGGTCAGGCAAATCCAATCCTGGCTGCTGCAGCACTAACTTGTGTGGAGTATCTTGCATATTGTTGATCTTCCCCATTAGGCTCTTACAATCTTGCCTCCTCCTCTTCCACAAGGTTCCCTGAACTTTAAGATATGGAGATATTTGGCTGGCCTGGTTCCAGATAAATAATTTAGGGTCTTTGGTGTTCTGATTTAAGGTTTGTTGTTGTTTTCAGTTTTGCTATTTCTGCACTGCCCTGGCTGCATCCCCACTGGTATCGAGGTCATCTTCTAACCAAAGATAAAAGTCTGTTTAAATGAAGATCTTAATACAAGAGGAGATGGACAGACCATCTGTCTGCCAGTCCCTATATCCTCCCTGATTGTTGAGATCACACCTATTCAGTGTCAAGTGACCAGGAAGGGAAGTGAGAGTGAACTACACTAGATGTCTTACTACTTACATGCAATTCATGACCGTGGCTTATTTTCTGTACTGAAGCATGTTCCCCTATCTCCTTTCTTTTGAGGTTCACATTCCCATTTATAATACTTTGTGATTACAGTGGTTATAACAGAGATTTACCTTTGAATATGTCATCAATTAGGCTTAGAACTAGGATCCACTTATTAGAGAGTGTAAATGCATCTAATCTTCTATGTCTGGGACACTTCACTCAACATAATTTCTTCTAATTCCATCCATTTCCCAGCAAATTTCATTAATTCATCTTTTTTGATGGCTGAGTAATATTCCATTGTGTGAATGTATCACATTTTCATTATCCATTCATCAACTATGGGCATTTGGGTTGATTCCATGACTTTGCTGTTGTAAATAGTCAAAAGCTTTTGGAGGGTGTCCAATACCAAAACCTGCAAGAGAGTGGTGCTGCTAAAGGTTACCCCTATTTTGTAGAAGAGACACTGGGGTGGAGATGCATCCTTCCAGAGGACTAATAACTATATATTCAGAAGACCTGTTTCTACTTTTTTCCATTGAAAGATGCTTGACTAGGTACACACGAAAAATCTTTTTTCATTCAGTAATTCATTTTCAAATAGCTTTAAATAAAATAAAAATATCAAGTATAAAATCCTCAATTGTCTACATTGCTAGAATGAAGAATGATTTAGTAATTGAAGGAGCTTGAATAATGACTTCTTAAATCAACTTTATGAATTAAGGATCTCTTTGCATTGGTGAGGCGGCTGCACCAGAAGAGGTGCAGTAGGTTTGGAGGATAGGAAACATATGTAAGGAAGCGCTAAATGTGTAAATATGCCTGGCTTCAGGTACCTCGAGGGTGCAATGTTGTTTACACACAATCTAGAACAGGAACTAGTGACAGAGATGCTACCACAAGTAAGAAAAAGTAACCCTTCACTTTAGAGTCAGTTGGGCATCTCCCACTGGTTTAGTCAAGAATTCTAGTACAGTTAAACTTTGCTATGAAGAGGCAATTTTTTTTTCATTTTTTCCTTTATTGAGAGAGAGAAAGAAAGAGAAAGTGAGGGAGACAGAGAGAGAGAATGTGTATGCTTATGGAGGCCCAAGAGTGACTTTGGGAATCACTTTGGATTACAGCTACCTCCTCTTTGCTTTGCTCTGGAGTTTACCAGGTTCCACCTTCGTGAGCCTGAAGTACAGGTCGACACTATTTCTACCTGATGTTTTTACATGGGATCCGGGATGGGAACCTCAGGACGTTTCTCTTGTGAATCAGAGTCTCAACCTCTTAGCCATCTCCTCAGCCTGACAATATGTTTTTAAATAGCGATGTTTCAAATAAGAATGTTAAAATCTCAATGAACCACACTTCAGGTCTAGGCATGGGAGTATTGTCTCTCCCTTCCTCACTATATACCTGAATTTTTTTAGGAATCTAACAAATAAACCTATTTCCAATAAATTGCATGTCTTAATTCTTTTGTAAGACCTTTGAGACTGGAATATTTTAAAAATATTTATTGAGAGAAAGAGGAAGAAAAGAGGGAAGGGAGAGAGAGATATAGAAGCAGAAATAGAGACAAAGAAATTCTACATGCATGCTTACTATGCCACACAAATAGATGTCAAAGGACATTTTCTGAAGTTAATTCTCTCCTTTCACCATTTGCTATTCCAGGGATTGAACTCAGGTTGCCAGGTTTACAAGTTGTACTTTGTCTATTAAGGTATCTCATTGGCTCTGGATCCATACTTTTATCTTCTCAGATTGCAGTCCTACCCAAAGCACTTCCAAAGCCAATTCATATTGTTTTTGGTGGGGAAAGAGTAGTTTCTGAGGGAGTTCTTGGCAGTCCATTGACAAATAATTACAAAGCCATAAAACCATCGCTCTCTTCAAAGCCCACTTCCACACTGACTGTGTCTGCCCCTTCTCCAACCCTGTTTCTACTAACTGCTGTACTTGAATCTGCTATAAAGTGTCTTCTTAATAGGCTGCAGTTCTGGCTCTTGCAGGCTCATGCTGGAATTCTTTACTGTGGCAAAATCAAGAATCCAAGCCTCACCTAGTTATGGTGAAAAACCCTCAAATATCTCTGTATAGCATTGTGGAGCTGTGTTTCTGGTCCATGATTCACCATATAAACCTTAAGATCCAAAACATATCACACATTTTAACCATATTCTTGTAGTTTTTGGGAATCAAAGTATGTTTGCCTTGATAGACATTTACCAGATCTTAACAGTTACTTTCATTGTTATTAATTTTCAGTTTAGATTTTATTTTTATCTTTCTGTATTTCCTCATCTTTTTTAAAAACAATCTGTAATGTTCATATAGACTGGCCAATTTCCCAAATACCTTGGCAGTTCTAAGAAAATCATACTGAAAATCCCTATTAGTAAATGAAAACAATTTTATGTCAGCAATGTAATACTTCAACACAGTATTGAGGCTATGCTGATTTAGAATCAATTTTAAGAAAGTATTTTATGAACCAATATTAGGAAATACATGAAAAATCTGAGCTTTACCCCCAATTTCTGAAGAAGCTTTTGCAAAAAAGGAAAGCTACTGGAAAATCACAAACAGAATAGAAATGATTCTGCTATTAATTAGAGCAATAATTAATGCACGTCATCTTCTCTTTACCATAATTTTCCATTTAAATACTCACTGTAATAATAAATGCTGTCCTACATCCCGTGTACAAGGAGTGTAAATAGGGCATAATAAGCAAGGGCATTTTAGGTAAGGCAGTCCTTAAAGATTCTGGCTGTGTCCTCCTGCTTCATCAATGTTTATTAGACTTCCATACAGATGAGTCTCTTTGCTCCATTTATATATCTTTATTTCAAACTCAAGCATTTATAGAGTAAAACATAGTTTTATTGTTATTATCATTAAGTTTCTTACATTTACTCAATTGATCAATCTTACACACTCATCAAAATACATAATTTTATTACCTATAGAAAAAAGTACCTTGCCATTTAGCTGAGTATAAAGAAAATGGTCCAGAATTAGAAGAAAAAGGTATACTGCTTCTCAGCCTTTTGGCTAAGAATAAGTGTAGAACAAGATGTATCTCTCTCATTTCACATTTTTCCTCAGTGTTTTGTGATGCTATGAATTAAAACTTGGGACTGACACATGCTGAGCAAGTGCCTTTTTACTGAGTTGTAGCTGGTCCCCAAATTCTTTCCTGTGGCATTAGACTCTATAAAAGGAATCATATAGTAAAACACTGTATATAGCTATGTATAATATAGTCTACATTAGATGTTGAAAAGTTGTATCTGTTAGAAGATAAACCCTCAAAATGTAAGTTTATAAAGGTCATTGAGCTAGCTAGTTACTTTGTTACAGGGAATATGAGAAAAGGAGAGGATGGGGAAGAAGTTTGTAATGTTGCTTTTAAATGTTCCCATTAAACAAATGATACCTGTGATGCCCTAGAACCCAGAACCATCTGTGGATCTCACAGGCCTTTCCCATGGGAGTGCTAAAGCAAGAAGCACCTGAGGACAAAGATCTGGGTACCACTGCATCTCAAGCTCACTGTCTGCAAAGCCAAGCTTTTAACCAGTGTGTTCTGTGATCTGCAAGGACTTGTTCATATTAGGTACATGAAGGTCTTCAAAAAACCCTCCAGTAGACGGAATCCTCAGCCCACAGATATCTTCTCCTATTGTCGGAAACCTGGCTGTCTGTTGGCAGGGAAAAAGAAGACAGAACAAAGCTTAGTCTGCCCAACTTCTGCCCAGGAAAATGTGTGAAACAGGAAGGATTGGAAGTGAAGTACCCATTATGTATTGTGGAATCAGACTTTATGCAGAAAGATACATTTGCACACTCTGTCCTTTCAGAGGAGTTTGAAACTAAGGTCTCTGAGGAAAGCAGTACTCCAAGTGGCTGCTGTAAATACTTACGTGTAACTGGCATGGTAAGGGTTACTTTTCTTCCTCTTAGCTATTCTCTGGGCTTGCTTTTCCTTTTGCTGTGGCAGGTTATCTTCGTGATTTGAAGATGCTGATTTTGATTTTGATTTGTGCTCTGTCTGCCTCCTCCCTGTGCAGACCCAAATTCTGATCTGGTAGCTGATCCATTCCCAGGAAGACAGGTGGAGTCCTTGGGGAGGGTTTGTGTGAGCGCTCTTTCAGAGGAATCACCTGAAATGTGTATTTGCTGAGTTTGCTTGCCTTTCCTTCCTCGGTCCTTGTGGATGCAAGGGTGTCCTGTTTTCTCCACCCCGGAACTTGTATCAACAGCTCCCTCCACGGACCGCTCATCAGATCTGCAACACCAGGGTCACACTTTTGTTTCACTTGGTTAATATTTTAGAGGAATTTTTTTTCATTGTCTGCTTGGTTTTTATGTTTAGAGACTTAAGACACAACAACTCTGCGCACCATTCCCTTTCTCTTTAGAAATCTGTTCTCAATGATGCGGTGTTGCCTTCCAAAAGCAGAACAGCTCGCACCACAATTCCACAGCTTACTGGAATTCTTGCTATTTCCACTTTATTTCTCAGCTTCCTGTATGCCATCCTGTTGACCTTCATTTTTCTCTGTAACTTGTTTTCAATTTATAAGACACACATTAGATAGAGAGAGTGTCGGAGAGAGAGGGACAGAGACAGAGAGAGAAAGAGAGAGAGAGTGTGTGTGTTTCTATCTTCTACTTTTTGATTTTCTCATTGTTTACGAAAGACCAGAGCCCAGGGGTTCCTATTAAAAACCTGTTGCTCTTGTTGCTTTCATCTGTGTAAAAAAACCCATGGCTGACCTTGATTGTAAAACTGTGGGATGATGGCCCTTGGCCATGCCTCTTACCCTGAGTCTTTTGCATTGTGGTTACAAGATCTGCTTGTACCTGTGGAGAAAAGTCTCTAGGAAATGTTACTGTGGCACTCAGTAGCACATAGGCTAGATTTAAGTAAAGGGTGTTTTTTTTTTTTTTTTTTTTAATGTAGTCATCCGTGTGTGTTTTCTGTCTTCACATCAAGTAGTTGCATTTCTTTCTCTCCAATGTGTGTGTGACCCTTTGATTGCTCAATCATTTTCTGCTGGTAATGACTGCTTGTCTGATATTGTCCTCTCATCAGCTTTTCTTTAAGCTTTGGACTCATATCTCTGTATTTTGTCCTAATACATGAAGGAAGGCATCTTTGCAGGAAAGGAATGGGAAGAAAGGAAATTGGGGCGAGAGAAGAGACACTTGCTTTCTACAAATATTCTGATTTTTGAGGGGTCAGAACCTATAGCAAGTAACTAAAGTCTAGGAAACTCTAGAATCTTCCTTCCCTTCCCCCAATTGTAACCACTAACATGAAGGAGATTCAATATTGACTCTCATATTACCCACTTGAGAATTTTACTAATAAAATTATATCCCTGCTCTATTCAGGATGAGTTTACATGTTGCCACAATGATATACTTTATTATTATTTTATTGCTAGGCTGTCTCAGCAATTCTTTTGAAATAGAGTTGCTGCAATCAAAAGCAAAGTTTTAATAGTGAAATTTTTATACAAGATGGATTTCTTCTATGACAGATTGTTATTATTCTGGAATACCCACTGACAAATCAGGTGGCTTGAGACTAAGACACAGTGTGACAGCCTTTATAGTTTTCACGTGTGCAGTTTTACTACTGTCTTTTTATTGTCTTCATAATCTAACAATAATGTAGAAGAGATCTGTGGTTTATGAGGAAATGACCAGTAGTATCTTGCATCTTTTTTAGAGAAAGTCAGTTCTCTTTCTTACTGTGAGTGTATAGTTTAACAAGACACTTTGCCATCGTTTCCTTAAAAGGGCTAATAAACAGAACAATTCTGCATAAAAGCTCATATCAGCTTCTTTCATGCCTGTTCTTTTCAGAAGGCTGCCTAAGGGTTTAAGCAATTTACTGGTCTGACCCGCGTCCTTTCTGTGCAGTCTGCGGATCTTTTGTTTAACATTAGTATGTGGGCAAACAGCATTCTGAGCAGTGCAGAGCTTATCAGCCCGTGTTCAGTCAACCAGAACCCCATTCTATGTATCCAAACAGGGCCACATTTAATACTTCACAGTGGAAGCATCTGCAGTTTCCAAAAAATGACTTGTTTATCAGATAAACTCTGTCCTTATGCTGACAGATGTGCTGGATGGTGGATCTTCAGCATCATCCTTCTCTAATATAAAGATGTGTAAAATAAGGGATGCTAGGAGATGAGAACCAGAGACCAGAGTCATGACAAGAATTGCTTATGTAACTTCTCTGAATGGCACTCAGAATTTATTTGCAGCCTATGAGAGGGCAAGGCAACTCTGAATCTCTATCAGAACTGAACAAATAATTCTCAAGTTAAGAAAGTGTTAAAAAAGAAGGAAGACATTTTTGTTGTTAGCATAATGCTCTATAATTTCATTGGCAAATACTGTACATTTCCTTAGTACCATGGTCTGATAAAAGCAAGGAGCCTAAGGGGGAAGACTGAAATATTGATCATTGTATACTCCAAGGTATCAGGATGTTGGGAAATTAGAAGAATGGGCTTAAGAGACTTATCTGCCATTGACCTAAAATAATGCTAATGTGGTTTGTTAACTCCAAATTATCTTTTAAAATATTTGTTGTTAGAATTTCATGAGGTTATTTTAAACATATTGAGAATATTCTAATCCCCACTCTCAAAAACTATAACCTCTGTTTTGAAATTGTATATCATGGATGTGCGGTGTTTTGGAATTACTTTGGAATCATATAACTTATTTGTGTATGTACATATCTGATACTTACACTATTTGTTGTGATTGAGCATTTCTTAGTAAGTCCCTCCACCAAAGCATGACCTGAATGATTTCTTCAAATGTAACCACTTGGAATTTATTCTCAAGAGATATTTAGTTATGACAGAACAATCTATATACCCCACGTTGAAAGTTCAGAAATTCTAAGTAGCAGTTCAAAGTGATGTAAAGTGAAACAAATAAGAATGTGCAACTACCAGTTGGATTGTTGTCCCAGAAGAGTAGCTGTTTGCACTGATTAGGTTGAGCCTCACATAATAAAGAACCTTCACATCATGAGGTTCTTTTACAATTTAGCACATACTATGTTTTTGCTTCTACCTGTAATTACTCTTTATATTAAAGCATTTTTCTTCTAATTATCTCACTACTAGTAGCCCCTTCACCTCTCAGCACTCTGCTAATTAAATTCTTTTAAACATGTCTTTGTTATTAATTGTAAAGTGTTGCCATGTCCATATGATAAAATAATTATTTGGAAGACCAATTTTAATTAATATATTAAACTCCAGTGTTTTCATGTAGAAAGCAAAGTACTGCATACAGTAAAAGACCTCATAGGATCAGCAGACATATCTTTGAAGCATATGTGATAAAATAATAAGCAAAACGTTATCCCCAACAAAAGTATAATTAATTAAAAAACAAATATTTTCCCTTTTCCTCCATATTTTTCTACAAGGCTGAATCCTTTTTTTTTTAACATGGTAAAAATGCATACATGCATGTCCTTAAACAGGCAGGCTTATCAAAAAGACAACCATAAAGAAATATATTCAATATCAGACTAAAAGACATTTGTGTCTTCCCGACCCTCACTAATGTGTGTTAGCCAACTGTTCATGCAGAAATTGTAACTGTTAATGAGGGTTAAAAGGAAATTTTAAATTAGGTGTCATCCTTTAACTAAAATACCTCAACTGGTATATTCTGTCTGCAATATACCAGAGAGATATATAGAAACCTACCTCTAAAAATAATAATGATCGTTACATTTTGAATGAACCCCCCCCCTTTCTCTCTGCAGGTCCTGCAAGGTCTCTGGCTCTAACATTTTTGATTGTTCACTGTTTTTCCTAACACCAAATTCATGTGTCACACGCCTTGCATGGCTGCAGACTTGGCCTTTTCACCTGCTGTTTTGGTGGCTTCAGATGCAAAGAGAAGAATATGGAAAAGAGAAAGGGGGAGGGAGGGAAGTTTGGAAGACTGAAGCTTAAAAAAATAGCAAATGTTTTTAGCGCCTTCATCTAGACATGTGTCCCCTCACTCTGTGACATGGCTGCTCCAATGTTGCCATGGTGAGGATTTCTAATCATCCCTACACATGACAGGCTCCTATTTGTCTGCACTCCCTTGGGTGTAAATTTCTAGGCTTAAAAAAAAAATCCATGTGAGCGTATCATCCGCCGTGCAGATGTTTCTCTGCTTTAGAATATCAGGCAGCTGCTTGTGCCACCGTAGACAGCTAATTGGAGACTGCATCGTAGGAACAGAGGCGCAATTATGGCATAAATACACATCCTCTGGTGCATCATTGTATCTCTATTAACAGAAAATTTTAAACAGTGCTCAGAGTGTAATTAGTGTAGTTGATAAAGTTGTAAAACATGTAAATAAGGGAAATAGCAGGTACGTGGCCAATCCACTATCCAGCACTAGGGGATGCAGATTATTGCCTATTTAGAAATAATTAGCAAAGCTGCATTAGCGAAGCCTGTGTCCAACAGAAGCAAGGCAAACATTTATTCTGGTAACAGCTCTTTCTGTGCTAGCCATGAAAATCTACTAATATTGGTAATTTAGCCCTCATTACCAGAGGATAAAGCATGAAAAGAGCTCAGACATGAAATATGACAAGTAATATTAATTTTTATTCCAGAGGAAAGGATGCTTCCTTGGGTTGCATGCTGATTTCTCTGCAGGGTCTCAGCAGTGCGTGCAGAGGAGGCAGTGGGTAGCTGGTAGTTGAGAATTCAGGATATGGAGCTGACTCCCTGCTGGAGGTATACCCTGGGGTGGCTATGACAGTGGCTGATGAGGCATGCCACTGTTAGTGCCCGGCCAAACCTCAGGTCACAGTTCAAAACAAGCACTCAGCCATTAAACTTCAGTCCTTAAGGACTTGTGAGGGTTTATGTCCTCATTCCTGTTCTTTTCTCCTCTTGGCTCCTTTTCTCCTTGCTCCCTGACATTTTTTTCCCTACCTTGGCATGATTTTGCAGAACTGTATGGGCAATCAGATTGATTTTTGTGCTTGCACCGCCTTCTGTAACGTGCCTCTGATAATGAGCTGCTGTTGTTGAAGTGGAGAGGGTGGGAGAGGTGGTTTCAGCTATGTGCTATGCTCAGGGTAAGGAATGATCTTCTGACTCATATGCACTGAAGACTGTGTCACTGAAAAATATCACCTCGTGTCCAGGAATCACCAATGGCAAAAATTTGGAGCTTGTTTTACAAATACACTCCCTAATGAAGAAAAATGCAAAAGCGCAGCTAGTTTCTGAAACCTCAATTCATTTTCCA
Organism: Typhlomys cinereus; assembly: GCA_023101885.1. Classification (NCBI taxonomy): domain Eukaryota; kingdom Metazoa; phylum Chordata; class Mammalia; order Rodentia; family Platacanthomyidae; genus Typhlomys; species Typhlomys cinereus. Next base: position 2,488,280 of record JALPQD010000284.1, read on the forward strand.
GACAGTGGGAGAACATGCAGAATGTCTGGGAAGAGACACCTTCTCGCATTAATCTCTGCCTGTTTGCCTGCTCTTTGTTTTATTCTTGAGGCATAAAGAATGGCTGGAATTAAGGGGAATCCTATGTAACTAAGCATGCTTTGTGATATTCATGGTTCTTAGCACACATGTAACATCCTTTGTGGTATTTTTCTCCTTACTTCTGTTTTAAACAGATATTACCTCTTTTTTTAAGACTTTCAGGTCCACACATGCTGAGCCCATTTATTTATTTTCTGACAGAAGTAATAGGAAAAAGTTATGGTCAATTTCCTCTGTATCTTAATTTCATAACACAGTATCACCTTCATGTCACATATTTTGAATAATTTAGATGTTCTAAAAATGAAAATCATATGCTTATCAACATATTGATATTAATAGATAGCACACTTCTTTTTCAAATAATAAAATTAAAAATACAAATTATAACTTCAGGTGTGATGAACACTCAAGATTGTTTCTTATCCAGGGCAAATAAAATGACAGTAGTGTTATCTTCTTTTCTCTGTTACCTGTTCCTGTAAACATAGCAGTAGAGTTGTGACAATTAGCTGAACAATGTCTTTACTGTCAGGATGTAGATTATATTAACAGGGACTAAGGAGGCTAGACGTCATGTGTGTTTTCAACTATACAAGCATACTGGTCAGTATCTTTAGCATTATAACATGCCAGATGCAAATGTCTATGTAGTTACTATATCCGTTGTGCAGTCACCAATAGTATAGCCACAGCGATTCCACTGCATATTCTCAAACAGGGTGTATTTCATTTTGTTTTAACTCTCTCACCTCTGTACAAAAAAAAAAAACACAAGCTATATTATACATCAGAGCCATCTTTTTCCAATTAACATCACCCTGTCCACAATGAGCAGAAATAAATACCAGGCCTGTAGTACCATGTCTTAAATTTCATTTTCAAAAGTTCTATTGGACTTGGTTTTCTAAACTATAATTGGAAAATCTATCCTGGTCTTTAACAAGAGAAGGAGGAAAATTATTTGATGAAGTTCATATAGAAATATTCTGCAGACTTTAGGATGTAAATGAATATATAAATGATTTAGGCTATTACTATCTCGATGATTTACTCTATGGAAAAAATTATTACTATGTCACCATCATCCACAACCATACTGGACACTTGGCTGTGTTTTAAAATGAAGCACAGATAAGCTGAGACAATGTTGTAAATTGATCTTTGGTCATGTCCACATGCTGCCAAGACTGCTGATTCATAGAAAAAAAAATTGCAGTTAACTAACCAGATGTTTGTTCAATGGGATGCCAAACTGTCATTTGAACTGATTTCATTCAAGGAATTTACTGTGTGTGAAGACAATATAAACTCAACATTAAGCATCACTTTCATTTTTAGTACATGTAAAAACCCTTGTATAAATCCCAAATACCTTACTAAGTGCACATCTTTTTGTGTAGCAAAGGCACCATATTCATATTCTGTACCATGCACACTTCTCTGAAAAGCTGCCTGGAGGAAAGTTATGCCCAAGTGGCAGAGGTTCCCCCAAAGGAATCAGCTAGGGAACCATCCTAAGTGCACAGACCTGATTCAAATGATCTCAACTATTTTAACCCCATGTAGGGAAAAGGAATAATGATTGCAGAAGGCCTTATTTTCCTAATTTCCTCTGTTGGCTTCTGATGTGGGACAAGCAGTTCCCATTTGGAAATCCGAGGCCACTGCTCTCCACTCCAGCATGGTGCCTGCTGCCTTCACTACATTGGCTCTGCAACAGCTACCATTTCCAAGTTCTATGCAAGGGCAGGAGGAACTGAAAGAAACATGAAGCAAAATTATTCCTTAATTCAACTGAATTACTGTTAACGTTTCTTCACGTGGTCCTTCCCCTCCCTTATTGTTCTCATCTCAAAAGAAGAGAAATAGGTTCCAAATCAGTCCACAAAGAGCATCTTCAGAATCGAGTCAAATTTGAGCACAAGGATTGGGACTGATGGGAACGGATTTGCAAGGTGCCAAAGCCTGATTTAATTTACATCCATTTACTGATTCCTAACCCTTTGGCATCTACTGAAATAGCATTTCGTTGTAGAGATCTTGTAATCATATATTTCATATGTGTTATTTTAAATTTAATTAAAAACATATAATTTTATATATTTTCTTACATGCAAAACGGTATATATGGATACTAAATCCACAAGCCAAGTATTTAGACTCATGTTACAGTCTCTTAGTGCTTTTCTAAGCAGCTCTTTTCAAAGAGGCCAGTAACTCATAATTCTACCAGTGCTGACAGGCACCCCATACAGCTTTCAGGAAACTCATAGTTATCACTTATCCATTAGAAAGTAAAAATGATATTTTGCATCACTAGTTTTTTCTCTCTTCTCTATCCCCCTTATTTTAAATTACAAGCATGAAGTGCCCGTTGTAAATCATTGGTGCTAGAAACTGCATACAGGTGGCTTAGACACCCCATTGAATGAATTATATATGTATGAAGTGGAGGCAGTGCTTATCAATGAGTAGATATTACAGATATTCTGAGTTTTTTTGTCAAGTCAAAAATAGTTCATTAATAATGAGAAAAGCTAGCTGTGTATACTTTAAGCTGGACTGAAGAGTTTCATAGCAAGTTGTTTTTCCTCTTAAAAAATACATTTCTTCTTATTGTACTTGCATTTTCTGTAATCTATAACATGAGCAAACATAGATCTCCATAAAGAGAGAAATTATAACTGGATATTCAAATGAGATGTTTTAAGAAAATTCCTTAGAACTTGAAAAATAGCAGTGAATAGCTGGGATCCAAAGAGAAAGTGAAAGAAAAGATGGGTTGATTTAACTGCAATGTTCTTAATATGAAAGAGTAGCTAAGTTTCTTCTTTGAAATTTAGTTTTGCACTAACTTTAGAGCTGTTTTTATTACTACTTTCTCCTCTTCTCTTCAGCATGGCTGTGGCTGAGTGAAGAGTGAAAGAAGGAAGACTGAATAAAAACTGGCCAGCTTTTTCCAAGAAAGTAACCAAATACAATAGCAGTTTTATAGGAAGAATGAGAGCATTCTGCAATTCACAATGGTTTTTAGAATCAAACTCCTATAATTTTTAAAATAATTTTTATTACCTTTTTGGCCTAGTTATACAAGCTCAGTAGGTACTCCCTCCCTTCCCCATAATCCTGCTCTCACCGCCTTTTACCCTTTTCCTTCCTTCCTTCTCTATTGGTGCTTCCTGCTTTCTCCTGGCCATCCTCCAGAGCATCTGGTTATGTGGGCACTGAATTTCCCTCTGAGTCATCTACATTAGTGAAGGTTCAGGTCTCAGTGGCATAGTTTGAGGCCCCTTCTTGGGTTGCCAGCTAGTATAGGAACTTTGTTATGACTGTTTAACCTCTTGCCTCTAAGGATCCTATGGCTTGAAGTCTTCTCCCTGATAGATTTGGGGAGGGGGGGTTGACATGTCAGCCATTTTTGCAGGCTATAATATTTTTTAAAGAATAATCAGACATCTCCTAGAATCTCCAACACTGCTAAATCTATCAGAAATGGGAGAAATGTTTAAAAGTTCAGCCAAGATAAAGATTTAAATGTTTAGATATTTACATATGTAAAATTGAAAGAAAAATGATTAGCATGTATGGCAGCAAACAAATGTAAAATGCTAGTGTGCATCATGTAAACAGCTATATGTTCTATTCATTTTATATTTGTCATGATTTCATCTGTTTTTTTTCAAAGATCATTGTAGATATTTTAATGATTGAAATGCCTGTCTCATAAACAGAGGTTGAACATTTCTTGAATTGAATTTGTAGTCAAATCTTTGGAGGTATTGAGCTTTGATGAAATTTATCTCTAATGAACTCAGGCAGATCTCTGATTTTTTTTTAAAAGTTCCCATTGCCAGAGATTCCCTGGATGTTTACGTTAAAACTAGGTGTGATTCAAATCCATAAGTAATGAATAGATAGACATAGCTCATGTAGCATCCAGCTGAACACTTGGTGTGTCAGAATGTTCGAATTTCCTATGTTATCTTGAATAAGACTAGGCTAGCCCATTGGCCACATAGTCCTTCCTTGCCTGCCACTTCATTGAAACATCCAGATGTGTTCTCTCATTACATGATCTTTGTGTACAGCTATAACAGCTTTCCTGAGCTAGTCCTTTTTTTACTTTGTAAAAGTTTAGAACACATGGAAAATCTTGCTGCGAGTTTTCTTTTAAGAGGGGTAGAAAAAACAAGTGTGAACAGTTAGTTGTTCAGCTTAAAATTCAGCTATAATATCATTCCTTTTTGTAATTCATTTTTGTAAGTATTAGTATTTACATTTCAACTATACAAATATTATTGCTACTTCAGCTTAGCTGGGGAAAGGAGTGTGAAGTGTCCTACTTGAGAATAACACCCAGTGAAATGCAGAGGATTTTATTCAGAACTGTAAAAGATATGTTTTAGAAGTGTGACAAATATCTAGCTTCATTCAATGTATAATGTAACGAGAATAGAAACATACATAAGTAGATATTAGAGTATCCTGTTGATAATAAAAGAAATGAGAGGAAAGGAGAATGAGAAGCAATGGACTAATCAAATTTCTTGATTTATGAAGGCTAATGCAGCAACTTTTCTTGTTGAATTTCTTTCTTTATTTGCACAGTATATTCTATTATGACTCTTGTTTACTTACCTGCTTTTAGCATATAGTTTTTCATATAAGAAAGAGTTGAGGAGGATTATGTTTCTTTGGACAAAATGACTTGTTAATGCATAAAATCACAGAAAAAATAAAATTTGCACACTATTAAGTGACTACAGAGGATTATGCTTTCTTAAATCATTCAATGTCTAATTACCTGTGTGAAATTTTGACAATATTTCCTATCTTACATTTGAACGAGTAGATTTGAGCCACCACTGTGTACAGATGTGTGATCATTTCAAAGACATTTCCATTTTTCACAGTATTTTGGAGCATCTTCTGAAATGATCATGCTTCTGCTTAACCCAAGAGCATCCTTTCCTATTGAGTGCTGATGGAGATCACCAAACTGAATAATACTAATTGCTTCAGTCATTTTATTCTCAGTAAATTTATTCTCAGAAATTTTCCATATTTCATTAATGACACTAAGCAATATTTTCATTTGCTTCTACTTCATTATTTATTTGCATGAATTGCAAAACTCAAAGATATATTGGGAGTATGGATGTTGTTATTTAAGTTGAATGCCTTGCTAAATCTATCTGCAAAAACTTAGAATCGCTTTTAATTTTTGCAACTTTGAGAGTGCAACAGAATGTTTTGTTCACTTACTTGCAGGAGGGAGAGAGGTACAGAGAGAGAAATTCACACACACTACAGCACACAAGACAAAGTCAGAGAATAACTTTCAGAAGTTGTTTCTCTCATTTCACTGTGTGGTTGCCTGTATGATCTGAGTTATGTTGCTAGTTACGATGCAACATATTCACATTTCTGTGCATTAGTAAAATTGATTACATGTTCCTTTCAATGAATATCTTTGTGTTAATATTATACCAGACACAAAATGGATTAATCATAAAATTACATTTCAGATTTCTTTCAATAGTTTTGCTTAAGCCAGTTAAACAATTTGGATCCAAGATTATTTATATATTTCCTCTATGGTACGTGTGTTGGGATCAGGTGGAATGTTTGTGATTTTACAGAATGAATGAATTTCATTGGAGTGTTAGCCAGTTTCATCCCCAGGGTTCATACACACACACATCCTATATATATGCATACATTCATATATATGAAAGAAATAGAAAAAAATAAAATAAAATGTCAAAAAAGAACTTCAGATTGGCAATATGACTCAGTGTGTAAACATGCTTGGATACCACCTTCATTTTATCCCCAGAGCCAATATAATGGAAGGAGGAGAGGTTGGCCTCCAATTGTGTACTTGTTTTCTCTTTTTCTATCTGTGTTTTTCTGTTTTCCTTCCTCACTTTATCTCTTTCATAAATAAACTATTTTTTTAAATGATTGCAGTTTCCAGATGACAGTTCTTGACTTAACACATAGCCCTCCCATTAACATCAAAAGGATTCTAAAAATAACATAAAAATGAAAACCCATAGTCAGTCTCCTTATGTTTTTTTCTCATCTTCCAGTTTGATTTTCATGATTATTAAATATATCTACTTTTATTTGCCAAAAAGAAAATATTTCAAATATCTCCCTTAAAGAATGGGAGGAAGGAAAAGATTCTTTTTAAGTTGTGGACTAATAATTTTTCTTAATAGTGCGTAAAAACCAAGCTTTGAAAGAGAATGCTATCTTAAATTAGCTGCTACTGTGAAAATTAAATTAATTCAATAAGTAATCTCAATTGAGACTTGCTGAATCATGTAGCTAATTAATATGCTATGACTTGAAGGGTTCTCTTTATATTAAATGTATATATAATACACATTTCACGGCTGATTTTGTAAGGCAATTTGTTGACAGTGATAGTTCCTGTGTGGCAGCTCAAAGTTAAATTTGGAAAGTAAACCTTAAAAATATTGGAAATTTGGGCCAACTTTTATCAATACAAGTCAAATCATGCAAAACTAATAAATTTATTACCCTTCCAAAACTGTACGTTGTAGATTTAGATGACATTCCACTTTACTAGATGCTAGCAGCAGAAGTCTGTGATTCAACTTTAAGGTTGTCTTCTGGAAATAAGGTGATAAAAATCAGCCTTCATGATTATTCCCTAAGAATGAGTAAAATGTAGTAGTCATTATTTTCCTAATAGAAATTATAATAATGTTGCTATAAAAAGCACTTAAAAATCTCTGAATTCAGAATATCTCACTAACAACTGAATATAGGTTGAAACTAGTCTCAGATTCTGTATAGAGTCATTTTTCATTAGTCTTGGTTACTGTTTTAGTTATCTTGCAGTACTGGAAATAAATCTGCAGCCTATCAGTCTTGTTGGGCGAGCACTCTTCCACTGAGTTACATCCAGCCTAACCAACTATGTAGAAGACAATTACAGAAAAAATATTCATCCAGAATCAATCTACCATACACTTTTATTAAAATAAAACATTTATAATCAATTAATACTACATGTAAATGCAAATGTTAATCATTGTGGAATTCAAATTTTGCTTCATAATACATGAATCAATGCCAGCAAACTGAAGCAATAACATATTTTACATTTCATATGACTAATATGTATGTGCTGTTAGTAAAAATAACCACCCCAAATCTCTATCTTGGAAAGGAGCTATATTTGCAAAAAATACTTTAGTGTTTTCAAAACATCAATGCTTTGAAGGAGGAGCTGTCATTAGTCCTACATTTCAAGCAAGGGAGTGAATCTAAGAGAGCTTAAGCAACCAGGCCAAGTATTAGTAGATTTGGAGATGTGTGGTATGATCCAGTGCTGCACTACATATAGGCTTATTTGGGTCAGCAATTCATAAAAACTCATGTACCATAGCTCATAACAGGTGCAGAAAGCAAGAGGTTAGCACAATACAGCCTGGACTGCTTGTGTTTAGGGCACCAATCTATGGAAGAGAAAGAGGGAAAGACATACATACCAGGAGCAGAGGAAGAAGAAAAGTGTGGGAGGAAAGAAAAGAGAGAAGGAAGAAGGGAGGGAGGGAAAGAGCTATACAAAGAGAAACTCAAAATGTAATGAACAACTATTAATTATGAAAATATAGGTACCACACATATTTAAAAGTCAAAATTAAAAGTACAGAATAAAAATAGGAGAGACTTTTTAATAAGGCTGAAGAGAACTGCCCAAAGAAGACAGTTTACCTTATTTTAAAATTCTGTTGAAGTTCACCTGCATGATGCATCACCTGCATCAAATGGCTTAAAGGAACAAGCATTTATTCTCTCTTATGATTCCTGGTTACACTTCTCAGTCCAGCTTGATGGGAGAGCATGCACCAACTGGCCACACTATCACCACATAACAGCTGAGAGATGGACAATCATTACTTGCTAGACAGGCATGTCTGGCCAAGTGAACAGAAGGATGCCAACTCTCTAAACCAGCTGTGATTTATTCCAGAGCCTAATCCCACCTATCATAAGCTGGGCCTTCCCCATCAGCTAGACAATCTCCTTCAGGTTCACTCTGGGATTAACTCAACCACTAATTCTCTATAAATGTGCCCAGAACTCAAACCCTCAACAATCAAGTTGACATCTGTGCCTAACCATGACACTCCACCCATTGCCAACTGTACACGAAAACATAGCACTTTTAAATTGTAACCTTCAATCCTTGTCCCCACAGATGTTAAAAAGCAGTTATCTTAAAATATAAATATATTTTATAGATAAATTTAAAATGTTCTCTTATTAAAACTTCAGTTCCAACATTTTAAAGGTTCAAAGCTTCTTAACATTAAGAATGTATTAAATCCAAGTTAATACTTTAAAACAATAAAACATTAAAACAGAAGCATCTTAAAGCAATAAGAAAACATTTAAATTAAGATCAAAGTCCAGCAAATCACCGCATCCTGTACTTCAATGTCCATCTTTTCTTGTTCATCACATAGTCAAGGTGGTGCAAAGATTCTAGGCATTCCTAGTTCCTCTTTGCAATTGGAAGTTGTAAAAGCAGAGTTCCTTGAAGCAGGCTGAATCTCCACTTGCAGCCGTCCTCAGCATACATCCCACGGTTCTGGCATCTGCAACACTCTGGATTTGCCTCTGCAGCCATAAGCTTCACTTTCTCTCACAGGAACTCTAGGCCTGCCAAGCTTTTGCTGCCTTCCATGAACCCCTCAAATCATTCACCAAAACAAGTACCACCTGGTGGACACTGCCAGATTTCGAAGTGAGTTTGAAATGCAGTTTGATTGACTTGAGCCACAACTGCACCAAATCTTGTGCTCTGATGCTGGAAAAACCTCTTCTAGGCAGCCAAACTTCCAAAGGACAAGAAACAGCTTTAACCTGGGCTTTCGGCCCCTGAAGAAATCTGAGTTTTCAGACCATGAACTTGCCATATGGTGGTTTTCACATCTTCCACCATCCCAATGCAAGTCACTAGGTTTTCCTTCACTGACATTCATTTCTCCAACAACAGCAGACATTCTGCTGCCTGCCCTTTCCACATCCAGAGCTTCATAGCTACCAACACAGCTCTCCTCTGTCAAGCAAACCAGTCTATCGTCTTTAAATTCAACGTCAACAACAACATACTTGTTCCCCTCATCAGAAACTGGGCCCAAACAATTCATTACTCTCTCAGCATCACTGTTTTCCAAATGGCCTACCAAACTCTGAAGAATGTTTTTGGTAATCCACAAAGTGAAAATCTTCAAGCATTGCCAACTTTGTCCAGCAAAACCATTCAAAAGCCACAAAGTCCACATAGTCAGACTTATCAGCAGCACCCCACTCCTGGTACCAAATTTGGCTGCAGTTTGCCTGCATGGTTGCTGATAAATGACCATCAAACAGCTTAAAGGAACAAGGGTTTATTCTGTCTTACGATTCCTGGTTACAGTTCTCACGAGAGAGCACACACCACACCAGGGCCGAGGGAACTGGCCTCACCATCACCACATAATAGCTGCGAGATGGACAATCCTTACTTGCCAGACAGGCATGTCTGGCCAAGTGAACAGAATGATGCCAACTCTCTCAACCAGCTCTTCGTGATTTATTCCAGGACCTAATCCCACCTATCATAGGCTGGGCCTTCCTCATCATCTAACAATCTCCTTCAGGTTTGCTCTGGGCTTAACTCAACTACTAATTCTCTACAAATGTGCCCAGAGCTCAAACCCTCAACACATTTCCCATATTTAGATTTTATTGTCTGAGAACATTTGTCCTTTAAAATTAATTTCTCCTCCTTCTTGTCTCTTTCTTCCTCCTCCTCATCTTCCTTTTTGTATTTCCCTTTCTTTTGCAGTGGAGGAGCCACAAAAAGTAAATATTTTAAAGAGTCTTTTACTTCAAGAAATGGATCCAATTTTTCAGAAGACAAAATATTAAAAGATGTGAGAGGTTGGATATTGGCATATTTCCAGGAAAGATACATAGCAAAGAGTTTGAATTTATCTTTTAGAAAATATTATTTGCTTCTGAGTATTAACCTACTTTGACTTAAGTGAAAAAAAACAGCTGGTCAGGTTTAACTACTTATGCTAATCAATGTATTTAATCAACATAATTATCATATGTATTTATAGATAAATAATTTAAGATTAACAATACTTTTAACTCAAGAGCTGGAGTTTGGGCTGGAGTGATGGCTCAGGGGTCCAGATTCTATATTGCAAACAGAAGGTCCTGGATTCAAATCCCAAGTCCCATATAAAAATGCCAAGTGGAAAAGGCTATGATCTGCACATCTAGCCCTGATGAGCAGAGCCTGAGAAATTCCAGAGCAAAGCAAAAAGGAGGTAGAAACAATCTAGGATGATTCCTGAAGTCATCCTCCATCCTACACAGGAACACATAGTGCCCTTTGATACACAAACACACATACACACACACACACACACACACACACACACACACACACACTAAATAAAGTAAATAAAGTTATATAAAAGAGCTGTGAATTTAAGCAGAAAATTAAAATTCTGAGGTCAGATAGTTAACATAAGTATTAAATAATTTTCAGAGTTTATTTCATCCCTTAGTAGTACATGGTTCAAACTATCAGGTAAAAACTTCCGGGGCTGGAGAGGTGGGTCAAGGGTTAAGCCTCTGTCTTGCAGGTGGAAGGTCCTGAGTTCAGATCCTAGACCTCACGTATAGACGTATAGATGTCAGGCGGAAGCGGGGCGGCCTGCGTTTCTGGTCCGGGTAGGGAGAAGCCTGTGAATCCCAAGGCAAGTAAACAAGGAGGAGGTGGAGGCGTCCATGGTGGTTCCCGAATTCGTCCATGGTTCTACACACACACACATACATACACACACATGCACACACATACATGCACAACTGAATAAATAATAAATAAAAAAACTTCCAAGAATTATTTGCATTCCTTATCTTACAAATTTTATATAACAAAGTGAAAACAGTAAAAAATCAAGTGTTTAATCACAGAGTCAATAAACAGACAGATGAATCTATGGAACAAATCTGTTCTATTGGAATTAGTTAATGATTGCTCTGTGAATGCCTAACTCCACCTACTAAACCATAAAATCCAAGTTTGGTTAAATGTGTATGGTCCTGTGAAATTTATTACCTGATAATATGTATCTTCCTGCTGTTCCACTTGAGAGACATTCTAAATGTGCTGGCCAAAAGTACCCATTTAACAAATGCACTGTGACTCCAAAGTATTAGCACACGCTTTATTCTGTTTTGGGACATTGTCATCTGACCTGGGTATGCTGCTACTAAACACAGAGGATTTACTTTGAAGCTTTCATTTAAGGAATTGAGTTATTATACTTTGCTTGACCTTTGTCCATAGCATATTTATCATGGTGCCTTGTAAAACTATAATGTGTGAGAAAAGTGAGAAAAGGAAGTTGGAGATGTTTGATTTATCTCAAAAGCTAATATAAGTATAAATCAGACTTTAAAAATCTATTCATAGGTACCTTTTACATAATAAACTTATAATAAAAATCCATCCATAATGATTTTTGTGCAATTTTTGAAACAACAAACATTAGCAAAAGTAAATTGAAATTCATCATGATCTATGATCCCTAGGATCTATTGCCAGGTATTGTTTATATTTATTACTGGAAAGAAAAAAGGCAAACAGTGTTATTTTTAAAAGTACAGAAAGAAATAGTTTTCAAGCTGTTCCTTTAATGAACTGGAAATAGTAACCCTGTCAAATTTAATATAAAAATAGTGTTCGAGGCCTATGGCATCTATTTATTACTGGAGAACAAAACCCTTCATCCATTTCCTTTAGAGAATGACATTTTTGTAATTCGCTGCCCATTTCATTTGTTCCAGAGGCCTTCGTGGGGTGACAAATATCCCACTGAAATGGCCACTGATACTTGCTAGGATAATGTGCAGCCCCTCAGGACAAGGGCAAAGGCAGCAAACTTATCATCCTTTAGTTTAGCTTAACATGGGTCAGTAACAGCGCCAGAGGTGACAGAAGATGCTGAAGTGTGGGAAGCAGGAGCTGAACGCGGTAGGAGGTTTTATAGTTTATCCTTTCTTTTGCCAGGACGCTTCAGAGACAGCTCAAATTGCATAGCTGATTTGGTTCAGTGCACGCCATACTAACTGTGTCTGAAAAAGGAGAGCAAAGGGGAGGAAAACCCAGCACTTATGGGTCATTCTCACCAGCAGCGTGTGGCATTTTAGCATGTCTTGTAAGATGAAGAAATGCATATTTAATATTTTAACTTCAAGTTCATATTTTAAGGATTCATTTTCCTGCAGGAGAGTCTATAGTGAATAATCAGTAGGACCTCACTATTACAGCAAGCTGATCATTTTGCACAGGCAAAAAACATTAGCCATGTTGTGTTTCATTTGGGAATTTCCTCAGTACTATTTTTTGTACTACAGTGTAAAAAAACGACTAATATGTGTCTTCTTAAATTTTTTGAACATACAAATACTCCAACTCTTGTACTTTATCATTTACTTAAAATGTTTCAAAATATACTTTAAGATTATCATTAACATTTGTCCATTAAGTAAAATCAATTTGAACTAAACGTGAATATTCATATTCTATTCCCTGGAAATTCAAATAGTACAGATCTCTCCTTCAGACTCTCATAAAAGAAGAGTATATGCCAGCTGGTATATTACTCCTGACTCTTCTGAAAGATCATGAAAGGATATTTTTCTAAACACTTTTCAGCTTAAAGAAAAAGGCAAGTGTAAGTTGTTCATTAGTCAGGTATCTTTTGTCATGCTGTCACTGCGTACAATGACACTCCTGGAAGCAGGGAGACCATGCTGCACTCTTTCTAACAGCACATCTGGTGAAACGATTCCTGTTTCGCAATATTAAGAAATCACTTTTTTATGTTACATGTGATTTGAATTAATTCATTAAAGAATTCAATTATGCAATGCAAAAATTCCCGAAAGACTGATAGGAGGAAGAAGTAAAAATTGTGACCTTGTTTCACAAGCAAGATGCCAACTCAGCCCAAGCAATTAACAGCTCCGATGAACATTTTGGACAGTGTCGTCCTGGTAAGAACTGATAGGATTTCTCTGAAATGCTTTTTTCTTCTTCAGGCAGGAAAGGTCCATTTCTGCCACTTTAATTGATATTAAAGACAAAATGTGTGATATATCCAGAGAATTCTAGAGAACAAAATTTATATGTACAAAACAGCTTTTTTAATTGAGTGGCATACTTTACAGTTGGATATAAATTTAAGGTACTTTCTAAAGCATGGAGCATTTTCTGGCAGACTCTTTCTTTCCAAACATATGTGGGAAAGTGCATAATGCTGAATTGCAGAAGATGAAGACAAACTGATGCCTACTCTGAAATAAGTATGTTAAATAGTTCACATACTTCATCTCTGTAAATCTGGTCATGTGTTCCAAATAGCACTATTTCTGCCTAAAATTTATACAGTACTTTTCCCATTGCGCAGGAAATTTTTCCTCTTCAGAGAGAGGTTCATGTTTATTTCCAACGCAGAGGAACTTGTTTTAGTTTTGAAGGTAAATTGAACAAGTGATTGCTTTCATATATCATGTGATTCCTTACATGTTGACGGCTGTAACTTTGCTACTTAACACATTTTATTCCTCACCATGCTTGTCACTGGTTTAAGCAATCTGCAAGTAATTGATTTCTCCTGTAAAACAGATAACATTTGCTTAAAACTCTTCTGATAGCTTTACAACCTCTGCATTAGGAAAGGCACTTTCGTCTCCACTGGCATTCTTATAAAATATAATTATTATATATCTATCAAAGCCTGAAATAAAAGAGGAAAGAAGAGTTAGCTCAAATACACTGGCTTCTGTGTTCATGGCAGCAGCATTCCCACTAACGCCCAGTACATAACTCGGAGCCGTTTCACTCTTTTGTGCGCCTGGTCTAAGTTTTCATTGTTTGCTTGAACTATAGTCTTTTTCAAATGCTAACCTAAACTCAAACCGTTAGTCTTCCTAAAAAAAAGTATCTTTCATTGAGAAATTACTATTTCTCTCCTATAATTCACATTTTCACTCCTATTTTCAGCAAGGGAAGTAAACAATAGGCCTCTAGATGACCATTTTATAACATTCGTAAATTGAATATAAATAGATTCATGTTGTCAGAATACACTTTTTCTTGTTGTTATTTTCTTTTTCTCTTTCAAGATATAAAGCAACTGTCAGAGTCTCATTACCATTTACCTTAAACTAAAGGTGTAGATAAGTGTAGATAGTCAAAGCCTTATTATGGTTTTATTTCTCACTCGCAACAGCCAACTAAAGCTGTTTGTGTATTTGTTCACTATGCACAAATGTAGTCAACTGATCATACTACAAAGAAGGGAATTGACATTGTATGAGTTTTCCTGAGATATGTGAAAAAAAAATGTCAGTCCAGGTAAGATATCAACGACAACAACAGATCAAAGAAATGTTGCTGCCTCAATCTAGCTTAATAAATCATTAAGCATTTTGGTATTACTGGTAGATGCAATGATGACCCACAACAACTGTATTACCAAAAATACTCATGTCAGGTTAGTGAGTGCTGATTCCCAAAATTGGCATCTCTAGATCTCTCTTCATAGCCAGGAGATAATTCTGTTTATAAGATAGTCTCCTTTTTCCAGTAACTGTTGCTGCCTATGCAACTGTGATGTGAGCACTGTGAGTATTATAGCTCTCAGGAACTTCCTGAGCTTTGTTAAGTTTCAGTTACTTCCTGTGCCTTATATTATTCCTTTACTACCTGAGTCTTATAAGCCTCCTTTATCCCTTCCAAAGGAAATGTTAGAATTCAGAAAAAAATGACTATAAAGCATTATATAATATTCTAGCAAAATTATTTTCCATTCTAGGTGTTAATACATTAAAATTATCTTGCTTTAGTTCATTTTCCTTGTCCTTCAAAAAATATGTACAAAATTGAAAAACTTTTTTCACAGCTTTAATAATAGTTCACTACAAAACTAAACTGCAAGCTGAACATATTGACAAGGAAGAAAGAAGCCACAATGACATAGCATAGTAGAATCAATAGAAAGTAATCTTATATATTTGGGCAAAACTGTGTAGTAAATGCTATCTATAATAAATATTTAGGAAAGACAGTGAAAAGATCAATGACTAATCAACCAATCATATTAACATTTTTGCTTTCCTCTCATACTCTATCTAATTGCCGTTTCTTTTAACTTAGAAGTGAAAGATCTAAATAATGAGTCCCAAATTAGTGTGTCTCATATTTTTTCTCATATAGAATTATAATGTGGACTGTGATTCATACATTTTATATTCATATGTTTCTGATCTATTTGCTTTGCACACAAATTTTGTAGTTTGGAAAGAGCAACTATGTATATGGGGATTTCTTAATCAATAATTCTCAAATTTGATTTTATTTATAACATTGCTCACATAGTTTTAACCTTTAACTGTGGGATTGACTTTTTGGCCAGGGACAGGACACATCCACAATTCTGAGTGTTAGTCCTGGAGTTATTCTGACATAAACTCATTCCTAATGACTGTTTTTTGTCCATTTTCCTAGAATCTGTCCCAGATATCTTGTGTATCTTCCACAGTATTCAGCATGGTGCCAGGCAACCCTATAACTCTTTTACGAAAAGGAGCTCTATTTGCTGATTTTCTCATTTTTATATCTTTGGAAACAGCCTACATTCCAGGACATCTTTGCATAGAGATAGGACAGAACTGTCACCTTCTTTATCTTAACATTTCTTCTCGTTTACCTGAATGCTCTACAACTTTACAATCTATCAATTCTCTTTGAATATTTATGATATTGTTCAAATATATACTTCAGTTTAGTTATTGTTGCATGACTAAGACTAAACATAGTTAAGCTGTTGTCATCAGTTCTGATTTCAACCTTTTAGAGTAGTTCAATTGAGTCTGTGACCACTGTTGCATAATATGCTAATTAGCAGAAATAAAGGTATTTCAATTACTAAGAATTTATACTTTATAACTGTAGGAGAGAATTACTATTTAATGCTATGATGGCATTATTTTCAAAAGTAGAACTATTATTACAAGGGTCAATTCACAGATCATCATTTATTTCCTTTCACTTGCTTGATTTTAGTACTTCAAAAATGTTTGAAGTACTATCATTTATTTTCTTGGTAAAGTACATGCATTTAGTTGATGTGCATGAATGAAAAGATACATTCTCTAACTTTTTTCTTTTTATGAATTATATGTGACAATTGGCCATTCAGAAGTTCATATTATTGTGTGTGCAAGTGTGTGTGGGTTCTTCAAAATATCTCATGTTAGCAAATTCTACCCTTTCATTTGCTGTAACATTTCCTAAATCTCCTCCTTGGGATTTATGGCATGTGTTTTGACTACAAGTGGCTTGAAGACATATATATTAGTTTATATCTGACTTTGAAATTCAAGGCATACCTCCAGGCCAAGGAATACCTTTCAAAGAATCATTAAGAAAAGGCTGTTATTTAGATCTCTAGTTCTAAATCATACCGTTATGATTAACTTGTCTTCACTGTATCAACAATACCTCAAATTTGATTCATTTTTAAAGCTAAGCAAGGTATCATTCAGAAATGAACAATACTATGCTTCTAGTCATGTCAAAAAGTACTGAGGACATTGCAATAATTTCAGAGAAAAAATGTAATGTGCCAAAAGGAAAGATTCCTATGAATGATTTATTATTGAGAAAATGTTTATAGATTCAAATATAATGGCAAATAGTCTTCTCAAGTCCCTCAGCAAGCTCTTGTAACTGGCCTATGATTTGAAGTCATTCCACCTTTGACTCTTTAAGTGAAAGACTTAATTTCTGTTCTAACTAAAGATAATGGTGAGATTTATATTAACATTCCTGTTCCTGTCTTAATTGGCATTTCTTCTATATGTAATAGTGTAGAGATCTGTATATGTTTTCTTAATCTGAGGTGATAAAAAAGCTCTATGAATTTGAAAATAGCATATAAGAAAACCCACACATTTACCTGTAAGTGGCACCATTTAAACATGTATGCCTTTATAACATTTGTGTTTTGGGATTGTGAAATGATGGCAGTTTTAGGTAGCAATGTTGTGCCATGTGAAACCAACTGTCTCTATCCCTCCTCACAGATGGTCATCAGTATAGAACAGTACTCAAAAGCTCAGGAGCAGCCAACAGGCAACTCCTGCAGCTATGGGTAATTTCTGAGGATGGCCCACTCTTTACTCTCAGTCTCAGCCTCTTGGTCTGTACTGCAATTTAACGTTTTGTTACAAGGGTTGGAAGGCTGAGTGCTTTATTCTGTGACAGGCCAGGGAGAAGATTACCAGCACAGGGGAGTCAAGTGCAATGGGCACTGGGCAAGAGGTAGGTGCCTACCAGGTCACAGTTATTTCAAAGCAAGGAAAATCTTATAATATAGGTGTGTGAGTTAGAATGCATTAGCTTATTTCATTCCGTTTCTTTTTTTTTTTTTGGCCTTTTATCCATTTTTGCCCTCCTAGACCACATGCCTTTTTTCTAATTCTGATTTTCATCTGAAGTTTTAGTACCAGAAATAGTAAATATTGAGAAAGTATGTCTTATGTAAATTCAAGTAAGAAGTATGTAAGTGAAAGTAATTAGATATAATTGCAATTTATATCAATTTAAATATTATTAACTATTATTAACCTCATATTTTCCTATGTATTTCAATGCCAATATATGAATGCAATGCATATCATAGTGTTTCAACAAGTTTTGGTCATTCCAGCCATGATCAAGTTACTTCTGTGCTATTTTAGATGATTCGACAGTTGTCATTCAGAAGTTTGTGGTTACTATGATTTTAAGAAAGTTTTGGTTTTGTAACATTTAAGTGACAACTGTAGATGCAGGAATAAATAAACCCAATTTTATGTATAGTAGAAAATCATAATTTCTTTAATAGAAAATCATAGAAACCAAAACTGAAGCAAAAACATTATGTAACACTTAACAAATATTCAAGATTGTCATTTCCTAGTCTTTATATCGCACAGCTTGTCAAAATAACCAAAATAGCTGATTCCAAAGAAGCTGACCCAAATACAAGCCCATATATGATTCTGATGGTATGAATAGGGCTGCACATTCCAGGGTCTCCAATACTCTGCACTCTGGCCAGTTGTGCTTTTCTGCTTCATTTGTCTTCCCTTGCAGTAGGGTGCATCAGTTGAGCGTTGAGAACTTTTTTATTTAAGGGCATAATAAAAAGTTTTTGGATAATAGTTTACTGTCAAGTATTTATAGGTAACACTAAAACATCTGTTCCTGTGAAGTGTTTGTTTTCTTCTCTTCCACTCTTACTTGAAAAGGTTTTCAGTATTAGCCATGTATCCCCTGACAAGCCGGAGAGGGGGGAGAAGAGTGGTGTCAGAGTACATTCTGAGAGTATGTAGTTACACTGGGCTTCACTCGCCACTCTTGCTCCACTGTATCCTTCTTACTAGAGTTGTTAGAGCTTGCAGTGTTTATAGCTCTGAAGCCTTTGGTCACTTTTCTCCTGAGTCATTTGCCTTTTTTGTAGCAGTTTTTTATTGCCTCTTTTGTCTGGAGGAGGACCCTATGTATCATGTTAGAATCAAGATATTCTATATGGATAGAATATTTCAATGTTGAGGATATTGCCACACAAGTAGACAAGGGGGACTTTAGATGGAGGAGCTGCTATTCCCATTGATACGATTGATTTTTTGTTTATGATTTATCTATGTTCTCCTTCTTCCTCACTGCATATTCCATTCATCCAAGTGATTCTCTCAACAAGTCTTTGTGGTTTTTTGGCTTATACGAACGAGACTTTGAGCCCAGAACCAAAAAACTGAAGTCTTCAGAAAAGAGAATTCATGGCTTCATTTTGAGTGTGTTTAATCAGAAGGACAGAATAAAAGAGTGTAAATCTAAACTAGATCCTTATATGCACATTCTAAAGATTGAATGTAACACCATAAAATAACTCCAAGGGAATAAGGCAACCATGAGGTATAGAAGAAGTCTTTAATGATGATGGTCTCCTCTCTGCCTGGCAAATGAAGAAAGGAACATAAGATTACTTAATGAGCATAACTTAACCCTAACTCTAACCCTAAAAGTCCAAAATACAGATTTATCTGAAAAAGAACATCTCAAACAGAACATAGAATAATTTTGCAGTTCTTATAATACACACTTGCCAAAGAAACAACTTTTAAAAAAAACTCTATCTTTTAATGTATACCAAAGGGCACCAAAATTATTTTCTAGGTAGACAGAAGAGATGAAAGATAGTCCTTGTAGAAAGTGTGTGTTTTACATTGGAGAAATGTGTACAGCATCACTCTACCAGATAGAAGCACCTGTTTTCACTATGGAAATATCAACTCACGTTATAGCACAAAGGTTTCAGAAAAAGCCAGAATGTTGAATAGTTACTATATATGGGGTAATTCAGTCATATGATCCTTTCCTACATTCCAAGAACTTAGAACTTCTTGGACCCTCATGTTTTAGCAAGAGAGTTATCTTGACTGAAACATTCAATAATTTTTGTGTAACTGAAATGAACTGTTCTGCTTATCACTTAGTTGCATTTAAACTCCTCCTGTATGTGCACCTCCATATCCATGATAAAGACCACCATTATACTTATGAAAGAGAGATAGCTGTGCTCTTTTGTAGGAATTACCTTGATATTTCTGTTTGTATTAATATTTGTATCATTATAGGTGCTACACCATTGTGCTTCATCATACATTTTATCCAGAAACTACTGATAAAATATTTAGCATTTGAGAGCCACCATTCTGTACCCAAAACTATCCATACATGGTATTGATTGAACCTAGGCCGAAATTTGCACAGGTTAAAGTTAGCACTATGTGTAGATCCTACAAAAGGTAGAAATCATAGAAAAAATTGATCATTCATGAATTGTACCTGTATAAGATAAGGAAAACAACAATAAAAAGTGGGTATACGATAGCTGGATGAGACTGGGAGCATCTTCAGACTACAAAATAAAACAAAAACCAGAGGAATGTAAGATCCTTGAGTGCAAGAAATATTTCTGAGTCACTTGGTTGTAGTCACCATAGCCAGAATGTAGAATATCGGATTGCTATTTTCATGCAGCTTTCTATTGAGGAGGAACATAAGAAACTTCACACACTGGAAATCAAGTATATTTCAAACATTCAGCTATATATATGAATTTAATATTTAACAAATATTTAACAAATTTGTTGATATATGATTAGTATATACAACATTATGTCCACATAGGTTTTGTTGTTTCTTTCATTTTCGAATTTATATTTTTACTGCATATCATGTACTTTCTTGTGCTTATGCCCAAGGTGACCTCCCCAATAGAAAAACTTCAGGAAAATAACAAAAACAATTATTATTTTAGCCAAATAGTTCAGAGAATTTTTATCAGACATGAAAGCCACAGTACAGATAAGATGGTGCATATTGTCTTAGAAATTTTTGTCTCAAATTTATATTTAAGATGGCCGTACCATGGCACAAGTACTATGTTCCAGGTATTCTGTTAGTCTTACAAAATGGTACACAATTATAAATAAAATAGGATCTCTATTTCTAGCAAGTTTTATTAGGTAGTAATAAAGGAAGAAAGAAGTCATTATTAGAATTCCATTTTGACACAGAGCTCTTCCTTATTTTATACAAGTGAATGTTATTGTGCCTAGTCTGCCAGCATGCCCAAGGGCCTGGTTTTTCAAAGGACTGTGAACTTTCTTTCAGTAGTATATCAGGGCACAAGAATAGGTCTTAGCAATAGTAAACAAGTTCTTATCCAAGCATGTGGCATAATACACATTTGAGTAAAAAGAAAATCAAGGTGGCACTGCAGATGTTGAAATTCACTGAGAAGGAATTGCTTCTAATTCTGTGTTCAGTGCTTGATTTTTAAATCAAAGAATAATGAAACAATTTCATTTCTAGCTATTAGATTTCCTCATTTGTAAAAGGAAAATAAGGTTTTTACCAGAGGCTAGTAGGAGACTACATAGTAGGAGCTGGAACTTAATTTAAAACATATGAGTTTTTATGAAATAAATATCATTTCAGTTTCCTGATTGGTTTAATAATGTAACGTTTCCTCTGCTATATAAAACAAGTGTTATTTTTTAAAAGTTTGGTCATCTTAAAAATGAAAATAAACAAAAATAAATTGAACTGATACTTCTATAAATTAACCTGCAAATCTAGCTTATCTAAAAGTGCACAAAATTTTTAAATATTTGTATGGAGTAATAGTATATGTATAATTTCAGGATATAGTGATTTTTCCATTGTTAATCTTTTTTTCTGGAGCTCATACTTTATCAGCCTGGTTTTTAAAATTTTATGATGTAGATTTTGCTTCTATATTATTTACTTTTTATTCTAAATTTTCATTTTTTTTCTCGTTTTATAAACATAATGAGTGGATGATTGCCAGCCTTCCCTTTCCCTTTCCTCTCCCTCCCACCCTCTTGTCTGTCTGCTTCTGTGGGTCCCAGGGTTCCCTTTGGATTGTCTGCTCTGGGGGCTCAGGCCTCTGTGGCCCTTTCTTGAGTAAACCCACTGACAGGACACTTCCCTTCACCTGCATAGACCTAGTCACTAACGCTCTCACTGCATGTAATTATTTCTCCTGAGTTCCTGGCTAGTTTATGGGGGAATGTTGATATGCTAGTCATTGTTCAATTCTAATAAGGATAAGTCTCACTGCAGTGGTTTCTGGATGCAACAGCCCTGCCTTGAGTGGAATTTCTTGGCCATCAGTAGACAACCACATCTTTAGTCTCTTAAAATCTTACTTTCACTTCTTCAGCAAGATTCCTGAACCTCAGGATGGGAAAAAAATTTATTGACCTGATTCCCACTGAGCATTTCAGGATCACAGATATTTTGCATTCTCATGGTTGCTGTTGACTATTTCACTGCTGTTCTGACTTGCTTGGATGTTGAGATCTTATCTAAAGTTAAAATGAGAGATGCTTAGATGGATGGTTACTCTCAGGTGTTTGTGGTTAGTACTGATGCATCTGAGCCTGTCTGTTGTCAGTTTTCTGTCTACTCTTTTTTTAAATTTTTTTATTTATTATTTATTCAATTGTGTGTGTGTATGCGTGTGTGTGTATGTAGAACCATGGACGAATTCTGGAACCACCATGGACGCCTCCACCTCCTCCTTGTTTACTCTGCCCCGGGATTATTCACTGGCTCCGCCCTACCAGGACCAGAAACTCAGGCCGCCCCCGCTTCTGCCCGGCGTCTATACGTGGGGTCTAGGATCCGAACTCAGGACCTTCTGCTTGCAAGGCAGAGGCTTAACCCCTGAGCCACTTCTCCAGCCCCTCTGGCTACTCTTGTGAAGACTGGTTTACAATGATGGGCATGTGTTTCCTGTCATTGGGGGGGAGGAGTTTAGGGGCTAGTAAGCAGGTACTTGGTTACCTGGCAGCTAATATTAGTCTCTGTTGTGTCCTATTCTTATATTCCCTCTTCTTGAAGACTTTTCTTACATAAAAGCCTTTTTAAATTATTTAACTTTGTTCTTTTCTTTCTACTCTTTTGGAATCTTCTTTCAAATCCCCCACTCTTGGCCTGTGTTCCTTTGCAAATGTGGGTGTTACAACAGTTTCTGCTTGATGACATCAAACTGAAGGTTTAATGATAAGATTCACTTATAAGGGAGAATACGTAGTGTCTATCTTTCTGCATCTGGGATATTTCATTCAATATGATTTCTTCCAGTTCCATCCATTTACTGGGAAATTTCATTAGGTCATCTTTCCTGATGGCTAAATAGTATTTCATATATATATATATATATATATATATATATTACATTTTCATTAAGCATTCATCAAATTTTGGACAACTAGGTTGGCTCCATTTTTTCCAATTGTGAAAATTGGTATGAACATGGCTATACATGTGACTCTGTCGCAGAGTACAGTGTTCCTTGGGAATATTCTCAGGAGTGGTATAGCTGGGTTTTATGTTCAATTTTTAACTTTTTAAGGAACCTCCATATTGATCTTCAAAGGGACTGTATGAGTTCATATTATCACCAACAAAGTATGAGGGTTCCCCTTCTCCCCAAATACACACCAACGTTTGCTATTTGTGTTTTAGATCATAAAGCATTCTGACTGGAGTGAGTTGACATCTCAGGGTGTTTTTAACTTGCATTTCCCTAATGCAAGGCAGGTAGAACATTTTTAAGATGCTTGTTGGACAATTGAATTTTGTGTTGTGAGAAGTTTCTGTGAGAAGTTTCTTTTCAGTTCTATAACCCATTTGTAATGAGGTTGTGTACTTCCTTGTTATTTAATTTTTGTAGTTTTTTATATTCTGAATATTAGTCCTCTATCAGAAATGTGGTTAGTGAAGATGCTCTCCCATTCTATAGATTGCCTTTTTGCTCAATTCACTGTCTCTTTTGCTGTGTGAAAGCTTTTAAGTTATATATAGTCCCACTTATTTAGTGTTGGACTTATTCTCTGTGTCTTTTGGGTCCTGTTAAGGAAATACTGATCAAGGACAGTCAATTTGAGGGTATTCCCTAATTTTTTTTTTCTTCTAGGAGTTTTATAGTCTCTGGTCTAATGTTGAGATCTTTGATCCATTTGGAGTTGCTGGGAAGTCTTTCTTCTGATATTTTCTATAATCTCTTTATTTAGGGTTTTAAAGTTTTTACTGTATACAGTATACAGATCCCTTGCATCCTTGCTTAGGATTATTCTAAAGTATTTAATTTTTTAGGAGCAATGGTAAATGGTATTGTTTCTCTCAGGTCTTTCTCATTTTGTTTATCCTTGATGTATAGGAAAGCTATTGATTTTTAGATGTTAATTTTGAATACCATCACTCTACTGAATTTACTTATTAGTTCCAGGAGATTCTTGTTAAAATCTTTAGAGTCCTTGAGTTATAGAATCATGTGATTTCTGCTCTAGTTCCACATCTAAGTGTGAATGCTTTCAGTTTTTCACCATTCACAATTATTTTGCCATAGATTTGATGTTATGATCTTTATTATGCTGATAAATATTCCTTCCAATCCTATTTTCTCTAGGGTCTTTATAATAAAAGTGTGTTAGATTTGTCAAAAGTTTTTCAGCAACAATTGAGAGAATCATGTGGGTTTCTTTTCTTTGTCTTCACATTGGTTTTTACGGTGAATTATATTTACAGATTTCTGTGTTCTGAACCAACCCTGTGTTTCTGGAATAAATCCAACCTAGTTGTATTAGTCGATCTTTTTTATATGTTTTTGAATGCAATTTGCTAAAATTTCATTGAGGAACTTTCAGACTGTAGTCATCAAAATTGATGTTTTTTTTTTTTTATTGTGTCCTTTTTGGGTCTCGGGATCAGTGTAATTAATGTTGGCTTCCTAGAAGGAGTTTGGAAGCATTATTTTCTTTTCTATTTTATACAATAATTTAAGGAGTATTAATACTCGTTTTATTTTATATATCTGGTATAATTCTGAGCTAAATCCATATGGTTCCATGCTTTTCACAGTAGGGAGATTCATAATTACTACTTCAACTTTTCTCTTGTTATAGAACTATTTAAATAATTCAATTCATCATGGTTTAACTTTGATATATTGTGTGTGTTTAGAAATTCATCCATTTCTTTTGTGATTATCAAACTTGGTGGTATATAATTTTTTTAAAGTACAACTTATGATTTTCTGAATTGCATTGACATCTGTTTAGATAGCTCCACTTTCCTTTATAATTTTATTAATTTGGATTTTCTTTCTTTTGCTTTTGGTTAATTTGGCTAAGGGTTTACCAATTTCGTTAAGTTTTTCAAAGAAACAGCTTTTTGTTTGATTGATTCATTGCTTTCTTTGTTTAAATTTTAGTTATGTTCTCCTCTGTGCTACTAATCTCTGCATGTCTACTTCTTTGGGGTTGGTTTGTTGTTATTTTTCTAAAGCTTTAAGTTGCATTGAAGGTCGTTCATTTATTTTGTTTCCATTTTTTTGGATGTAGGAGTTGAGTGCTGTGAATTTTCCTCTTCTGACCATTTTCATTATATCACAGTGGTATTGATATGCTATGTTTCTTTCCATTATAGGTTAGTTCTAGAAATTTTTGTGTTTCCATTTTTACTTCTCTCCAGACCCATTACTCACTCATAATATACTGTTAATCTTTCAAGAGTTTGTTTATTTTCTGTTGTTTGTCTTTTTATTGATGTCCATCTTTATTCTCTGGTGATTGTATAGAATACAGGTGATGATTTTGATTTTCTTGTATTTGTAGAGGCTTGCTTTGTGGCCTAGTATGTGCTACATTTTAGAGAAAGTTCAGTGTACTCCTGAAAAAAAATTATATTCCTTGGCATTTGGATGGAATATTCAGTATACTTCTGTCAGGTTCTTTTGGTTTATAGTTTGGTTTAGCTCCAGTGCGAGACTGTTGAGTTTCTGGCCAAACTGACCTGTCTATTGGTGAAAGTGGGATATTTTGAAAACTTCTAATATTATTGTGTTTGGGTTGATTTGTTGTGTTATATATTGTAGTGTTTTTTAAATGAATGTGAGTATGTATAGAGCATATGTGTTTAGAATTGTGAATTCTTCTTGATACAATGTTCCATTGAAAAGTATTTCTTATGTATTTCTTATGATTTATTTTGGTTTGAAATCTCTTTTGTTGGATAGACTGGCTATGCCTGTTTGTTTCCTAATTGCTTGGAGTATCTTTGACCCTGTCTCTGTTTTTAGCAGCATATTGATGGGTCATGGCTTTAAATCAATGGTGTCTTTTGATTGCAGAATTGATCCCATTAAGGTTTAACGTTATAATTGAGAAGTTTTTGGGTTGATTCTTGTAATATTTGAATTTATTGGTTATTAACAGATCTCTGCCATTGTTTTCCCTTTAAATCCTTGAGTTTGTAGATAAATTTTATCTATCTTGAGAATATTTTCCAGTATTTTCTGTAGGCCTGACTTGTTAGATTAGAAGGACTTTATTTACGTTTAGAAATATTTTTCTGCCATCTTCAAGGATGACTGATAGTTTGGCTGGATATAGAATCCTGGGTAGAAATTTGTGAATTTCCCTGACTTGAATCATGCCTTTCCAAGTTCTTTTGGCTTTTACTGATTCCATTGAAAAGTCATGTGTTAATATAATAAGCTTGCTTTTAAATGTGACTTCATTTTTTCCTCACTTGCAGCTCTCAGAATGTTCTCTTTGTTCTATGTCTGAGATGTTGTTACTGTTATTTGCGTGTTGTGGCTTATTATGGTCATATCTGGATAATGTGAAATATGTATCATGTACCTGGATGGGGCATTCATTCATTCTTTAGGTGTGGAAAGTTCTTATTTATGATTGACTGAAAGATATGGTCTGAAGTGTTTTCTTGGGTTTCTTATTCTTAGATGCCACGAAGGCTTGGCTTCTTCATGGTTCTTGAATATTCCTTTCATATTTTCTTTTAGACTTTTCAGCTTCTTTAATTGAATGATCCTGTTCTGTCAGCTTGTCTTCCATATCTAATATCTTCTGCTTGATCATTTCTGTTTCTGATATTCTGTCATGTTTACCCTTGAATTTCTGTTAGATTAACCTTGAATTCCAGCTCAATTTCAGTTGGCATTTTTTCTCCTGTTTTAAACTTGCTCTTATTTTCTATTTACTTTTTCATCTCAGATTTTTTTATTATTTTCTATTAGTATAAGGTCATGTGCTTATTCATTTCCTCTGATTCTTCAAATTCCTTTCATAGTTCCTCATGGTCCTTCGGTAGTTCTGAAAGCTTGGTGATCATGTAATAACATTTCCTTGGAAGATATCCTCAGTGTTGCTTTCCTGACCTGTGTTCATGAGGCTGCCCTGATTGCAGTCTGTAGTAGGGTAGCTGATATACATATATATTTTTTTTGGTAGGAGACATGTTTTCCTGGAACTTGGTATATTTTGTGATGTGACTTAGGCATTTTCTGTTAAGACTGTGTCTGCTTTCTTTGATAGCTTTTTCTGGCTCTCCTGAGACAAATGAGATTATCTGACTTTGGCTGTTGTTAGGAAAGCTTCTCTGGATCTGGACTGGATCTCCTGGTTGTGTGAACCTTGGCTTGCGGTTTCATGGGGTTGTGAGTAGAGGAGTTCTTGGTCAGGTGAATGGTCCCTTCCCAGGCTGGCCCACATGCCTCTTATGTGGCACAGCCACACATACACACATGCCACAATTACTTAATAGTATTCATCCATTAATATATTTTTTGCTTTCAATGTGGCTACTACAAATATTATGTTTCGTTGTGCATAATTTTGCATGCCTGTAGTCCAGCATTCAGGAGGCTAAGCCAGAGGAATCACAAGCTCGTAGTCAGCCTTGGGCAGAGAGAGACTCTCTTGAAAATAAAGGAAGACATAAATAAAGGAGTGGTGGATTTCTAGCTCAGCAATACCATTGCTATGTTTTTGTTTCTTTTAGATTAATGCCTAGCAGTAGAATTATGGATCATTTGGCTAATGTAACAGGAATTTATTTCATATATCTAAAATTATGTTACCCTAATATATAACTTAAATTTAAAGTATTAAAGCGGAAACTCTAATCTTTTGTACTCACTGTCAGAATATGTGATTTCCTCAGCAGTTTTTGATATTATAGAGTTTTTAAAGCATTCTTATATATATGTAATCACACCCTATACTGAGAAATATTGTAAGGATGGATCTTAAAAATTCCGAGGGAAGGGGCTGGAGAGGTGGCTCAGGGGTTAAGCCTCTGCCTTGCAGGCGGAAGGTTCTGAGTTCGGATCCTAGACCCCACATATAGACGCTGGGCCGAAGCAGGGGGGCCTGCATTTCTGGTCCTGGTAGGGCGGAGCCTGTGAATCCCGGGGCAGAGTAAACAAGGAGGTGGAGGCGGTCCATGGTGGTTCCAGAATTCGCAGGTGGTTCTCACACACACACATACACACACAACACACAAATACATACACACACATGTACAATTGAATAAATAAAAAAATTTTTAAAAAACTCCGAGTGAAACAAACCAAGCACAAAGGAGTACATGCTGCATGATCTTTTTTTTTTTTTAATGAATCCTGTGAAGCAAATTAACTGACAGTATGAGAAAGAAGATCAGTAGATGTTTGTTGCTAAGGATAAGATTAAGGATTGTTTACAAAGCAGAAATTTCAAGGAAAGTTTTGAAATCATGGAAAAAATGTATATTTTAATAAAGTACTAATTACATTGGAGTGTATATGTGTCAGAATTAATGAAAATGTATACTTCGTGTAAAAATATGACAACTATGTATCAAAAATGATAAAAGAGGAAACTTCAAAATTGTTAACAAAATATCTTTAAACATATCTACTTGTTATACTTAATAATACAGCCCACTTGAAAGACATGAATTAATATAAGTAATTCAGAGAAATGAGCTTCATCTCTTCCAGAAAATCAGACCTGCAGGTGCTATCTGATTCATCCATCACACTCACTCAAATCTTTTTGGGTACAAACAAAAATTCTAATGGGTGGTCAATTGGCTCAGATTTTAATATTGCTAGCTTATCAAAATCTGGATATATGTTAATGATAAGTTAATATACACTGTGAACAACAGTATAAGAGTAAAGGGCATCCATCACTTCACCAACTACCAGCAATTGCTAATCATATTTTGTAGTATTACTCCATTTTAATGCAGTTTTTACATGTCTCAGGTAATATGTTAAGTGCTATTTTGTAAGTACATTTTACTCAATATTAAATCATTAGCATATTCCCAAGTCATTAAACATTCCATAAACATCATTTTAATAACTGGATAATAGCGCATAATATGCATGTACCATAATCAACTGACATTCTTTTAATGGCATTTAATTATTTTTTTAAGCAGCAGACACATTGTTTGGCCCATTGAAAGTTTTCTGAAAAATCTGTTGAACAAATGGTTAAGCCATCAACAATTTTATGAAGAACATCTTTGTGTTCTAACCTTGGTATTCTGTTAGAAACTTAAAGAGGAATTCTCTGAACAAGAACATCTGTGGCAATACATGAATACTCTTACATATGTTTGATGTACCTGTCTGAAGCTTTTATCTTGGTAGAAAAGGCAAAAATACTACAGTATGTGGTTTACGAATATTGACAATGTCATTTTAACATAATAGAAGGCATTTTTAGTATTAACTCTTTTTTTAAATAGTATACTTGGGTAATTAATTAGATGCAAAATATTAGGCTTCTTCTTTCTTTTAAAAAATAGTCTTGTGATAGTCCTTTCTCTAAAAGCATTATTGTTTACATTGCTTTATACTTTCATTTTTCTTCCAAGTTAACTTGGGAGGCCCACCCCCAAGTTTTTAAACTCTTTGACATTTTAATGTATGCATACAATGAATTTAAGTCATTTCATTTCAATATTTTTCAAGTCCATCTTTCCTCTATTCCCACTGAAAACTTTGTTTTTCTAAACCAGGCTCCCTCCCATTGTCACACCTTTTAGTGTACTTATCCCACTGTGTTTCACAAGGACTTCCTGCTTTAGCTTATCCTGGGCATTTGCTAGACTGTGAATGATTTACCAGTGGGTACAATAGTGAAGAAAGTAGACCCCTTTTCTACAGCCAGGATTAACCCTCAGTAGTCCCTCAGGGAACTTTTCTACACATTTATATACTTTATCCTGCTCATAGCTTCTCTTTTTCTATTTGGCCATTAGCTCTTTCCTTTTCCAATTCGATCTTTCTGCAAATTGCTTACTACTCTGCCTTACAGTGAATAGAAGTTACCACAAACCCCACAACTGATATGCTGTGTTGGTGGACTTGACACTGTTTATTTGATTATCTGCTCTGTGTGGACCTCCCTAATCTACTTCCATGATGCAACATCCAAAGTGTACCTGAAATCTCTTGTATTGCTTTCTTTTTTTCCTAATTCACTAAGTCAAACTTTCTTGTAGTCTAAGGGAATAACATGCTGGGCAGGAACCAGCTCCTGACTCCCTGTTAGCTCCTTGTGAGCTGAGCAGTAATGATCTCTGTACTCCAGCTTATCTTGATTCTCATTTGAATCTTTTTGTCCTTCAATTGTGATGAGTTGGAAATCATTTTACTTACTCCGTTGCTGTAGAATATTAACCATCAGAAGGCCTTTGATTTCTTTATAGATCTCCCACTTTCCTATTTACTGCTTTCCTTTAAATCCAGAGTTTGGGAGAAGTTCCCTGATCTAAAGATATTTATTTATTTATTATTTATTTATCTGTCTATGTATCTATCTATGTATCTGTCTATCTATCTATTTATTTATTTATTTTGAAGGATTGTTTTGCTGTATCATCAGGCTGGCCTTGGACATGCTGCATCCTCTTTCCCCAGTATTCCAAATGCTGGAATTGCAAGGGCATGCCATTATTACAATTATTTATTTGAATATTTTATTTACTTATTTGAGAAAGAGGAGAGAGATAAATAGAGAGAGAGAGGGAGAGAGAGAGAGATGCATGCCATAATATGTAAGTTCAGAGTTCAAATATTGGAAGTGGATTCTCTCCTTCCAACATACTGGTTGTAGTGCTAGAGCTCAGAACTACAGTTTTGTGAGCAAGTGCTTCTACAAATGAGCCTTCTTACTGATCTTAATTTATTTTTTACTTGCCACTTGCCTGGGTGAGAAGCCCCTATTCCAATACTGACTGAAAAATTAAGTTATAACATTCATTTATTTAAGTCAAGTGGAGGGCTTAATAAAATCTAAAGTAAGATGAAAATATTCAGATGAGTATCTCTTCTTGTGTTTTAGCCATCATCCAAATCAAATCTGTGTGCCACATACCTACTCTGTCTAGCTTCTGAAAAGATAAGCCTGAAAAAACAAATGAAGTGCTCTGTATAATTCAAAAGATTAACTGATAGTATTTTTGTATTTCACATAAATTAATCTTAGGATGGAACAAATACTTTTTTTATTGTTTTTGAAAAGCATTCACTAACTATTTTTATTGACCTGTAGAATTTATGCAGATAATTTTTATTATTTATTTAGCATGTGTATTGGATATCATTGGGTGTCCCTGAAGAGGACCAAAGGTGACTTTGGAAATCATTCTGGTTTACTTCCACCTCTTTTTTGCTTCTCCCTGAGATTTCCTAGATTCTGCCCACCAAGGCCAGAAGTGCAGGCTGCTGTCCTTTCAGCCTGGCATTTTTATTTGGGACCTCAGATCTGAACTCAGGACTTCTTGTTTGCTAGGCAAAGTCTTAACCCCTAAGCCATCTATCTAGCCCAGATTTTTAAAACCTATGAGAAAAAAGTTTTTGTTTTGTTTTGTTTCAGATTATGGAGTAAAATTATGGGCTAAAATATATACAAAAAGCAATGCTCTCACAATAAGGCTCAAATATTTTTCAAATTCAAAACTTTTTTTTTCTTTTTCTTAATGTTTTCTACTTTTTTTAAATTTTTTTTATTTTATTATTTATTCAGTTGTGAGTGTGTGTGCGTGTATGTATGTATGTGTGTGTCTGTGTGTGTAGAACCACGGACGAATTCGGGAACCACCATGGACGCTTCCACCTCCTCCTTGTTTACTCTTTCCCGGGATTCACAGGCTCCGCCCTACGAGGACCAGAAACGCAGGCCGCCCCTGCTTCCGCCTGGCGTCTATACGTGGGGTCTAGGATCCGAACTCAGAACCTTCCGCCTGCAAGGCAGAGGCTTAACCCCTGAGCCACCTCTCCAGCCCCAATGTTTTCTACTTTTAGAAGCATATTGGGTATTCATCCCAGCTTCCCTTCTTCTCCCACTCCGTCCCCTCCCTTCCCTTCACCATTCTCTCCTACTTCCTTCTACCCTTCTGTCTGCATGCTTCTATAGAGCCCTGGGTTCACTCTGCCCTTCTACTCCCAATTTAAAACTTTTTAAAAAATATAATCAATGCAACTTTTCAGCTTTGGATGCATTTATATTCATTACACATGAGCTAAAAGATAATATGGTAGAGGTTCATCAGAAAGACCCTAGCAATCCCCCTGGCAGTTGCAAATTTTCTTGACTTCAATGCTGTGCACTTCATGAGGGCATGTGAGGGCTGCTGGCTGAGTCAGGGTCAAGGGTGCTGGGAAAACAGGTGTCACTCAGACTATCTTACTTGATAGTCCTGAGCTCTGAGGTCACTGTCACAGCAACAGTGGCAAACCATACATTTGACTTCCTATGTCCCCTTTTATTTTTTTGCAGTCATTCTGTTTTGATTCATAATGGCTTCATTTTCCACAACTTGAGGAGTGCATGTTATGACTCGAGCCTGACTCAAATTAAAAGATATCTGTAGAAGTTTTGGCGTTATAGACGGGCTAAGAAGTTACTTTGTGCCAGAAGTTTCTGATTTGTTGATAAGGATTATTTTCATCATGAATTATGGATAACATAAAGTATACAGATGAATTAAAGACAACGAAAAATTTGATTCATAGAGCTTCATGCTGCCACAAGTATGAAGGGAACACTTTAGTTTCAATTGATTTCTCTTCATTCTTTCTTATTTCTTTTGCTATCTGCTTTTTATTTCTGTTTCTCCAATCCTTCATTTCTCCCATCCACAAAATTCTTCTGGACTAGGCTTTGACAGAGAGAGAGGGAGAGAGAGGGAAGGGGGGAGGGAGGGAGAGAGAGAGAGAGAGAGAGAGAGAGAGAGAGAGAGAGAGAGAGAGAAACAGAGACAGAGACCTAAAAAGAGAGAGGAGAGAAAGAGCGAGACTGTACTTCCTTCTTTGAATACAAAAAAAGGCTTTAAAAATGTTTCATGTTTTTGTTTCAAGAGCATATATTAAAAAATGAAATTTGGGAACACGGAATAATTCCTTGAGAAATAGTTAAAATTTCTCTTTCTATTTGTGACTAGCATGCACAATTGTAAATTTCCATTTTTAAATGTATATTGAGCATTGTTTGAAAAATTCTTTATAAATATGTACAGTTTTGTTGGGGAGGAATGCAAGAGAATCACTGGGTCACCATGAATGTCAGCTTATCCCTAGTCTCCAGATTCAGTGAGAGACACTGTGTCATGGGAAGTAAATGTGCATAGGATACTTACATTAGGATATCCAGACACGTGTATATGCCACATGCAGACACCACACACATGTGTATATACACATACATACATAAGAATGATCATATATGTATTGTGACTGTATGCTAACGTACATACTGGTATATTTTACAAATGTGAGGAAATTTTTGTTTTGTTTTTGTTTTGTAAATTGAGGAGTCATACTTAGTTTACTTCTTCCAGATTCAAACTGAACAACTACAGAAAAAAATACAAGCAGAGATTTCATTAACCTTCCATTTACAAGGAATATTATGTGAATAATTCTAAATCTGCTTCTTTTTGTTAAAATGAAATACTACAATTATTTGTCATAAAAATGGAAATTGCTTTTAGATTTGACACCTAGTTTCTTGTTTCTTTGCTTTATCTTTTAGGCTCAACTTGATGCAAAATTAAGAATTGCTGGAACAATGCTAAGAACCATAGCTTCACTGGAAACAGTTATCTATATCTGGCCAGGCAAATAATACTAAATATTTTTATCTTCAATAAATTCTAGTATAAATATCTGCTCATGCTCTGACTGAATACTATGAAGAAATTTTCAAAGTATCACAGAATGTTATTTTATCTAAATTGTTTCATTAATTAATATGCCAAAATTAATTTCTTTGTACTTTATCTACACCTGGTGACCTTAACTATATGAATATACATCATTGATTTCAATCAAAGTGATGCTTATATCTTGCTAAAATAAGAATTACCTGTTATCTACTTGCTTCAACTACTCATTTTATCCTTTTAATATATTGCCTTCTCTGACAGTGCCCTTGGTCTTGGTACATCACTGTTTTCCATTTAGGACAGATTGATATCGACGATGCTTTCTGCTGGAGACTAAATAATGTTCTATTAACAGTGGAATATAATATTACTTTATTGGAGATGTGGCCTTATTGATAATTCAGTACAAAATATTATCAGTATATTTTGTGTTCTGTTCAAACATTCACAGAAATAATATAAAACCATAACTAATAGAATTTTCTGAAGAGGAGAGGAAGTAATTCAAAAAATCATGACAAAAACTAAAGAGATGCCTCAGGGGTTAAGTGTTTTCCTGCAAAGGAGAAAGACTTGAGTTTATATCCCAGATCCCATGTAAAAATGCTGAATTAAAAAAAGGTGAAAATGACAGTGACCTATGTTTCTGGTTGTGGAAGGTGGAACCTGGGAAACCTTAGAGCAAAACAGAAGGGAGGTAGAGCATTCCAAAGTGATTCCTGAAATCATCCTGGGTTTTGACAAACATGCACAATGTACTCTGATACACACACACACACACACACACACACACGCACACACACACAAAGAAAAATCATGACAAAGTCAGAAAAGATGATGAATTGTGAAATAATAAAGTACAATAGTACAATACTCAGTAAGTGTCACTAAACAGCTAGTATGTTGTGCATGATAATCTACCTCTATGATATTCCATCATCTAATTTGTGTCAACTAATAATTTTTTAGATATTAAATGTTATAAATATTCTGATATTGAAACAATGGCTATTTAGCATAGAAAATCTCTAATATTAAAAAAGGGCTAGGCACAAAGACAACTTGAAGGCCTACACATCTAGCAAACCAGGGCTTCAAAAAATGCTAGAAAAGATACTCAAGCTTGAAGAAAAGAACAAGCATATCCAGGAGGACAGAAGGGAAGTATAATACCACCGAAACCTAAAAACCAAATAATACACTTACAAAAGGCACTAAACATAAAAGTGTCCGGAATTAAAAGTAATTTTTCCATTATAACATTAAATGTCAATAGAATTAACTCACCAATCAAGAGACACAGATTGCAAACTTGGATTAAAAATCACAACCCATCAATCTGCTGCTTTCAGGAAACTCATATCGCCACAAAAGATAGGCATATCCTAAAAATAAAAGGCTGGTCCAAAATTCTGCAACTAACAGAAACAGGAAACAAGAAGGGGTAGCTATTATACTATCGGACAAAGTGGACTTCAAACCAAAAAAAAAAAAAAAAAGAGACAGAGATGGATACTACATTTTAGTCACAGGTACAATTCACCAGGAAGACTTTACAATACTGAACATATATGCACCAATATGGGCTCCTCCACATTCATTAAGCAAACCCTACAGTGTCTAAAGCAAGAAATCAACCCCCACATGATAATTCTTGGGGATTTCAACACCACCCTCTCAACATGAGACAGATCAACAGGTCAAAAACTTAACAGAGACACTTTGGAACTTAATCAAATCCTTAAAGAAATGGAGCTTAGAGATCTCTGTCGAACTTTTCACCCACACACTAAAGAATACCAAATGCTGGAGAGGATGTGGAGAGAAGGGAACTCTCCTGCATTGCTGGTGGGAATGCAGGCTTATACAACCACTCTGGCGAGCCATCTGGCAATTCTTAAAAAAGTTAAAGATGGAAATGCCATATGACCCTGCTATCCCACTTCTGGGAATAATACTAATAATAATATCCCAGACACAGAAAATTAAGCACCGTATGTACTCCCTAATAGTTGGAGCCTAGTACCAAACCCACTTAGTGACATACTTAAAGATAAATACCTACAATTCCAAAAGAGTGGTGAGGCAGAATAGAAGTGAGGCTTTTGGGAGACATTCTGATGGAAATATGTACTAAGTCATACTACATGAAGCAACTGTATTTGTAGGAAAGTGGTTGCTCTGTATTTATCTTCCACAGTTTAAACTAAAATGTGTGGTGTACAACACTGAAAAAAAAAGATAAATACCTATAGTAATTGCAAAGATAATAAACAGGAAGAAGGGGTAGGAAGACCCTGCCAGAAACAAGGAATGAGGGGATCATGCTACAGCAGAGAAAATAGGCCACCATCAATTTCTGCAAGTAAGTAGTGAGACATTTCATTAAGCTCACTCACTTTCCTTCCTGGTCACTTCCAACTGAGGGGTTTGATCTCACCAGTCAGGGAGGCCATAGAGTCTGGCAGCTAGATGGTAACCATCCTGCAAATGGGAGATTGACCTCCTTCACCACAGTCTCCTGCTCTTATTCCATCTACCTTTGAATCTACTCTTATAGTAAGACTATTTTAAGACCCTTTTATCTTTGGCTAGGATGGAGCCAAGGACGGTGCAGGAGCAGCAAAACTGGAAAAACAAAACAAAACAAAACAACAACAAACCATAATTCAGAACATCAGAGTCCCACCTGGAACCAGGCCAGCCTAATCTTACCCCATTCAGGGAAATTTGTGGAAGAGGGGGCAGTAAGATTGTAAGAGCACAAAGATGGGGAGGAGCAATGATATGCAAAATACTCCACACAAGTTAGGGCCAAAATAATCACAATAGGACTTTGCATGACCTGCGCAGTGACTGACACAGCATTGAACTCCCCCCTCCCCGCAAAGTCTTGCATGGATCACAAGCACTAGGATCCTTAGAAGCAAGGAATTAATGGCCATAATAGTGGTCCTATACTAAAGGGGAACACAAGAAAGGGCTCTAGGCAATGCTACTGAGTCCTTATACATCATCAGAGTGGAGGATCCAGAGGGGAGCTTGACATTCACACTAAAGAATGTTCCAGGAATGGGGAGGAAGGGGCAATGGAAGAAAGGGAGGGAAAGGAAGGAAAAAGAAAAAGGGGGGAGGGAGCAAGGGGGTCCAAGGAGGTGTGGAGGAGGGAAGTGATCGGGGTACACATTAAGTTTATATGAGGGAAAAATAAATTAATTAATAAAAACTAGAAAATAAAAAAATTAAATTAAATTAAAAAGGGCTAGAGATGTAGCATAGAGCAAAAATGTTTGCCTACCATGCATAAAACCCTGGATTCCATATCAGTGAAATTCCATATCATAAAAATGGGCTTTGCTTTTAGATATTTTTAAAAAGAAAAAAAAATTTATATTTTAGACATCCTCTAGTATAAAGTGTACTGTCTTTTTCTGTGCATATAATTTTGTTGATTTGAAAATTTTGGCTATCTAATATGTTCTGAATACCTGAATATATTTTGTTTTGTTGAAATAACGTTTTTGTGATTATTTTTTACTAAATTTTCAATATTCCATGTATAATTTTGATGACTTTGTGGTATTTTAATAAGTGTACCTGCTAAAATTGATTTAAATTTTTCCCTACCCGTGAATATTACATTTTTTTAAGTTATTGGTGTTTCTGGTGATGCTATTTTTAATTTCCTTACATATCGATTTTTTTGTTTGCTTTACCATATCATCTAATAAAATAAATGTCTGAAAAATCTAACTCTCTGTATAAAATTGATATTCAGGAAAATTATTTCAATTGCAAGTCCACCAATATTCTTCAGGTTGTGCCTCATTCTTTGTTTTCAACCCATGAGGAATAATACTTAAAATTTTGATAACTTAAGAACACTATCATTGGGCTGGAGAGGTGGCTCAGGGTTAAGCCTCTGCCTTGCAGGCAGAAGATCCTGAGCTCGGATCCTAGACTCCATGTATACGCAGGGTGGAAGCAGGTGTGGCTTGCTCTGGTCCTGGTAAAGCGGAGCCTGGAATCCCTGGGCAGAGTAAACAAGGAGGAGGTGGAGACGGTCCATGGTGGTTCCCGAATTCTCCAGCGGTTCTACACACACACACACACACACACACACACACACACACACACACGCACAATTGAATAAATAAATAAATAAATAATATTAAAATTTTTAAAAAATTAAAAAAAATTTAAACCACAAGTTAGGGCCCAAGCAATTATAACAGGACTCTGCATGATCTGTGCAATGACCAACATATCGTTGACCCCTCAAATTCTAGCATGGACTAAAGGCACTAGGATCCTCAGAAGCAAGGGATTAATAGTCACAATAGTGTCCCTATACTTAAGGGGAACACAAGAAAGAGTTCTAGGAAATTCCACTGAGTCCTTACACCTCATCAGAGAGGAGGACCTAGAGGAAAGTTTGATATATTCATTAAAGGATGCTTCAGAGAGGAGGGGAGGGGGCACTGGGAGAAAGGGAGGGAAGGGGGGGAAAGGAAGGGACCCAGCAGGGAGGGAACAGAGAGGGCCAGGGAGGAGTGGAGGGAGGGAGGGGACAGGGATTCCTATTATGTTTGTATGAGAAAAAAAAAAAAAAAGAATTCAACATGCCCTTTCAAACATCAGCAAAAATGAAGTGTTCTGCAGAAATTTATGTTGTCTTAAGACAATTTTTGGATCTATCTTGATCTCATCCCAATTAGGAAGTAGTGTAGGAAAATATAAAGTTGTGATAAGGTGTAATTTTCACCTTAGCAAGTGCATTCATATCAGGCTGGGCACACAGATAAGTTAGCATTCTGGGGAAAAACACTGACAGGGGAAACCATTGCTCCACCTTCCTACCCCAAGATGTGATCTGTCAGACTTGAGTGTTTTTGCTGGAGGAACTATCAGTTTTTAGTAAAGATGTGGGGATTCTAGGTCAGTATTAGAGGCTCCTATGGACCATTCTGCTGCCCCTGCCCTCAGTATTTCTCTAGGTCACGTCATCAAGTGAGTGATTAGAATACCTACATGAAATGTACACCTATGTATTGTTTGGAATAAAAGGCTAAAAAAATTTTAAAAAAAGAACACTCATTGTTTGAAGTAAGTCATGACTTAACAGTCATGATTTGAGGCAAAAAAAGCAAGAGAAGAATGTGAAAAGTAAAATGTTCTCCATGTCTCCTCATTGTGGGGAGGAAAGATAAGTGAAGCCAGATAAAGTGAAAGTATTTCTACAAGCTGCTTTTACTGCAAAGTTTGCAATAGTGATTAAAAGTAGAGCTGAATGTTTTCATATATTTACTAAGTATTTATCTTCTTTATCTTGTCCTAAGAGCTCTATTGAAGTATTAATCATTGTTTAATGAGAAATTGTGTATTAAAACTATAAATTCCCATTGAATTTTAACAGAAGTTCCCTTCTAGTTTTTCATCCTCTCAATTTACTAAAATTTGGTCCTATTTGTGCTTGATGGCTTTCAAGTGCCAAACAATTTATTGTTGCAGAATGACTTGCACTGAGACATGATCCTTAAGTAACTATAGGCATGAAATGAATGTAGTGAAATACATATTACATTCAAGAAATCCATTATTTTTATTAGAATTGCATTGACCACTTAAATTTAAGTAATTTAGATTGGTGAGCTTCTTAGTTTTAGAAATAATTGATATCACTTATAATTTTGTTATAACCAAGAAATTTTATGACATTATCAAAACTATCCTAGGTTTATACAGTACCAAGAAATACTGTAGAAGCTGCTGGGGAAAAGAAATAATGAGAAGCCTCATCAACAGCACAAGGTCTGAAAGTTGCAATATAGATCACCATGGCAACAGGTGACTAGCAGTGTAATAGTGGCATGAGTACTAAGGAGACAACCAACAGCTTTCTGACTGGACTCAAGACCCACTTGTCAGAATGGTCCACATCCCTGTTTCAGTAAACTAGAATAAGAACCTAAAAAAAGAATGGAAATATATCAATAGGGAGGATGGTCAATAAATTTACAGGTAGGAAGATCAAACTGATCTGCAGGCAGCTATTATCCATAGAATGGAAACTCACAGTTAAAACTTTGGGGTTTACACTATCCAGAACTTCAGAGACTCTATATCAACCACCTAGAACTAGGCCAGACTAATCTCTCCCCATCCTGAAGCTCAGGGACATTTGCGGAAGAGGGAGCGGTAAGAGTGTAAGAGCAAAAGGATGGGAGGAGCAATGATTTGCAAGATACTCCACACAAGTTAGGGCCGAAGCAATCATAACTGGACATTGCATGCCCGGCGCAATGTCCAACACACTATTGACCTCACAAAGTCTAGCATCTGCTAAAGGCACCAAGATCCTTGGAGGCAAGGGATTGACAGCCACAGTAGTGTTCCTATGCTTAAGGGGAACACAGGAAAGGGTTCAGGGAAATGCCACTGGGTCCTTGTACATCATCGGAGAGGAGGGCCCAGAGGAGAGTCAGGCATGCACAAGAAAGGACTCTGGGAACTGGGGCGGGAGGCACGGGGGGATGGGGCGGGAGGGGTGAGGGGAGGGGGAGGAGGGAGGGCGGGAACTGGTGTACCTATTAAGTTTGTATGAGCTGAAATAATAATAAAAAATATATTATAAAAAAAACTTTGGGGTTTAAAGCTGGATGAGTGAAAGGAAATACACACATCAATGGGGTGGCCTAAAGAGAGGTAACTTGTTACACTACAGAGGTCTGAACCCCCACAGGAGTAGATGAGCCAGAGTGAACCCAGAGGTCCATTGAGACATGCAGACAGAAGGGTGGGAGGGAGTGGAAGGGAATTGTGAAAGGAAAGGAGGGAAGGAAGGAAGGAGGGAGGGAGGGAAGCTGGGATAAATATTCAATATGCTTGTATAAGTAGAAAAAATATAAAGGACAAAAAATTATATCCTACATACTGTTGTAATGCTTCACTGTTATATATTAAATCTCATTAATCATGCTTAATTTTATATTAGTTTTGATGTTTTATTATTTTGTTTACATTTCAATTCTATTTTATGTAAATCGCTCCTGACTATTAAATGGCGATAAGAAACAGACTAGAAGAGAAACCCAGTACCATGCTGAGTTTATTTTTTACTTAAATGTAGCCTGTTTTAATGCTAACTTTAAAAATTGTAAATTTCTCTAAAACCAAGTTTTATATTATCTACATGAGAGACAATAAATGATATATTAAGTATCTTATATTATTACTGAACAATACACATATTGTTTATGTGGAAATTGCCTAGGACTCATCATAGGAAGATGGTGGAAATATGGTAATGTCAGTAAAACTTGTATTATATTCTTAAATCCAAATAGAAAATTGACTGTCTAGGAATATATAATTCAAGTGTTGTATTAAGACAATGGAAGAAGGATATTCCAAAGGTAACACTTGAATATTTTTGTGGAGCAAATATTTGTAGAGAGCTTAAGAAATAAAGCAGTGGAAAGCTGAGATAAAAATCGTCAAGACCCACTCTCCAGTATAAAATACATTCCAGGAATGTAAACTGGACCAAAACATTGCAGATCAAGGCATAATAGATCCTAGGATCTATTAAGGTACACTATAAAGGATAGGTATTAATCTGCCTCCTAAACATTTGCCATTATACCTAGAGATTAGAGATTCTCCTAACACTTGGCTTGGAAACTTCTTTTTGTAATAGAAGATATTTGATACAGAAAATCAAAATTGACGAAGTTCAGAGAATAAGTGACTGTGGATTACTTAGTCATAAATAAGCCATTCTAGACACAAGGTGACCTAATCAGGGTTCAGGGAACACTATGGAAGAAGGAGTCCTGAATATTTGAGAGTCAAGAAATGGGGAGTGATGCATACAGATGGTATCTTCCTGACATTTTAGGATCAAAACATCTCTGAAAATTAAAGCTGTGTCTACTTCCATGAGACCTGCACAAAATTTGGCTCATTTAAATTACAACTCAAGGAAAGGGGAATGATCTCAAGAAGTGCCATACATCCCTGAGACTAATGAAGGTTACTGCTTGGCGAAGGTGGGGAGCTAATCTCCCCACTGGTATGCCCACTGGTGTATTGTTCTTGCTCTACCAAGGACCAGATTCATGTCAAAAACAATAACCCGGATAGAATTTAGTAAGTCACACATGCAGAAAAACATTAGAGCAGGTGGGAGATTGGTAGTGAAGAAAAATTTTGTGAAAGGAGAAAGTAGGCAATTTGAATTGGGCAGTAATGTGTAAAGTTCTAAAAAGAAAGAACTAACAGAAATAAACTAAAAGGTCTATCTTGTAGTCATTAACAGCCATAGGATCTTTTCTACAAGTTTAAATAAAACAGCTACTTGCTCAAGAGACAGGGTAAAAAGAAATAGTGTTTCCAGTTTCTTAGTGAGGATGAAAGAGAGGAAAGGCAAAACAGGAAAAGAAATTATTTCTTCAAGCTAATACTGAAATGGCGAAAAGTCTTGAAGAAAAGGGAAGGAAACTTGTATATGAGGGACATGTTCTCATCATAATAAAGAAAGAAGAGTCTGACCATGCAAATAGGGAAAAAAGAGTAACCATAAACACAATGGTTAGTTACCGTTCACTTGAAAGTATAAACGGTAAATAGAATAAAAAATAACTTTTGAAGTTAAGAAAAAATAGTGGACTATGTGAGAAATATATGATTAAAATACATCTGGAGAAACTGCAATCTTAACATGATGTTAAATGTGAACAGGGTACTTTTCATTAAACAAAGAAACCATAGATTGAGCTAATGTGTTCCAGAGAAATTTGAAAAGACAAACTTAAATCACAAAATTAAGGGATATTTGAATTTTGTAAATGATAAAAGTGAAAAAAGAAGCACCCCTAAACAGGACATATGTACTTTACCCAACCCCATTCCAAGGCTCAGGGAGTCTTGTGAAGAAGAGATGGTAAGATTGTAAGAGCCTGAAGTGAGACAGTGGTGGGCCAGACATCATTTCCTGAATAAAACAGAGTTGTGATAAACAAGATTTCATAGAAGATACGTATACTTATGCAAGAATTTCATGGGATCTGCCTCAACATTTCACCATGAAAGTAGGAAGATCTGTAGAAGATCTACATTTCTTTAAGAGACTGGTAAGGACTAAGGCTGATGTGGATGAAAAGGAGGATGCTTTCTTTAAAAGTATACCCACTGATCTATGATAGAAGCATATATGGTATTATAGACCAGAA
The DNA here is from genome assembly GCA_023101885.1 of Typhlomys cinereus. Taxonomy (NCBI): domain Eukaryota; kingdom Metazoa; phylum Chordata; class Mammalia; order Rodentia; family Platacanthomyidae; genus Typhlomys; species Typhlomys cinereus. The sequence goes on from JALPQD010000284.1 coordinate 2,531,333, forward strand.
AGAAAAACAGTATCAAAAGCCTCACATTGCCATATATTAGTAATAAAATGTGTAACAAAAATGTATAATGTTCTTACATATAAGATGCCAAAAATTATCCGAATCTGCTTATAGAGGGACATTTCAGTTGCTTTCTTTCCAGTTTGAAGAGAGGAAAAAATAACCAGAAGTGAAATGAACTGAGTAATGAAATCAACAATATTTAGGAATTAACTATACATAGAAGTTTATATGCCTTGTAAATTGGAAGATATCTACATTTAATATTTAGGAAGATTTGCAAAAATTTGTCCATAACTGACCATAAAGAAAATTTTAAAAATGAAACAATGAGAAATTTATGGGTTCTTTTCTTTGATTATTACTAAGTAAGCCAATCCTGTGAAATACAATCTAAACTATGAACTATGGGTATATGTTTGTGTGTATGTGAGGTTGATATTGGAAATCATCCTCCGTGTCTCTTGTTGTGTTGAGCCAGTACTGCTCAACACAGTCAAACCCAGAGCCACCATGAGGGATAGTTTAGCTAGCAAGATTTCTGGACATTTCACTCCAGCTTGGCATTTTTATGTAGGATCTGGGTATGTGAACTTTGAACTTTTGTACATAGCAAGTACTTGAATCTTCGTGGAGGTAACCCAAAGCAGATCAGTTAGATTTTTTATGGTGTGAAGTGATTGGCATTTGGTATGGATGACACGGAAATTTTATCACAAATTTTCATGGCATTCGTTGTGTTTTCAGTGACTATCTTTGCTGTTTGGCATAGACAGAGTGATGCAATGTGATAGATGTGAGAAAAATCCGTTGTAAGGGTTCAGTAATATTCTAGATGGGATTTTGTACTGTTTTGACCTAAGGTTCAATGCATAGGAAAACTATTGGTTATTCCCAATATAATGAAAAACAGGAGTTGGCTTTTAGATTTGACAAAATAGAATTTACTGTTGAAAATAACAGTTTGTCACAGGGGTTATGGGAAAATCTTCATTGCAGGTAAACTGAAAATGAGAAAAAAATTATATTTGATGTCTTTTTTGATGTGAAAAAAGATGAGAAATTAGAAACTGTAATACAAACAAAGTATGCAGATGTGTTTTAACTGGAACATAGGAATCCAGTGGGCCAGAGAAAAGGCTTTGACCTTGTGACAGGTAAAGAAAATTCATCCACAATATTAACAAAAAAGACAGATGTAAAGTAGTTTTTCTGTAGTAAAGAGATAAAAAAGATTATGGAGATTCTTCTGTATTGGTTTCAATTTTTGCAGTGAAATCTTTCAGTTGCATAACTGAGAATAGAGATGAGAGAAATGAGTAGGTGGAGGCAGTCATTGTTCTGTGATTGAGAGAGGAAAGAGAACTGCAGAACAACCAAAAGCCATGGTCACAGTTTAGGATTTTGGTTTAGAATGTGTGTGTGTGTGTGTGTATGTGTGTGTGTGTGTGTATTTCAATTTCATTCATTGCAATTGTGCATAACAAAATAGACTAGAATTTAACAGGGTTAATTATATTGTCATTTGGTAGGATGAACGAAAAGAAGTATAAACCACCTAAAGGAATAGGAAACTAACGCTCACACAAAACCTCCACATAGATGTTTACAGCAGCTTTATTTACAATTCCTACAACTTCGAAGCAACTGAAAAGTCTTTCAATATGTAAATGGATGATACATGTACACAAGAAAATTCAACACTAAAAAGAAATAAGCCATTAAGTCATAAAAGGACATGCAAAAGGACATGCATCTATTCCATTGTTTATGGAATAGATCAATCTGAAAGGGAGGAGAGCTCAGGTAAATAAGAGTAGGTGGGTTGACGTGATCAAAATACATTACATGCATACATAAAATTTTCAAAGATTAACTAGAAATATTATATAAAAACCTTTCCACATGATTCCAACTGCATAGCATTCTGCAAGCTATAATGACAGTGAAAAACAGTTCTGTGGCTACAGAGTAATAGAGAGGGAAGGTAGAGTAGACAGCAAAAGAGACTTTTAGGGTAATGCAACTGCTCTGCATGACACTACAGAAAAAACTTGTAGACACACACCATTATACAATTTCTGCAAACCCACAAACCAAGCAACATTGAGAAAAAAAAAAACATTGAAAAAAAAAAGGTACAATGGGGGCTGGGGAGACAGCTCAGGGGTTAAAACCTCTGCCTTGCAAACAGAAAGATCCAAGTTCAGATCCTGGAACCTATAAAAAATATGTTGGGCATAAGTGGAGGAGGCCCACCCTCTGGCTCTGGAAGGAAGAGCATGGGAAACCTCAGAGCAAAGTAAAGAGAAGTAAAGTAATACATGATTACTTCCGAGGTCAACTTTGGGCTTCCTAAGGAACACACATTCAACTACACACCCACACACATACATGCACACACAGGCACACTTGCACACACATAAGCAAAATAAATGCTAAGAGATAGAAATTCCATTGAATAAATGCATGACTCTGGTAGGGCATGTTGAGAAGGGGGGAGACATCATACAAATGGGAAGTGAGAAATATTGATTGCACTTTGCACCTAAATTTTCTGTGACAGTGGTAGCTGAGATTGCAACTTATAAAACTGACATGAATTTATATAGAAGGAGAAAAACAATATGAATTTTCACAAACTATGAAGGGCTCATTAGAAATAATATCCATGTTAAAATTTGTGTACTTCATTAGATTGTATTGGGTTTCCTAGAGATGCTTTATTTCATGTGATGTGATTGCACAAGATGTGTAGCTCCTGCAAAACATGCAAAGGATGAGTTCTTCATCAGTATAGTTTTGTATTCAAGGCCTTTTCTAACACAGGTTGAACACAATTGATATAATTTCATGAGTGTGGCATATTATCATTATCTTTGAGTCTGAATTAACTTTTTAAAACTTCGAACATCTATAAAATTATCCCTTTTAAATTGAAACATCTAACAAATATCTTAAAAATTGCTCCACATTCCTAACCATCAAGGAAATGCAAATCAAAATTACACCAAGATATCATTTCACTCAGGTCAGGATGGCGAAAAACCACAATACAAACACCAAATGCTGGAGAGGATGTGGAGAAAAGAGGACTCTCATACATTGCTGGTGAGAATGCAGGCTTATACAACCACTCTGTCAATTGGTATGGCAATTTCTAAAAAAATTTGAAAGATTGAAATGCCATGTGACCCTCCTATACCACTACTGGGAATAATCTCCCAAAATGCATCAATTCACTACAGTGGCACCAGTACAAACATATTCATTGCAGCACTATTTACAATAGCAAAGTCATGGAATCAAAGCAAACGTCCAACAGTTGACGAATAGATAATGGCAATGTGGTACATTTACATAATGGAATATATCAAAATAGATGAATTAATGAAATTCCTGCGAAATGGAAGAAATTATATTGTGTGAAATGTCCCAGACACAGATAGTTAGATGCTGTATGTACTCCCTAATAAGTGGATCCTAGTTCCAAGCCCACTTAATGACATATTCAGAGAAAAATCTCTGTAATATCCATTGTAATTGCAAAGGATTATAAACAGGAGGGAAGGGGAACTAGGAACTCAGTAGAAAGGAGAGAGGGGAACATGCTTCAGTAGAGAAAATAGGCCATGGTCATGTATTACATGTAAGTGGCAAGACATCTGATGCAGCTCACTCTTACCTCCCTTCCTGGTCACTTGGGAGAAACAGATTTGATCTCATCAATCAAGGAGGATACAGAGACTGGCAGGTAAGTGGTACCATCCTGCAAATGGTACACTGATTTACCCCCACCCTTGCCACTGCTGTCTTCTACTCTTATTTTTCCATCTACCTTTGGGTCCCCTCTTATATTAGGATCTTCATTTAAACAGTCTTTTATCTTTAGTTAGATGACAGACAGGGGCAGTGCAAGAATAGCAAAACTGAAAACAACAACTAAAACCATAATTCAGAACACTAAATCAACCAAATCTCTCCCCATCCTAAAGCTCAAGAAACCTTGTGGAAGAGATGGTGGCAAGATTGTAAGAGCCTAAAAATGGGGAGGACCAACAGAATGTGTAAGAGTTAAGCACAGGTGTCAACTTGACTGTTGAGGGTTTGAGCTCTGGACACAGTTGTAGAGAGTTGATGATTGAGTTTAGCCCAGAGCAAACCTGAAGGGCATTGTCTAGCTGATGGGGAAGACCCAGGCCATGGTGGATGAGATTAGGCCCTGCATAAATCACAGAGAGCTGGTTGAGAGTTGGCATCCTTCTGTTCACTTGGCCAGACATGCTGGTCTGGCAAGAAAGAATTGTCCATCTCTCAGCCATTATGCAGTGATGGTGTGGCCAGTTCCCTCGGCCCTGGTGTTGGTGCATGCTTTCCCATCAAGCTGGACTAAGAACTGTAACCAGAAATTGTAAGAAATAAACCCCTTGTACCCTTAAGCCATTTGATGGTCATTTATCAGCAACCATGCAGGCTGACTGCAACAGAATGCAAGATACTCCACACAAGTTAGGGCTGCAGCAGTCAGGATTGGATTGGATTTTTCCTGACCCGTGCACAATAGCTGATGACATGACCCACCCACCCCCAAAGTCTAACAGGGATCACAGGGTAGAAGGCTCCAGGCAGTAATATCCTTGGAGGCAAGGAATTAAACAGTCAAAATTAAATTCCCATCCTAATAGGGAGCCCAAAAAGGGGCCCCAGGCTATGGCACTGAGTCCTGAACCCTCACTAAGGTAGAGAACTCAGAGGGAGTTTGGTGCCCACATAAAAGGATTCTCCAGGGGATGGAAGGGAGAAAGGAGGCACTGGGAGTGGGGGAGTGAGAGATGGGGCGAAAGGAAGGAAGTAAGGGGGAAGAGTGCAATGGGGATGATGGGGGAGGGGAGGGAAAAAGGAGAGGACAGGGGTATCTATTGAACTTGTATGATTAGGAAAAATATAAAATATGGGAGAAAAAATTATCCTTTTCAAGATTCAATTCTTATTTTTTCACAAATATGCAGTGTATATGCATATGAATGTGCCCGAGTGCACAGATGTGTTTTATAATGCATGAACCTTTATAACAGTAATTCTTGAATTGTATTTTTCACATGCTAATATAACATTAAATAGTTTCTTATAAAATAACATCCTCTAGTGTTATGTACTGCTGTTGGTTCATTTTCCTTCTTTTATGTTTATTATAATAGTTTAATGTTGGATTTAAGTATAATCTCACTTTTTTAACTATTGGAACCAACATGTGATCATGCCTTGGATGAACTTAAATATAATTCATTGTATCATAAATGATCAGTTACAATACAACTTTCTGAGGTATAGTTAAAATTAAGTTCTGTAAAGTGATAATTTATACTAAGTTCCTATTTACTCTGCATATAGCTTTTTAAAATTTTTTATTATTATTATTTATTCAACTGTGTGCATGTGCGTGTGTGTGTCTATGTGTGTGTGTGTGCAGAACCACAGACGGATTCGCGAACCACCATGGACGCCTCCACTTCCTTCTGCCCCGGGATTCACAGGCTCCGCCCTACCAGGACCAGAAGCACAGGCCGCCCCCGCATCCGCCTGGCGTCTATACGTGGGATCTGGGATCCGAACTCAGGAGCTTCTGCCTGCAAGGCGGAGGCTTAACCCCTGAGCCACCTCTCCAGCCCTGCATATAGCTTTTTAAAAACTGTTACTTTAAAGTTTTAGAAGAAGTAGGAAGAAATTATTTCACTCAAGATTTTCCATATTGTGCATAAGATAATAAATAAATTAATCATTGTTCACGCTATTTTCTCTTAACTGTGAAACTGTGCAATATGGGACACACTTATTTGTTAAAAGTTTATAGGAATTTTGACCTCTGGGTAAGACAGCCAGCAGCTTAGAAGCTAAGTGTTGTACGCTTATAGCCAAGAGAAAGAGAAAGAACAGGGATGCTTTTTCCCGGGAACCAACTTCTCAAGCTAACTCTCCAACTCACAGACTAGCATGTGTTCTTTATTCTAGTGAACTTCCAGGACTGGCGTGTGTCTCTACAGTTGCTGATGAGGTTGCTGGGATCACAGCTGCCACAGTCACCTTGCAGATCAGATTCAAATGTCTCTGTCAGTGAACTGTCTTCAGCAGTGGACAGTTATCAAGGTAAATGAAAAATAACTTGCAGGACAAATCCAAGCTATGGAGGAAAAATTCAGCAAGGAAGTCAAAACAGTGCAAAGGAACCATAAACAGATTCTGAAACTGAAAGAAAAAAAGTAACAAATGCTTCATAAACCACTATCAAGAGACAAGACCAAGAAATAGGGGGCACTGCAAAGAAAAGCAAAGTCAATGCCATAGTATGTTCTGACACATACAGTGATTTGGACAAATACTTCCAAAAATTCTAAGGTATACTCATGAGACAAAGCCTGAGAATCTATTAAAGAGATGAAGCAGAGACAATGGAAGGGGCACAGGCATCCTACTTAATGTAGTTATAAAAAATTTTCCCAAGTCTGAAGAAAAAAGTCAACATGCAACACATGAGGCATTTGAACCCCTAAAAGACCTAGCCAGAGAAGAACCTCTCTATGGAATCCAGTCGAGATGTCAGTGATACATAGCAAAGAAACAATACTGATTGCAATACTAATAATACCATTAAATGTCTCCCGCCCACCTGTCCGCCTGACCACGCTCCCAGTCCTCCATCCCAGGTGAGTTCGTCCAGCCCCCAGGTGGGCCTGTGTCCCAGCGCCTCCTTCCAGCCAGCCTGAGCAACACCCGGACTGCCTCCGGTTTTGCCTGGGCCATGCCCGGGCCCCAGCCCCTTTCTTCTCGCCCCTCCCCCCTGCCTTTCCGCCCTACTGGACAGGACTTGCTCACATTCCTAAATCCCTGGAGCTTGGGTGGGCCACTAAGCCAAGTCCCAGGTCCCAGGTGAAGAATTCTGCCATCACCATCAGCCCCTGTGCCCTTCCGGGCCACCAGTCAATCTCACTGGTGGTCCACAGAGGACATACTCCTACTCAGAATTCAATAGAGTCCAAAGAAAACTCAAGCAAAGTTCTAAGGGTCAAAGGCCATACATCTGACGTCCTCTAAAATCATCCTATCACATGGGAGAGTTTCTTCACATCCAGCCCAAAGATAAGTAAACTTCATTTTTTGCACCTTACTATTCCTTTCTATATTAATCACTGTAGATTAACTTTTCCATACAGCCACCCCAAAAACATAAACAACTCCAGGGATTACACCACTCACCCTCACATATCACCAAGATACTAAATCATAAAAGTGCACTACCATACTAATCTTCAACCCCTGTCTACTTAACCTGACTTAACTGATGTACTAACAGCCTAATAGCCTCATGTAGGAAATAATGATAACAAAAGACAAACGTACCCAACTCCAAGGCAAGCACTACTAATAACTGCCCAAGTGTAATAATACCAACTAAATCAGTTCAGTGAAAAACACAGAAACTGAAAGGTCTTAAAAGTCAAAACAACAATGCCCAAGTCAAAGTGCAGATCCATGAGAAACAAGACCCAAGAAAACCAATCTCTTACCAACAGAATTAACCCCATAATGATGGATTCCAACCAGTACAAATTCACAGAAAATAGCCAAGAAAGCCAGACCCAAGATAACGACTTTCAAAGTATGATCATTACCATGATGAATACTATGAAAGAGGAAATCCAAGAGGAGTTAAACAACTGCATCAACCACTTTGAACAGGAACACAACAGGCACTTGGAAGAGTTGAGAAAAACAGTTCAAGAAACAGAAACAGGCATAGAGCAGTTAAAACAGTCTCAGGCAGAGTTTAAAACTGAACTAAAAGACAAATTATCTTCAACCCAAAACTCAACAGAGAGTCTTATCAGCAGAACAAATGAGGCAGAAAATAGAATTTCAGATCTTGAAGACAAAGTGGAAGAATTAACCAGCTCAATGGAAGAGATTGTTAAAGTCAAAAAGATACTGCAGAGGAACATTAAGGAGATATGGGACATCCTGAAGAAGCCTAACATGCGCATTCATGGAATACCAGAACAAGAATCCCAAAATACCACATCGGGGAAAATATTTCAATTCATCATAAATGAAAACTTCCCACAACTAAAGAATGAGAGGCCTATCCAAATACAAGAGGCATTTCGCACTCCAAACAGATATGACCAAAATAGAAAATCGTCACGGCAAATAATAGTCAAAACACTCCACATTCAAGACAAAGAAAAGGTGCTGAGAGCTTCAAGAGAAAAAAAGCAACTCACTTTTAAAGGTAAACCTATTAGAATAACAAATGACTACTCAATGGAAACAGTAAAAGCAAGAAGAGCTTGGAGAGACATACTTCAAGTATTAAATGAGCAAAAATGCCAACCCAGACTGATATACCCGGCAAAACTGTCTGTCATGATTGAGGGAGAAAGAAAAGTTTTCCAGCACAAAGACAATTTGAAGGGATACATGTCTACCAAACCACACCTTCAAAAAATGCTAGAAATAATACTCAAACTTGAAGAAAAAAACAAAAATATCCAAAAGGACAGAAGGGAAGTATAATACTACCAAAACATAAATGTCAAACAATATGCTTACAAAATCCACTAAACATAAAAAAGTCCAGAATTAAAAATAATTTCTCCATTATAACATTAAATGGCAATGGTATTAACTCACCGATCAAGAGACACAGATTACAAACTTGGATTAAAAACCACAACCCATCAATCTGCTGCCTTCAAGAAACTCATCTCACCACAAAAGAGAGGCACATCCTAACAAGGAAAGACTGGTCCAAAATTCTGCAAGCTAATGGAACCAGGAAACAGGCAGGGGTAGCAATTATGCTGTCAGACAAAGTGGACTTCAAACGAAAAAAAAATCATAAGAGACACAGATGGATACTACATTTTAGCCACAGGTACAATTCACCAGGAAGAATTCACAATATTGAACATATATGCACCTAATATGGGCACCTCCACATTCATTAAGAAAACCCTACACATCTAAAGCAAGAAATCAACCCCTAAACAATTTCAACACCACCCTCTCAACATGGGATAGATCAACACATCAAAAGATTAACAGAGGCACTTTAGAACTTAATCAAACCCTTAAAGAAATGGACCTTACAGATCTCTATTGAACTTTTCACGCACCAAAGAATACACATTTTTCTCAATAGCACATGAAACTTTCTATAAAATAAATCACATATTGGGCCACAAAATGAAACTCACATATACAGGAAAGTTGAAATTCTAGCCTGTGCCCTATCAGACCACCACGGCCTAAAGCTTGACATCCACAACACAACAAACAACAGAAAATACACTAACACCTGGAAACTTAACAATATGATGCTGAATGAGAACTGGATTTAGGAAGAAATTAAAAAGGAAATTCAAGATTTCCTGAAAGCAAACGATAATGAAAATACAACTTACCAAAACCTCTGGGACACAATGAAAGCTGTCCTAAAAGGGAAGTTCATAGCTCTTCATGCCTACATCAAAAAATGGAAATATGAGAAATAAATAACTTAATAATGAAGCTTAAAACCTTAGGGAAACTAGAGCAATCTGATCCCAAAAGCAGTAGAAGAGAGGAGATTAGCAAAATAAGGGGACAAATATCTGAAATTGAGATTAGGAAAATGATACAGAAAATAAACCAGATAAAAAGCTGGTTTTTAAAAAAAATCAATAAGATTGATACACCCCTAGCTAATTAACCAAAAGCAAGAGAGAGAAAACACAATTTAACAAAATTAGAAATGAATATGGAGTTCTCACTATTGATACCAAAGAAATCCAGATAATTATAACATCATATTTAAAAACTTATAGTCTGTGAAATTTGACAACACAAAAGAGATGGATGAATTCCTAAGTAAACACAATTTACCTAAATTGAATCAGGAAGTTGTGAATTATTTAAATAGTTCTATAAAATATGAGGAAATTGAGGAAGTAAATCTCGAATCTTCCAACCAAAAAATGTCCTGGACCAGATGGATTCAGCACAGAGTTCTACCAGACATTTAAGGAGTTAATAACACCAATACTCCTTAAATGTTCCATTAAATAGCAAAGGAAGGAACACTAACAAATTCCTTCTATGAAGCTAATATCATCTTAATCCCAAAACCTAATAAAGATACACTTAATAAAGAAAACTATAGGCCAATCACTCTGATGAACACAGATGCAAAGATTCTCAACAAAGTCTTAGCAAATCAGATTCAAAAACATATCAAAAAGATCATTCACAGAGATCAAGTAGGCTTTATCCCTGGCACACAAGGTTGGTTCAATATACGCAAATCAATAAATGTAATTCACCATATAAACCAGTCCTCAGCCCAAGACCACATGATACTCTTGATAGATGCAGAAAAAGCTTTTGACAAGATCCAACAGCCTTTTATGATCAAAACCCTAGAGACAGTTCGAATGGAAGGAACCTTTATCAATATAATAAAAGCTGTATACAAGCCAAAAGCAAGGATTATACTCAATGGGAAAAAACTGGAAGCATTCCTACTTCGATTAGGAACTAGACAAGGCTGTCCACGCTCAACACTTCTATTCAATATTGTTCTTGAAGTCTTAGCTGAAGCCATAAGACAAGAAAGGGACATAAAAGGGATTCAAATTGGCAAGGAAGAAGTCAAGCTATCCCTATTTACAGATGACATGATCTTATACCTGAGTGATCCCAAAAGCTTCACCAGGAAGCTCTGGAACTAATATAAAAGTTCAGCAGGGTGGCAGGATACAAAACAAATGTAGAAAAATCAGTGGCCTTCTTATATGCCCAGAAGGAAAGAAGTGAAAAAGCCCTGAGAGAAACAATCTCATTTAATACAGCCCCTTGAAAATGAAATATATTGGTATAAACCTAATAAAGGAAGTAAGAGACCTTTATAATGAAAACTTAAAACCCTAAAGAAAGAAATTGCAGAAGACACCAGAAGGTGGAAATACTTCCCATGTTCCTGGATTGGCAGAATCAATACCGTAAAAATGACCATCGTACCAAAGGCAATTTACAGATTCAATGCTATACTAATTAAAATCCCAAAGCAATTTTTTAAATAAGTTGACCAAACAATCTCAAAATTCATATGGAGGCACAAAAGACCCAGGGTAGCAAAAAAAAATCTTGAGTAACAAAAACACTGCTGGAGGTATCACCATACCAAACTTTAATCTATACTACAAATCCATAGTTGTAGAAAGAGTCTGGTACTGGCTCCAAAATAGACATACAGATCAATGGATAAGGGTTGAAGACCCAGATATAAGCCCACACAACTAGAGCCATTTGATTTTTGACAAAGGGCCTAAAGAATCCAATGGAAAAAGAACAGCATCTTCAACAAATGGTGCTGGCAAAACTAGATTTCCACATACAGAACATTAAAACTGAACTCGTATTTGACATCATGTACAAAAATTAATTCCAAATGATCAAGGACCTCGATATAAGGCCAGAGACTATAAAAACCATAGTTGAAAGGATAGAGTACTCCCTCAAGCTGATTGGGCTAGGCGAATAGTTCCTAAATGGACATCCAATAGCACAGTCACTACAACCAACACTCAACAGATGGGATCTCGTGAAATTAAAGAGCTTCTGTTCAGATAAAGAGATTGTAACCTGAGCACAAAGGCAACCCACATAATGGGAGAAAATCTTCACTAACCACATATCTGATAGAGCTCTATTATCCAGAGTGCACAAAGAACTTAGAAAACTAAACACCAAAGAAACAAATGGCCCAATTAAAAAATGGGCCCTGGAACTTAAAAGAAACTGTATCAGGGATGAAATTAAAATGTCTAACAAATATCTTAAAAAATGCTCCACGTCCTTATCCATCAGGGAAATGCAAATCAAAACTTCCCTGAGATATCATCTCACCCCAGTCAGGATGGCAAAAATCCACAATACAAACAACAATAAATGCTGGAGAGGATGTGGAGAGAGGGGAACTCTCCTACATTGCTGGTGGTTATGCAGGCTCATACAACCACTCTGGCGAGCCGTCTGGAGATTCTTAAAGAAATTAAAGATTGAAATGCCATATGACCCTGTGATTCCACTTTTGGGAATATTCCCCCACAGAGCAAAAATTCACCTTGATAGCAGAAGCACGACCATGTTCATAGCAGCACTGTTTACAATAGCAAAGTCATGGAATCAACCCAAATGTCCAACAGTTAATGAGTGGATAAGGAAAAGTGGTACATCTATACAATGGAATACTACTCAGCCATCAAAAATGATGAATTAATGGAATTTGCTGGGAAATGGATGGAATTAGAAGCAATTATATTGAGTGAAGTATCCCAGACACAGAAAATTAAGCACTGTATGCATTTCCTAATAAATGGCTCCTAGTTCCAAACCCCCTTAGAGACACTTAAGGATTAATCTCTGTAATACATACAGCAATTATAAAGATTATGAACAGGAGAGATGGGGTAGGAGGGCCACACCAGAAACAAGGAGAGAGGGGACCATGTTACAGCAGTGAAAATAGGCCACCATCAAGGACTGCAAGTAAGTAATGAGACATCTGGTTAAGTTCACAGACTTTCCTTCCTGATCATTTGCAACTGTTGGAGTATGATCTTGCCAGAAGGGGAGGGCATATAGTCTGACAGATAGAAAGTAACCATTTTGCAAATGGGTGATTGACCCATTCCTCACTGTGGTTTCCTACTTTTATTACATCTACCTTTGAATATACTCGTATAACAAGACTCTAGTAACAGCTTTTTATCTCTGGCCAGGGGTGACATTCAATACCCATCAGGATGGAGCCAAGGGCAATGCAGGAGCAGCAAAACTGAAAAAAAAATCAACAAAACCATAATCCAGAACATCACAGACTCTATATCAACCACCTGGAACTAGGCCAGCCTAAACTCTCCCCATCCTCAAGCTCAGGGAAATTTGCGTAACAGGGGGCAGTAGCTTAATGACATGCAAGATACTCCACTCACATTAGGAACAAAGCAATCATAATAGGACTTTGCATGCCCTGCGCAATGTCCAACACATTATTGACCTCACAAAGTCTAGCATGGGCTAAAAGCACTAGGATCCTTGAAGGCAAGGGATTGACAGCCACAGTAGTGTTCCTATGCTTAAGGGGGACACAGGAAAGGGCTCCTTGGAAATGCCACTGGGTCCTTGCACCTCATGGGAGAGGAGGACCCAGAGGAGAGTTTGGCATGCACATTAAAGGATGCTCTGTGGATGGGAGTGGGAGGCACTGGGAATATGGACGGAGGGGGAAAGGGAGGGGGTCAGAGAGGGGTGAGGGATGGAGGGAGGGAGGGTTCTGGTGTACCTGTTAAGTTTGTATGAGTGGAAAAAAAACAACAAAAAACAACTAAAGAAATGGAAAGTACAAAAAAAACCATTAAATGGAACTTTCTGTAAACCTGCTCACTTTATTGATTACAAAGCAAGTCTCAAGAAAAAAAAAGACAATTTCTTTTATCTTACTAAAAAATAAAGCATAATGAAATTAAAATTAACAAAAATAAAATATTAGAAACTACATATATCTTTGAAGATTGAACAACACACTTTTAAATAAACTCACTGTTATAAGCTATTAAGCTGTGGGAGGGAATTTTAAAAATGTTTAGAAATAAATGAAAATAGTAGAACAAACTACAAAATCTTCTGGAATATATCCAAGGCATTCCTTAAAAGAATGCTTTTAGCCATAAGTGCCTACATTGAAATAAAATTCCAAATAAGCTCAAATAAAAAAACTTAATAAATTACCTCAAGATTTACTAAACAAGATGTCAAACCCAAACCTAAAAACATACTAAAACTAAGGAAGAAAATAGAAATGAAATAGAGACTGAAGGATGAATATAAGAGAGAAGAGAATTGTTTTCTGAAAAGTTTTATCAGATTGAAAAACCCCTCATCAATCTACCAAAAGGGAAAAGAAGACCCAAATTATGAATATCAATGATAAAATTGGAGTTGAAAAGTCTTGTTGCAACAGACTCCAATGGAATCCAAAGGATCTCACTAAGGGATAATTTGAAAAATTAGATTCTAACAAGCTGAGAAATCTGAAGAAATGGATAAATTTCTAAAAGTATATGGTCTACCAAAACTGAATTCAGAAGATATAAGCAATTTAAGTGTAGCCAACATAAGCAATGAGATTTAAGAAGTAATAGTCTTCCGTCATAAAACAGCTTAAGATTGGATTAATTTTTTTTAAATTTTTTTTTATTATTATTTATTCAACTGTGCGCATGTGCGTGTGTGTGTGTGTGTGTGTGTGTGTGTGTCTGTGTGTCTGTGTGTCTGTGTGTGTGTAGAACCACGGACGAATTCGCGAACCACCATGGACACCTCCACCTCCTTCTGCCCCGGGATTCACAGGCTCCGCCCTACCAGGACCAGGAGCGCAGGCCGCCCCTGCTTCCGCTTGGCGTCTATACGTGGGATCTGGGATCCGAACTCAGGACCTTCCGCCTGCAAGGCGGAGGCTTAACCCCTGAGCCACCTCTCCAGCCCAAGATTGGATTAATTGACTGCTGAATTCTGTTAATCTTTTTAGGTTGCTCTAACAATCTTTCTCAAAACTCTACAAAACAAACATTAAAGAAGCACTCGTAAACCCATTTAATGAAATCAGTATTTGTTTGACACCAAAACCAGATAAGGATATATATAATAATAAAGGAGAAAGAAATTTACACAACCAATTCCTTGATGAACAATATCTATAAAAATAGAACTCAGGATACATAACATCCAGTTTATTTTGATTCTAGCAATATAAAGTTGCTTCAACATATTAAAATCAATAAATGTAATAAATAATGATAAATGTAAAGACTGAAGACAGATGATCATCTAAATAGTTGTAGAAAACGCATTTGATAAGTTCATGATGAAAAGATCCTGAAGAGACTGGGAATAGATGCAACATGTCCCAACATAATAAAAGTTAAGTATGTTAAATCCATAGTCAAGATTATAGTAAATAGGGAAATAGGGAGACTTTTTTCAGGCATGAGACAAATATACACACTTTCTACATTATTATTCAATATTTGAAGTCTTGCAGCAATAAGATTAAATAAAAATATAAATGAATAAAAACACAACAAGAAAAATTCAAACACCCAATTTCAGAAAATATACCTCTACACCTAAAAGATTTAAAGGCTGAACTAAAGAAGTATTTAGTACAGTTGCAGGATGCAAAAGAAAAATGAAATAGCAGCAGCTTTTCAATAAACCCAATAATTTGTTTAAAATAATTGAGGAGGAACGTCTCTTTCACAACAGCTCTAAAACCGTAAAGTACATGGGAAAAAAATAAAAATGAAGGTAAGGGAAGACACTGGCAAAAGATATTGAGGAAAGCGCTGAATATTGAAAAGACCTTCCATGCTCATGAATTAGCGGAGTTCATGTATGAAGATGGCTTTATTTCTCAAAGTGCTTAATATATTAATTCAACCCAAATTAAAATCCCATTAGATAATTTATGCAACTAGAAAAAAATCCAAAAATTCATGTAGAAACACAAAAGACCACAAATAACCACACTGATACATAAGAGAAATATACTATATTCCTTTACAGACATACTGAAGTTTATTGGTGCTCTATTTACAGTATCAGTTCAGATGTCTATCAACAGATGAATGGATAATAAAAATTTGGTTATATATATATGTATGTATGTATATGTATTGGATTTGTATTTAACTACAAAGAAAGTATAAATAATGAAAGTTTCAGGAAAACTGTATCTGGACATTATTACATTAAACAAGGTAACCTGGATGCAAAAAGACAAATAAAGCATATTTTTCTTCTTTTAATATCTCTTTTTCTCTCTCGGAGAAAATGCTACTGTGGGTAGAAGATTACAAGGACTGACAGGGGAATGGGGAAGAGAGGGATGGAGAATCAGTAGAAACGTCATAATGGAACCCAATATTTTGTATGCCACTTAAAAAATTACAAGGGTGTAAAAATTGATGGATGAGCCCTCTAATAAAGAAATAATTAAATCTCACATAGTTTTTCATAAGTTTATTAAATATCAAAATTATTGCTTTTTCCGTTTTGCCTTGAACGTCTATGAACATTTTAGGCTTCTTAGAATAAATGTTTCTTAGAACTGTTTGAGATGTACCATTAACTCAGTGAGTAAATTTTATTTTTTAGAAGTCACATGGCTGTTAATAGATCAGAACTAGTGAAGAATATGAAGCAAGTCCTGATCACATTCGGTGATTTTTCTCCTGGTAATTTCTTATCCCCAGTGCTGCACAGAGTCACGTTGCAGCCTGAAGCAAATCTTGTCTGTATTTAAATTTTTGATATTTTGTTCATCATGCGTTTATTTGCATAAATTTTAATTTAAAAATTGATTAAAATATTGTGTCTTGATTGCAGAATTTTTATTCTCATATTTTGGACTCACTAAAGTCCCTCTTTTATTGTATGCTCATCGTTGCACTGATTATCCCTTCAAGATTACATATACTTCTGTTCTGAGAATCCAAACCACTACATCATATTCGACAATGTATTATAAAATGATGAGTAAATCAAGTTTCCACAGCAAAACTCAACCTCCACTGACTCACGTCCTCAAATCTGAAGAGAGAAATTTGTTTACTATTCTTCACATTTTTATTATTGAGAGGAATGGAATGTTTCCAAATATTTGGTGCTCTATTAAAATAGAAATACCATGTGTTTTTTCATTTTATCTGAATAATCTGAAAACTTAATAAATTATAAGTGCCTCAAATCTTCAATTAGAAAATTCATACAAAGAAATAGTTGATTTTTAGCTTATATACACTGCTTCACTTGAAGAAAATATGTATTTGTTAACTCAGCGAATCTAACATAACATTTTGGTATATTATTTTCAAAACAGGAATGACTGTAAGTTAAGGAGCAAAAGTCAATTTTATATTAGTTGGATGATAGTTTGAAGAACATTAAGACTTCTGAGAGATTTGAATATACTAATGTTCTCAGACATACCTAAAAGCAATTATGGGATTCAGGATTTCTTACCACACCATATAGCTACAAAATGTGTGTGTGTGTGTGTGTGTGTGTGTGTGTGTGTGTGCACATTCATTGATGTGTATGTATTGTTAGTGAATGTGTGTGCGTGCTTGTGTGTATATGTGTTATTGAATGGTGTGTGTTATTGAATGGTGTGTGTGTGTGTGCATGTGTGTGTGTGTGACTATTCAAGGACGCTTTTGTGTAGACTGTCTCAATACAACTGTTTCACAGATAATCTTTGCAATGTGCATCTCTGAGAGACTACTCAAGCTTGGATTTTGTTTTATAGAAAGTGTTTTTCAGATGGCATGTAATTCAATGTTCAATTATACCACTTTTCTCTTCAGTAATGGCTCAGTAATTCTGAAGCTAAGCCAAGACTATTCTTGTGCATGAGAGAAATATTGAAAATTAATCAATTATTTTTTCAAGTGCTGATTTATAAGAATAGATTTTATTTTTCTGGTCAACATGCATACACTTTTCCGGTTGATTTTTTTTTATATAATTAACTCTTGGGCAGCTGCTCTCCAATTAATAATGGAGTTCTCCCTAATCGATTGTATTCAAAACAGATGTATATCTATCTCTACTGGTTCTAATACCTCGACCTGTTTAATTTGAAAGTAAATTTTAAAATTAAAATCCCCTTCTTATCATATCTCTATATGCCTATAAATACAATACAGCCCCTTTTATTTGATCATCACAGGCACCTGAAAAATCTTTTTATTACAGTTGTTCAAAAGAATTTTTTCTTGGTCCTCATATCTAAATATTAATTTGAAACAAATATTATGATCTGCTGAAAATTTAATAAAGTGTTTGAAGTTGATGTTCATGAAAATGAATTTGAAAATTTAGATAACTTCCAGGGAGATGTGTAAATCCGACTTCAACTGCAGAAAAGGATTAAACACTGACCACAATCTGCAATCATTATCTCAAACTCCCTTTATATCTCTTTTGTTTTAATTGTGGACATTTTGCTAACATGTCAAGGTATGTAATGATATGTTATCTTTCAAGACAACAAAAAAGACACCCACACAAGCATATCTTATGCTTCTAAGTGAGTGTGCAGAGAGAAGCACTCCATCTCTGGTTGCCTGGTTGCACACTTGAGTTGTGTTTCAATTTGAAGGGAATCTGCTCATCCTCAGAACCGTCTTTAACAGCGTTATTTTAGGAGTTTTTTATTTCTTCAAATCGAAATAGGTAATTGTTGTTTATAAAATATTGTGATGGCGCAGAGTCCCTAGTAACTGAAAACATCCCAGCGTTGGCTGCAAGGCATGAGAAGACAGCGACACAGCTCATTTCCTCAGCCGAGCTTTCTTTCCTGCCTTGTACAACACTTATTTCAAAGCACGCCACAGCTTAGAACTGTCGTGATCCCCATTAATATAAAATCATTGACCCCTGCTCCCGCTGGTGCGACTAAATTACATTCTGCTGCTCAGCGGCAGCCGCACATGGGGACCGCACTTTCAGTCTTAGCCAGGTGCCTTGATACCAGCACAGCCCCTCCCACGCCCAGGGTTTGCCTTTAATGAGGATTAGGCACCATCAAAGATCTAGGAGGACCCACTCCCAGGATGGAAGCCTTTCTAATGGCATCTCGGCTTATGCTAGGCAGTAATTTAGTGTCTCAGAGGAAGCAGAAGAGAGATTCATTTCTTGCCTCTAAGAAATTGCTAGAATGTGTGGTTTTGGGATTTATCCTGTCTCTGTCTCTCTTCATCTGTTCCTCCTTTCCAACACCAATACAAATTCATGAGCTCTGTATTTACTAATATCACAGTTTTATGAAACCTAAGTGTCTATTGTGGCTTAAAAATATCCCAAATTATAGGAGATAGGGAATGACTCTTGTACGTATTTTTTATATCATAGGTTATTAGCAGGAACAGATCTGCTCATAGTGCCAAACATCAAATTAATCTTTGTACTTAGGGTGGAAGAATAAGTTTTCTCAAAAAGTTTTGACCACTTCCCCTGAGATAAGTCTGTGTTCTAACTTGTGTGACATGGTCTCATTTTGAATCAACTGCTCACCTTTCAGAGGAGTCTTTTTACACAGCACACTGGAATACAGGGTAAAAGCCTTTTTCTCTATAGGGATTAATAATTTCCAGAAGGTTTTTTTTGTATGACTAAGCAATCATCCTTGCCTTGATTGTTGCAAAACAAGACGGTAGAGTCTGGTAGCAAAAGAAAGTAAGCAGTGAACACAGAAAGTTTACATAGACAAGCATTAAGTGCCTATCTTTCATGAGATGTCTCAGAAATGAAAAGAAATTAAAGATCATTTCCAAATATGGCATTATAATAAAGCATGATTATGTATGTGAATGTCCATATATATATTTATGTCATTATTTGTGGTATGTTTGAATATGGTTTGTACATAATAACTTCTTAACAAAAAAGTTAAAAAAATATTTTTATCATAAATTAAATATGAACTTTCAAGTTTTGTCTGTGGAAAAAACAATCCAATGCATTTGTTTCAAGAGAGAAGAAATTTATAAAGTGAATAAAAATGGCATGTTCCCTCCCAGAAAATTTGACTCCAAGGAGGGCAGAGAATGGCACTTTCTCAGTGAATTAGATGTCAAAATTTAAATGCTAGTATTGAAATACATTGTGGTGCAAAGTCAAGCCTTCATTCAGTGTACATACTCAAAGAAACTGGTCAGAAGTGCCGTGTGGGGTTGATTTTAATCAATACTGCACTGGTCACACTCACCACGTGTGGAGACAGTCTGATTTTCTACTCTGTGATTCCTATCAGAAAAAACAAATTAAGTTTTATGGCCGTAGGGAGCATCTACAGAGAGTTCTTAGTAAATGGAGAGGGGTTAAAGGGACTACGCTACTTAATTACAAAATGTATAAGTGATGTTTGTTGATAAAAATTCATTTTCAATAAAATTCACAAAAGCCAATTGTACTACATGGGGAAATGAGAAATTTCTTATGGTCATATTCATCTCTATACTGCATAACATGAATGATGCAAATAATAATGCTTTTCTGAATCATATTCCTTAGAATGGCTGTTTTCGGTTTTTTTAATTATGTCTCTTCTTAAAGTTTTAAGTGAGTCTCATGAAATTTAGTATATGGATGAACAACTTGCTTCTGAAAGCTGATACCCAAACACAGGGCTTTCTTTTCATAAGGGTTTCCTACCCCTAGTCACATGTCTGCTAATTTGGCCTTTCTCTTAATCTCCTAAGAACTTGCTGAACAGAAGTGAAACTATGTGCATGCTAATGGGCCGCACTCCTCAAACTCCCTCTCTCCCCTAGAGTGTCTGGTGTGCAGAGCTGAGCTGGAACAAAGATACACTAATTATTCCCCATTAATTTGTCTGCTTGAATGGTCCTAAATACCAGAGTGATTAATTAGCGCAAGGCAGCCGGGGCAGGATGTCACACCCTTCTCTGCGTTTAAGTGTCGCAAGGTTGTGCTCAAGTGTTGACAACAGCATATCTTTAATTTTCTCCAAGAAGAAAAGTTTAGTCAGTACAATTAATTTGAGCTTGGTTGGCTTGCAGGAATAAATGTAAGATGTAGACTGATATTACTGCTGCATAAGCCTTTTAATTTTTTTTTTTAAATTTTGAGTTCTTAGTGTACTGCAAAACTTTTTTGGAAACGGTGCTATTGACTGGCTGAATTTCTATAATTGTTTCAATTTGGCTTTACTTTGGGACATGTCATAGCAAAAAAATGTACATGTTTCATAAAAGAGAAATGATTATTCTTAATTGACTAAGATGGATATGAGCAAATGAGAGTCACAGACCAGGGACGGTGTTAGGTTTTTAATGTCCTTTTCATGCAACACAGCTGGTTCTCCTGGAATGAAAAACAGAACAACATGGTCAAGAATAACTTGAAAATGTTTAACTGCTCAAAAATATGAACCCATTTCTTCAAAAAAAACATGCTACATGACATTTTTCAGGCAGGATTTTGATGAAATTTTGAACCTGAAGAATAAGGTTTAGCCTAGATTCGTTTTCTAGTTTTCATATATGTAAATCAATTTGAAATAATAATAATAGCTACAAAAAAGTGCTGTTTAATGCTGTCATGGGCTCTCTTTCATTTTGCGCTCATTTATTTGTTAGAACATATTCCTAAAAATTAGTTTTGTTTTAAAATAATTATACAGTGTTTAGAGAAATGAATACAGCATAGCTGATGCTGCTTGTGATATTTTCCCCTGTTTTTAAGATTGAGCTGTAAGCATGGCTTCTAGAAGAGAAGCATAATACTACATAATTAGGCAGCAATGTGCTTCATTTGCTATGTTCTATGTCTTTGAGGCTACTGGAAATCTTAAGCTAATTCATTTTACTGTGGTGTGTAAAATCAGAGGGCACCATGAGACTCTCAGCCTGCCTGGTCTCACCATTCTTTCACAGTGTTTTCCAGTTCTATAAAGCCAAAAGGCTATTCAGGAGCAGGGCGTGAGCGCCAGGGGAGGGACAGCTCTCCTGTCCCATCTTCCTTATATTTCATTGTTCTGCTCTTGTCCCTGTGTTTCCCACACACCATCACTAGCCATGCTGTGCCTTGGCCCCACTGCCACTTCCATGACCTCCACCACATTATTCTCTCTTCCTTCTCTGTCTATAATTGAAGTTTTTGTTTAATGTTTCTCACACTGTGGATGACTTGACTCACAGTCACCCTGTCAGTTTAGGATGGTAAAAAAAAATTGCTAATTATTTGTTGGAATAAGTGTCAATGGAATGAATGATTTCTCAGTAATATTTTCCCCAACCCTATACTGAATCTTCTTGTCATATCTACATGTTTTCTCCTTCAGTGTCTCCATAGGTTTTCATGCCATGCATTAACTATTTATTGTAGCCTATGAATAGTATAGCAACAACTCTGGGCTGTTATTTCAGTTTTAATATTTAGCATTGAATCTGTAATTTCAGGTAAAGTCTTCAAGCAAAAACTTGCTTTACATTTTGAGTCTTTTCTGAAAAATAGGAATGTGAATATTGGCCCCATTTAAATGTATATAAAAAGGGGACATAGGCCTTCATTAACTTGTTTTGGAAGTTTGTTTATATAAATAAAGCAAAAGTGATTGGATTTTTTGGAATTTCATCGTTTACAAAATATTACAGTATCCAATCCCAAAAACACCCCAGCTTCTCATTTTGCTGTGAGAAGCTTCTTGTAAAATCTTGCCAGATGAGTCTGAACAACAGAAATAAAAAGATAATATGGTTACTGTTGTTTAAGGTTACTGTGATTGTATGTTGTTATCATTAGAGGTAGATTAATGAAACAATTATAAATCAAACAATAGAATCATTTAACCCATTTACATCCAGAATAGCAAAGGATACAAAGTTCTCAGGGAAGTTTATACTCAAGTAATAAGAAGTTTCATATTTTCTTCCCTTCATCAACAAATACATCCTAGAAATGGAATGGTGTTGAATCTCTAAGTGGGGATGTTTCTTCTACCGAGCTATCTCATTTTAATTTTGAGGGATGCTTGTATCTTTAAAAGAGAGAAAAAAAAAACACTAAAATGCTGTGATAGTGAAAGCTCACCATTCTCCATTCTCTCCTCCCTTGAATGTATACCTACTTCTCCAGACAAAGATGGAAACTAGTCTCTTTCTTCTAGAGTCTCCTTCTGACTTAATGACTTCCCTTATTCTGAGGAATACAGCTAAATGATATTTTAGGATTTCCATGACCTAGTCATATGAGCTTTGCAACATCTCTTAGATCTTTTGTTTATGATGCTTCCTGAAAGAATCTGCTGAGAAGTCTGAAACACATCTCATGTGAGCATTTTTGTCTGCAGCCCTGTCTGGGAAACCCTGTGACACCTAGCAATGTTGGCTCACCATGTTGAGTTTTCCAGTTCAAACAAATCTTCACATGTCACTAACCATCATTTCCTCACATCTATACTGATGAATACTAGGTGATGAGTGCTAGTCAGGCAGTCTACACCTAGAATTCCATTTTCCCCATGGCCAGAATATACAAATGTCTTTAGGTTCCGCTGGCCCGAGGCCAGTAATGCCAGAAGGAAAGCTGGTTTCTGGGCTGGTTTGGTGTCTTTTTATCTTTATATTAATTTGATCAGCACCACTGCATAGCGACTTGGCTGAAATTTAGAAACACCTATGTGCCATGTGGGGAACATCTGGACTGATCACTTCTGCATGTTTTACCTCAATTTCTGCCATATATTCAACAGAAAAAAATACCGTAGACTAGAAGCTGGAGGGTATACGTTTTCTAGGACAGCTGTTGCTGTAAAGGAGTTAAATCTTCTTTCTTGGCTCCATCCTAAGAATATATAATACCTCATGTTCCTTTGGTTGTCAGTATCATTCTACAAATTCCAGAGACAAGAACTAGACCTAGTGGAAGTTTTGTAGGACTGAATGTGTTATATTCTAGTCACTGAGTTAAAAAGCCTACCTGGGAAGCCTCTAATAATCTCAAAGACATTCCAATTTCCTGAATTGTTTTGAGAAGCTTCTAATAAAATCTGCCCACCTGAGTCCAGTGAACAAGTGTGAGAAATAATATATAGTTAGTGTTTGAGGTACTATGGTTAGATACTGTAGAGACAGAATAATGGAACAATGATAAAGTAAAACAATAGAATAATGCAAACAGTTCACATCCATAGTAGCACAGCAAGACAGTACTCACTGACAGAGTGAGTTTAGCTAGAATAATTGTTTTAGTCTTTCTTCTATCACTTGACTATTAGGAAATAATAATTTCATTTATTGTAGATAGTGAGCAATTTTGCAGTTTATTTTTCCATTGTTTTTTGAAATGCACACTAATAATTTATCCAAATGGATCAAAAACTTCAGTGTTAGGCCAGAAACTAAACAAACAAACAAATAACAACAAAAAAATGAACAACAACAACAACAACAAAATAAAAGCCCTAGAGAAAAGAATAGGTAATATACTTAAATTGATTGGACTTGGTCAGTGTCGGGACCCCAAATGCACAGGAAATAAGACCAACACTAAACAAGTGAGATATCATGACATTATAAAGCATCTGTTTGGTAAAAAATAGTAATAACCAAGCAAACAGACAACCCATGGAATGGGAAAAATATTCACTAATTGCATATCTGACAGAGTACTAATATCAAAAGTTCACAAAGAGCTAAAAATACCAAGGTGTTGAATAACTCGATTTAAAAATTTTTAAAAATTTAAAGGAAACTTTTCTCAGGAAAAAATTCAAATGTTTAACAATTATCTTAAAAAGATCTTTCACTTCCTTAGCCATTAGGGAAATGCAAATTGAAACCACCCTGTCAGAATGGCTAAATTCAGAAACACAAACAACAAATACTGGCAAGGATGTGGAGAAAAGGGAACCCTCATACACTGCTGATAGGAATGCCAATTTGTACAACCCTTTAGGAGATCAATACAGAGGTTTACAAAAATTAAAAATTGAAGTACCATGTGACCCAGCTATACTATGCCTGAGAATACACTTAAAGAATGCTACATCTTATTATAGCGACACATGTACATCCGTGTTCATTGAAACTCTACTTATAATATCAAAGAAATGGATTCAAGCTATATGTCCAACAGTAGATGAATATATAATGAAAGTGTCATGTATATGTATATATGTATATATACACACATGCATACACACAATGGGATGTTATTTAACTGTCAAGAAAAATTAATTAATGAAATTTCCTGGCGAATGGATGAAGATGGGAGATATTATATGAATGAAGCATCTCACACACACAAAGACAGATGCTTCATCTTCTCCTTTATAAATGAACTAACATTAAACCCTTAAAACTGACATACACAAAGGGAAACTGCTATAATATATACAAAGTGCAAAGGAATGTAAGTGGAAGGGTAGAGAGGAGATCTCAAAGGGGTGGAGAGAGAAGAACACAAATAGATTAATAAAGCTACTATAGAAGAAATATCTTGAAGGGAGGGAAGTAAGTGAATAGGTGTTAGTAAGGAATAAGGGAGGGAAAACAAGACAAGTGGCTTGAGAAAAGAGAGGGATCAAGGGCCTTACCTAGTTACAAATGCTATAACTACTACAACTCTTGTAAGAAGAATCCAAGGGAGCAAGAGCGACCCGTGGGTAGGCAATTGCTCTCTAAATGAGTTCAAAACTCCATCTTATTGTCAAAGAACTCATGTTGGATACTTTAACCCTATCCAAATAACCTTAGAAGGGAAGAAAATAAACACTAGACAGGAAAAGATGTCTTAATGTAAACTATAAAAACTTGATAATAAGCCACCCTCTGAACACTTCTCATTTTACCTTTAGATAAGAAAATCTCTCAGAACTCAACAAAGATACACTCTACTACAATGAAAGACCAGAGAGGCAAAAAAACCACAACTGGCCAGAGTGTAGAGTATCTGCAATCCTGGAATGCTCAACCCTATCCAGTCCATGAAAATCTTCCTCACACCAAAGCTCAAGGAACCTTGCAGAAGAGTTGTCAGTAAAACTGCAAGAGCTTAAAAGTAGGAGACTGTACTTTTGACCAAAACACTGAGGACATGACAGGGCTACTGTACCCATGAGCTCACTGAAATGAGAACTTCTACGACCAGATCTGCCTGATAGTTGACATACCAACATTCTCCCATAGACTATTGAGGATCTCAGAAGAAACAATTCTATTGAGAAAATGTCTCTGGGGCAGTACTGGGTAAGAAAAGGGGAACTTCCACTCTTCATACTTTGCCCACTGAAGATCCACATTTACTACAACAAATATCTGACTCCCTTACCAACACAGGCACCCCGAGGGAGCCCTGTGATTCACATGCAGAGAGACAAGAAGGTGGGTGGGACATGGCTTGATTGAAGAAGGAAAGGAAGGGTGGAAAAAGAGGAAGATAGTGGGGGAGGGTTTCAAGGCAATGATCTAAACCCACTTTGTTCATATATGAAAATTTCTGAACAATAACAACAAAAGAATTGTGTCAGAAAAAAACGTTTTACATTTAAATAAACTAAGGCTGAAATTGACAATTAGACCTAATATTTCATCTTAATTTTAATTAGCATGTATTGATTGCATATATTAATCAACTAGTATTTAGTACAAATCTATATAAGACCATGACTAGACACAACCTCCTTTTTCTTCCTCAATTATATACATACCTATTCTTATTCCCATTATTACTGTTGTATAATATCAATTGAGCATTTTAGCTCCCCCATAGGAAGAAGAACCTGTACTATTTGCATTTCTGTCTGTGGTTTGTTTCATGCAGTGTAATGCTCTCCAATTTCATCTATTTCATTGTTTCAATCACTTAGTGCAATGTCACACACATCGGCAGCTATTTCATTATTTTCAGACTGACAAAATTAATTCTTCTTTAGCATTCACTAATACTCAAATGTGTATACATGCCACGTTTTCTTTTTATCCATTAACAGGTCGATGGATATCTATGGTGATTCCATAACAGTAATTATTAATAGGGCTAAAATAAACATACATATTTTGTAATCTCTTTGATTTGTTAATTATGTTAGCTTTATAAAAGTTTTAGAAACTTCCAAAATACTCTGTGTAAGGGGAAAAAATCTCATTTACATTGTCACTAATTTAGTATCTGAAAAAAATGTCTTTTTCTCCATATTCTTGTTAGAAATTTGTTGCTGCTACTTATTGATAATAACTATCCTAACTAGGATGAAAGGATGTATCATTATAGTTTTGATTTACATTTTCCATTGGCCAAAAAAGAATTACACTATGTCGAAATGCTTTCCAGTAACATAGATATATTCAGTAGTTTGAAAAGACAGTCTGTATAATAGACAAATATATTTTTCAACAATTTCTCCCAAGAAAGATTTGTATTAGAATATGTAAAGAACTCAAAAAAATTTAACAAAAGTAACAGCAAATAATTATGTAATGATGACTATGTCTGTAATTTAAAATATGTATGATGATCATAAGTCTGATAATTCTTTATATCTACCTGGATAACACAGTGAGACCCTGCCTAAAATTAGTAAGTAATTATATAAGTTAAAACTGAACAGCAAAACAATATGAATATGCATATCCTTCAAGAAGATCCACAGGTGGCCCACAAAAGCTCATTTTCATAGATCATTTTAAATCACATAAAGAACTGAAACAAGATACCACGTTCTGAGTATTGATTCTTTGCTCTTAACTCTGCTTCCTAGGCACAAAACTTCTCTGAGGAAGGGTTTTAGTTTCATCAGCTTTTGCTAAGTACAGAGTGGGAATAGAAAAGAAAACAATTATCATTGGCCAGTATTACAATGATAGAATGATTCACAAGGAATTTTTGCATTAAATTATCATCATAGTTATCTTATAACTCTTAATGTTCAAAGTACTTCAGCATATCTGTAATCTAATGTTCTTCATAATAGCATTGGTCACACAAATCATATCTTTCTAGAGATGGGTAGATGATTGTCTAGTTTAATTGATAGGCTTGGTTTCTTCAAAAACTAAGCATTTGTCTTTTGCCGTTGGCCTCTTTTGACAGTTCCATCTGTTTCTTCCTTTGTAAAATCACTTTTGCAAGCGTGTTCACTACTGTCACTAAAGTTATAAAACTCAGTGTAGGAATTTCTTGTCTAAACAACCTGTTCCAATGGTTCAAAAAAATGGAAGCAGATTAAAATGGAGTATGTACAGTGTGTAGATACCTAGAAGATTGTAATATCTAAATTCTGAAAATACTCTGCATAATTCACTTCAGTGAGCACTTGTCTAGTTAGAGCCAGAACATGTCAGGAAAGGAGAAAAGAAATTAAAGCAAACCTTAGTGGAGCTTAGCAGCTTTTTTAAAAATAACAATTTCTCCAAGAATAACCAAATAATTCAGTAACTAATATTCAGAAAATTCCTTTTCTGTGTTTCCACAGAAGACATGAAATACTATGTCATTCTAACAGAGAGCACTATGGTATGGAAATGGTTTGTCCTATAAATGTTGATAAGAGTTTGTTCTTCACTGAAATCTTTTTAGGAGATGGGCCCTACAAAAAAAGTTTAGCCTTGGAAGGAAGAGGCCAGGGATTCCCCACAAGAAGCTGATTATTTAGACTAGCTTTGTCTGCAAGCTCTGGGTTTGATTAGAAACCAAGCTCTAAAGAGTATAAGGTGGAAGAAGATCTGAGGGTGATTCTTGATATCAATCTTTGTCCTCCATGCATATATATGTACATGAGTTCACACACATGCAAACATGCACATTCACACACATTTATCCCCTGAAATACACACATATACATGAAAATAGAAACAAAAAAAAAGGAGATAGGCACTCTGATGAGTTGGAGACATTCCTTGGAAAGGACTATGGAATGTGGGCTCTGTCTTTGGCTTGCTGTTTAGGAATATTCCAACCATATGCAACAGAGAATCTGTCAGGTCTTGAACTTTGCAGGCCCAGAGAGCTAAATAATCATTTTTCTTTAGCTTGCCAGAGAAATTTTAACACTAAAAGATAATGGCCTAAAACAGAGGATAATTATAAAAGTCATTTATTTTCATTTGTATACTGAAAGAACTTCTGAACAATGTTTAATGTCTACTGTTATGTTAAAAGTAATGTTCCTGAACCTTGGATTTTATCTTCAGTAGGAAAGATATGAACTTTAAGCTTCAAAGGAGAGATTCTAAAACAACAGTCCAAGTTCTCATATCAGGCAGTTGAAGGAAATCACTTGAATACTCTCAGAAGTGTAACCTTTAGGTCTGATAACCCAAGCCTGTTCTCAGCAGCCACCAGACATGGAGTTGCCAAGTTTTAAGCTTTCTGACTTCAGTTTACTGGTAGACTGTGGGATGCTCTGTTTTTCTTTCACAGTTTGGAGTGCATGTGACTACATTACAGTCCTATAGATAGATGTTTTGCTTTAAAACTCTGAGATTTGCAAACTTAATAGATGTTTAAAGCATGGTTTATTCAAAACATAACATTCTATGGATCTCACCTTAATGAAACTATCCCTTTAATAAAAATTAAACAAAACGACATAAATATTGTCATGTATATTATACATATAAAATAAAGAAAAATTAAACAAAGCTTTGCATTGAAAAATTTGTTTTGCTTATATATGCTCTAATATTTTCTATAAGTTTTAAATACTGTTATGCTGTTCAGTTACTTCCTATCTGCTACTGTTACATTTTTAATAATCTTTGAAAGTTAGAAAGCACATAAAATTATATGTGTACCTGAAAAATACATGTGCAACTAGGAAACACTGCATTTTGCAATTACTGAAAGATCTAATTCTAAGAATTTAAACAAGTGTAATAAAAACATTTTGCTACCAAACAAATGGTCACTGGGGCAATTGATCATGTCTTAGATTCCATTATATTTAGCTAAGGTCATGAATTTTTCTCTCAGTGGACACTGAGCAAGTTGATGAAGACATCATCTTTTTTACCATGTCATGTTAAATCATGCTGATTCCTGAAACCAGGTTCTCATGAACTCTGTGATCAATATATTGGTGTTGTTCAATGTTTTGCTTATACTTCAGATTGGCTGAATTTATTAGGCTATCGAATCTTTAACAATGATAAATATTTATCATTAGTTTACTTATTGGAAGCATTAACACATAACTTATTGCTCCCTTCCACACAAATATCCAGACCTTCATGTCCTTGACACGGGATTTAAACATAAGAATTATGTATTACTTTTATCTGTCCTTCATAGACCTGCAACACTGTTTTGCAAAAATGAATTGCCGAGAGAGCTTAAGTTACCAAAAGAAAAATGTGTTGAACAAACCGGGACTATGGCCTTTCCCTCAATTAATGTTTTCTAAACATCAAAATCCCAGACTGGATGTTTGTGGCAGCACATTTGAAAACCCTGAAGTGCTTGTGCACGGAATGGAATTGGTCTGCTTGCTTTCTCTGTCTCTTGTTTCTGCTCACATGCAAAGCTCTGACTATTCAGCTACTGAGTGAAAATTTAAATTTCAAAGATAATGAATTTAAAAGTGGGTGTTTTATTAAGTTCAGTAATAAACAAGTAAGAGTTACATTATCCTGTGACAAAACTTCTCTGCCAACTCTGGGCCCTTGTGTTCCCAGATGAAAAAGCAAATGGAAGTGTTCAATGAAGAATGTGCGAGGCTGCACAATGGAACAGTCCTTACATTTTACATCAAGCTACATCAGGGTCATGGGAGGTGTTTTATTAGCACAGTCAACAATAATACCGTGATTTTTATTAGGAAGAAAAGATAGTGAGAGACTACTAATTATTTTTCAGCCCGAGGGGCATTTTTTCTTGAAATGACTGTTAATTTGATCGTTGTCGTGCAGTTCACAGATTTACATGAACTTATTTCACGGTGACACATGGTTAAGAACCAGACTAAGATTGTTGCTTTATTAATGGTTTTCAGTAAATGTATTCAAAAGTGCTAACTGTGTGGGTGTATGTATGATATTGATAGCACTTGGAAGGTTGAATCCTTTTGGAAGTAGCTAGCCTGAAGCCCTTTTCACATGCTATTTTCTTTGTTCATGCAGGGAGATGTTAAGCTCACAAGAATGAAATAAAATCACAGTGAAATACTAATGGTGTTGTCTCAGATATTACCAATGTGGCTTTTCTAGACATGTTTCCTGCACCACCCCAGATGAAGAAGTCTTGAAGATATGAAAAAGCCAGTGGTTTTTCTGAACAGTGGTTTTAGCATAATCAACAAAATTCTGATGACCATTTTTACTGTTAAGTTTAATTCAATAGGAATAGTATAGACCATGACTAACATGAGAACAATTCTTTCTGCTTGTATTTTTAAAAATTTACTGCTATTTACCTTTTATTGCATGCATTTTTACTTAATTGAGAGGCAAATATTTATATTATAGACTTTATATCATATTAATTGCCATTGTAAACATGATAGACAGTGAGTTTCATCAATGTCATCTTAAGATTTCAGGATATTCTCATGCCTTGACACTTTAGAGTACTCACATCATCTTTTAATGGTGAAATAAGTTTTCAAAGGGGGCAAAAGCTTGGCTGGAGAAATGGCTCAGGGGTTAAATGTTTGCCTAGCAAGGAAAACATCTGGGTTCAGATCACTCCCAGGTAAAAGCACCAAGCAGAAATGGCAGCTACTTGAACTTCTATACTAGAAGGCAGAGACTGGGAAACCTCAAAAAGGAAGTACAGTAATTCCGGATGATTCCAGAAGTCACATTTGGGCCTCCCCAGGCATACATAGTGCTCTCTTCTACATACGGACATACCTACACATACTCACATACACACCCACATCTATGCAAATACAAAAAAATGGGGGAGGGGTAAAAGCGTCACAGAACTAGTCATAGTTGTCCTTCAAGTTGTTCGTTTAAAACTGAGGTATTTAAAATGATTTACTATTTTTGAAATAAAAATATTGAAGCAGAAACCAGAATATTTAGCTGTTTTCTAGCTACAAAAATATTAAAGGGAAAAACTCATGTTCTTAAGATTTTAAATGAGTTAGCACTATAAATGTGATTAACAAATTATATTTTGTATCAATGTTCTAAATTATCATTATGGGGTGAACTGTATGTTAATATGTAATTGATATAATGATTTTTCTATCTTAATATATGTTGTTATAATGATTTCTCTTCTATTGCTGTGATAATACTGCAACCTGAGCAACTTAAAGTAGAAATCATTTATTATTTTGGCTTACAGTGTCAGAAAGCTGTAGAAGGAGAGACAGTCCATCGAAATGGGAAACACGTCAGCAAACAAAGAAATCATAGTAATAGGACAGGAGTCCTCTGATACATTTATTTCATATTCATGAACCAGAAAGAGGTAAAGAGCAGGAAGTGGGATTGAATTATCAAACCTTAAGTCTGACTAGAAATGATGTACTTTCTCTAGAAAACTCCATCTATAAAGGTCCCACAATCTTCCCAGAATATCTGGGTAACAAGTGTCCAAATTCATAAGCAAGTGGAGAGGGAACATTTCACATTCAAACTGTGACAAATGGATATAAAAACAACCAATAATTTTCCAATAAATGAAGAAAGAATATCACAGTATCTGATCATTATACCTAGGTCCGAGCATTATGATGAGATCTGTTTGGAGTTGGCTTGGGCCAAAAAATTAATATTTTTTTCTACAAATGTAATATACATATTTGGACTGCTGTGTGAAATTGAATTTTCTTCTTAAATTGGGGAATATTCCTACATTAATGAGATCACATTTTCTTGGGTATGTTAGACCTCTTTAAAAGCAAGTTATCAGGATTATTTTGTAATGTTTGAAATTTACTTTGTCAGAACTCAAAAAACATGCTGAAAGATATTTGAGACCTAAAGAATCCTTTAAGAGCATCTGATCCATCTGTCGTATTGTTAACAGAACTGGTGATTGTGTGCTTATTTTGTTATTGTACTTTCCCACAAATGACCATCAAAAATGTCACAATTGTATATTGTAGCAAGAGTCTGATCAAAACAGGAATGACCTGTTGGTACTTATAGGCAATAACAGCTTCCTTGAAGGTAGATTAAAACAGTTTGATTACAGAGTTCCTGAACCTACCAGTGGACTACATCTGGCCAAAGACAATTCCACATTTGTAATGTACTGTGAAACAGAAGGAATTGGGACTTGGATAATCTCACAATCATCTTAGAAATTTCACAGTCAAAGAGATGATTAAACTGTAAG
Source organism: Typhlomys cinereus (assembly GCA_023101885.1). Classification (NCBI taxonomy): domain Eukaryota; kingdom Metazoa; phylum Chordata; class Mammalia; order Rodentia; family Platacanthomyidae; genus Typhlomys; species Typhlomys cinereus. The sequence continues at coordinate 2,564,249 of JALPQD010000284.1, forward strand.
GGTCAGCTGAAGATTTTGCTGAAGATAAATGACAGAGAAAAGTTTGTATCATATAGTCAGTGAACAAACAGAATAAAAAGGAATTATGTTTGATAATTATGTTTGAAAAAGTAATCTATCCCATCATTGGTGCTAGAAACTGTTCAGGATCACCTGTCACAAGCAAGCTCTATTTTGAAAGAAGAATAACTATAGTTCAAATGTATAAATTAATAAAAAATCAAAGCCACAATTCAAGCTTTATTGAGAGAATGAAAACCATCACATTAGACATTGCATGGCATCTATATGCCTTGTAACTTGACTTTCATTAGATCTACATATGTGAGTTATTAAGAACAATTATGAAGACCATGAAAACTTTGACTTTTCATTTGCAGAGAAGAGTTTCCCACAAGAATTAAAGAAATTGACATTGCCTAAAGTATTTTCATCTGATGAGGGTACCTCATTCAGTTGTTCATGAATGAATATTTCACCTTCCAATATCACTGTAGGTCTTCCTTTTGAAACTTCTTTCAATCCCCTAAGACTTCTGAGAAGTAAATGATAATCCTTTCTCAAAATTCACTTACAAGATGCTTATATCTTGAATATCAAGAAGACTAATAGCCAGTAGTTAAAAGCAGTGCAGCAGTTTGCTTGCATGGTTGCTGATAAAATCATGATGAAAGGACTTAAGGGAACAAGGGTTTTTATTTTTGGCTTACAAATATCTGGTTATAGTTCCTTCTCCAGCTTGACAGGAAAGTCTACATCAATAGCAAGGGCCAAGAAAACTGGCCACACAAAATTCACAGGACTGCTGAGAAGGACAATCCTCACTTGCTAGACCAGAATGCTTGGCCAAGTATACTGAAGGTTGCCAACTTCCTAAACGAGATCCTTCCATCTTATTTACCTGCCCAGATTCTAGTCTTACTTCTTGTCTTATCATCCATGGACTGAGTCTTCCTCACCAACTAGATAACATCCTGCAGGCTTGCTGATGGCCTAAAATAAGCAGTAATTCTTTACAAATGTGCCCTAAGCCATATCTCAACTGTATCTAATTACAACAGGTAGGAAGTATGTCTTAATGGTAGAGAACTTGCCAGACATATATGAAGTCCCTAGTTTAATTCATGTTCAGAGGAAAAAAATATGGAGAGAAGTAAGCAAGAGAGGGAGTTTGGGAGGAAAGGAAAAAAGGAAAGGAGGCAGGAAAAGAATAAGGAGGCAGGGACTGAGGGAAAGGGGAAGGAAGGAAGGGAGGAGGAAAAGGAGAAGAAAATAATTTATTCTATATCTTGTGCTGAAAAAGTTACATACATTGTCACAGTTTATGACAGATAATCAAAGGGCAAAAGAATGAATGTTAAAAATATGAAACTTGAATAACTTCAGTGTTCTAGTTTTTAGTATTTCAACCAGCACAGTTTCACTTGCAGTGCATGCAAACAGGCAAAACTGCTGTGAGAAACTTTCTTCTGAAGACTTGTTTGGCTGTTAATGCTATTATTCTCTTGTACATAGATTTGCAGACAGAGTAGCCTATGTACATCAAAGAGCAAGATCCATTGATTAAAAAAACAGAAAACAAGGAGGTACTGAAGCATTCACGACTGCAAACGTCTTCTCCAGAAATGACCACCTTCCTGATGACAAGGCTAAAATTTAAGAACCAAAATCTGTGCTTGGGAAAAATATGTCCATCACAATGTAGATTAAGAAATCTATGGTAACACATCATTTCACCTTAAACTCAGTCTGTCTACATATTTGTCTCTGCTTTGCCTTGTGACATTTTAATATCAATGGCTCTTTATCATAATACACATGTACTATGAGTGTATACTTTATGTATGAACCAGTGCATGTGTATAATACGCATATGCTACATGCAAATGTTATGCATATGAATGTATATAGTATGAACTATGTATGTGTATAATGTTCACATGCTATATGCATATAGTGAGCATGTAATATATATGTACATAATGTTCATGCTATATGCATATATAAGCATATATGCATGAGCTATATATTCACAAACTGTGCCTGTACTATGCATATACATACTAGGCATGTATTGTATATACTCATGCTGAGAATGTACTGCATATATACATATATATATGTGTGTATTATATTATGTGTGTATGCATACTATACATGTGTTATTGATGTACTATGCCTGAAATGCACCTGCTACTGATTGGATACTTCTTCAGATATATGAGTCCATTTGATGTGACAACAAAACCAGAAGTTTTCTTTTCTGTGCACATTAAGGCTAATTCCTTGGTAAACTCATTTACCTAGTAGCAAGCTTTCTAGAAACAAACAATAGCTTTTTAGTATTAATATTCAGAAAAGATGTTAATTATAAATTTACTGGCTGACAAAGTATTCGATTTTTAAATATACTTGATAATCTCAGTCAGTACTTCATGCCTATGCACATTGAACAACCAACATGAAAATGTTTATTAACAATAAATGGATAACAAAATTGAAGGTAATTGTGATTATATTTTCTAGTTGCAAAGGTTCTGCTTTCAAGTCATACACAGAAGAGCCACATGATTCTCAGGCACTGTGGTATCATTTCATATATATGTTTTCTCCTTGGTTTATCAATTCTTTCTGAAGACTTGCACTATAACCTCAATAGAAATGGCTAGTATTTGACTGGTAGTGTTATCTCACTCTAAGATGTCTTGTCATTTGGTATTTTGTACAGTGAAAACACTTTTGTATGGAAGAAATTACTTTGTTGTTTATTTCTATTGAAGTCTTAGAATTACTCCTATCTACCAGAATTCCTTCCTCAAATGTATTGTACTTTATTCATTCTATTAACTGCTACAAACTAAACCAGATACTGAAATTTATTCACTGATAGCCCATATCATAGAACACAATTTTAAAGTTCATTATTTATTATAATAGGAATTCATAATTGAAAATCAATGCATTAAGTAATAGATATATAATATTATTTTATTCATTCTCTAATAGCTATTGTATTATATGATAGCATGATAGTATTGGATAAAACTATGCAAAATTGAATATTTGACAATGCCAATAATATGCATAAAGATTTAGTTCTGTGGAGCTTATGATAAACAATAACTGATAACATTTTGTACGACTAAATTCTGGAAAACTTTACTCTTTAAATCTCAAGCTTCCTCAGATAATTAGCCTAATATACCTTCTAGACTTTTATAGAAGAAAAAATAAAATAAACAAGTTAAAATAATTTAAAACTCAATATGTTTCTTATAAACTAACATTACTCTTATGAAGTAATTTAAAAGATGTTATTATATAGATATGCAGTGTTCTGGGCACAAAATTTTATTTCATAATTATTTATGACATAAATTTTTATTGGATTTCATTGATACCTTTTGTATATTATTGAATTTATTCCTCCATAATGCTGTGAAAGAATTTCATAGTCCTCATTGTATGAGTGAAGAGGCCAGAGAGCAGTTAGAACATGTCAAAGCCAGATTGAAGCCCTGATTGAGAGACTAAAACTTCCAACACCACCAAAAAACATACCGTCGTTCCTGACTCTGGAGACCTGGAGTGTGACAGCAGTCAGGACAGAGAATAAGACTCAAACACGAAGTGTTCTCCTAAGGCAATGAGTAGTCGTAGATGACAGTGGTTTCCCGTGCTGTTAGAGAAATAATCTACCAACTGTATCTAAGTGATGAAGTCTACACTGTAAAAATAGACTAAAAGAGAAGACAGAAATGGATACAAATATAAGTATACATTAACTGTATCCTTATGCAACTTATTTTAAAAGCCCTTCAAGAACCATATAAATTACCATTGTCTCATGAATAAGGAAACTCAGGCACAGTGATCACTAGAAATCCTGGCACTAGGGAACAGAGTCATAAGAGCAGACTTGAAAACTTACCAGGATGATATGGCTTCATAATGAAGGTTGCTCCTGTTGCCTGAACACCACACAAACAAAAGCTATCGCATCATGGATAAAATAAAAATGTGACAAAAACTCCTGTTGCACACTAGTATCCAAATCACTGAAAATTTCGCATGTTCCCAAATGTTGTGAACTTCCTTTGTAAACAAAGTGAACTAAGACTTGGCCATTTCAGTTGAAATGGTTGGCATGTGATTTAATATCTTCATAGTTTGAGGAAAGATAAAGCAGTTCATTGTGAAAGGCATAAAAATTAAGAAACTGAATTTCATTGAAAAGTTTTACATATCCTCGTCTCTTGTGACCTTTCCGAGCTTTCCTTCTGGTCTGGATATAGTGAAAAAATAGCAAAGACTTTCGGAAAGCAGGTGATATTCCTTTAAGAATGAGATGCTACGGGAATCACTAGCAACTTTACTGTTTGTTATTGCATCAATTCAGAAGAAAGAATTTCAGCTACTGTGTGCTGTGAATTCACAAGGTATTCATTGTCCAGAGCACAGATAGGAATGTATAAAAGCCATCTTTGCCTCTAAACAGACTAGAAACCATAGTTTATAACATTTCAATTGAGGATAGAGAACATGGGCTCCATGCAATCTGCCAGATCATTATAACACTTGTCTGTGAATAAATAGATGTAGGAAACTTTGCATTAGATTTTGTTTGGCTCCCTTTCCTTTTCCTACAGAGAACCACAGAAGGTTGGCTCTGCTAACCCGATAGGAGAGGATACTTTGTGTGGTCAGAAGCATGTTGTGGAGAAAACTGGGAGGGTCTCGGAGACACTTGAACATACTGCAAACGTTGTGAGGAGGGACCTCGAACTCATATGTTGTTAAAGATTTCAGTCAGGGATGCCTGAGGTGAAGATTACAGCAATTTTAAAAGTCTGACATATTTTACAGCTGATAACAGTATCAACATGACCTGAAGTCTCCCTCCTTCTCCCTATTTCTGCCTCCCAATAAAGATGGCAGTACCGTTCAATATGAACTATTACCCATTATGAGGATTTTTATGAATTAAACCAATTTATCTTTTAAAAATCCATTTATTTCTTCTCTCTCTGTGAGCAACATATACAATGGAGCAGACCCACTATATTTGTCAAAGTTATTAGAGCCCCAGGTTTTTAATTACTGGTGTGAACCTCATGACCCTTCTGGTAAAATGTAGAATGCATACTGAAAGAAAAGAAGCACAAAAAAAGAAATAATAGATTATGCAATATACAAATAGGATTATCAGGGATGCATTCTCATTTAGGGTAACATTTAATTCAGCAGCTGTTGCTTTGGGTTCCATATCTGTTTATTTTGTATTGTGGGATTTATTTTCCAATGTTATCAACCAATTAAAAATGAAATCTTAGATGACACTTTTTTAACAAAATTAAAGCGATGAACAGAAGTTTGCATTCATGCATAAAAAGATTGAGTGTTTGTAAGTAAAAAAAAACTTTACCATGTAATAAATGGTATAAATACATTTTCCTTAGAATAAAATTTTATTTGCAAAGAGATCTTTTACCTGACATAAGTCAGTTTTGCAACTACTACAATCACATAATATTGGATTCATGCAAAATTATACTCCACAAAAAATAATATATTTATTATTTTGTAGACAAGGGATTTGTTCTGTTGCTCTGTCTTAGCATTTTAGAATAAGAAGAGAACCCAAAATCACAAGGAAGTCCCTATTATCAAAATGAACACAATCTAAGAATATGCTAGAGTATGCCTGTGTATAGTTATCTTAGGTTCTGTTGAGTATGTCAGGCCTCTGGTGGATGCAAATTGCATTTCTACTTGTAATATCTACTTGTTTGCCACCACTAAGAGAAGAAGTCTGTCTTATTATTTCATTTAAGTCACATCTTCTTATTATCCTAAAATTCACCTGTAAAATATTTCTATTTATCTTAACATATATCCAAAGAGTCATTAAAGGGTGGAAACTCCTGGAGTTGGGAAGAAGTTCATTATGTCCTAAAAAAGAAATTTACTGATCTTCACCCACTCCATTATAGTTCTGAAAAATTCATATTTCTTAAAGGCAGGATTTGTAAAATAATTTAAAGAATTAATACATTTATGTATAATAAAAATGTCAATATTCCACCCTACCATGATTCTATTTGTTCATCTCTTAATTCTACTTTTGCTTTTCAATCTGTCTCAAATTCTGCTATCAGTACTTTCTTTTCACATCTCTTTTTTGTGCCCTTAATACCAGGAAAAATATTAAGCGGCCCTTAGAAATTACATCACCCATCAGTGTGATTAACACCAATTTTTCCATGTTGTCTAACAAGAGTGATGGGCAAAGCTATATATGTTAAAACCACCCATAAGCATATACAGTTAATTCTTGTAACCAAAAACTTTAATTCATAAAATACCTGTACAAAGAATGAAATGCAACTTTGTAATTATTTACATAGAAGTTACCACTTAAAATGAGCTCCAACACCTGTGACATTTGGGCTGTCTAGACAAAGGTTGTTTACCCAAACTAAATCCATTAAAGGTATGTCTCACGCTGTTAGCTAAACCCGACTAAAAATATTCTTATTGAGTCTAGCTTGCCTTGGTGTCTAACTCTATGGCATAAATTAAGGTTCAGAAAAAGTGTCTTAACCCTTTCAGATCATTGGAGCAGTATCCAGGAAGAATAATTTAATTAACCTTAACTTACTCCAAAGTACAAACAATGTGCCTACTGTGATTGCTTATCAAAGAAAATCATCCATGTTTAAGGCACAAATTTCATCATGGTGAAATGGAGCCACAAAAACATAGGCATTTTGTAAAACAAAAGAGTAAGTGATGATGTGTGCATACAATACTCTGTGTCAAACATGCAGAGGAGAACTGCTTGGGAAGAATAAAGTGCTTGCAACTTTTCAGAGTGAAATATTCTATAGATTAAAAACATGATCATCCTTAACAGGGATGACAAGCACTAACCCTGCAGAAGGAAAGGTGGACTTTGCATGTATTCCAGGAGGTTAATGTGTCTTCTAAACATGGATGTGTGAAATTTCCAAATCAGAATTTGATTCTTTTTTATTTCCTTTACTATTTTGTCTCACATTTTATAGGCTAGTTGTGGAATTCTTATTTCACAGTTATTGTGACTTATGTCTTGAATTTTTTTCATTTCTGAAAACATAAACTATTATCTATAGAACTAGAAAAAACTCCTCAGCCAAAGGGAAGAAAAGTCTGCTGAATTACGTGTGGCTTTGAAACTAGATCCATGTTTTATGCCTCAAATTCTATCTGCCTAATAAAAATGTGATAGATGTAGAAAAAACAATGTTTGTGAATACGTAATTGCTAATTTTCTCTTATTGTTGCTTACGTCATTGAATTTATTAGTATATTTTAAAAACTACACCCCCCCAATACTCTGAACTTTTTGGATTATTTCTTCAAATCAAATCATCTCCCCTGCTCTTCATCTACCAAGGCTAAACCAAAATAACAACTTCTTGGATGATACTTGGGCAGAGAGGTTGCAATCATTATTGGTTTGGTTTTTGTTAACCTTTATTTTTTGTTTGAGGAAGATTAAGTCAATCCACCTGGAGTTTACTACTGTATGTTACTATAGTAACTTTATAGCCTGTTTGGAATCTACAAAGAGACTCCATCTCGTCCATTTCATGCTCCTATGTCGGCCCACTCCCTCCCAGCGTTTTATTCTATCTGTCTTTAAGGGTGTCTGCGGGAGCTACAGCTGCTGGGCCTTTGTACCAGGAAGCAGCTTTCACTGTGTGAGACGCTGGGTTCTCAGAGGTCTTGGAGACTGATGGCATTATTGAATTTCAAAGCAAAGACAAATAACATTGAATTGTTTGAAACCAATATTCATATTTTCATGCACAGTGTGTTTTTCTAAAAATAGCATGTGATCTATTTTCTCAGAAAAAAAACCACATACTTCCAATCTAATAAAGTTATGAATGAAAGACTAAGGGACACTAAAAGGCAACATTACTCAAATAAGAACATGAAATATCTTCAGGTTAGGAAATATATTGACTTGGTATGCAATGTTTTAAAGTGAATTTAAGGAATCAAATAACTTGAATCCTTTATTTATTAAAAGCTTAATAAATGTTAACACTTAGTTAAATCGGTAACTTCTAAATATATTATTCATATATGTGAACTGACTAATATCATTTCCTTTAGTGAAACTTACCTGTTTCATATTACTTTCAGAACAAGTTTCGATTGCAGTTTCTTGTGAGAAATATTTTGAATTCATTATTCCCAAGAGAAAAGTAGCATATTTAAAAATGTAGAATTGAATATAGTTTTAATGTATTCAGAAATTATGTATATGAATGAATTGAGAAAATTCATTGGATAATATTTATATTTTGAGGTCTCAGTTAGCTAGAGTATATGCTCAATTCGAAGTTTCAAAATATTCCTTAATGTATTCTACTGTTTATTTTTGCTTGTGCTCCATTAAGGGCAAGCTTGATTTGATTTTTTTTACAACATATCAGAGCTACAATGTTCCAGTTGTGCTAATTGTTGCCGTAGATAAGTGGTGAATGTTCTGAATCTTGTTAACTTGCTAAGCATCTGGTCAGCAGGGTAGTTGAGTTCCAACAAGGCTCTTGACACCTCTGCCAAGAGTTATTGATACCTCACAAGCCCCAGCTGAGGCAGATTGTTTTGGTGGGGCTTCACATCCACAGCTAGCCTGCAGTTAGAGGGGGGGGGGGGAAGCAGTAAGCATGTGATTGACAGCCCACACCTCCTGGGCCCTTCTTACTACCAGATACAACATCTGCTATGCCCCGTGGAGCAGGGAACCAACACACCAAGAGAATTGTTCACAGCATTGTGAGGGTGGATTGTCTTTAACCCTTTGTGGTTGCTCTCTGGAAAAGCTGTGAAATGGTTTCACTTAGGGCATAAAGGAGAAATACAAGTTTTGTAGCAGATTATCATGTCTTGCTTTAAAAAATTTACTCTAAAAACATGAAATGACTTAAAAGAATGTCATGAAGTTTCTAAAAATAACCATCATTGTGCAATTTATAAAGTGAATATTTTTGATAATGTCTCCGACATGATAATGCAGGATTAGGGAAAATGAATTTGAGTTCTGGCAAATGGTTTTAGGTTTGACACACACAATATTCTGAAACACACAGTAGTTTACTCCACAGCTTTGCTTAGCTAAATTATTTTCCCCAATTCAAAAGCAATTAGGAAGCCTGTGTATTTGCTAGGTAGAAAAGGCTCTTTGTCTATGCCAAAGGTTTAATAAGGTAGATGTACTGTGAATAAAGTATTCTGACTTCCAAAGTTATAACACTGAAATATGGGAAACTATACATCATTTTAGGAAACTTGCTTTTTTGTTATTGCCAACCCAACTACCTTGCCGATAGAACAAGAAATCCTGTATTTGATAATAAATATGGCTCATTAAAAATGCATCAAGGAGCTTTTGTAGGCTGCCAGCGATGTATAGGAACATTTCAATCTTCCCCAAGGCAATTTCCAGGTTAAAATTGTTTTGATGTTTTAGGAGAGCTTATTTTCTCTCTGGGTATTTTAAGGTGTCTTTGGAAGCAATTTTTGTGTTTTAGGTACATTAGTAAAAAGATGAAGAAAGTGAAATAATGTTAAGGTGAAAATCATCTACCTTCTTAAAATACATGTTTTCTGACAATATGATTAAGATCTAATACAAAAAATATATTGGAAACCCATAGCAATGCACTTTTAGAGTGATATTTATTTCATTTGGAGTATACATCAGTGATAATTCTTCAATTTGTGCTTTTGGTATGCAATGATTTTAGGATAAAACTATGCTACTGAAGAACTAGTAATATTTTTACTCTGTATTTATTACAACAATTTAATTAGAAATATTATTGTTCTTTTACATTGTTCTCATCTCTTGTCAGCATTGCACTGCTCCACATAAATCACCCAGTATGATGGGAGATGAAGAAATTATTACGTGGGTTGTGTGTAGTAGCATTTTGTTATCACTTAGGGTTATATTAATGAATGAGTGAATACATAAATGCAATTGTAGATGCATTTGTATTTAACCAAACTGTTCACACACTAGACATTTTAGTCAATGATGGGTTATCTTCATATAATCAGAATTTTAATCTGTACTTGATAACTTTCACCTATAAGGTCATCTCTCTGGAGGCTGAAGTAGATGAATCACAAGTCCAAAGTCAGGCTGGTCTACACAGACTAGCTTGGCCTACAGAGTGAAACCCTGTCTTAAAAGCAATTTTTAAGTAATATACAGAAGATTTATGGTGTTCTTCTTCTCTGTGATCTTGAAATTTATTTAGTGCCATGTTCATGAATGCATGCTTGTGTGTGTAACTGTTTATTTTTCTTTCATTAGTGTTCTCTGTAATCATTGTTTTAGGACTTCTCATTGTGTTTTCTTCATATTGATATCTGAATGCATGGTTAGAAAGAAAACATGTACCTACCCATTTTCATCATATTTTATGACTTTTCTGTACCGCTCACCACCCATAGAAATGCAAAATAAATCTAGAGAAATTTCAGGTGCAGTGATTTGGTTGCTTGTTTTGATCCAATTATACATTCTCTGTCTTGGATTAAGAGAATGTGTTACATTCACAGATATTGTAATCAGGAAATACACACAATGTATATATCTAACTTAAGGTTCTTCTTACTTTTCTTTCTCTGTTTTGTTTCCTTCCACTAGATTTAACAAGGCTTACTTGCCCTGCTTGATAGCTTCCATTCTATTTCCATGCTTCTCACTAAGCTCAAATTTCACCACACATCTAAGAAAACTTTTTTTGCTTAAATGAACAGTTATTTATCATGACTTTCTTGCCTTTCTTCACTCCAAACTCCTAGAATGTTACTTGAAGATTCCTATTTTTTTGAAAAAGACTATCAGTTCTTCTGTTCACCCCTTTTTCACGCCCAATCTCCTTTTCCTCTGCATGCTTGCTCCTGTTCCTCCCCTTCAAACTAATCCTAAATTGGTTTTAACATTATTTCATTTAAATCTTTGATAAGTATTCCTTTCTTCTTTGCTTTGTTTGGTAGACAAAAAAATCATATATATATATATATAGTATTTTTTCAGAAAGCATTTTATTGTATTTATCTTATTCTTTTTTTTCTTTTTTTATGATTTATTTTTTATTTTTTAATACATTTTTATTATTTCCGCTCATACAAACTTAGTAGGTAGACCACTTCTCTCCCTCCCTCCTCCTCCCTCCGAACCCCCTGCTCCTCCTTCCTCCCCCCCCATTCCCAGAAGTCCTTTATTGTGTATGCCTAACTCTCCTCTTGGTCCTCCTCTCTGATGACGTACAAGGACCCAGTGGCATTTCCCTGAACCCTTTCTCGTGTTCCCCTTAAGTATAGGAACACTACTGAAGCTATCAATCCCTTGCCTCCGAGGATCTTGGTGCCTTTAGCAGATGCTAGACCTTGTGAGGTCAATAGTGTGTTGGACATTGCGCAGGGCATGCAAAGTCCTATTATGATTACTTCGGCCCTAACTAGTGTGGAGAATCTTGCAAATCATTGCTCCTCCCAAACTTTTGCTCTTACAATCTTACCGCCCCCTCTTCCGCAAATGTCCCTGAGCTTCAGGATGGGGGGAGATTAGTCTGGCCTAGTTCTATGTGGTTGATATAGAGTCTCTGAAGTTCTGAATTGTGGTTTATTGATTTTCTTTTGCAGTTTTGTTGCTCCTGCAATACCCTTCACTCCATCCTGATGGGCACTGTATGTCACCCCTTGGTCAGAGACAAAAAGCTGTTAAACTGGAGTCTTGTTATAATAGCACATTCAAGGGTAGATGTAATAAAAGCAGGAAATATCGGTGAGGGAGGGGTCAGTCACCCATTTGTAAAATGATCACCTTTCATCTGCCAGACTATATGCCCTCCCCTTCGGGTGAGATCATACCCCCTCAGTTGTACATGATCAGGAACGAACATCTGTGAACTTAACCAGGTGTCACATTACTTACTTGCATTCCTTGGAGGCCTATTTTCGCTGCTGTAACATGGTCCCCTCTCTCCTTGTGTCTGGTGTGGCCCTCCAATCCCATCCCTCCTGTTCATAATCCTTGCAATTACTGTATTACATAAGTTTACCTTTGAGTTTCTCAATGTGGGCTGGGTGAGTTTGGTACTAGGAGCCACCTATTAAGGAGTACATACGGTGCTTACCTTTCTGGATTTGGGATACTTCACTTAATATATTTGTTTTCTAATGACATCCATTTCCTGGCAAATTCCAGTAATTCATCATTTTTTTTTTTATTCAACTGTGTGTATGTGCGCGCGCATGTGTCTGTGTGTGTCTGTGTGTGTGTGTAGAACCACGGACGAATTCGTGAACCACCATGGACGCCTCCACCTCCTTCTGCCCCGGGATTCACAGGCTCCGCCCTACCAGGACCAGAAGCGCAGGCCGCCCCCGCTTCCGTCTGGCGTCTATACGTGGGATCTGGGATCCGAACTCGGGACCTTCCGCCTGCAAGGCGGAATCTTAACCCCTGAGCCACCTCTCCAGCCCTAATTCATCATTTTTGATGGCTGAGTAGTACTCCATTGTATAGATGTACCACAGTTGCCTTATCCACTCGTCAACTGTTGGACATTTGGGTTGATTCCATGACTTTGCTATTGTAAACAGTGCTGCTAGGAACATGGTCGTGCTTGTGCTATTGAGGCGAAACTCTGCTGCATGGGGGGTTATTCCCAAAAGTGGAATCACAGGGTCATATGGCATTTCAATCTTTAATTTCTTTAAGAATCTCCAGACGGCTCACAAGAGTGGTTGTATGAGCCTGCATTCCCACCAGAAATGTAGCAGAGTTCCCCTCTCTCCACATCCTCTCCAGCACTTATTGTTGTTTGTATTGTGGATTTTTGCCATCCTGACTGGGGTGAGATGATATCTCAGGGAAGTTTTGATTTGCATTTCCCTGATGGCTAAAGAAGTGGAGCATGTTTTAAGATATTTGTTAGACATTTTAATTTCATTCCTGATAAAATTTCTTTTAGGTTCCAGGGCCCATTTTTTAATTGGGCCATTGGTTATTTATCTTATTCTTTTTTTTATTTATGCTCTTGATCAGGCTAAAATTAGCTATTATTTATTCTTTTTTATTTTAATACATTTTTATTATTATTTCAACTCATACAAACTTAATAGGTACACCAGTTCCCTACCTCCCTCCCCCCCCCCAATCCCCTGTTCTCCCTCCCCTCACGCCTCCCGGCCCATCCCCCCGTGCCTCCCGCCCCAATTCCCAGAATTGTGCATGCTTGACTCTCCTCTGGGCCTCCTCTCCGATGACGTACAAGGACCCAGTGGCATTTCCCTAAGTGTTACCCTTAAGCATAGGAACACTACTGTGGCTGTGAATCCCTTGCCTCCAAGGATCTTGGTGCCTTTAGCAGATGCTAGACTTTGTGAGGTCAATAGTGTGTTGGACATTGCGCAGGGCGTGCAGTGTCCAGTTATAATTGCTTCGGCCCTAACTTGTGTGGAGTATCTTGCAAATCATTGCTCCTCCCATCCTTTTTAATTTTTTTTTATTATTATTTATTTAATTGTGCGTATGTATGTGTGTGTGTGTGTGTGTGTGTGTGTGTGTGTGTAGAACCACGGACGAATTCGCGAACCACCATGAACGCCTCCACCTCCTTCTGCCTCGGGATTCACAGGCTCCGCCCTACCAGGACCAGAAGCGCAGGCCGCCCCCGCTTCTGCCTGGCGTCTATACGTGGGATCTGGGATCCGAACTCAGGACCTTCCGCCTGCCAGGCAAAGGTGTAACCCCTGAGCCACCTCTCCAGCCCTCCTCTCATCCTTTTGCTCTTACACTCTTACCGCTCCCTCTTCCGCAAATGTCCCTGAGCTTCAGGATGGGGAGAGATTAGTCTGGCCTAGTTCTAGGTGGTTGATATAGAGTCTCTGAAGTTCTGGATAGTGGTTCGTTGATTTTCTTTTGCAGTTTTGTTGCTCCTGCAATTCCCTTCACTCCATCGTGATGGGCACTGTATGTCACCCCCTGGCCAGAGACAGAAAGCTGTTAAACTGGAGTCTTATTATAAAAGCACATTCAAGGGTAGATGTAATACTTATACCCAAAAGTGGAATCGCAGGGTCATATGGCATTTGCCAATGGGAGGGGTCAATCACCCATTTGCAAAATGGTTACTTTTTAATCTGCCGGACTATATGCCCTCCCCTTCTGGTGAGTTCATACCCCCTTAGTTGTAAATGATCAGGAACGAATTATGAACTTAACTAGGTGTCACATTACTTTCTTGCAGTCCTTGATGGAGGCCTATTTTCTCTACTGTAACATGGTCACTTCTTTCCTTGTTTCTGGTGTGGCCCTCCAGCCCCATCCCTCCTGTTCATAATCCTTGCAATTACTGTAGGTAATACATAGATTTACCTATGAGTGTCTCAAGATGGGCTGGGTGGGTTTGGTACTAGGAGCCACCTATTAGGGAGTACAAACAGCGCTTAATAGAAATAATTATATTAAGTGAAGTATCCCAGACCCAGAAAATTAAGCGCCGTATTTATCTTATTCTTGAGAACAGATTTTAAATAAGCTTTTTCTCCAATAAACTTCACTATTTTCTGCTTTAGAATATACTAAGTGATGGTATTTTTCTCTAACTTATATTTTTTATAACATGCTTGCTTCTATTTCAGAATAACTCTATCTCATTCTATCAAAATTTATTTTAATTAATTAATTTACAAACAAACTGGATTGATGCTCTGATTCCCTTCCACCACTTCCCTTCTCTCCTGCCTTCCTGATCCACAAACCTCCCGCCTGTGCTTCCTTCATCCATCCTACTCTGTCCTACTCCACCTCCATCCCTGTACTTTGGATTGTGAGTATCACAGGACTCCCAAGGGGATTTCAGTGGATAAAGTCCTAAGTGGGGAGGTTCCTCTTCCCTTGTTCAGAACCTGTCCCTGAGACATTCTCTGAGAGTAGCTGTTAGCTGTGTCTTCTCAGATTCTAGCTAGTCCTTGGGGAAATGTTGGTAAGTCAACCATTGTGTATCTGGTGGTAGAAAAATTCCCAACACAGTGACCTGGATACAGCAGGTCTGTGTAGGCTGGGGTGTGCTGATTAGGAGCACCTCATCCCATCTTTAGGCTCTTACAATCTGAAAGCCCTCTTTTTCTTGAATTTCCCTGAGCCTTAGTGTCATGAGCTGATTAGAACTGAATATTCCAGACTCCCCTTATGTTCTGTACTCTGGCCTGATGTGGTTTCTGCTTCACTAGCTTCCATTGCAGTAGATTCAAGTTGGTTGAGCTCTGAAAGCTTGAAGACTCCAAGGGAGTGGCGACAAAAGAAACAAATAAGTAGATAAATAAGGCCACTGTGGAAGAAAAACCTATAAGAGAAGAAAAGAAAGTGAAAGATTTTAATAATGGGTAAGGGAAGGGAAAAAAAGGCAAGTGGCTCAGGGGAAAGAGAGAGATCAAGGTCCTAACCCAGTAGTAAACACTATAAACCACTACAACTCGCTTCAGCAGATTCTATGGAATCAACAGGAAAACAATTACCTCTGGAAGAGTTCTAATCCCCTTAATGGCAGGAAAATTAAATCTGATACTGTAAACTTATCCAAATAACAGTAGAAGGAGAATAAATATACAGGAACAGATATCCTAATGTGAACTATAAGATAATGTAACATCATCTTAATACTACTTTTTTAAACCACATTTCAGCATAATTCTTTTACTTGACCATTTAGCCCAATGATTTTATTTTTAACTGTAGTGGTCATGAATCAAATTTCTATCTCATCTTTTGTTTCAAAACACAATCTTTATTGCTGAAGATCACAAACCTTTAGCTTTTATTGATAATGATCTTCTTTCTGAATACTTCCCTTAAACCTTCTACATATAGAAATTTAAAAAAAAATTCAAGTAATTTTGGCTTCTTTTATAAATTTATTTAAAAAACAACTTTTCTTTAATATTAATATTTATTTGTGCGATTTATCTGTCAGTTACCCTCTGAATTTAGTTAATTGTTCTGCAGTATTTCACATGTGTAATTGTTTTGAAAGTCTGCTTTGTTCTGAAGGTTTTAGAAAAGAACTTAATTCTTCGTGATATCCAACTTGTCCCTCTTTTTTTTCCTAAACAGTAATAATCTAATACTGTAAGTTCTCTAGGTTCTGTTCTTCTCTTCCATTTTTTGAAAATTTTTGTATTTCCAGTGAACACACTGAAATAATATAGGATAATCATCCTATGTTAAGGTGAATTGATTGGAAATTCATTTTTTTTAAAGTTCTATGTTCCTCATTTTTTAACATTTTTTATTATCTCCGCTCATACAAGCTTAATAGGTACACCTGTTCCCTCCCTCCGTCCTCCTCTCCCGAACCTCTGCTCACCCTTCCCTCCCCCCCCCTTCCCCCCCCCCCCCCCCCCGTGCCTCTCCTACTTTAACTCTCCTCTGGGTCCTCCTCTCCGATGACATACAAGGACACAGCGGCAATTCCCCGAACCCTTTCCTTTGTTCCCCTTAAGCATAGGAACACAATTTTGGCTGTCAATCCCTTGCCTCCAAGGATCTTGGAGCTTTTAGCAAATGCTAGACTTTGTGGGGTCAATAGTGTGTTGGACATTGTGCAAGGCATGCAAAGTCCAATTATGATTGCTTTGGCCCTAACTTGTGTGGAGTATCTTGCATATCATTGCTCCTCCCATCCTTGTGCTCTTACAATCTTACCGCCCCCTCTTGTGCAAATTTCCCTGAGGTGCGGGATGGGGAGAGATTAGGCTGGCTTAGTTCTAGGTGGTTGATATAGAGTCTCTGAAGTTCTGGATTATGGTTTGATGATTTTCTTTTGCGGTTTTGCTGCTTCTGCATGTCCTTCACTCCATCCCGATGGGTATTGGATGTCACCTTCTGGCCAGAGATACAAAGCTGTTAAACTAGAGTCTTGTTATAAGACTATATTCAAAGGTAATGTAATAAAAGTAGGAAACCACAGTGAGGGAGGGGTCAATCACCCATTTGCAAAATGGTTACTTATTATCTGCCAGACTATATGCCCTCCCCTTCTGGTGAGATCACACACCCTCAGTTGTAAATGATCAGGAACGAAAAGTCTGTGAACTTAACCAGATGTCCCATTGATTACTTGTAGTCCTTGATGGAGGCTTATTTTGTCTGCTGTAACATAGTCCCCTCTCTCCTTGTTTCTGGTGTGGCCCTCCTACCACATCCCTCCTGCTCATACTCCTTGCAATTACTGTATTACAGAGATTTATCGTCGAGTGTCTCTAGGTGGGCTGGGTGGGTTTGGTACTAGGAGCCACTTATTAGGGAGTACTACGGCCTTAATTTTCTGGGTCTGGGATATCTCACTCAATATAATTGTATCTAATGACATCCTGGCAAATTCCAGTAATTCATCATTTTTGATGGCTGAGTAGTACTCCATTGTATAGATGTAGCACAGTTTCCTTATCCACTCGTCAACTGTTGGACATTTGGGTTGATTCCATGTCTTTGGTATTGTAAACAGTGCTGCTATGAACATGGTCGTGCTTGTGCTATCAAGGTGAACCTCTGCTGCATGGGGGTTATACCCAAAAGTGGAATCGAAGGGTCATATGGCATTTCAATCTTTAATTTCTTTAAGAATCTCCAGACAGCTCAACAGAGTGGCTGTATGAGCCTGCATTCCCAGCAGCAATGTAGGAGAGTTCCCCTATCTCCACATCCTCTCCAGCATTTGTTGTTGTTTCTATTGTGGATTTTTGCCATCCTGACCGGGGTGAGATGATATCTCAGGGAAGTTTTGATTTGCATTTCCCTGATGGCAAAATAAGTGGAGCATTTTTAAAGATATTTGTTAGATATTTCATCCCTGGTAAAATTTCTTTTAAGTTCCAGGGCCCATTTTTTAATTGGGCCATTGGTTTCCTTGATGTTTAGTTTTCTAAGTTCTTTGTGCACTCTGGACAGTAGAGCTCTATCAGATATGTGGTTAGTGAAGATTTTCTCCCATTCTGTGAGTTGGCTTTGTGCTAATGTTACAATCTCTTTATCTGAACAGAAGCTCTTTAATTTCACAAGATCCCAACTGCTGAGAGTTGGTAGCAGTGACTGTGCCATTGGATGTCTGTTTAGGAAATGTTGGCCTAGCCCAATCAGCTCGAGGGAGTTCCCTATCCTTTCAAGTATGGTTTTATAGTTTCTGGCCTGATATCAAGGTCCTTGATGCATTTGGAATTAAGTCTTGTACATGGTGATAAGTACGGGTCCAGCTTTAATCTTCTGCATGTGGAGATCCAGTTTTGCCAGCACCATTTGTTGAAGATGCTGTTCTTTTTCCATTGGATTCTTTGGGCCCCTTTGTCAAAGACCAAATGGCTGTAATTTTGTGGGCTTATATCTGGGTCTTCAATCCCTATCCATTGATCTGTGTGTCTATTTTGGAGCCAGTACCAGGCTGTTTTTATAACTATGGATTTGTAATATAGACTAAGGTTTGGTATGGTAATACCTCCAGCAGTGTTTTTGTTACTCAGGATTGTCTTTTCTATCCTGGGTCTTTTGTGCCTCCATATGAATTTTGAGATTGTTTGGTCAACTTCTTTAAAGAATTGCTTTGGGATTTTAATTGGTATAGCATTGAATCTGTATATTGCCTTTGGTACGGTGGTCATTTTTACAATGTTGATTCTGCCAATCCAGGAACATGGGAGGTCTTTCTGCCTTCTGGTGTCTTCTGCAATTTCTTTCTTGAGGGTTTTAAAGTTTTCATTGTAAAGGTCTTTTACCTCCTTGGTTAGGTTTATACCAAGGTATTTCATTTTTTTAGGGGCTATAGTAAATGGGATTGTTTCTCTCAAGGCTTTTTCACTTCTTTCATTCTGGGCATATAGGAAGGCCTCTGATTTTTGCACATTTATTTTGTATCCTGCTGAACTTCTCAATTAGTTCCAGGAGCTTCCTGGTGGAGTTTTTGGGATCACTTAGTTATAAGATCATGTCATCTGTAAATAGGGATAGCTTGACTTCTTCCTTGCCGATTTGAATCCCTCTTATGTCCCTTTCTTGTCTTATGGCTTCAGCTAAGACTTCAAGTACAATATTGAATAGAAGTGGTGAGAGAGGACAGCCTTGTCTAGTTCCTGATCGAAGTGGGAATGCTTCCAATTGTTCCCCATTGAGCATAATCCTTGCTGTGGCTTGTTGTATACAGCTTTTATTATATTGATTAAGGTTCCTTCCATTCCTACTGTCTCTAGCGTTTTGATCATAAAAGGCTGTTGGATCTTGTCAAAAGCTTTTTCTGCATCTATCGAGAGTATCATATGGTCTTGGACTTTGGACTGGTTTACATGATGAATTACATTTATAAATTTGCGTATGTTGAACCAACCTTGTGTGCCGGGGATGAAGTCTACTTAGTCCCCATGAATAATCTTTTTAATATGTTTTTGAATCCGTTTTGCTAAAACTTTGTTGAGAATCTTTGCGTCTGTGTTCATCAGATAGATTAAAACGATATTAGCTTCATAGAAGAAATTTGGTAGTGTTTCTTCCTTTGCTATTTGATGGATCAGTTTAAGGAGTATTGGTATTATTAACTAGTTAAATGTCTGGTAGAACTATGTGCTGAATCCATCTGGTCCAGGACATTTTTTGGTGGGAAGATTCAAGATTACTTTCTCAATTTCCTTATATGTTATAGGACTATTTAAATAATTTACAACTTCCTGATTCAATTTAGGTAAGTTGTGTTTACTTAGAAATTCATCCATCTCTTTTGTGTTGTCAAACTTCACAGAGTATAAGTTTTTGAAATATGATGTTATAATTCTCTGGATTTCTTGGGTATCAGTAGTGTCTGTGCGTTTTTGACTGAACTGATTTAGTTGGTATTACTACACATGGGGAGTTGTTACTAGTGCTTTCCTTGGGGTTGGGTATGTTTGTCTTTTGTTATTGTTATTTCCTAGTTGCGGCTACTAGGCTGTTAGTACATCAGTTAAATCAGGTTAAGTAGACAAGGGGTGAATAAGAGTATGGTAGTGCACTTTTACCATGTAGTATTTTGGTGATATGTGAGAGTGAGTGTGTATTCCCTAGAGTTGTATATGTTTTTGGAGTGGCTGTATGGAAAGGTTAATCTACAGTGATTAATATTAGAAAGGAACAGTAAGGTGAAAAACAAAGGGAGGTTTACTTATCTTTGGGCAGGATGTGAAGAATCTCTCCTATGTGATAGGATGATTGTAGAGGTTTTCAGATGTATGGCCTTTGACCTTAGAACTTTGCTTGAGTTTTCGTTGGACTCTATTGAATTCTGAATAGCAGTGTGTCTGCTGTAGACCATTTGTGTGGGTCCCCCGTGGGCCAGAGAGGCAAAGAGGCTGATGTTGTTGGCAAAATTCTTCACCTGGGTCCTGGGACTTGGCTTACTGGCCCTCCCAAGGTCCAGGGATGGAGGAATGTGAGCAAGTCCTGTCCAGTTGGTCGGACAGGCGGGTGGGAGGAAGAAAGGGGGCTGGTGTCCTGGGGGCATGGCCCAGGCCAAAGCCTGAGGCAGGCCAGGGCTTGGCGCAGGGACCCGGGGCGACCTGGGGGGCTGGGTGGGAGCTTGGCGGGCAGACAGGTTAACTCACCTGTGGATGGCGGCTCAGACAGAGGTGATGCAGGAGGGAGAAAGGGGTGATTGGAAATTATTTCTATTTTAATATACTTTTGTCATATTAAAAGATTCTGAGAATTAGAATGTGACACCATTTTTTCTTTGTTTTTGTGTCAGGGGATGACTTTAACTTTGGCTACTACAAGTAGGTTGGGAACGTGAACAAGGTTTGCAAGTGATGATGAACATGATTATTTTTGAGAAATCTCACATATTGCTTTGGTGGGGGTGGGGCAATCTCCCTATTATTTTAATTTATGAACTGTAGTTATCATACAGAAAAATAAGAAATGTGTGTATTTATTATATACTGTTATCTGCTGTAAACTACCAGCGTCATTATTATAAATTTACTATAAATCATAAATAATTTTAAAGTCTTTTCAGGAAGAAGGGATTCCTGGCCCCTTGTCATGGTTTGAAATGTGTCCCCCACAGTCTCATGTGTTTGACAAGGTCATGGCACCTTGAGAGGTAAAGCCTAGTTGGAGGAAGTCAGTCACAAAGGGTGGGGCTTGAGGTGGATTAGTCCCACCCTACCTCCAGGAGAAGTCTGCCTTTGCTGCAAGCAGTCTGCAGCTCTCAGTTTCCAAGATGTCTGCGGTGACTTAGCCTCCTCCAGCTTTAGCTAACCAGCCTTGCCGCCTCTGCTTTGAGACACTGTACTTTCTCTCTGGAACTGTAAGATGAATAAACCTCCCTTTCTCCCTTAAGTTTCTTGATTTTGGGTGTTCTATCACAGCAATAGTTAAGAGCAACTGTTACAGAAATTGATACCGGATAGTGGGATATTGCTGTGAGATTAAAAACAGCTGGTACCACAACGTGAAATTGTTTGTGAAGCTGAGAAAAGTTGGTACCCAGAAGCATGGCCAATGCTGCGATTTGGCTAGTGTGCCTTTGGAACTGTTTGTTGGGAGAAATACGGAGAATTTTGGGACTTTGTGCTGGGAAAGTCTTTGCGTATTGGCAGTTGGGGCAAAGGGACCTTTCTTGTGAGAGCTCAGAGGACAGCAATGTTGTGAGAGACACAGACAGTGGAAGCCTAGCTTGTGATGGTCCAGAGGGGAACAGAGACTGTGTTTGCAACTGGATGAGTGACACATGGAGTCATGTGTTGGCCGAGAGTTTAGTGAAGTTCTGCCCTCGTCCTGAAATTTTGTCTGAAATTAAGCTGGAGTGCTTGGTGGAGGAAATTTCAAAGCAATGTAGTCTTGATAATGTGATATGGCTACTTTTTAGTTGTCTTCAGAGTTATGAAAAAGAGCAAAGAATCAGGCAGGAAGAAGCAAAAACTGTAAGATCCAATGATGAAAAATACAATGGCAAATTTAAAGAGTTGAACCAGAAGAAGCAGAGAACAAAATGGCTGTTGAAGAGAGTAGCTCCATTTGTAAACCAAAGTTTGCTCTTAATTTGAATAATAGGAGATGCCCTAGCTTGAGGGCAAGATCCTCAGGGAAAGCTCCCACTCATAAGAATACAAATCCTTTCAGAAGACTGGAGCTAGAGGCTGGAGTTCCAAAGCAAGAGTTGGTTTCTCTTACCAAGCAACTGCCCAGGAGTGAAAGAGATGGTCAACATAGAAAAGCAGAATCAGCTGTGATTCAAGGGGGCCAGTCTTGGCAAAGTCGTCCATGTGGTTCTGGTTCTAGAGGCATCAGTGATGCAAGAGGGAGGAGATCATGGAGTCCTCTTCCACGATTTCAAAAATTGGCAGAATCCAGGCATCATGAGTCAAGAAGCCTGCAGTTTAGAGGCCCAAGAAGGGCAGTTTGTGCTGTGGAGTTAAAGCCTGGTTTGCCATTTAGAAGTAAAGATGTTAGAGATTTCAGACACAACGTGGGACACCTGCCAAGAAGAGTTGTATACCCTGGGAGGAGTCAGCTCAAGAGAGCAACATATTCTATGGACAGCTGTATTGGAGGGGTGGAACCAAAGCCCTTTGGAACTGAGATGATTTCAACAAGAGGTTCACTTGTTGGACTTGGAGCTACAAGATTTGGAGTATGTCTTGCTGGTTTTCAGTCTTGTTATGGACCAATTTTTCCTGGATATGCCCCCATTCCTTCCTTTTGGAATGGGAATGTTTATTCTGTGCCATTATATGTTAGAAGTATGTAACTTGTATTTTGATTTTACAGGAGGCTTTGGACTTTGGACTTTTGGACTGTTGGGACTACCAATGTAGTCTATGAAGACTTTTAAACTTGGACTGAGTATGGTTTGCATAATGAGATGGCAATAAGCCTGTGGGGGCCAGAGGTGGAATGTCATGGTTTGAAATGTGTCCCTCACAGTCTCATGTGTTTGGCAAGGTCATGGCACCTTGAGAGGTGGAGCCTTGCTGGAGGAAGGCAATCGCAAGGGGTGGGCCTTGAGGTGGATTAGTCCCACTCTACCTCCAGGAGAAGTCAGCCTTTGCTGCAAGTAGTCTTGCAGCTCTCATCTTCCAAGATGTCTGTGGTGACTTAGCCTCCCCCAGCTTTGGCCAACCAGCCATGCCGCCTTTGCTTTGAGATACTGTACTTTCCCTCTGGAACCGTAAGCTGAATAAACCTCCTTTTCTCCCTTAAGTTTCTTGATTTTGGGTGTTATCTCATAGCAATAGTTAAGAGTAACTGTTACACCCCTATTAGTGGAAATATGGATTGACTTTGGAATGTAGTTACTATGGAAAAGAGCATGGCAGGTACTAAGGAAAAGTAGACCTACCAGAGCAGTAGACCATTCAATGTCATTCAAATACTCACTGTAATGGAAGTCACCACTCTGTGAAAATGTCTGAACTAGCAGATTCATTACTACAGTTTCAAAAGAGACAAGACTTCAAAATAGCTCATTGTTGTTGACACATTCATAAAGAAACTATGGTCCAGATATAAGAAAGAAATTATCATTTTAAATGCAAAAATTAAGGGTATTATTAAATGGATATCAAATAAAGAGAAACATTGCATTATCTCATGTATGTGAATGTTAATTAAAAACAAAGAAATATACAGATGTAGAGAATAAAAGAGGGGTTTCACAAAGGTGTGGGGAGGAAAGATGAAATTGGTATACAGATGTTGGTTAGAACAAACAAAGGAGCAGATATAGATTAAGAGCATATCTAGTATTTAAGCATAGATAAGTATCATAGGAAATAAAGTTATATGTATCTCAGGTTACAAAAACAAAATACAAAATTTTTCCTGAGGTCAGATATGTCAATTTCCTTCACAATAGCAAGTATCTTACTCTCTTATCCTGCATTATTGTATTATTGTTTACTGTGAATATACACAATCATTGTTTTTAAAATTAGGGACTACCCATAACACTACTATTTTTGACACTGGATTTTGGAATAGACTTAATAAGACAAAAATGAAAATGGCTAGGTCTAGAAGAAAAAGCTGAAGATTAGTAATGAAGAAAAAAACCATGTTAAGTACCCTTTCAGTCTCTACCTGAGAAATTTATGTGGAACTCCATCTGGAATATCTTTTAAAAATTATATATGTTTGTGCAGAATTATTTACAACTTTTTAAGACTTGATTGTATGCACTATGAATCTCTCCAATGAATAGATATGATACTTTAAGGGTAAATGTTAAAATATATACCCAAGTTATTTAACTTTTATTACATGGATATAAATATAAAATAATAATAAAAGAAAAAAATAAGTACTGTACCTCTTCTGTGACTTTTCATAATAAAACTACTCAATTATTACTAAAAATATGTTAAAGATGACATATTAAGAACTATAATTAAAGGGAGAACATAGAACTAAATTATAATCAAAACATAATTTACATGGAATCTAACTTAAATGGAAATGTGCATTTAAAAGGAAAGCAATAAATTTTTACCAACAGATACACAAAGACATGTAGGACTACATATAATTCCAAGGTTCTTGCACATGAATGCTGAAGAATCTAAAAACTCAGTTTTCTGTTAGTAATTTATACATAACAAAAACCTATTACAAATCTAGTAGAATGGTAAATACTCTGCTTTCTTTCCATTTCTACTTACTAAAATGTAAACATCTAGTGAATTCCTGATTATGAAATAGTCATGCTTGACCAGACCTTAGGACATAGAAAGTATCCAGAAAATATACATTGGCTTAGTTAACTCATTAATGCTTCAGAGTAAACTGAGAGAGAATGGAATGATTCCTAAATACAAAAAGCATATTCTTAAAACTTAGATACAACAAAAATTATAAAATAGAACTACCTAATAATGTGAAAAGACATTATTAATACACAAATAAATGAGTTAAACTGGAGTTTAAAATATGTTAAAATAAGTTAGTTAAAAAGAAAGTCCATTCTTGTTGAAGTTAGTAGTAACAGGAAGGTGTTCCGTTCTGACAAGCAGGTCTTGAGTCCAGTCAGAAAGCTGTTGGTTGCCTCCATGATATTCGTGCCACTATTACACTGGGGTCACCTGTTGCCATAATGATTTTTATTGTGACTTGCAGATGAGGTCTGTGATTCCTGTTACTGCTAACTAGAATAAGAACTTAAAAAAGGGAAGGAAATAGATCAATAGGGAAAAACAGCTAATGCTCTTATAGGTAGGAAGACAGTATACCAAACTGCTCTGTAAATCGCTGCTATTATACCCATAGATTTGAAAAACACTCAACCTAGAAGACTTTTTCTATAACAGAGACAGAGGATCTCAACACTCTTGATTGTATTCAGCTTGGGAATACAAGTGACCAATAGTGACCCAATAGAGTTCATCCAGAATTAGGCTAACCAAAATTTTCCCCATCCTAAGGCCTTCATAACCTCACAGAAGAAAGGGAAGTGAGATTTTAAGAATCTAAAATGGGAAAGTTCACCACTGGACAAGACTTTGCATTCAACCCCAGACTGCTACATCTAGGAACTCACTGCAGCAAGACTTGTCCTTACCAGACCCACATAATAACTGACATATCAACATGTCACATAGACTGTCAAGTAATTCAAGAAAGATAAATACATACAGAGGAAACCTTAGAGACTAAAGCTGGTTGAGTGAAGGGAAATTCCCCTATCAGTGGTGTGGCTTGAAGAAAGGCAAATTGATATGCCATAAGAGGCCTGAACCCCCACAAGAGTAGACAAGCCACAGGGAACCCTGAGGTCCATAGAAGTAGACAGGCAGGAGAGGTGGGAAGGAGTGGGATGAATTGACAAAAGAAAAAGAGGGGAATTGGAGGTAGGGGAGATGAAGGGAAGTAGAGATAAGTACTCAATATTCTTTTAAAATTAGAAAAATACAAAAGGAGATTAATAAAAGAGAAGAAAATATGAGCGGGTAGGTGACCCAACAGGTAAAAGCGCTTCCTGACAAGCTTAAAAGCTGAAAACTTTAATTTGATCCTAGAAAGCACATGATGAAAACAAAGAAGTGACTCCCCCAGGTTGTCTTCTGATTTACACACATGACACGTGAAAAAAGGGAAAGATTTAAACATCAATTTGCATATAAAATATTGAATTTCTTTTGCTAATAGTGAGAAAGAAGCCCATTCCAGGAACTCAGAATCCAGGATCATTGCTGGTTTCATTTCCGAATTATTATAGAACTATGACTCTGGTTACTGATCTATATCTACATCTCTATCTATCTCTATCTATATGTGCCTTCTGTTTCAAGCTTATATTTAATTTTTCAATATTTTTATCATTAAAACTTAATGTCTTAAGAGAACATGTATAAATCACAGGATAACATACATGTAGGGGTGCATATGTGTAACATATTCATTTGATATATCTGAACATGTTTGTGTAAGTGTGTATTTGTGTAAGTGAAGGTATATGTCCAGATGTCAGAGGAAAACTTTTGATGTCAGTCCTCATTGTTTACCTTGTTTGAAACAGGGTTTCTGGATTATATACCTTCTACTTCATAAACTTTCAGGAATATTCTTGACTCCACTTCCCATCACCTCATAGGATACTGAGATTACAAATACAGATATACACTCCCCTGCCAAACTTTTATGTAACTGTTCTGAAATTCAAACTAAGGTCTACAGGCTTGCACAACATGCACTTTATCCATCTAGCCATCTCCAAGTTCATAAAATACATTTGATTGACAAGAGAAGCACAAAGAATTTCATCTCTAAACACCACAGAATGATGTTAAAGTTAGGCCATTGCAGTAAAAAAAATGAAACTAATATTAAAATGATTTCAAGTGAATAACATGTAATCCAGGTTGGAAAATAAAATTAAACTAATATTAAAATAATTTCTAGATAATACATAATTCTTAAGTAATGGAAAATGCTGAGAAGATAGCCACAGTTGCGCTAGATTTTACCTTAATGTAAGCTAGGTATCCATTGGGCCTCTATGCAGGAAGGTGTTAAAGTGGAATAGCACAAGTTTCAAATATCTGGAGAGGCAAACTTGGGAGCTCTGTGATATGTGGACTGCTAGCATTTGCAGGGCCAACTGTTAAGAAAAACTGAGTTAAGTACAAATGTGGTTACAAACATCTGAATAAGTATGCCAATATATGTGCCTAGAGACTTCCCATTGATTTCCTAAATAGCTAGTGATAAGACATCTATGAAGAAATAAGCCATCATCAATTGACAACCCAGAGAGGCCTGTCTTTAGAAAGGAACCTTTACCCCTATTGCAGACATGGAGTGCAGAAACACCTTACGCCACTAAAGACAAAAATATTAGAAAATCAGGCTATTTCTCAGGAAATCAAGTGACTATAAAACAAAATGCAGCACTCTAAGAAGGAAGAACACAAAATTCAAACTTGCAGCTCTATAAAGTCTACATTGTTCAAAAACTAATTTTAAAAATTACTGGTTATTCAGAAAAGAGAAAAGTGTCCTCTGCTAAACAAAAGGATAGTTCATAGAATGTCTGTGATACTGAAAAAGAAGTAAGCAAAAATAATGTCAACAAATTTCATCTAAGTCAAGGTTTTAAGAGGAAACCTTATCATGATGCATGACCACGTGTGGAATATGATCAAGCTCTGGGAAGAACTGGGAGTGGTACTCAGCCAGACCAGAAGGAGCAGGGATAGGAGGCAGAAGAGACATCTTGCAGAGTAGAGGAATGTGTAGCACTCAGCATAGAAGTCTTGCAATGATAGGTAATTATTGAAGGAGGTTACAGATCATCAAAATGCAGAAAATAAATGACTGTGGATTTCTTACACACAAACAAGACATGTAAACTACCCCCAATCCTAAGGTCCAGAGGTCATGGTAAAGGAGTGGTGGTAAGAATATAGTACTTTTAGTCCTTATATTTGGACCTTGATTATTTAACCTTATTCACGATGTCTTTTCTAGAATAAATTCAATAAGACTCCAGATGGTAGATCAATGGAATCACATCTGTTATGGACCTTGAATAGTCCAGACACTTGAAATGAGAATATTTAGAGGTGCTTCTTGTCTTCATTGTCCCCCATTCATGAAATTCATTCCTTCTCCCTGGAGCATCAAATATCTTCATCAGATAGAAATGGAGGACTGAGGAGATAATTTAATTTCTATTGTACAGTTAAAAATATCTGTTCCTGTGGAAGGCACCTCTCCAACCCTCCAGTCTTTACTTCACTTCTTAGTAGCTCTGGGACACAAATTAGCAACTCAGTGGATTATAAAAGATTGCAGCTCCACCCATCTCCCTCTCTCTTCTCTGGTCTTTTTGTCATGGGGCCACACCTTGGTGGCTCTCTTCTTTCCTTACCATGTGCTTAAAGTGCCTCTCCCTGTTTTCTCTAATCTTAGGCTGTCATTTTTTTTCTAACTCTTTCCAACCTTAAGGCTGTGGCTTCCTTCTTGCCTCCCTTAGAACAGGTATCCAAGTTTCTTCACTCTTTTCTCATTGTCAATAAAATCTCACCAAAAAAAAAAGAATGTAAGAGCCTGATTGGAACAAGAGACATAATAAGCCAGATAATGTTTTCTGGATATGAACAGACCTTAGATCTGTACAATTATGAACTTTCTACATCTATGAGACTACAAGATGTGATTCATTTACTTCATATCATGAAAGAAAGAAGAGCTCAGGAAGCACTACACCTCCCTAAGACACAAATGATGTGGGGGAAGGGGAGCAACTCTTCTCAGATATATGCCACTGGTTCATTTTCCTCATTCCAGGAAATGCTCAGACAAATGCCATCCACAGAAACACAGTTAGGACTAAGTGACTCATAAATAAATACACAGAAGGAAATGAGTGTGGAAAAGAAGTAGTGAAGAAGGAAAAAGTTTCAAATGGGGAAGGATAGGGATTGATTGGTATAGGGTAATAAGAGTGAAAATGATACAAATACATCTGAAAAACCATAAAAGAATATAAATAAATTAAAAAAGTGATCCTGTTTCAAAAAAGGGAAAGGTAAAGTAAAACTGAGAAAGACACCCAATGACTGCATCAGTCTCTCCAAACACATATGTGCTTATACATACACACACACACACACACACACACACACACACACACACATTTGAAAGAGATAATCTTATTAATAGTAATTCTATTGACTTATTTTGAAGGTAACTCTGTAGCTGATGATGTACTATCAAGATCAGAAAACGAAGGTCAGAGGAGAAAGGAGAATTGAATGACAAAGTTAAAGGTTGCCACATCTCTTTCTTCAGTAATCAAAGAAAAAAATAGATAAAAATTTGTCAAATAGAAAACTGAAAAGTACTACAGGTAGAGTGTGACCAGTTTGAAAATTAAAACCTGACAGTTCAGGGATGTGTTAGTTAACAAAATGCTTGTGTGCATAGTACACAAAAACCATGAGTTTGAGTACCTAGTTCCATGTAAATTGAAAGTTAAAACTTTTTGATTATTGTCAGGAAATCTTTTTTCCATGCTTGGTAACATGGATGAGTTATAAGAAAAATTCAAGCATGCAAAAACATTTTATATAATCAACTTGAGCTGTGCTTTGAGGACTATATCAATTGATAACTTCCATCTAGCCCAAATGAGCATAACAGAATACTCACAGAGTTGGTAAAGAATCAAGCAATTTTAAGTGCTTGTGAAAATCTACTAGGGTAAATAATAGGTTGGAGCAAAGTGTATTGCATGGCACAACAAATTTAAATGAAGAATCAGTAAATAAAAAAAATCTAGAAGAAAACTTGCATATTTAAGAAGGAAACAATTCTGCTATGGCTCCTGGTTGCTCTTTACATAATTCTTGAGTCAAAGATAAATCATAAGCGAAATCAGAATATATTGAAAAATAAATGACAAGAAAATATTGGCATATCAGCTACTGAGGAAAGACTCAAGTTATTGCTTACAAATTAGTTTATAGATTTGTAAAGTTTACATAATGATATTTTAAAAGTATAAGTTAGATATAACATATATGTATATTATATATATGACAGAAAGGAAAGAATACTGAAGAACAGAATTAATTACATAATGTAACATTCTGACATATTAATGAAAAATTAATAAATTGATAAAAAGTTAGTAAATACAATAAAGAAAAAGGAAAATCCAAATGACTAATGTAATATAAGGAAGAGGAAGCACCCTTCAGGATTTATAGATAATAGAAAAAGGCATTATTTAATAAATTTGACAACATAGATGAAATGGATATGTATCACGGCCAGAAAAAAATTCCACAATTAAGTCAAAATGAAACAGAAAAATCCAAATTGTCTTATATGTAGTTAAAAGTAGAATTATGTTAAAAGCTAAAAAAACTAATTTTTTTTCACAAACGAAACTCATGCCATGCTTTTGTCTTAGATACATTTCTTCTAAGAAGGAAATTGTAATCTTATCCCATTTTTCCTAAAGGAAAGAGAGATGGATGGAGATAGGGAGATACTTCTAAGTTGGTTGTATGAAGCCAATGTTGCTCAAAACCTGACACAGAAAATTTTTAAAAATGAGAAACTATTATCCCTCATGAATAAACATATAAAATCCCTAATAAAATGTTAGCAAAAATAAACAAAAATACACAAAAAGGTAATATATACTGAGCAAATGGTATTTCTTCAAGGAATGTAAAGTTATTTTAACATTTGAAAATCAGTTATTATAATTCACTATATTAACAGGCTAGAGGGGAAATAACTTGGAATCCTCTGATGCGAATAACAAAATGTTTTTTCTCAATTACACAAGGGTATACCCAAAGTTGCCTTGGCTAATATCATATAAAATGGTGAAAATAGTGAATGGTTTCCTGTTTAATTGATAATCAGGGAAAAATACCTAGTAGAAGTTCTGTTTTATGCCATGCCAATTAGATAAATGAAACAACCCGAAACTGAAAGCAAAAATGTAATCTGGCTCCATTCATAGACAGCATAATTGTTTTATTGGAAAATCACAAGGAAATTTTAAACTCTAAAACAATTTAGCAGAGGTACAGATTACAAAATATAAATCCTAGCATAATGTAACATGAAAGTGAATTTAAAAATTAATCTTGCACTCAGTAGCACATAAAAACACAACACAGGAATATTCATAACAAAACAGCATAGAAAACATCAAAATATTACCATGAGAAATTACCAGGACAACAACAAAGTCTTTATCAGCATGGAAATCTACCATATTTATGGAGCACAGGGTTCAAAATTGTTAGAAAGATCTGTCTCTACCTGTCTGTGAATAATTTACAGACAGAAAACAATTCCAATGCAAATCCCAACAGGCTTTTCTTAAGGAAAATATAAAAGCATATTCAAAATTTATTTGGAAATGCAAAATACCTAACATAGCCAAAAATTCTTAAGGAAAAATTAGTAAGAAGACTACTATCTTCCAAGATCAAGATTTATTGTAAACCTACAGTAAATAAAGTGTTTGGATTTTTTTAATGATAGATAATTGCATCAGCAGCACAGTAAGCAAGAGAGTGCAGAAGTAGGTTTTCATTTGTACAGTACAATTGAATTTCCACAAAAGCATCAGAGAAAAACACTGTTAAGTCTCTTCAACAAATGAAGCTAGAGCAACTGAACTTCCATATGGAAAACCGTGAAGATTGAACTCTACCCAACACCAAACAGAAAATTAGCTTGTGAGCTATCATAACCTAAATGCCACAGCTGAAGACACAGTGGTTTTAACAGCAAATGAAGGATATTATTTTGGAAAAGCAGAGTCAAGGCAAATGTTTCTTAGGACATGGTGGGTGATTATTGTAAGAAAAGAAAATGAGAAAGGAGAGTTCATTTAGAAAATACAAATTATAACCCTTCTGGGGTGCTCCTATGCAGCCACTCAAATTGCTAAAATTTTAAAATTGAAAATACCAAATGTTAGTGAGGATTGAAGCAAATGGAATACTTACACTGCTGCTGAGTTCACAAATGATTCAAACCCACTTAAAAAAAAGTAGCAGTTTTTTACAAAGTTAAATTTATACCTACCATATGACCCAGAGCCTCCACTCTTAGGTGTTTTGCAATAGAAGTAGAAACATATGTCTTGTAAAAGACTTTTAAATGAATGATTTTGGCATTTTTATTCACAAAAGCCAAATGCTGAAAACGACCCACATGTTCATTAAGAGGAGAATGAATAAATTAGTTGTGCATTATACAAAGGAATACTAATCAGCAATAAAATGGAACAACTCTTAATACATGCAACAATATGGACAAATTTTACCAACATTATTCTGCATGAAAGAAGTCAAACAGAACACATACTCTGTTGCTCCATATGAACATAAATATTCTAAGTTTTTCTAGGACTATGAGCTCCATGAGTATATCCATTTTCAAAATTCAAGCAATTATTCACTTATGGTTTCTGAATTTCATTCTATATTAAATTTACCTATACCTTAAGACAGACTGAATTCTCATGAATAGCTTACTGTTAACAGTGGTATAAATTGGCAATTCTGAAAGTACCATTCGTTTATCCTAGGCTTAGTAAGTTGGTAAATATATAGATTGTAATGGAAGACAGGCATCTCTACTGAGGAAACAAGATACAAATGCCAAAAGATAGAGCACATGTGTGCTGTGCCATGGAACATGATATATTGAGTTATTAATGTTTAATTTTGTATTTACCCAAAATATATGACACATATACATACATATTATGTACAAAATATATTGCCATTTGATGAGCATGCAAATTTTTTAGATATATCAAGTAATAACTGACACTAATTGCAATTAAGACAATTAGAGTATAGATAATGTTTGCTAAACATCATTTTCCAGTAAAAGAAAACCAAGGATACTAAGGAAAATAACTCAATTCCAGGGCTTCAGAAGAAAATATACAAGATAGGTTTGGACATCTGAATATAGTACTGATCAACTCAAATAGCAAGAGGTTTAGATTATGTCAAAAGCACAGAAGAATTAATTTGTAGGAACTCAAATATGTCAAATCTGGGACATTTTGATAAGTAGTAACAATGAAAAATGGCAATAATAGGTTTAGTGCTTGCTCCACCATGGTGAAGATTGGAGTTCATATTCCCAGACCCACATAAAAGCCAGGCAAGCATAGTCTAGATTTATAATCCCAGTCTTCCTTAGATTAAAAACAGGGAAGCCCCAGGGTAAACTGATTAGCTAACAAACTTATTGCTATTCCCCAGTTCCAATTTAGAGACCCTCGTTTGATAAAAAAAATTGGGAGGCAGTAAAAAAAGGCATTTCATATCAATTTCAGTCAGGCACAAATGCATGCTTATGCATTTGAATCCAGACACATATGTGTAGCTTCACACATGTGAACACATGTATACCTACACACACAACATTCACATACAAATGCAAAAAATATGGTACCAGACTAAAGTCATTACATAAATATAAATTAGATAATTTAATAATTAAAGTTTCAGTAGAATGCAATGGAGCAGCTAAATTTCAATGAATTGTTACATGAAACATCTCACTAGAAATTATACTCAACTTATGCCCACAACTGTTAAAAATGAATTACAAAAACTATAGCAGCACTTTATGATAGGAAACCTACTGAAGGTGGAATTTACTAATCAGGGAAGTCAGCTGCACTAATGTTGTGCTTCAAGTTGCAAAGCCTTAAAAGGATACCTCATGCACTATTCCTGCCAAAGATGCAAAACTAAGCTAATCATGAAGATATATTAAATTATCCAAAAACTCAGGAATTTTGTTAACAAATTAACCATATTCTAAGTTATCAAGCTAAAAATTTATTCAAAATACTCAGCAATACGTCCAAGTTGAAAAATTCTAAAGTCTATAGTGATCTCAGTGCCTGATTATATCTTCACAAGGAAATGTATCATAAAATGTATTTTATATGACTTTAAGAACTTAATATAAACTTTGCATGAGATCATGATGCTTTATAGCTATGATTTCTGTCATTTTGATTTTTATTTTACTAAGACATAATAGAATGCCTTTGCGCTTCACAATATTCCATAACATATTTAGGTATAGCAGGGAACGGTATCACTAAATTCATTGCAATTGGTTCAGAAAAGAATGTATGGAATTATAGGATAAATTTCAAAGATGATAAGCAGTTAGAAAATATTTGCTATAAAGCTTGTTGAGATCTTATACTGCTATGACATTTCAAAGTAGCATAACACAAGTGAGGAACTTATAGGCAAAGAACACACTATCCCTATGCTATCTTGATTAAGAATTATCTTCTTTCTACAATCAATATTTAGAAAGAGACATCAAAGGCCACAGAAATTTGACTAAAAACTGTATATCACTTCTATAAAGAAGTTGTAAGATTAGGCAACATCTGTATAACATTTGTTAGAATGTATTTCTATTTGCTATAATATGTTTAAAAGAGGATTCTCCTTCTTCTGCCCTGGATTTGGACCAGGGCAGACTTCCTGCTTCTCAGGCAAGGCCCTAGACCACGCTCCAGACCCCAGGTCATCTGTGCACCCCACCAATAGCCTGTGTGTCTCTCTGGCACTGGTGAAGGCCCCTAAGGCATGTCCCTAAGCCATGTTCCAGGTGACCTGCAAAAAAAACCACTTTTGCCTCAACTTGGAAGGGAGAAGACTTCTTGCTCCTCAGGGTTACCTCCCTGCTTCTCAGAATTCAACAGAGTCCAGAGAAAACCCAAGCAAAGCTCTAGGGACAGACACCATACATCTGAAGCCCTCTAAAATCATCCCATCACATGGGAGAGAATCTTCACATCCAGCTCAAAGATAAGTAAACCCCTTTTTATCATCTTGTTCCTCTCAACTATTAGTCACTGTAGTTTAACATTTCCAAATAGCCACCCAAAAATGCCATACAACTTCAGGGACTATCCTATTCATCCTCACATATCACCAAGGAAGTAAACCAAAAAAGTGTACTACCATAGTAATCTTTACTTCTTGTCTACTAAAACTGACTTAATTGAATGATATACTAACATACTAACATAACAGTCTAATAGCCTCATCTAAGAAATAATACCAATACCAGACAAGTATACTCAACTCAAAGGCAAACACTAGTAATAACTGCTCACATGTAGTAATACTATCTAATTCAGTTCAGTCAAAAACACACAGAAACAAAAAGAATGTGTTAACAGATAAAATTAAAATGCCCAGATCACAGCGCAAATCCATGAGAAACAAAAACCAAGACAACAAATCTCCTACCAAAAGAATTAACCCCATAATGATAGATTCCAATCAGAATAAACTCACAGAAAATATCCAAGAAACCCATACCCAAGATAGTGATTTTCAAAGCCTGATCTTTACTATGATCAATATTATGAAAGAGGAAATCTGAGAGGAGTTAAATAACTGCATCAACCACTTTGAACAGGAACACAACAGGCACTTGGAGGAAATGAGAAAAACAGTTGAAGAAACAAAAATAGGAATACAGCAGCTAAAACAATCACAAGTAGAGTTTAAGATTGAACTAAAAGACAAGTTATCTTCAACCCAGAACTCAACAGAGAGTTTTATTAGCAGAACTAATGAAGCAGAAAATAGACTATCAGAACTTGAAGACAAAGAGAAAGAAATAACCAGTTCAATCGAAGAGGTTGTTAAAGCCAAAAACATACCTGAGAGGAATATTCAAGAGTTATGGGACACCTTAAAGAAGCCTAACATGTGCATTCATAATACCAGAACAAGAATCCCAAAATACCATATCTGAGGATATTTTTCAAATTATTATAAAGGAAAACTTTCCACATCTAAAGAAAGAGAAGCCCATCAAAGTACAAGAGGCATTCCACACCCCAAACAGATATGACCAAAATAGAAACTTGCTACAGCAAATAATATTCAAAATACTCCACATATAAGACAAAGAAAATGTGTTGAGAGCTTCAAGAGAAAAAAAAAGTCACTTTTAAAGGTAAACCTATTAAAATAACAAATGATTTTTCAATGGAAACACTAAAAGCAAGAAGAGCTTGGAGAGACATACTTCAAGTATTGAATGAGCAAAAATGTCAACCAGGCTGATATACCCAGCAAAACCATCACTCATGATCCAGGGTGAAAGAAAATTTTCAACCATAAATACAACTTAAAGGCTGACATGACTACCAAACCAGGCATTCAAAAAATGCTAGAAATTATACTCAAAGAAAAGAACAAGCATATACAGGAGGACAGAAGGTAAGTATAATACCACCAAAACTTCCAAGCTAAATAATACACTTATAAAATACACTAAACACAAGAAGTGTCAGGAATTAAAAGTAACCCTCCAATATAACACTAAATGTCAATGGAATTAACTCATCAATAAAAAGACACAAATTACAAACCTGGATTAGAAATCACAACCCATCCATCTGCTGCCTTCAGAAAACACATCCCACCACAAAAAACAGGCACATTCTAAAAGTAAAAGGCTGGCCAAAAATTCTGCAAGCTAATGGAAGTTCATCAGGGTGGCAGGATACAAAATAAATATACAAAAATCAGTGGCCTTCCTATATGCCCAGAATGAAAGAAGTGAAAAAGCCCTGAAAGAACAATCCCATTTACTATAGCCCCTAAAAAAAAAAAAGAAATACCTTGGTGTAAACCTAACCAAGGAAGTGAGAGACCTTTATAATTAAAACTTTAAAACCCTGAAGAAAGAAATTACAGAAGACACCAGAAGATGGAAACACCTCCCATGTGCCTGGATTGGCAGAATCTATATCATAAAAATGACCATCCTACCAAAGGCAATATACAGATTCAATGCTATGCCAATCAAAATCCCCAAGAAATTCTTTAAAGAAATGACCATACAATCTCAAAATTCATATGGAAGCACAAAAGACCCAGAATAGCAAAAACAATCCTGAGTAACAAAAACACAGCTGGAGGTATCACCATATCAAACCTTAGTCTATACTACAAATCCATATTTATAAAAACAGCCTGGTACTGGTTCCAAAATAGACACACAGATCAATGGATAAGAGTTGAAGACCCAGATATAAGCCCACACAACTACAGCCATTTGATCTTTGACAAAGGGGCCCAAAATATCCAATGGAAAAAGAACACCATCTTCAACAAATGGTGCTGGCAAAACTGGATCTCCACATGCAGAAGATTAAAACTGGACCCGTACTTGTCACCATGCACAAAAATTAATTCCAAATGGGTTGAGGACCTCAATATTAGGCTAATGACTATAAAAACCCTAATTGAAAGGGCAGGGAACTCCCTAGAGCTGATCGGGCTGGGCCAACATTTCCTAAACAGAAATCCAATAGCGCAGTCACTTGAACCAACACTCGACAAATGGGATCTTATGAAATTAAAGAGCTTCTGTTCAGATAAAGAGATTGTAACACGAGCACAAAGCCAACTCACAGAATAGGAGAAAATCTTCACTAACCACATATCTGATAGAGCTCTAGTATCCAGAGTGTACAAAGAACTTAGAAAACTAAACACCGAGGAAACAAATGGCCCAATTAAAAAATGGGCCTTGGAACTTGAAAGAAAGTTTACCATGGATGAAATTGAAATGTCTAACAAATATCTTAAAACATGCTCCACATCCTTATCCATCAGGAAAATGCAAATCAAAACCTCCATGAGATATCATCTCACCCCTGTCAGGATGGCAAAAGTTCACAGTACAAATAACACCAAATGTTGGAGAGGATGTAGTGAGAAAGGAACTCTCCTTCTTTGCTGGTGGGAGTGCAGGCCCATACAACCACTCCGGCAAGCCGTCTGGTGATTTTTAAAAAAGCTGAAGATTGAAATGCCATATGATCCTGGTATTGCACTTTGAGAATAATCCCCCACACAGCTCAATAGCAAAACTATGACCACATTCATAGCAGCACTGTTTACAATAGCAAGTCATGGAATCAACCCAAATTCCCAACAGTTGACGAGTGGACAATGTGGTACATTTATACAATGGACTACTACTCAGCCATCAAAAAAGATGAATTAATGAAATTTGTCAGTTAATGTATGGAATTAGAAGAAATTATATTGAGTAAACTATCCCAGACACAGAAAATTAAACACTATGTGTACTCCCTAATAGGTGGATCATAATACCAAACACACTTAATGACATATTCAAAGATAAATCTCTGTAATACCTACAGTAAGCACAAAGGTTATAAACAGGAAGGAAGAGGAAGGAGGGCCAGTCAGAAATAAGGAGAGAGGGGATCATGCTTCAATAGAGAAAATAGGTCATCATCAATTATTGCAAGAAAGTAGTAGATATCTGTTGAAGCTTACTCTCACTTTCCTTTCCGGTCACTTGTGACAAGGTGTTTGATCTCATCAATTAGGGAGAGTATAGGGACTGGCAGATAGGTGGTAACCACTCTGAAAATGGGACACTGAACCCCCCTCACTGCAGTGTCCTACTCCTATTCTATCTACCTTTGAATCTTCTCTTAGAGTAAGATCTTCATTCAAACAGCCTTTTGTCTTTGGTCAGGAGGTGACCTCCAATACCAATCAGGATGGAGCCAAGGACGATGCAGGAACAGCAAGACTGAAAACAACAGAAGCCATAATTCAGAATACCAAAGACACTACATTAATCACCTGGAGCTAGACCAGCCAAATCTCCCCACCCTAAAGCTCAGGAAAACTTGCATAAGACGGGGCAGCAAGATTGTAAGAGCCTAAAAGTTGGGGAGGACCAAAGATATGCAAGATACTCTACACAAGTTAGGCTTGCAGTAACCATAAACTGACTTTGCTTTACTTGCACAATGACTGACATGTCAACGACCTCCCAAAGTCTAGCATGGATCACAGGCAGTGGGGTCCTTTGAGACAAGGGATTAACAGTCATGTTGGTGTTCCCATGCTGGCGGGGAGCCCAGGAAAAGGCTTTGGGCTATGCCACTGAATCCTTACACCTCACTAGAGTAGAGTAGAGGGAGGTTTGGCATTCATACAGGAGGATGCTCCAGGGATGGGAGGGAGGAAGGGGGAGATACTGGGAGAAGGGAAGGGAGAGGGTGAAAGGAGGGGGAAAAAGGGGGAAATATCTAATGGGGACTGGGGAGGGGTGGAGGGAGGGAGAGGACAGGAGTACCTATTGGGCTTGTATGATTGGAGAAAAATAAATAAATAAAAAAATAATAATAGCAAAAAACCCAAATACAAAGAACAAAAAAAAGAGGATTCTTCCTTTACTCCCATTTTGTTTTTTTTTTCTGAATTTTGTCTGAAATTTTGATTTTTCATGGATTCTACCTTAATTTTGCATTGAAAATTGAAGTGTGGTTTAAAACTTACTCAAATTTCCCATTCTGTGCATTGCCTTTTTGCTCGATTTATAAACTCTTTATCTGAACAGAAGTTCTTTAATTTCATAAGATCCCATTTGTTGAGTGTTGGTTCTAGTGACTGTGCTATTGGATTTCTGTTTAGAAAATGTTGGCCTAGCCCGATCAGCTCTAGGGAGTACCCTTCCCTTTCAATTAGGGTTTTTATAGTCACTGGCCTAATATTGAGGTCCTTGATCCATTTGGAATTAAAGTAAGATAGTTACATTCTCTTAGCAGTGTTTTTTATTTCTTTTTTATTACAAAAATTCCATTTTATTACTTTTTTGCTTAATTATACAAGCTCAAGAACTTCTTCTCTCTTCCCCCTCCCTTTCCCCATAGCACTCTCTCCCCACTTTCTATCCCTCTTCTTCTTTCCTCTTTTCCTTCCTTTCTCCTCTCCTGATGCTTCCTGATTTCTCCCTCCCACCTTCCAGAACATCTGTTTTTGTGGTGCTGAATTTCCATCTGAGTAGTCCACACTAGTGAGGGTTCATGACTCAGTGGTATACTTTGGGGCCCCTTATTGGGCTGCCCGTTAGTATGGGAACTTTGTTATATCTGTTTAATCCCTTACCTCTAAGGATCCTACTACCTGAAGGCTTCTCCTCTGTGATCCCTGCTAGACTTTGAGGGGTTGTTGACATGTCAGCCATAATGCAGATCAGGCAAGGTCCAATCACATTGTGGCTATAGCCCTGACTTGTTTGAAGTATCTTATATATCGTTGATGTTCCCCATCTTTAGGCTTTTACAATGTTGCTGCTCTCTCCTCTGCAAGGTTCTTGAGCTTTAGGATGGGGAGAAATTTGGCTGGTCTGGTTCTGGGTGAAAATTGTGGGGTCTTTGGTGTTCTGAATTATGGTTTGCTTTTGTTTTCAGTTTTTCTGTTCCTGCACTGTTCTTGATTTCATCTTGATTGGTTGCCAAGGTCATCTCCTAACTAAAAATAAAAGACCATTTAAACAAAGATCTTAATATAAGAAGAGGCTCAGAGGTAAATGGAAGGATAGGAGTAGGACACAGCAGTGAAAGAGATTGGTCTCCCATTTTCCAGTTGATTATCATCTAACTGCCAGTCCTTATACCCTCCCTGACTAGGGACATCGAACCTGTTCAGTCCCAAGTGAACAGGAAAGGAAGTGACAGTAAGTTTTATCAGATGTCTCACTACTTACATGCAATACATGATCAAGACCTAATTTCTCTATTGAAGTGTGTTCTTTTGTCTCCTTTCTTTTGATATCTTTCTTTCTCCTTCCCTCCCATTTATAATCCTTTGTGATTATAGTGGTTTTACAGATATTTACCTTTCAAAATGTCATTAAGTGGGTTTGGAATTATGATCACCTTCTTATAGAGTACATGTGACGTCTAACTTTCTGTGTCTAGAACATTTCACTCAATATAATTTCTTCTAATTCCATCCATTTCCTGGCAAAAGGTTCATTAATTCATCTTTTTTTGATGCCTGAGTAGTATTCCATTGTATAAATGTATCCCATTTTCCTTATCCATTTGTGAACTGTTAAGCATTTGGGTTGATTCCATGACTTTGCTGTTGTTAACAGTGCTGCAGTGAACTTGTACTTGTATCACTGTAGTGAATTTTGGGGGATTATTCCTAGTAATGGTATATATAGCAGGATCATATGACATTTCAATCCTTAACATTTTTACAAATTTTCATACTGATGTCCATAGTGTTTGTATAAGTCTGGATCCACACCAGCAATACATAAAAGTTCTCTCCACATCCTCTCCAGCATTTGGTGTTGTTTGTATTGTGGCTTTCCGCCATCCTGACTAGGGTGAGATGTATCTCAGGGTAATTTTGATTTGCATTTCACTGATGGTTAAGGATGTGGAGCATTTTTTGAGGATATTTGTTACACATTCAATTTTGTGGAAAACTGGAAAAATTTTGTGTTCCAAGGCCCATTTTCTATTTGGGCTATTTATCTGGTTAGTGTTTAATTTTTTAAGTTTTCTTGTGTACTATGGATAATAGAGTTCTATCAGATGTGTGGATAGTGAAGATTTTCTCCCATTTTATGGATTCCTTTGTGCTTGTGTTTGCAGTCTCCTTAGTGAATACAAGCTCTGTAATTTCATAAGAGTCCCATTTGTCTAGTGTTGATTCTAGTGCCTGTGCTATTGGGTTTCTGTTTAGGAAATTTTGGCCTAGCCCAACCCACTTGAGGGAGTTACCTACTCTTTCAACTAGGGTTTTTATATTTTCTGGCCTAATATTAAGATCTTTTGATCCTTTTGGAGTTGATTTTCGTGTGTGGTGACAAGTATCGGTCCAATTTTATTCTTCTGCATGTGGGTATCCAGTTTTGCCAGCATTTGAAGAGTCTTAGCACTGTTTTTAAAAGTACTCTTACACATTATTAATTTGTAACTTTTATATACTAGTTCCCCTTTTCCTAATAAAATATACTAGCCGGCAATAAAGTGTGTTGTGTCCCCATAGTTAAGGTTTTCTTTAAAAAAAATCATCTGAGGGGAGAGAAGGCATGGGTCGAGCAACATAAAACTGAAGAAAACATTGAAATGTTTGACACTGATTGTTTCACAACTGTTTTCTTAGACCATAAATGTCTTTGGCTACTTGATATGAACTAAATAATGCATTGTTTATTAAGTACAGTCATCCATAAGAGAAAACACAATAGTGTGCTTATTCTATTAAAGTTTAATATGGCATAGTGAATGAATTCACATGATAAAAGTCATAAACATTAACTGTTTCGAAACAGAAGTTTGTAGATGAAACAGAGCCATATCTTTTAAAACAAGATCCAGTTTATTTCTCATTAAATAAATAAATGATGTTTCAAATAACTTTATTCATCTATTGTGTTGCTTTCCTATTGGTTCCATAACTAGTTATTGATATGAAAATATCTTTAATTACTTCATAATTAAAACTTGTCCATTTCACAGGTACTACTTCCAAACAAAGAGCTATCAGCCAAGTGACCAAAATAAATGGCAGATACAAAAGTACATACATAATAATCTATTTCACATATCTGAATAGATAATACTAAAAAATACATTCTTGACTATATGTGATATGGGAATACATACCTGTATTGCATTTTCTGAAATTAATTAATCTATTAGCATATAACTCAAATTTCAATATCCTACAAATATTAATGATAATAGTTATAGTTAAACACTTATATTCCACAAAAATTTGTGGTGATCAAGGTAATATTTTGGACTTAATTAATTAGAAAACATAGCTTTCCAGATTTTAAGCTATTTTTAATTATATGTGTTATAACAAATTGTATGTACAGTTTCAATTTTATTTACATCATATTACATTTAAATTGCAAAAGGATATTTTGCACTGAAAAAAACTTTTACTTAAATTCCTACCAATTTATATCTATTAATTCTAATCTATGTTGGTAAAACACCTGCAGAGACATTTCATATTATTGACACAAAACTGCTTTGCCTTCCCATGTATACCTATTACATAATTTTATTTGTATTATAAAGTTTAAGAACTCTTAGTTTTTGTGTTAGTAAATGTATGAAAGAATCCACATCAATTGTCAAAAGGGAATATGTTGTGAAAGTCACATGAAAGGTCTCATCAAGTTTGCAAACTGTCTCAGTAGTAAACATGTTGAGCAGATCCCCTGATTCCACATAAAGGCCTAGTGGGTATGATGAGCCTTTCACAATTCAACCTTAGAAGGCAGACACTGGGAATTTGCTTAGCAAATCTGCTAATCGGACTGATATTATTGGCAACTTCTGTGTTTGATTTAAGATCCTACTTTGAAAAGATGGGATGTCAGAGAAGTCAAACATGATTCCAGATATCAACCTCGGAATCTACACACGTGTAAAAGCAGATACCTGGACATACATGGGGACCCACACACATATAAACACATGAACACATACGTACACATGGTCGTTAAAAATGGAAAAAAGAATTTATCAAAATTTAGTTGAAAAGTGCATTTGAAATGCACCTGTAAATAAACAAAATGGCTTTAGTTACACTGTTTTATGATTAACTATGTAATACTTGGAGTAAATACTGAATATACACATTATGTTGGGAGTCCAGTGCTTTATCTCCATGTAGAAGAACGTATTTCATTGTCATTCTACATGTGTTCATATTGGGTAGACTAGAATAATAGAAAAGAAGACATGGAGAACAACTATTAATTAAATTCTTATCTGCAATGCATTTTGTGAAATACTTCATGGCATGAAACATATGTAATGTAGCTAGTATATTGATTTTCACAATAAAATTTGATGATTAGGGCACTTCTATAAAAACTTCTGTGCTAATTGTAATAATATATAACTTAAGAAATGTAAAGTAGGGGGCTGGAGAGGTGGCTCAAGGGTTAAGTCTCTGCCTTGCAGGCGGAAGGTCCTGAGTTCTGATCCTAGACCCCACGTATAGACACTGGTGGAAGCGGGGGCGGCCTGTGTATCCGGTCCTGGTAGGACAGAGCCTGTGAATCCTGGGGCAGAGTAAACAAGGAGGAGGTGGAGGCGTCCATGGTGGTTCCCGAATTCGTCCGTGGTTCTACACAATTGAATAAATAATAATAAAAAATTTAAAAAAAGAAATGTAAAGTAGATGCTGATAATATTTTCATGTTTCAGAATAAGAAAATGATTGC
This sequence comes from Typhlomys cinereus, assembly GCA_023101885.1. Lineage (NCBI taxonomy): Eukaryota > Metazoa > Chordata > Mammalia > Rodentia > Platacanthomyidae > Typhlomys > Typhlomys cinereus. The sequence continues at coordinate 2,608,440 of JALPQD010000284.1, forward strand.
AAACAGTGCATAAAGGTAAAACTTAATATAAGAAATCTGTCTCTAAAACTCACTAAGTTCTAATATTCCATAAAACTAGATAGAAGAAGAGAGGATAAATGTCATGCTCATGTAATGAGAGACATACAGAGTGTCATTAGTGTTTGACATTCTAGAAGTAACTTGTACAAATATGTAATGAAAAGTTTACTATGTACCAGAGAATGTTCAAATACAAAGAAGAAATCTGTGTGAAGCACCTAATATATTTAAATGCAAATATACAATAAAAGCTTACTTGAATTCAATAATATGTCATCTCAGTTGATGCAAAGATCTGGTTCAAGAGTTTATTAAAAAAGTTGGAGATTAACAAATACATGTTATAGTTATAGGGTGAATGAGTCCTCAATGTTGTATTCTAAGTTAAATTCTGGTTTTGAGAAATGATTAGATAAAGAGAGCTACTTCTTGACCAATGGCTTTGGAAAGAAGACCTTGTATATATTCCCACTTCTGTGCTTTTGATTTTTCTGGTCCCTGTGATGTGGTTGCCTTGGTCTACCTTATCCTCTTGTCAGACTGGAGGTAGTGGTTCCAGCCATAGACAACAACTCTGAGAGCCCAAAATGATGTTTTCTTCTTCAAATTAATTGTTGTTTGGTGGCAGTGACAAAGGTCTGATGAATGCAGTCATATAGGTATTGTGGAATATTGTGGGAGCATAAATGATGAGAATAAGCTGCTAATTAGTAAATCTTAAATAAAATTTAAGTTGGACATAGTGGTAAGAGAATGCCAGATATCAGAAAAAGAACATGAAAAGCTATACAAATGTCAATTTGTTCAGGGCAAATGGACAATCCATGATACAAAAAAATGGGGCATAGGAGAGCATGAGTAATCAAATGAATCCAGAGAACAGAGAAAACCCAAAGAAACCAGTGAAAACGAGTCACATTACAGATGAAACAGAGCCGATTGTTTTTTCTCATGGACTATGTTTAATGTTTTCTGTAGCTGAGGGTGCCAGAGATTTCAAATTCCTTTAAGATCTTTCTCTTGATTTTGATCTTGATTTGTAACTTCTTTATATGCTCCTGTATGGGGAAATTCAGTATTTCACAGCTCTGTGAGCTATACTGATGACATACTTGAGCCCAGTTGGCTGGTGGAAAATTGTTAGGGAAGTGAATGTTCTAATATCACATAATTTGATGTGATTCATCTGTAACTTCTATAAACTTGATGGCCTTGGTGATTTCCACCTGTCTGTGGACAAATTTGATTCTAATTACAGGAAGTCCCCAATCACCCCCCCCACCCCAAGCATTTGTCCTCCTGGTGAATCTAATCAGAGTTATTGAATTTCAACTTGTTCAGCTTTTTCTTACTACAAGATGAAAAAAGGCTACATATTGAAACTGGTGGTGGAAGTGAAGTCTTACTTTTTTAAATAGAAAAATATGAGGTTTGTATTTGTCAGAATTTTTTCTTATTTTTATGAAACATAGTCTCCCTGTGTCTCCTAGGACCATAGGACCACCTGGCTGAATGTAAACTTTCCACACTGCTTCTATTGCTGCTTTCTAGGTGATACAATTCCAGGCACCTACAAGTTAAAGCAAACTATGGAAAGAAAAAGACAGTTGAGGTGAAATGCTATGAGGAATGATAAACGTTAGCCTGTGGAAGTAATGGAAATAAACTTTTACAGATTGAAAAGAAGCATGTGTACTCAAGGCATGTTTTACTTTTCTTCATCAAAAATAATATTAGATATAATAAAGTACAAGTACAATATTGTTAACTATAATCTGAAAGTTGAGAAAAATAAATTTTTAAGAAAAGAACTCTCACTTTAAAGGCAATAAAACTCAATTAACCATGGCTGGGCTGCTGATGAGTGCAGAATTGACTAAAAACTTGAACTAGTGTGAACATTTCCCAAACTTCTCAAAACCTTCATAAATAAAACTAGTTTCCTTCATGAATTTCAGGCAGGAAAGCTGAGATTTCTTCTACCTAAATAATTGGTCATTGATCACTTGACAATTTTTAAATTAATAAAAGAATTCTCAGAGGTATGTGAAGAATAAATCAGGAAAGATATTTTCTTCTGATATAATTAAACAAGTGATAGAGAAGAAAATCATTGTAGTCAGTGCAATGATATCCTTAAGCACAAAGTGGAAAAGTGCAGTCTAGATGGTATCACTGCAATTAATCGTATGTATAATTGTTTGTATGAAGCCTCCCATGAGGTGGTGAATATTATAGTCAAGTCTTATAATTAGTGGATCTTAATGAAAAATTAAAGACAGATTTATATTTTATTGGTTACTTTATGCTTAAATAATTTTGATTTTTATGAATGAACTGAAAATAGATTAAAATATTATATACATGTTAAAATAATTAAGGATAATGAAGGTGTGTATGGAAATACTCATTCTAACTATGACAATCTTTAACAAAATGTGGTGGTTAGGGTTCAGACCAATTAAAATAAGCATATTTTAATGGGGAAATAGAAATCACAAATGCAACAAGAGCAGGCTTGGCATATTACAGAAAGTGCCATAAAGCAAATATATAGAGCAGAAGAAGTGAGGAGAAAAAAAGGCAACTATTTTCTGGACTTTCATTTTAAATACATAAAATGATGGATTCAACAACACAGTTAATGTTTCAACAGTAAGGAAAAGCAAAGAAGGAATAAAGAGTGTACAATAGATAAAAAGAAAAGAGTAAAATGGTGTAATTTATGTTATTAACTTCAAAAGGAAGAGAGATAAAGAAAAGATACAGTATCGGAATCTCTTCTGGCAAGTAATTCTCAAACTGACAAAATATGCCAAGCCACAAATTTAAAAAAATTCCAAGACACAAGCAGGGAGAGTTCATATCATACTATTTATGTTATTGTCAAATAGCCTGGCAGAAAAGCAATTGCGAGATGACATCCGACCTTCCACGGCATCGATGGAAGCTAGAAGGTGAAAACGCAACTTCAAATATGAAAAGAAAATGAAAATCTCCCCAGATTTTTGCATCTTTAAGTGTATTTCAGAAATTTTTTATTTAGCATGAAATAAGAAAGTCTATCTCAGAGACACTGAGTCAAGAAAATGATAAAGGGTGCTGCTCAGGCTGAAGGTAAATGATGAACATTTCATAGACTGCTTATGGGAACATAAACTTACAAAACTTTGGAAAAATGGTTGTCAATATATTATCAAAACTGAGCATTCATGTCTACGAACCTGCTATCAACTTTCTAAATAGTACATTAGTACATCAACTTCAACAAAAAGGACCCATAATGGAAAAATTCTTGAAATATTCTGTTCATGTAAATGATACAAACATCTTAAAGAAATGGGAAAATCGTAGGATAGTCGTAGAACTGAACCACAATGCAACAACGTAGAAGACCTCCTGGGGAGGATACTGAGCTTTAGAAATAAGACAACATTTATGACTGAAGGGAAAACACTAAGGGAAAAAAGTGACTCTTTAAATGAAATTGAGATACTAGCAGAACAGGAACTCTCCATGCTATAATTCAGGGATTCTCCTTTCACTCTGACTGACAGCCCTCCCTCTCAGCAACAATAGAGCCTAATTCAGCCTTGTTTAAACCCAGGATGAATGTTAAGTAAATTAACTATCCCAGGAGCTAGGTGGGTAACTAAATATTAGGTAAATTAAATGTCCCAAGAGCCTGTAGATAGGTGGAGTGTCCCTGCCCTCCAGTGGACTTGTTTCTGGAATGTTCCATGTGTTTTTTTAAAAAATATGTAATGTAGAAGAGTTAAAACCCAGTTGTTCACTGATAACCTAGTCTTGAATACACATTTTATACTCCTCTGTCCTTGTCTCTTTTTCACTTATGAAATCTGGAATCTCCTTTTTATTTGCAATAAACCAGAGGCCCCCAAATCTTCATTGTGCAGTCGATTCTTGGGTGAGTAAAATGAGGAAGTCACTTTTCAAGTGGTGATAACTTAGAAAAGAAACAAGGGAGGACTCAATTATTGGAAAGCACTGTTATGCTTTCTCATAATCTAAGTGGTAAACTTGTATTTCTATTTGAACTATATATTTTATATAACTTTAAAAGGGGATTTATTTGAATAAGTGAATAAATGAATAGCAATCATTTTACCTGATTTTCAATGCATTGCTTTTGGTGTTAAAGAATTTAAATAGTCATTTATTAAAAAGTCACCTTTTTAATTTACTTTTTACTTTTGTCACCCATAGCCAGATCATTCTGTAAAACTTTCTGCTTGGTTGGAAGGCGGCAATTCAAATAATTAGTAACTTGTCGTCCTAGATTCCTGTTCTCCCTATCCCATTTATGCTAAAGAAAAGACTGACCTGGAGAGATGAATATTATTTGACTGATATTCTTTAATTTGACATATCCTAGCTCCTGACAACCACTTTACAAAATCTGGAGGCAGAAGTGGGGAGGGGCGCAGTAAGCTACCTCAGCTCTCTCCTTCCTTCCCCTTCCTTGATACATACTCATCCTAGTTACTCTGATTCTTCCTTTAGATGCTGGAGGATCTACAATGAGGGTTTTACTTTGAATAAAACCTGTGCTGTTGCAAGTGTTTGTGCTTTATTTGCTCTTTCTCTTGTTGGCTGTATTTTCTTGTTTGTTTTTCTCTTCCTTTGTGAATTAAATGAATTGTGTGTCCACATATATATAATAATATGGTTTTAAGTTATTTTTGTTTGCTTTTCTCCTCCTTTTCTTAATTAAATTAAATATATATGTGTATGTATCAATGTATTTTTAAATTTGTTTTTAAATATGTTTGTATTATCATATTGTGGCTGTAATGAACTACTTAATACCATAAATAATTGAAAATTAAAGCCCGAACACAGACACACACACACACACACACACACACACACACACACACACAATATAAAATGAAAGAGTTATGAGACTTGTATTCACATTCACAGTATTCATTTTGAGTTATATCAAATATTTAATATCAGCCATTCTTTGGGATTTGTTAGCATATCTTTTAAAACTTGCCTGCGGCAGTTACAAGAAGGAAAGTAAAAATGGTTTTGATTATCGTTTTGAATTGTCAACCTTGACAGTTTGGGTGGGATTTATAGACATGAAGAAAAAATATACAGACATTCACACCTGTGTGCCTTCAACCTATTCCTTGGGAAACTTCTTTCCCCAAAATAACCAAAGACCTTGTTATTTGTCAGAAAAATTAAACAGAGGAGCTCTTTGCAACTCACCTGGGGCACAGGTGGTTAGAAATAAGCATCTACAAGTGATGATTTGGGATCTCTATATGCATTTATCAAGAAAAATTTTAAAGTCAGCTTTTTAGCAGATTTAAGCTTCTATTATTTCATAGACCTAATCAGGGAAACCATAGCACTTTAGGCCTTCAATTCTTCATTTATAGGTACAAAACTAGTTTATATTCAAATACAGAATAAAATGGATTATCATTATTGCTAAAAAAAAAAAGAGAGAGAAGAAAGTGTTTCCTTTTTGTATCCTCTCAGAGAGGGTGGTGACCTTTCCTATGCAGATATTTTAGGGAAGCTGTTCAGGACTACTGCCTAGTAGACAGGGTCCTGAAATGAACAGAAAGATTAATTATATGATCAAGAAGTTCAGCAGTACTCTTGAAGATGCAGTGGGTTCCCTGGCCTATGCCTACTGATGTTCAATCCTTCATTCTTGTGAGGGCTCCAGAGGACTGACTCTTCTAAGATCCATCTCGTTTTCATGTGGATCCGTTTCTGACTAGGCTTTTCTGTTCTCACAGGAAAGCAGAATAATCCATATTTGTAAGAGGATGAGTTGCAGTGAAGAACCAAAGAATGCAGCATGCAGGGTCTTCCCTAAACTCTTTCATCATTTGATTGGAAGCAGAGTCTCAAGATCCTTTGTTACTACCGCATGCAGCATGATTGGCAAGGCATGCTATCATCTATCCTTGCACTGAGTCTGCACATAGCTTCATCCTGAAATCTGCATGTCTTTGTGAGGCACACACTCACAAAGTGTGTTTTTCTGTTTAAGTCCTTTTATTACACTGGTGCCAGCTACTACTGCTATCGTTAAATGCCTGTCAGTATTTTCCATTATAAACCTTATTTTCAGGGGATTTATAACCCAGCCATCTTAATTCATGTTCAGCTGAAAGTTGCCATCGAAATTCTCAACATACAGTAGGTGCTGTTTTCTTTTATCACCAAATTTTATTTTAATGTGTTTATCTGCCTGAGATTTACCAAGATGTAAAATCATAACGCAGAGAAAAAAGTGCAGATGTTCCTATGGATATTTTTTAAAGCAGAAAAGTATACATAAGAAATGAGAGAGAAGTAGTAAAATATGACCGTTGACAAGCAAAAGTCTTAATGGATATTTTAAAATCATTATTATTTACAGTATAATACTATACTGTACTCATAGTTCTTATAATATATTTCCAGTGAATCCCAACTCATATCATGCAACAATCATGGGCAATTCAGTAAATTCAGCTCTCAAACGTGAATTTAACAACATCACTGAATTTAATATAAGCTCAGATCTTCATTTGTAGAAATAGAAATGTTCTTTATGTGTAAATTCAATTCCTGATTTTTATGCTATGTAATGTAGTACTTTTAAATAACTTTTTTCATTAAAGCTGATTATTTTGCCAATTTGAAATATTTTATATTTTGTGGCTATAATGTTTCCATTGTTAATGTGATTACTTAAAATATCATTTAATATTGTAATAAATCAATATACATATTTTATAATTACACACAAATCCTCACACATACATACATAGCCCTAATATAAGATGAGAACAGATTAAACATAAAATAAGGCTTCATTTTAAAAATACCATGTAAATGCTGCAGTTTATCTTCAAATTTCTGATAAATACATAATCAAATAACAGGGGAAAAAAGGTATTTTAATGATGCTTATAGTTCATAGACCAGTTTAGCAAGAGAGTTCAAACTAGCATCAGGAATCAAGGGTACTAGACACACCATACCTACAGGAATTGGCAAGAGAGGGGAAAACCTTCTCACTTGCCAGCCTGTGAGTCTGTCAAAGTATGCCCAACTATGCTGAATCACTGAACCAGTTCCCTCCATCTTGTCTACCTTTCCAGGGAATAGCTACACCCAGAGAATGGCTGGGTTCTTTTACATGAGTAAAATAATCTTCTGTAGGATTTCTCAGAGATTGCCTTAACTACTAATACCTACCTGTCCTTCACAAATGTACTCAAAACTCAGCTTTCAATTGTCAATTGACACCAGTCTAACTAACACAGTAAACATAAAAAATACTTGGATGTTTTCCACTGAATAAGCCTGATACATGGAATAAGCGTGATACCTGCTTTGTTTACAGAGAATCCACCAGTATTGAGGCAGATTAAAATCTATCACCTTGACTTTGGTATCTATGAACTTGTATTTATACATGGCTTCTGCACCTTAGAACTCATTGAAGGTGTGTTGAATTTTGCAAGACCTGGATCATGATTTCACAATGCATGGTGTGATTATTGAATGGGGTAAGGACACCTGTTTTAATCTGTGTTTTACCTATGGATATATTACCCATGTATCAGTTGGTGCTTAGGAATTTGATATTATAAACAACTCAGAAAAACATCATAGGTCTCATCATGCAAAGAGGACACAAAAGTATGAAGAAGACTGGTTGAGAAGTAGTTTTGTAGTAGGTGAAAGATGAGGGAATTGGGCAATAAGGGGTGAGAATGACATAAATGCATTGCACTCAAGTATGAAAAGCTAAAAATCTAAAAATATTTTTTTATTATTTATTCAACTGTGCGCATGTGCGTTGTGTATGTGTGCGCACGCGCCGTGTGTGTGTGCGTGTGTGTAGAACCACGGACGAATTCGCGAACCACCATGGACGCCTCCACCTCCTTCTGCCCTGGGATTCACAGGCTCCACCCTACCAGAACCAGAAGCGCAGACCGCCCCCGCTTCCGCCTGGCGTCTATACGTGGGATCTGGGATCCGAACTCAGGACCTTCCGCCTGCAAGGCGAAGGCTTAACCCCTGAGCCACCTCTCCAGCCCCTAAAAATATTTTTTAAAGAGTGAATTCAAAGACTTGAACCTTCAAGATTGTGATAGCTTTGGTTTTTGTTGATGGTTCCTCATTCATATCAATGCAAGCTTTAATTCAATTCAATTAATTCAATGCAAGTATTTTCTGCTGTGATACCATAATGAGAGCTAGAAATTAGGAATGTATTGTTTAATTGTATTCAAATGTATTGTTTAAATTATTTAAATGTATTGTTACAGGGAAGTGAAAGCAAAGGAAAAACACTATTACTTAATAGAAAAGTAAACAGAATAACAATAGTAAACAGGAAACCCACCTCCACTTTGTGGGGAATGGAGAACATGACGATGACAGGGATGTACACAGATGATTGTCACTTTCTGACATGAATACTAGGAAGACCTGAGTAAGACGTTGAAAGCAAGTAGAATGTGGAAATTTGCAGGGAAGTTTAAAGGTCGTATGAAAAAGGAATAGAAAAATGAGAGGAAAACGTTTTTAAGGATCTTCAGATGTTTTAACATCAATGAAGTTAGAAGGAATGGGGAATTAGTACCAGGAGATAAAACTCGGACCAGAGGCTCTTACTAAAGGAAGATAGTATAGATAGTATTTTGAAAGTTAGGAAAACTTGCTGAAGAAACAACACACACACACACACACACACACACACACACACACACACACACACCACACTAAAAATGTTCCATTTAGAGATGAAGACTTGCCTCAGTAAATACAGTTCCTAGCACACAACTGTTAAGGATCCTAGTTCAGATCCTCAGTATCCATGCAAAACCAGACATAGTATTGTGTGTCTATAATCTCAGCACTCTCACAGAGAGATGAGAGAATCTCTAGAAACTAAAGGGCCAGATGGAATAAGCAAACAGGAGACCCTGTCACAAAAGAGGTGGGAAGCAAGGACCAACCTTCGAGATTGTCCTCTAAGTTCTACAAGCACATCATGGCACATGCACGACTGCACTCATATAAGAATTTAAAAACATGATTCAGTCATGATTTCAGAATAGTTAATCCCAACATTTTGAGAAAGGGCTGAATACTTTCTTTTTGTAAATAGTGTTTTTAACAAATTAATGATCTTATTACCTAGAAAGGATGTATCTAAATTCCTATTAAACCATTAGAAGGTAAATACTGTTCTTACATTTATGTGGTACAGCTAATATAAGCAAATAGGTAAGCCCCCATATACAGTTGGATTCCAACAGTTTGTCATTTCTAGCCTGACTTTTGGAGCATAAAAATAAAGCCATGGTCACCAAACCTGAATAAATGGAGGTTTGTAAAACCACTAAAGATTTCATGATTTGTAATTCTTCAGCATGTTCTGCTTGCCTTACATTTTCTTCTCTCCATTTTCATCTACTCCATTTTAAATTTACTTAACAACATTTTTTACAGAACTCTCTCAACTCTTATTTTCCCACTGAGTTTACTAACCACTCTGCTGTGAATACACACATTATATAAACTTAAATTTGGAAATGGAAATCAGGTAGAATTTTTCATCAAGCTTTAATATCTTAGAATAGTGTATCAAGTGATGGAACCCTCCTTGAACTAAAAGAATTATCCCATTGATTCTTAGACAGGCCAGAAGATTCATAAATGAAAATTCTCATGAAAAGTTTAAATTGATGCCCTTTATTTGATCTTTACTTGATCTTTCAGAAGCTTTTGATTATTTAATATATAATGAGATTTATAAATGACTTGATAACGTATTAGTTTTCAAACCTTAAATAAGTTACTCATTGAGCAAGGTAGATATAATGTGCTTTTTATCAATATACCATATCATAAATCTACAGTATTTTACCATTTACTTTAAAATCAGCAAAGCAAGCAGAATAGTCTCACAGTATTTTATGAAGTCAGCATTGGCCTTCCAAACAGATCAGAGACTGAATATGTCATTCTACTTGGAATTAGTTAAAATGTACATAAACTTTGACTCTGTATTACATGTCTGTGGCAGTTAACTTTTACTTTAGTTTATTTGAATCTTTCCTTTAAACCTTTTTGGTTTCTTACATCATAATTGTGAGTATTCATGGGGTTACAGTGTGCTGCTTTTATACTTTGCAAGACAAAGGATTTTTGCATGTTGGTGTGCAAGGGTGTGTATATGAGAGGGCATTTTAGTGCATGTGCTTGTGTGAGCCATCCTGAAATGCTCTACCTCTTCATTGCTTTGCTTTGAGATTTTCCTGGCACTCCCTTGCAGTACCAGATCAAAGGTCACTGCCATTTCTACCCAGCATTCTTACATGGAATGTGTGCATGTGAACTCAGCTCTTTTTATTTAAGACATGGTTTTAATCACTAAGTAATCTTGCCAGTCCTGCTTTGACATATTGCATAATGGGTATGTTGAAGGTATTGGTACTCCTGTCACGTAAACTTTTATAATTTATTTGTCAAGAAAACTCAAAAAATCTTTCCTGCTAGCTCTTATGAAATATTGAATTCATCATTGATTATAGTCATCCAGACATTGACAAACTCCACAAAGTCTGGTTCTCCTATCTTTACTCACTGGTCTCCTCCCCAGCTCTCTCCTGCACTGTTTTGTCCCAGTTTTTAGGAACCCTCAAATCCTGTGAGATTGAGTTTTTCTAAAATTCAAAAGTTTCTGAAGTAAATTGTCAATGATAATTTACCTATGATAATCATAAAGCATCACAGTCTTTATACAAGAGGGTGAAACAATTAAACAGGTAAAATTGAATGTTAGAAGCTTAATTTTAATGTGACACATCCCAATGAAAAATTGGTTCATAAACTCAAAAAAGAAGCTAGAATATAAAAAAATAAGTTGTGCTTTTGAAAAATTTTGAAAGTTTTTTTGTAAATTTCAAAAGTGCATTTTTAGGGACCAAAAAATAGCTCAGCTAATAAAGCATGTTGTGCAAAAGCATAAGGACTTGAGGGATCCTCAGCACACACATAAAGAGCCAGGCACAGAAGCACACCTAAAATCCCAACTGTGAGCATGAAGAAATAAGCAATCGCTGGAATTTTCCATCTGGGTAGCTTCACTGAAATGGTGAGCTCTGGGTTTACTGCAAGCATCTGTCTCAAAAAATAAGATAGGCAGTGTTCACAGAGGACACCCGGTGTCATCGCTCATCACATTGATTTCTAACATATTCACAAGCCTGTGAGATAGTACCATTTCAATAAGTGTCCATTTAAATATAATATGTATATATATGCATCATATATATATATATATATATATATATATATGTACTTAAAATTAAAAGCTGGCCAATTTCCTAGGCACTGGAAAAATAGCATTCCCTAAGATACAATGACATAATTTATAACAAAAATCATATCACCAATGAAATTATTGTAGGAAATATTTTCACCATTTGATTTCACAGGTAGATATTATGATTATGCATAATGGGTATGTTAAAGGTATTGGTACTTTTGTCACGTAAATGTCATTACTCTATCTATATTCATCCTCAGGTGATTAATAATACTGAAATAGTTCTGTTCTTATAAATAAGGTAATCTTGCTCAGTAGATCTTGGCTAAAAAAAAATCATCTAAAATAGTGCATATACAAGACAAAGTACCTTTCCTACTTGCAAATGTAAACTTTTGTAGATTCAGTGTCTTTATGTTTCTCTACTAAAGGAAAAGAGCATTTTTGGCTCATAACAACTTTATACAAATTGTGGTACAGCTCCATGAAGATTACATGCCCATTATGCACACAGTCTCATGTTTGATCCTCGACATCATAAACTAATAAAACAGGGGCTGGTTAGATAGCTCAGTGAGTCAATAGGTAATGTGCCTGTTTACAAACCTTATGATCGACATTGGATCCCCAGATCCCCTAATGGTAAAAGTGGAGAGATGACTGAGATGACTTCTGAATATTGTCCTCTTGACACTACCCATGAAAATGGCATATATGAGCATACCTTATCTCTCTCTCTCTGTCTTTCCATTTGCATATTATCTCAAATAAAAAATAAAATATTTTTAAAATTTAAAAGGAAAGATATATTTTTCCTTTATTTTTCCCCAATCACACAAGCTCAATAGGTACTCTTGTCTTCTCCCTCCCTCCACCCCTCCACAGCTCTCCCTTGCCCTCTTCCCCACTTCTCACCTTTTTAACACCTTCTTCCAGTCCCTCCCTCTTCCCCCCTCCTATTTTATAGACAGTAAAGATATATTTTATGGAAGTAAATATTGTAATAGTTAATCCTGGTTGTCAACTTGAAACACCTGGTATTAACTAAGATCAGCTGAAATCATACTTGGAAAGATCTGCTGAGACCATCTGAAGAGATTATAACAGCCCTGATCCCATTGGAATCTTCATAGATCTCATAGGAAACTCACAATAATGGACCATATAAAAGGGACAACAGAATATAGGAAAGAGAGACATTCTAGGAATGTTCCAGCCATGTGGAGGTCTGCTGTGACGTAGCTTGCTTCCTGCCAGTTTCAACCAGACAGCCATGCCGTCTCCGCCATGTATCTTCCTTCTGGAATCCTAAAGTGAGTAAATTTCCTTTTTCTTCCTTACGTTATTTGACTTTGAATACTATCTCACAAGAAAAGTAAAGAGAAATTGCTACATACACCTTAATTTGAAATGTTTCAAAATATCATAAATTTAAAATGTTACATTTTAATTATGGGTTCATGTGAGCTATGTTATGAGAAAGACAGAAAGAGAGAGAGAGAGAGAGAGAGAGAGAGAGAGAGAGAGAGAGAGAGAGAGTCTTTGATTTTAATTTTGCAGCAGTGACAACCAAACCAGGCAGGGCTTTATGCATGCTAAGTAAATTAGCAAATTAATTTCCACTGGAATATATCTCCAGCCCTATCTTATTTCATTTGATTCATGAGTACAAATGAATTAACACATCTGACTATTTAATAAACAAGTAATTTATAATTTAGGCTTTATATAAGTATTTTTATGAACTTTGTACAAATATGGACATATCAAGTTGGTGAAAATGATTTTATGGTATACAAGTCAACATATCTGGATGAAGTAGTATAGTATAGTATAGTATAGTATAGTATAGTATAGTATAGTATAGTATAGTAGTATAATATATAGAATACTACTTTAGTGGTGAATTCTTTCAGGATTATGAATAAATTAACTTTTAAGGATTGGTTTTTACACATAACACAAGCTTTTAACACAGTATTACTTAGGTAAGAGTACTATGCAACATGATCAGAGGAAATCCCTCTGATGCTAAAAGGGAAAACTGGGAAGAAAAAGGTGAGAAGTCAGGGTCATGACAGAATGAAACATAACCATGTGAATAGAGCCATTAACTTATATATACTATGTCTGCTTTCTGCAACTATAGGAATGCTGAATTTGTAGCCACCATAAGTATTATTTTGGCATCAGAATATATTAAGATCAATAATACCTGAAAACAGGCTGTAATTTGCTCTGGTTTCAAAACACACCTCAACAATTCTCTGAGACACAGGCAGATGTGCAAATCTCTTTGTGAACAAGAATTGAAGAGATCTCAGTCTTGGATCAAAAGCCACGTATACCCAACATTCTTCATATTACTGATTGCACATTTTTAGAAGAAACAACCACACATGTAGTCATGAAGACTACAATGGCCGTGTGATAAGATAGAACAATTTCTTAAAATTCATCATAAACATCTGGATAATTTTTAATTTTAAATGAAGATTTTAGGTATTATTTTATTTTACCATGAATAATATAATTTCTGAAAAAATGGAAAATTTGTAAAACAAAACACCACTATATTTAAATCTGTGTTTCTTATTCAAGTAAGTGCCTATGAGAGATTATTTCTTCCTTATTAATGACTTACAATTCAGACTCACAATATGTGTGGCCTGTGCATAAGTCAGATACAAGAAACAGAATTTTACTTACAAATGCTTCCACTGCTAATCTGAAATTATTAGAAAGCAAGTAAAGAAAAAGTACCTGACAGTTTTCTACAGCAATATGAATATCATGAAATACGTTTATTTTGTTACCTTAGGTGTCACAGTAGTCCCTTAATGTATAAGAATGATCTTCTGTGCTTGCAGCAGCAAATAAAAAGAAAGATGCATATTATGGATTCTTTGAGTATCAGCATATCACTGTGCTCTAATATATCATGCTTCATTGTGACATAGTCTCCCATTTGTCACTTTCTGTCATGTTACCATGTCTCAAAAGATACAACATTGCCCAACCTTCATTTTTAAGTGTAGCAAATGGACAACAAATATTTGACACTGAAAACAGTACTGTCTCACAAACCAAATGGTCTCAGCCAAGAGTGATTTTAAAAAGGGCCTGTTTAAATGTGCATTGTGTAGGTAGAAGCTCTAGTAGAAACAAATATTTCTTCCTTCTGGTAAACATATTACATTGCACAGGATGAAAGCCCTTTTCCTTTTTTATATTCTAGAAAATGACTTTAGGCCATTTCTTCTTACCAGAAAAAGAAAAGGTAAATTTATTTTTTATCACTGTAAAAATAATGAAATAAACTTTTAGTCACACTTTTAATTTAGATATTTTAAGTGAAGTTTAAATTATTTGTTTGGAGAAATCACAAGCATAAGCACTTAAGTCTTTAAGGTTGAAATCCATTCAAGCAGTAGAAGCTACTCGAACTGGGAAAAGCCACTGAATATCTTAAACATACTGCCACTGGAGACTGCTATCTTCAGTCTAAAAATGTCATGCCATCATCCAAAATCATCCAGAATAAAATAAAAATGTGTAAGGAATGTGATTAGTCATAATGTTTTCATATATCCATACACTAAATTTTTGTATATACTGAGAATATTCTTTAACTTTATATCTAAAACTAATTTTAAAATCTTATTTTTTAACTTCAGCTACATAAGTTAGTCAGGAATTTTCTGAAGCTAGTTGAGTCAGGACCAAGGAGAGTTCCAATGCTGGTCTATTTAGGGCCTTGCTCCAACTGTGGTAACAGATACGGGTGGATTAGTTCAGGTAGTGAAGTGTTCTCTAAGCAGGGAATCAACAGTGGTGAGAGCTACATTCAGCCCTTCTATGATACTTAACCCTGTGATGAAGGCTTTGAGCCCATTTTATTACTAGCCCATCGTTGTAAGGTCACATTTATTTTTAAAAACCACTTCTTAACAGAGTGCCTCAAAGTCTGACTTTTAACTTCTTCTTTAAAGCACACTGATGACTGAGAAATATTTCTCGTGATTTTCATTTTTTGAAGCAGCATGGTATTTACGCTAAATATGCTAGAATGTCATTTTTAGGATATGCAAATGTAGAATAAATAATTGTGTAGTATTGTTCTCTCTGGGCTTTAATTTTTACAAATTTCAGAATAAGATTATCTTTATTTATGTGGCTGATATCTGATGTACATAAGACCTTATAATGAGTCATTTATGATAACACTGAAGATTCCATTTTCTGACTCTTAACATTCCCAACACTCAGGTTTGTAAAAGTCATCACCGTGTGCTGTGTGCCATGGCACATAAATGAGTTTCAGAATCTGCAGAATCCGGCCCATCTTCCCTTCCTAATGGAATCTCTATTCCATCTCTCTTCATGCCTGTTAATCCAGGGTTAGTCTGATTGCTGTTCAATTCCTGTGCCTTGAAATGTCTCTTGTTTCTCTGTCTGGACTGAAGAGAGGTTTCTCTGAGACTGGAAAAATCTATTCTGCCATCTCAGTTACAGAAAAATCAACATTAACCTTAAACTGAGAAAAACACCTCCTTCCAAAAGCTTTGTCTACTTTCAG
Organism: Typhlomys cinereus; assembly: GCA_023101885.1. Lineage (NCBI taxonomy): Eukaryota > Metazoa > Chordata > Mammalia > Rodentia > Platacanthomyidae > Typhlomys > Typhlomys cinereus. The sequence continues at coordinate 2,624,372 of JALPQD010000284.1, forward strand.
GAGAATCCATCATCCCTCCTTTATGTTCCAATAATGACAGCATCTTTCCTGTCACACCAAGATCTATGATCTAGACTTTTTTTTTAAATGTCTCATTGTTACAAAATCTGCATAGATCCTTCAACCAAACAGCTGTGTCCATGGTCTTTGGGTCTCAATTAAATCGTAAATCATGTGTTGCTTATTGCTCATTTCTATGTCTGCCCTTTCTTGGCTAGATTTTAAATTCCTTGAGGTCTTTCATCTAATTCACTTTTTTATTCGTCCATAAAAACCTAGCATATTTCTTCAGACCGAATTAAATCGAAGCAGATATTCAGAGATGAGACAGATTTTATTCGGAAGTTTTTCTTGTGTTTTAATTAAATTCTTATTAAAGTCCAAAGTTTGGAGGCACCCACACTTAATAAAAAAAATCTGAGAAATTGTTCATCCCTCATGTTCCACCTTCCTGCATAGATTTGTTTTCTGTTAGTCTAAGATGTTCTTCTAATCTAGTTAAACACCTTAAGTCTTCCAGATCATGTCAAAGTTCTCTCACTATTTAACAGACATTTATGTACTTATATAAAATCAGGAAAATTTTCTTATAAGAGTTTCAATGTCGGGCTGGAGAGGTGGCTCAGGGGTTAAGCCTCCGCCTTGCAGGCGGAAGGTCCTGAGTTCGGATCCCAGATCCCACGTATAGACGCCAGGCGGAAGCGGGGCGGCCTGCGCTTCTGGTCCTGGTAGGGCGGAGCCTGTGAATCCCGGGGCAGAAGGAGATGGAGGAGTCCTGGTGGTTTTCGAATTCGTCCGTGGTTCTACACATACACAGACACACGCACACACAGACACACGCGCGCGCACATATACACGCACATGCACACAGTTGAATAAATAATAATAATAAAAAAAATTTAAAAAAAAAAAAAGAGTTTCAATGTCTATATGACTCATTTACCTCTTTAAAATCAATAGGTGTGTGTGTGTGTGTGTGTGTGTGTGTGTGTGTGTGTGTGTTTTGTGTATACTAGAAGGCACATTAGTATGTGTCTGTGGAGGCTGTAAGGCAACTTTGGAAATCATTCTGAATTTCTCTAACAACTCCTTATGACTCTTGCTCTTGGGTTTCCCAGGTTTCATTTTCTAGGGATTTTTATGTGGCATCTTTAACCTCTGAGCCAGCTCCTGAGTCTAAGGAAATTTTGTCTTTTTTTATTGATTTGATTTTATGCCATTCTATCTGCTTACTTATTTTAGAATACTGCCTTCCTTCTATTTACAAAAGAGTCCATTAATATGCCTAATTAGGAATGTCCTCTGAATTCTGCCACACAATCTTTGACATGCTACTATTTAATGCTTTGTTATTCAAATACCTTGTGTATTCACGTTTTTCTACATACTTCAAAGATAAGATACTGATTTCTTTATATATTTTCACATAAAGTTAAAAAATCACACACATTTCACAAACTGCTTTATTTAAAACACTTAAAAACCTATGTTGGAAAATTGTATACATGAGTACACCTTCATTCATATATGATACTGAGCCATACTTTGTGAGCTATGTATCATCTCTTGCTTTATTTCATTTTCTGAAACAGGATCTTCCTAAGTAGGATATGGTGGTCTCAAACTTCTGAGCTCAAGCACTCCTCTGGCTTCAGCTTCCAAAGTAGCTAAGAATACAGGTATGCATTGCTATGTCTGGCTTATTTTTTAATGACAAATACCCCACCAGTTATTGTACATATCACTTTGTGTAAATATATAACTATTTACTTAAACATGGAATTTTGGGGATAAAGTTATATTTTAAAGGTTATCATATTGGTTCTGCAAAGACTTGCATATCTTTAACTTCACCACCAACATGTGAAGAATGCATTTTCTGCACACTTTTTCCATCACCTGATATTAACAATATACTTTAAATTTATTCTATTTGTCAACAATGAACTTTCAGTATGTTACTTTTATTTTTGATTATAATGAGGATGGTTATCATTTTAAAGTAATCTTCCATACACCAGAAATAAGTTCAGGCCTATCAATGGATGCCTGAAGTAATGAATAGTACTGAATCCTACATCAACTATGTTTCTTCAATCTGTACATTAAATTACAATGTATTGTACAGATGAGGTACAATAAATTAACCACAGTTAATAAGATAAGATAATTTTAACAATAAATTATAATAAAAGTGTTGTATTTGTGTTCATTGCTGTTCTATTGATGCAATTATATATACAAAGCTTATCTGACAAGGGGGATGGGAGTGCCCTAGGCATGTAATCATCATTAGACTTCTTGAAGCTTATTTAAACATGAACACAGTGATACCTGGCACTCCATCTGATAGTCAAACTGGCTACTAAAATGTTAGTGTTTGTGCTATGTATACAGCATTCCCCATATTGGACAGGAATGATTAGTATCAGGAATAGAATGGAGTGAGATTTGTGAGATTTTACCCTGCAATACATAACAAAATGAATTATTTCTGCAACTTCAATGCAGTTGAAGTTGGGTAACTAAAACTGAAAAGGCAATTGCTGTACATGTTTATCTGAACTTGTATTCATCTTTTGTGAATTTGCTATTTTTTACTTTTTCAATTGGATATGGTATTTTTCAATATCTTATTATCTCAATAGATTTAAATAGAACATTTTACAAAAAGTCATGCGGAATATAAAATTCCTAAACTGTAAGTAAAAATGTAACATTATAGAATATCTTATGAAATACAGTGACAAAATTATAAAAGGATTATGTACTATCCAATAATTTAATCAAATTTACAGTTCATGATTATGAGGACCATACAAATCTCCCAACACAATATGCAGTATTTTTCAATTAATTATGTGAGGGATCATCTACAAAAAGTTTGATTATCTCTGCTATAATCACATCAACATGACCAATCTTTTTTTCCTATTGAAAGGTTTGCCCCTCTCTCAACAATCTCTGTGGATATGGTTTGACTAGTTCCCTGAGATCCTGGCATTCCTATGAATTCTCCAGCCAAGCTGGTTTATGAACTGATGTAGACAATTTTAATCAAGTAGAAGATCATTTGTTCTCTGAAGCTGTTTGGTCATGAATTTATTAGAAGAATCCAGACAAACGCAAAAGTATCTAATCACAATGTATGTAGTACAAACTTTATAGATGGAAGGCAGAAATATTCGCTTCTGATGTTATCTCTGAGAGTTATTCTGACTATTATGTTTTCTGTAAGAAGATACAGAGGATGTATTAGACTGACTTTTCTATATATTTCTGTCTTGGAAAACGAGATGCATAACCTTTGAATGGGTAAAACACTTATCTGGCCATTGCACAATATATGTTGCATGCATAAGATTTTTAGTAATAACTCTCTCCATTAGGTGTTATTAATCCATTTTAGAGTTGAGAACACAGGTTCACAATAGCTATAGATCAAGGGTCAGCATTCTAGATTAAGAACTTCTAACCATATAGTTTGCAATATTCTCAGTAACTGTTCACATTGCTTCCTTCTTCATCACTTTATCCTGAATCGTCCTCTTCCTGCCTTTCCCATGTGATCTAACAGATCTATTTCACAGATTTCATACCCATCTCCTGAAAATGTCATTTAGCAAAGGGGGAATGACTGTGACTCTGCACTCACTTTTCATTTCTGCGGATCATGAATCACATTCCACTAACTAATAGCCCCATACTCTCCTGAGGCAGGCTTCTTAACAAAACTAACTTATCCTAGAAAGATGAGTTTGTTTTATCTCAAATGCCAGTGTTGAAATTGCTTAGCAAATAGAAAAAATGGGGCAAAATTAAAATGACTTTTCTAGTACCACTGAGATTAGAATTCAGAATTCTTCACTAATCAGTGAAAAGACAATGTATTGAGAATATTCACCTGCAAAGGTACCACAAGCACATTTTAATAGCTTGATTTTCATGGATTTGGAATAAGAAAGCAAAATCTTTCGAGTTCTTTGGAAACTCTATATAATGTATTTTATGGAAGCAAAAATGTCAGTGCCCTTTAGCTCAAGCAATAAAACTCACTCTCATGCAGAAACTGGCTGTTTTTAGTGGTATTCATCATCATAAAGCATTGAGAGTCACTAGATTCATTTTCTAGAGGCAGAGAACAAGTTAGTTCTTTTGCATTTGCTAGCACTCACTCATCATGCTTCATAGGATTATAAAACGCTTAGTCCTATTCATGGGACTTAGGATATTCATAAACTACAAAAAGTCCTGACATTTGGAAGGCTGTTTCAAATAAAACCTTGCTTACAAAGCAAAACACAATATTTTTTTCCTTTTCATTCATGTATATATTTTGTTGGACTTCAGATACAGAAGGCAGAATTAATCACAGCTACATGTGGCATCCTATTAACACCATTAGTGCAAGAGGTTCCTGTTTCACTTCTTCCATCTTTCCCTCCTGCCATAATTTCTCATTACCATTTTTGCCAAACATTGAATGTGTTTTTACCCATAAAGTTTCATTCATGTCTTTTTATTTTACTATTCTTTAGTTATATATCTATATCTCTGGTCCCTCTTACTTTGTGTTGATAGTGCCAACTAATATAAGCTAGGTTGCTTAAGCATTAGATATTCATTTTTCATAATTTGAGAATCTTGGAAGTTCAAGTTCATGTGATCAAGAGACCTTGAGTCTCAAAAGTGAAGGACCATTTCCTGCTTTGCATGGCATGTGTTATCTATCATATGGAATGAAACATTTTTAGAGAATAGAAAAACCTAACTATTTTTATAAGTGTGAAAAATCTCATCCATAGGGCTCCATCCTCAACTTTATTATCTTCCAAGGGCCCCACACACGGATACCATCATAGAGCAATTTAGTACAGTATATTTTGTTCTTAGTATGGCAATTTCTTTTAAACTAAAGCTAACTCCTATAGGCTTCTTAGAGATACTTGTAAAACAAATATAACCTGACTTCTACTCCTGTTGATCTCAATTACTAACTACACAAAGATTTTAATGATTTCTAAACTTGAGTTTTGTTTCTCCTTAGTGAGGAGTCATTCTTTCATTTTCTTTCTCTCACTTAGGTATTTTAGGTATTTAAATGCACACATCCAATACACATATTCTGTTATAAGATATTTGATTACCCTTGCTTTCCATACATCTCAAAGTCTTTCCACTGTTTTATTTTCCTCCATTCTTAGTCTGAACACATTAGTATTTTGATATTGTCTGCACATGATGTTAAAATTTTCAAATCTTTTAAAATGTTCATTAGCATGTGATATATTCATGATGCAGTAATAGAAACAGATTTGTATTAAGAAGTAAATGGAAATGTTACAGAGAAGAGAGAGTGAGGAGACTGTGTCTGGCTCTCACGGCAATTGCAGTACATTGAGATCCATGGAGACAGTGCCAGGGAAAAGAAGAGCTCAACAGGCACTAGGCAACTCTGCCTCCAGGAGAAAAACAATAAACATGGGCCACGGAAATCCTAAGAAACATTTTTTGCACAAACTTGCTGGGAGGAGCATAAGAAGAAGCACCCGGATGCCTCAGTCAACTTCTCAGAGTTCTCTCAGAAGTGCTCAAAGAGGTGGAAGACTATGTCTGCTAAAGAAAACAGAAATTTTGAAGACATTGCAAAGGCAGAAAAAACTCGTTATGAAAGAGAAATGAAAACCTATATTCCTCCCAAAGGGTAAACAAAAAAAAAGAAGAATTTCAAGGATCCCAGTGCTCCCAAGAGATCTCTTTTGGCCTTTTTCTTGTTCTGAATATCACCCCAAAATCAAAAGAGAACATCCAGGTTTATCCACTGGTGTTGCAAAGAAACTGGGAGAGATGTGGAGCAACACTGGTATAGATGACAAGCAGCCGTGTGAGAAGGCAGCGAGACGCTGGAGGAGAAGCTCGAGAAGGATACTGCTGCCTACAGACCTAAAGGAAAACTGATACGGCTGAAAAGGGAGTTGTGAAGACTGAGAAGAGCAAGAAGAGAAAGATAAGGAAGACGAAGAGGATGAGGAAGAAGAGGAAAAGGAAAGATGAAGAAGATGATGATGATGGATAAGTTGGTGCTAGCCTTTTTTTTCTTGTGTATAAAGCATTTAACTTCTTTTGAACGAAAAAAAATGAAATGTAAAAAAATATATCTTAAATGGGGGCCTGAGAGATGGTGCTGGCCCACAAACCAGGTGACCTGAGCGCAATTCCCAGAAGCCCACATGGTGGATGAAAAGAAGTGACTTGCAAAAGTCATCCCCTAATTTCTACCTACGTGTCATGGCACTCCCCTCTCTATCTCATTGATATATGAATATGTATTTTAAAGAAATGGATTGTTTTCTTTATATTTTCAGAATCAAAAAACTTTTATTGCTTTCTTCCGTTCTTGAAAATTTAACAAGTAGAAACTATTGAAAATAGAAAACAACTTTAAAGAGAATATTAAGAATAAAAGTTTCTCACTTGCTAAAAAATGCCTTTTTTTTTAAAGTGAGGAAATTCTTTACTGAATAGTTGAATGAATGTTTATGAAATTCGAAGTCCAAAGTTTATTTTCTATTCTTATTAGCAAAGCATGCCCCATCCTATGGACCGTCTGCTGTTTTAATAAATTTGTTGGTATTTTGATTATTATTCCTCTTTAGGCAACCTACTTCTTTCCTAAGGAAGATGTCAAAATTTCCTGGTTTTCATTAGTGTTTTTCAATGTTATTTAATATAATATGCTCATGCATGTATTTTTGGACTCTTCTGTACAGCAATTTGTAGATCCACTATATTGGAGGTTATCTCTAGCTCAATTATCAAAAAAATTAAAGATAATACTCTATAATAAAGTTCCACCTACTTTTTCACCATACATGATTATATGTCTTTATCATTTCATGGCATTTTTCTGAGATAGTGCAATTAAAACTAGCTTTAAAACTCAATGGTAGAGGGGCTGGAGAGGTGGCTCAGGGGGTTAAGCCTCTCCCTTGCAGGCAGAAGGTCCTGAGTTCGGATCCTGGTCCCCACGTATAGATGCCGGGCGGAAGCGGGGGCGGCCTGCGTTTCTGATCCTAGTAGGGCAGAGCCTGTGAATCCCGGGGCAGAATAAACAAGGAGGAGGTGGAGGCATCCATGGTGGTTCCCGAATTCGTCCGTGGTTCTACACACACACACACACGCATGCAGGTTCGCCGTTGGAAAAGGAAGGGCCTGAGATTGGGTAATAAGGAGTGAAAATAATAAATTTATTGCATTCATACTTGAAGCCTAAAGTAATGAAATATAACTTTAAAATGCATTAACATGCTATGCATATATCAAATAGCCAGCACACACAGAGATAAGAGGAATACTTTGCAGAAGTACAAAAGTAGGTTTTCAAAAATCAGTTCTCTCCTACTATTTGGGTTCAGAGATTAAACTCAGGTCTCCAATTTTGCATGCAGGTGGTTTTACCCATGGAGTCATTTCACCAGTCTCCACTATGCTTTCAATATTATCTTTTTCATGTAGATTGTGTTTATATTTAAATAATTTATTTTTATAATGTCCTAAATTTGCATCAAATTACTGATACTCCCTAATCTTCTTCAATATATTTTGATTACACACATATATACATACATGCATATAAGTAGAACTCTAGAGCTCATTTGGCATGCATAACTGAAGCTTTCCACTTGCTCCCCATTTACTTTCTCCACACCCTAACAAACAGAATTCTGTTTTTTGCTTCTATATTTTTATATTTTAAAATATAAAAGATAGTAAATATAATCTCATGATCCTCTTTTTGTAATTGCTTATTTCTCATGAACCCATGTTGTCATATATCAATGGAAACTACACTAAAAAAGTAAGATTCATAAGTAAAATTATTGAAACTTATAAAATCAATTAAAGAAATAAAAGACAAAAATATATAAAGACAATTTGTGCTCATCGATTAAAATATAGAATATTATCAATTATTTCTATATCATAAGTGATCTATTGATTCATTTCAATCCCTACCAAAATTACAATGGCAATTTCAATAAAAGTAGGAAAATGATTATAAAATTCATAAGGAAACCTTAATAACCCACAAATAATTAATAAAATATTGATAAAAGAAGAATCTGTAATTTTGATACTAAGATATATTATAAATCTAGAACAATTGAAACAGTAATGCACTGTATAAGAACAAATATTGATCATTAGGATAGAAAACATAGGGCTTAAATAAATTTAGACATCTACAGCCAACTGGTGTTAACAGAATGTCAAAAAATCCATGAATAAAGAAGGCACTCTTCAATGAATGGGTGAAAAAAATTAAACATCCAAAGGAATAAATAGGAAGCATCTGATACCATGGAAGAAGATTAACTCACATTGGATAATAGGTTCCAAAACTAGAATGTTGAACTCTTAAAAGAAAAAAATAGGAAAACTCATGATATTGATTTTACATTGCCTTCATAAACAAAACATCAAAATACATGCTACAATTGTCAAAAAGAACTTTAGAAATGACTATCTTTGTTTACTTTAAGAAAATAGTCAAACCCTGAATGGAAGTATTCAAATCATATACCTAATACCATATCACATACCACATATCATTTCCAAAATCTGAAAGCAATTACTGCAAATCAACAGTAAAAATATAACAAAATTTAAAAAGTAGGCTAATGACAGGAATGGACATTTCTCCAAGGAAGACATTCAAAGGGCCAACAGATGGGTAGGTATATAACAAGAAACTCGGTCTCACGAGAAGTGCTTATCAAAATCACAGAGACATCCCTTAGAATATCTCTTAGAATAGCTATTATTTCAAAAAAGACAAGACTTGGCGAAAATATGAAGAAATTCAAATGTGCATGCTCTGATACTTGGGATATAAAATGAAAAATAGTTTGGGGTTTCCTTAGAAAGCAATGATGTTTCCTGGAGCTGGCAAGATGGCTCAGCAGGGAAAGTATCTGCTGACCAAGCAAGAAAAACAGAGCTTGGATCCCCACTTATGCAAAAGCCCAGCTTTGTGTAGCTGTGATCCCAGCCCTGGGAGACAAAAACAAACAGATTCTGAGGCTTGCTGACCAGACATTGTAGCTGAAATGTCAGACTGTATCTTCTGTGAGAGACCTGTCTCAAAAAATTAAGTAGAAAGCACTAGAGAAAGACACTTACTGTCCACTTCTGCCTTACACACATACATGCAAAGGCAAGTGTGTGTGTACACACTTATGCACATAAATGTATACTTCATACAAAATGAAGATTTTTCTAACATGCATACATCACACAAAATAAAGACTTTTCTAGAGTAGCACTGTTCTATTATATTCAGTAATTATATTTCAAATTCTGGATTTGTTACCATACCTAGTATTTACTGCTTTTATGTTATTAAATGCTACCCTTTATAATTCTTATTATTAATAAATGTTTAAATAAAATTAAATGAAAATCAAAATAAGGACAAACCTCGTCAATCCCAAAGCTGAATAACAAAAAATTATAAGCATCACATTAATCCTAGGTATAGAATATACTACCTGTAAAAGGATATACAATTTATGCAACTTGAAAATTGAACATAAACTATAAATAATAACAGCTTAAAGAACTGCTATGAGTTTTAGTATAATAATATTAAATAAAAGGCCTTGATTTTTAATAATAGCTATTTAAGTATTTTAATCAATTTATTTTTATCCATTGGCTTTTTCATACATCAATGCAATAAACTTGTCATTTTCACTATTTCCCAATCCCATCCTCTCTGCTTTAACTAATGTAAATGTATTTCAAAGCAGTCTTCCTTCAATTTTCTTGTTTTTTTTTTTTAATGTATGCCTCACTGGGATTCATCTGAGTTGTCTGTACTGGAATGTGCCTGTGCACTGACAGGATCATGGTTTATATATCAGTAGATATACATCTAGGGAAATAGCTGGCCTTTCCCCAACCAGCATTAATCCTCAATAACTGCAGAGAGGTGCTGTGCATTTTGAGATTTTGTCTTTTTCATGATGAAACATTGATAGCCCAAATTTTATGCAGGTGTTGTGGAAGCAGACACAGTTGCAATTAGTTTATGGTTGCAGAAGCCCTGTCAGGTCTAGAAGATACTGCCTAATAGTATCCTCCCCTCCCTATGGCTCTTACATTCTTACCACCCCCTCTTTCATAGCTTTAGCGTGGGGTGTTCATTTAAATCACCTGTTTAAGGTTGAGCAGTCCACAGTCCCTTATTCTCTGTTCTTTGGCCCATTTGGAACTCTTTGTACTAAACACTTTCCATTTTTAAAGGAATTTTTAGGGGGTTGGAAGGTGCTCTAATGGGAATGATGGTAACAGTCAAAAGGCAGTTTGAAAACAGGTAGTAGTTTGTTTCCCCATTCACAAGTTCTTGGATTGGTTTACAGAACAAAGTATGTATTTCCTGATGGTAAGTGGACCTTACATTTAATCAGAAGGTGTTAGGTTATTTATTCCCAATACATTGATGTCACTATTCCACCAATGGTCATTGAAATGTTTAAACTTCAACAAGTATGATTTGTTTGAGTTTAAAACTGGAGAAGACAGCATACAAAACTAAATTAATAAACTGTTAATAGTCACTGAATACTAATAAGTGGCACAGAGGTCTTACTTAACTCTTCTGTCTAGTGTATTCACCTTTTGAGGTTTTCATGATACAAAAAAAATCTAAAACATTGTGGAATTTATCTCAGATCTCAGTATTTTCTTTTACCTACATGGTTGAAGAATAATATGTAATGCTTGTGTAGTATGTTATAATAAAACTTTATTTAGCAAAGCAGGTCCATAGGTAGTATTTTACTTATTTTTGACATTAAGTCAGGTTTATGATTAAGTTTATGGTTAAGTTTAAGTGTTTGATCGGTTATAGAATATTTCTGAAAAACCTACACATATAGAAAATTAAAAATGAAATTTATTTTCCCAAGGATAGAGTAAAATGAAATACAAAAAAAGGTACATAATGTTTGATGTATTGAAAATGTTGGATGTGGGGCTGGAGAGATGACTCACAAGCAAAAAGGCCTGAGTTTGGATTACAGAGCCCAGAAAAAAAAATGCTTGAGAGAAATTGTGGCCGCCTGTATTTCAAGCTTAGAGGGAAACTATAAAGAAGTAATAAGGAGATTGTCATGGTTAAGCACAAGTGTCAACTTTACTGTTGAGGGTTTGAGCTTTGGGTACATTAGTGGAGAATTAATGGTTGGGTTAAGCCCAAAGCAAATCTGCAGGAGATTGTTTAGCTGATGGGGAAGGCCCAGCCTATTGTGGGTGGGACTAGGCCCTGAACGAATGAATAAAATACTGAGAGTTAATTGAGAAAGTTGGCATCCTTATGTATACTTGGCCAGACATGCTGGTCTGGCAAATAAGGATCGTCCCTCTCTCAGCCATTACGTAGAGATGGTGTAGCCAGTTCCCTCAGCCCTGATGTTGGTGCATGCTCTCCTGTCAAGTTGGACTATGAACTGTAACAGGACTGTTGTAAGGAAATCACCCCTTGTTCCCTTAAGCTGTTTGAAGGTCATTTATCAGCAACCGTGCAGGCAAATTGCAACAGAGATAAAGCAATCCAGGATGATTCCAGGATGAGTTTTGAACATCCACAGACATACAGAGTACCCTCTTCTATGAGCCCCACCTACATTCCCCTGCACATGTACACACCCATATTTATACATTAAAAAAGAAAAAGAAAAAGTCATATTTAATATTTGTGAACACCTATATTTAAGTGCGTAAGTGGAAAAGTCCAGGCATCCATCTCCAAATGAAGTTAACTCATTTGCAAGTTCAGGATATGCATAATAGAAAGCTACTGAGTAGTGCACCAATTCTTATGTGTGATAGATTCAGGTGTTAACTTGACAGTTGCAGGTTGAGTTTGGTGCCTTGTAAAGAACTGATTGTGCAAGCCCTTGAACAAGTTTGCAGGTAACTGTTTTATTGATATGAATACCCAACACATAGTGGATAGGGCTTTCTAGTGGTAGAACTGATAAAAGAAAGTGCAAGGGGGATAGACTTGCTCTTTTCGTAGCCTGTGTGGACTTTCTGTGTTGAGTCCACTACAGATCTGTTGCTGCCTTTTCTGTCACTGCTGCCACTGTGGCTTCTATTTCTGGATGATATGACTTTTTGGCCTGCCCAATGTACTCTCTGCCATCAGAGTCCAGCCTCTTGGGTCTTGCAGCAGTTCATCACTGACTTCAGAGTCCAGCCTCTTTGGCCCTCCAGTGTTATTGAAACCAGAGCTTTCCAGGGATCCTTCAGTTTTCTGAGATACTTAACTCAAGAACTGAGCAGCTACAGAGAGATACTGTTGTACTACACTGATTTTTTGTGAATTAATTTTCCCACCTTATCATGACTTTATTGGCAATATGTAGACAAACCATAACAGCAATATAGCAGTGAAAAACAAACCCCACCTCAAACAAGGCAGATAACAAGGACTGTGACCCTTGCATTTGGCCTCCATGTGCACATCATGATACACACACACACACACACACACACACACACACACACACACACACACTGAGAAGGGGCAGCTGCAGCATCATCTCACAGTCCACAAGCATCTATGTTGCTGGTGTTGACAAACATGATCTGGAGGCTTTTGACTTCTTAAACAGGTATCTCAAGCAGAACAGTTTCTGTAAATCTTTAGGCTATAAACTCTGAGCCTTTCTTAATCTCCTTGAAGAAGAAATGACAATGTAAGTTGATGGTTCGAATATGATATAACCCCTGTGGCTCTGTGTTTGAACACTTGGTTCCCATCTGGTGTTGTTAGTCCGGAACTTGCGAAATCTCTACTGTGGTGGCCTAATAGGAGTTTCTAGAGGTGGTCTTGAGAATAACATCTGCTTGGGGTTCTTGCTGAAGCTCTTAATTTCTTGATTCACTATGATGTGAGGGGTCACTGCAAGCTTGTGTTACTAGATTAAGCCATCATAGCCCCCAGGCCCTTTCTGCCATGACAGACCCATATTTCCTGAAACCGTGAGGCAAAATGAACCTTTCTTTTTGTTGCTTTTGTCAAGTCACAGTGACAAGAAAAACTGACAATATAGAAAAGTAGATGATATAGAGAAGTTCATTATTAATGAACTATTTAAGATACGAGCAAGCATCCATAGGCTTCCTCCTTACCTAATGCCACACAGACAATTTGTATCTGAATGATTAGTACATTAAGAAATACTAAGTAATCCAAGACACAAAAGACAGTTTATCAAGCAACAAGGCAAATGTAGTATATTTAAAAGCCAGATATATTTTTAAAAGATCATGCTTACAGTAAACAAATTATGTAGTGAAGAAACATCAAAAAAATTGAAGATTACAAAGGCACATCCAAAAGTTAAGAGCAGAAAGAGTTCGCTTTGCTTGAAATGAAGGAGGAAAGAAGAACAGACATATAACAATTATTGTTCAGGATGAAGGTTTCTGTCAGTGGAAGTGATTAACACCAGCTTCTTTTCTCCCTGTCCCGGGGAAGTTTTCTTCCTTCTTCAGCTTCAGAGAGACAGTTAGTCTTCTGTGTAAAGACGGTACATCAGAGCTACAGTCAGGGCAGAGATAGTGAGATCACCCAGTTAGTCCACCAACTGGAATTAGAGTCCACGGATGTAATTAAGGTTTCTGAAGGCTTGGCTAACTTGGGGATGGAGCTCCCCGATGGTGTACTTTTTAGATAGTGCCCGTGTATCAGTCAGTGCTCAACATTCTCAAAGTTCTTGGTAGCATGGCCCCCAGCTTGTTCCTCCCCATGAGGATGATCTTCCAGAAACTTGGTGAGATCTTATACTTTGTGATGCAGGACACTTTAGTGCTTTTGCTGTCTTTGTGCTTCTGGACCTCTTCCAGAGTGTAGTACTTCACAGCCTTGGCCTGCACGGTCATCTCAGAGCAGGCTCTGCACACACAGCTAAGCCAGGTGAACAGGAGCACATTGAGTTAATGTAACACACACACACACACACACACACACACACACATATATATACACATACATATATATGTGTATACACACATATATATTCTACTGGTTCTGTTCCTCAAGAGAACCCTATGCACAATGTTTCCCACAACCCTAGAATTGGACAAATATAATTAAAATTTTCATGTACTTTGGGAGTATGAATTATGAACTTTCTTACCTACAACTTACTGTCTATGAATGAGCCTTATTTATCCAGAAGGCTAATATATCTTCAGAACTCCTTACCTTGACCTCAGCAGGATCTAGTCTATGATGTACTCAGCATTTCATTATACTTGCAAAATTGTAGCTATAGAAAGGAAATGTGATATTATTTTTATTATTGTTGATATTAATAGAATTGTTCATAATGTATATGTTATTAATGATGTGCTGTTATAAAAAGAATCCTTAATTATTAATGGCATCAATATGACATTATTAATTTTAACACTAAAATGAACATTCCATTATTCCAGATGCAATTATATTATTAGACAGAAATTATTTCTAACAGATTATACTTTTTGTAGCCTTGTTTTGATACATAGTAATTAGCCGTGGGTTTATATAGCTGAACAAAAAGCTGTGTTGGGTTTTTGTTAGAAAATGAGGACTCAGCTAAGAAAGGATCATTGATCAATCTCTTTCCTGCACATGTCTTTTCTCTGCAAGATGATGTTCTATGTGGAGAAATCCTAAGTGGTTATGCTATATGTAAAGATTTGGAAGTAAAAGACCTGGTGGAAGGTCTCTGTCATGTCACATTTTTTACACAGTAAATCAGCATATAAGTCCCTCCTGTTCAGCTCTGGTTATTAAGATCTGATAGTATCCTGTGATTTATATCATGTTGTCACAGTGCATTTCATTTTGCTTTGTTTCAATAATACAATGAATTCCTTCATAATTTCTTTCACTTTGCATTAGAAGTTACTATCAACACGAGGATGTTATTTCTTTATATTCTGCTCAGCCCTATTAACATATGTGAAGAAAGTATATCCCTCCATAATTGCTTACCTTCGGCACAGTGCAATACAGCATATTACATCATTTCAGATAATTCTTCTGTAGTGGCATGATATTCTAGCACTTAAAAGCTCTGTGCAGAAGCAAATAGCTTGGCAAATTACTTTATAATCTTGGTCAGCTTCAGAGGGTTATTCCCACAGAACACTTTAATAGCTGTCCTTTAACAACTACCCTGCACTTTAAAAATCCTCAGGCACAACCTGAAGGGCAGTTGAGCAGAAAAACTAACACAAGCAATGAAATGTTCTCAAGCAAAGCCTAGGGCAGGATTGAATAAGGCCTCTCTTGTTGTCTCCATGCTGGCATCCCCTCTTGATTTCAGCCCTGCAAACACACTGGGACTGTGGCTTCTCTAACGCAGATGCCTGAGGCTAAAAGCAACAGATGCTGCTTTGACTTAATGATTAAGGCATGTTGATTTTGTGTGTATGTATATGTATCTCCTTGGAAAAGTACTTTTAGGAAATGAAATTTGAAGACCTGTTGCCTTGTTGTGCTGCTAGTAATCTGAAACTCATTCTGATACAGACAATGGATAAGAAATTGTAATAGAGGCCTATGAAACTGTTTGTAGATTCTTAGTATAAAAATAAAAATATTGCAAAAACTTTCCCAAAATTATATTATTATTTTTGACTTAGATGACTTTTCAAAATTTGCTTTAAAACATGACAAGGAGCAATGAGCAAAAGAGTTGCCATATTACATTTCTAATAAACAATTGTAATATGTAGAGCTTACTTTACTGTGGCCCACCAGAAGCAATCTCTACATAGAAGCGCAGCTCTAGGAGCAAGAAGCTGTCTGTCTGATCAGGAAATCTTTTGGTCTGGAAAATTATTGCTCTAGTTATTTTTGTCTTTCATCCTAATCAAAAAGCTTGCTAACTCTTGTGGAAGATAGTGAAGAAAATGTCTTCCAGTAGTGATATCAGTGGCTTGTTAGTTGGAATAATAGATATTATTAATGCCTTTGGAGAAATCAGTGCAATGTATATGAATGTATTTTTTTTGGAATTCCATAGACCTTCTGTATCTGAAATTCCATAGATCCTATGCCTTAGGGTGACAATATGGATTGCTTAAATATATCAGTATGCTGGAGGGTCAGAAGACATTCAGTCATCTGATTGGCAGAAAGTTAGCTAAATTCTGCTTTTGGAATACAATTGCATTTGCCTGAAGATATATTCTCATGCAATACTACGTTTTTTCAGAACTTCATAGAAGGCAAAGACATTGAACTCTACAAATATCTACCTAACTGTTTTGCAATTTCTTATTTAAACTTACAGGTTTGTATGGTGCTGCCATAAACTTAACAGCGAGTTATGGCGATTACTTAATATTTACCTACTTTGGATTCCATGGCTTTCAAGATATGCTAAAAATGATATAAAATTTTTGTTCAACTAAGTTAGCAGAAGTCTGTTCACAGAAATAGTCAAAACATTTCCCAGCAAATTTCATTAATTCATCATTTTTGATGGCTGAGTAATATTCCATTGTATAAATGTACCACATTTTCCTTATCCACTTGTCAACTGTTGGGAATTAGAAAAAATTATATTGAGTAATGTATCCCAGACACAGAAAATAAAGCACCATATGTACTCCCTAATAGGTGGATCCTAGTACCAAACCCACTTAGTGACACACTCAAAGATAAATCTCTGTAATACCTATAGTAATTGCAAAGATTATTAGCAAGGAGGGAAGGGGAAGGAAGGCCCCACCAGAAACAAGGAAAGAGGGGATCATGCTACAGCAGAGATAATAGGCCACCATCAAGGACTGCAAGTAAGTAATGAGACATCTTGTTAAGCTCACAGACTGTCCTTTCTGGTCACTTGCAACTGATGGGATATGATCTCACCAGAAAGGGAGGGGATAGAGTCTGACATATAGAAAGTAACCACCTGAAAATGGGAGACTGACCTCTGCCCCCTTTCACAATGGTCTCCTACAGGTTATTCCAGCTACCTTTGAATCTACTCTTATAATAAGACTATTTTAACAGCATCTTATCTCTGGCTAGGGGGTGATATCCAATACCCATCAGGATGGAGCCACGGGTAGTGGAGCAGCAGCAAAACTGAAAAAAAAAAATCAACAAACCATAATTCAGAAAATCAGAGACTCTACATCAACCACCTGGAACCAGACCAGCCTAATCTCTCTCCATCCCAAAGCTCAGGGAAATTTGCGGAAGAGAGGGCGGTAAGATTCTAAGACCCTAAAGAGGGGGAGGAGCAATGATATGCAAGCTATTCCATACAAATGAGGGCTGAAGTAATCATAATAAGACTTTGCATGACCTGCGCAATTACCAACATATCATTGAACCCCAAAATCTAGCATGGATTACAGTCACTGTGATCCTTAGAGGCAAGGGATTAACAGCCATAATAGTGTTCCTATACTAAAGGGGAACACAAAAAAGAGCTCTAAGCAATGCTCCTGAGTCTTTTACACCTCATCAGAGAGGAGGACCAGAGGGAAGTTTGACATGCACACTAAAGGGAGTGGGGAGGGAGCATTAGGAGAAAGGGAAGGGGGGGGAGGAAAGGGTAAAGAGAGAAGAAGCAAGGGGATCCAGGGAGGGGTGATGGGAGGAAGGGAAATGGGGTACTTAACAACTTGGTATGAGTGGAAGAAATTAAAAAAAATCTAAAACAAAAAATAGTCAAAACAGAAAAATACAATGTGAAAAACTTGGAATATATAATATATATGTATTATATGTACTCTTTAATTATGATACTTTTACTTATTTTGAGGGTAAAATGGTCTGTTCTAGAATTCTGGTTCATGCATACTTGATCCCTCCATTCATTGACAAGGTGCAGTCATCCAGTTTCAGTTACTTTGGGTTTATTATCTCTTCCCATGCTTTTGAAGCTTAGCTGTAATAATGATTCAATTGAGTCTGGAAGTCAGGAGTTTTATAATTTGTGTTTTTCTTAGGGCAAAATAGAAAGTGTAACTTAATTATATGAAAAAGATGGAGTTATATAACACACAGCCCTGTATTTGGGCAATTTTAATTATAGCTATGGAGATATTCAGTTTACATCTCCCTCTGTATGTTCCATATCAAGCAATCAAAATATAAATTTTTATCACACAGAACTATTGTTCTGCATTTCCCAAGGGATTTCCATTAACAAATTAGATTCTGCATGCGAGAGTCTGTTGTGAAATGAGTGTGGTGATGGGTCTCCTTCACATCCATTCAGGGAGTTATTCTAAAGGTTAGAAAGCAATATACTGTTATAGCATCAATTTTTTTTCTGACTGATTCTTCACTTAGATTTCCATTTGCACAATTTTCTATCAATGGTACAAATAAAATGATTTAACAATTATGTAACACTGGGAAACTAAAAACTAGAAATTATACAAATATACTCATTTATCTTATTGTGAACAAATTTCTTGACTTGCTAAATAGTTTGAATATTCCCTAAGGCTACCTCCACTCTCATTTGCAGATGGAAAGTGTTGCTTGTCAAAATTCACTCTGAACCCAAGATATGGCACGTTTACCATTTCCTATGAACAATATGAAAGTCCAATAAAAATTGGATGGAAAGTATGATTTGATAGAAGATAAACAGAAACACCCTTAACATGAATACATGCACATATTTACTATAATGAAAGAAATACAAATTGACACTGTATTTAACTATCATTTCTCACTTCTCCGATTGACAAAAATAATAAAAGGTTTTATTCCGTCAGTGAGGCCATAAGGAAGCACACATCCCCATACTGTTTGGGAAGATCAAGTGATATAACACCTGTGAGGAATTTGTCAATTGAATATGCATACATGTGTGTATATATATGCGTATGTGTGTTTATGTACATATTTATATGTACATAATGATGTGGAGTAATCTCCAGGATAAATTGTTAGGGGAAAATGCAAAATACAAAACAGTTTATATTATGCTAATTTTGCATAAGAAAACAGAAGACATATGAATATACAGACATACTTATTTGCTTGTATTTTCATGAAGGAACAAGAGTGAAAAAAATAAAAATTAATCAAAATAATTACCTACAGGGAAGGTAAGAAAGAGTAGGAAGAAGAGGCAGAACCAAAATATCTCTGAGTGTATCTTCTTATGCAGCTTCGAGTTTGAAATTATGAAAATGATTAGCATACTGTTTAAAAAGTAAAGTCAAACAAATTCCTGCAAGCCTATAAACAAAGGAAAACATGAATCAAAAAGATGAATATATCATATTGCTACCCTGACTATACAAAGAAGGCAGTCATTGTAAATGACATCAACATAATTTTTTGTTTTCCTATTCCTCATGTGATCTAATTTAAAGGCAACCTTTAAAGAGGAAGGGCAAAAACTCCATATGTGTGTATAATGTGCTACAATATTTCTTCTCCAACCCACTGTTATCTCCCTCATCTCCGTACATCTTTATCCCTAAAAATGTCTTTCCCATTGTGACTTGTGTTCCACAGTTATAAGTCAAGATTATCTGCATTGGGACCTGACCATTTAGTCTGGTAGGTTCCTGAGTAAAGGCACAACTGGATACAATGCTTCTTCCTCTCCCAGAACTAATCACTTGTCAATAGTTCAGTAGTAATGGCAGTGTGCTTCATGCCCCCTAATACCCAGATTGCTGCCTGCTCCACTGATTTCATGATTTTCATGGTTGTGCAATGCTTAGAAGTTGTCTTTTTACATCCGAGTATCTTTGACTCTTTCATTCTTCTGCCCATTCTTCTGGGATGATTCCTGAGCCTTCTTGGAGTGACATGTTATGGTTAAGACTGAATTCTTGTCTCTCACTTATCCACAGTATCTTGTGGAGCCTCACATATCTAGGTTGATCTCTGTTCGCTGAAGAGAGGCTTCACTGATTAAGGCTGTTGTCCAAGGTTATAAACACAAAACTTAGCAAGCAATTTGATGCAGTGTCAATTTGGCTGTCTAGTTGAAGTAGTCTCTCCTCTAAGGCCTAATATCTTTTCAGTTTTGGACTGAGCTTATAAGTACTAGATGTGAATTCCTTCTTGTAGAGTGGGCTTCAAATACAAGTGGAGTATCACATTAGTGGACATATCTTGCCTATCGGGTTGATCTTATCATTCACAGAGTTTTCAGTAAGAAAACATGATTAATACCTTTACTCCTCTGTTTTTCCATAACACAGAAACATAGTTATAAAATCAAAGAAGTTAGGAAAATAAATAAAACTATGATTTTTAACTTGGTACTAAAGTATCAACATGAACTCTTGGTCTGTTTCCATGCTTAGAAATGTAATGCATTTTACAGTTTTGTTCAAGAAAACAGTGTAGAAACAAAACAGTCTACATCAAACACTCATAATAAACAGTTTCAGACTGTCAAATAATTCTTCCAGATCTTGGTCAAACAATGTATAAACTGAGCTTAGTATAACATGCAGCTTTTTAAAAGGAAAGAAGTTCCCAAAGTCTAGAAGCATCATGAGAAAAGTACATGAAGTTTCTCAGGCAAGGCAAATGTTGAGAAGAAAATATGGAGAAGAAAATATCCTATTATTATCATATATAAAATACTCACAAATGCATGAACTCACAATTTGCTAATATCATTTGAAACAATCTAATTGCCCTTCCCTGTGTTAGTTGGTTCCACCAAAACTTATTTTCTTCCTTTTACTAACTAAAGAAAAAGAGACAAACATTGGACATCTTTGTAATCACTCCATATCAGTGTAGTCAAATGGTCAATGTGGAAAGATTATTTCCAATGCAGAGAAGAAAGGCTATACATGATTCATAGAGAAGGCAAATTTCATTAGTTCATCCTTCCTGACAGCTGAATAGAATTCCATTGTATATACATATAACATTTTAATTAACCATTTGTCTACTGTTGGACATCTAAGTTTATTCCATGATATTTCATTTTTATGAGCAATGGTGAATGACATTCTTTTTTCTCAGGTTTTTCTTACTTTACTTATCCTTGGTGTATAGGAAAACTACTAATTTTCGAACATTAGTTTTGTATCCTGCCACTTTACCAAACATATTTATTTGATCCAGGGGCTTCCTCACAGAGTTTTTAGGGTCCTTGAGGTACAGGATTATGTTATCTGTGAATAGCGATGACTTGGTTTCTTCTTTTCCATGATATAACTCTTTGAGTTCTCTCTTTTGTATGGCTCTAGATTAGACTTCATGTACAATAGGATTAGTGAGAATAGGCAGCTTTGCCTACTTCCAGATGTGAGTGGGAATGCTTCAAGTACTTCACTATTTAGAAATGATTTGTGCCATTGATTTGTAGTTATAGCTTTATTATGTTGATAAATATCCCTTCCAACCCTATTTTCTTCAGAGTCTTTATCATAATGAGATATTGGATTTTTTCAAAAGTTTTATCAGCATCAACTGAAAAGAACCATGTGTGGTTTTTGTCTTGCATTTGTTTATACAGTGAATTATATGTATAGAAGTATGTATATTGAATTGAACTTATGTAACTGGAGTAAACCATCTTGGCCATAATGAATGATCTTTTTGATCTGTTCTTGAATCTGGTTTGCTAGTATTTTGTTTAGGATCTTGGCATATTCATCAATGAGACTGGCCTATAGTTTTGATTTTTTGTTGTGTCTTTATTTGGGTTAGGGATCAGTGGGATTTTCGCTTTGTAAAAAGAAATTTGAAAATATTCCTTCCATCTTTTTCTATTTCGTGGAATAGTTTATGCTGCACTGAATATTATTTTTTCTTTGAATTCATTGAATGTTCACTGAATGTTCTTTGAATATCCAATAAAAATCTGCACTAGATTCATCTGATCCTATGCTTTACTTGGTAGAGAGATTCATAATTACTGCTTCACTTCATCTCTTGTTATCAGGCTATGTAAATTATTCAATTCCTTGTGGTTTAACTTTCATGTATTATATGTGTTTCAAAATTCATCTTTTTCATTATGATTGTCACACTTGGTCTTGTATACATTTTTAAATTATGACTTTATGATATTTTGAATTTCCTTGACATCTATTTTTTTAATTATTTTTTTCCACTCATACAAAGTTGATAAGTAACCCATTCCCCTCCCTCCTTCCACCCCTTCCTGGATCCCCTTGCTCCCTCCCCCCTTTTCCCCTTTCCTTCCCCCCTCCCTCCCTTTCTCCCGGTGCCCCCGCTCCCCCAATTCTTGGAGCATCCTTTAGTGTGCATATAAAACTTCCTTCTGGGTCCTCCTCTCTGATGAGTTGTAAGGACTCAGGAACATTGCCTAGAGCTCTTTTTTGTGTTCCCCTTTAGTATAGGAATATTATTGTGGCTACTATAATCCCTTGCCTCTAAGGATCTTAGAGCCTGTAATCCATGCTAGACTTTGGGGGGTCAATGACATGTTGGCCATTGTGCAGGTCATGCAAAGTCTTATTATGATTGCTTTGGCTCTAACTTGTATGGAGTATCTTGCATATCATTGCTCCTCCCCATCTTTAGACTCTTACAATCTTATGGTCCCCTCCTCTGCAAATTTCCCTGAGCTTTGGGATGGGGAGAGATTAGGCTGGCCTGGCTCCTGGTGATTAACATAGATAGGGTCTCTGACATTCTGAATTATGGTTTGTTATTCTTTTTTTTTTCTTTGCTGTTCTTGCACTGCCCTTGGCTCCATCCTGATGGGTATTGGATATCACCTCCTAGCCAGAGATAAAAGGCTGCTAATATAGTCTTACGATAAGAATAGATTCAAAGATAGATGGAATAAGAGTAGGAGACTGCAGTGAGGGAAGGCCAGCCTCCCATTTACAAAATGGTTACATTCTATCTGACAGACTCTATGCACTCCCTTTCTGTTGGGATCAAACCCCATCACTTGCAAGAGACCAGGAAGGAAACTCTGTGAGCTTAATCAGATGTCTCATTACTTACTTGCAGTACTTGAGAGTGGCTCGTTTTCTCTGCTGTAGCATGATCCCCTCTCTCCTTGTTTCTGGCAGTGCTCTGCTTTCCTTTCCCTCCTGTTTATAATCTTTGCAATTACTATAGGCATTACAGAGATTTATCTTTGAGTGTGTCACTAAGTGGGTTTGGTACTAGGATCCACCTATTAGCACTTTATTTTCTGTGTCTGGGATACTTCACTCAATGTAATTGTTTCTAATGACATCCATTTCCTGGCAAATTTCATTAATTCATCTTTTTTGATGGCTGAATAGTATTCCATTGTATAAATGTACCACATTTTCCTTATCCACTTGTCAACTGTTGGATATTTGGGCTGATTCCATGACTTTGCTATTGTAAATAGTGCTGCTATGATCATGATCATGCTTGTGATATCAAGGTGAATTTTCACTTAATGGGGGATTATTCCCAGAAGTGGAATAGCAGGGTCATATGGCATTTCCATCTTTAACTTTTTTAAGAATCACTAGGTGGCTTGCTAGAGTGGTTGTATAACCCTGCATTCTCACCAGCAATGTAGGAGAGTTCCCTTCTCACCATATCCTCTCCCGCATTTGGTGTTTTTGTATTGTGACTTTTTGCCATCCTGACTGGGGTGACATGATATCTCAGGGAGGTTTTGATTTGCATTTCCTTGATGAGTAAGGGTGAGGAGCATTTTTTTAAGGTATTTGTTAGACATTTCAGTTTTGTCCCTGGTAAAGTTTCTTTTAAGTTCCAAGGCTCATTTGTTTCCTTGGTGTTTAGTTTTCTAAGTTCTTTGTGCTCTCCGGATAATACAGCTCTATCAGATATGTGGTTAGTGAAGATTTTCTCCAATTCTGTGGGTTGTCTTTGTGCTCCAGTTAGTCTCTTATTTGAAGCTCTTTAACTTCATAAGATCCCATCTGTTGAGGGTTGATTGTAGTGACTGCTCCAGGCTGGGGAGGACCCCTAGGCCACACTCCAGGTCCCCAGGTTAATTGCATCCACTGGCAGCACGTCTGCCCTTTCTGCCTGCCCCTCGGGATGCAGGTAATCCAGCGAGGATACACTGCATGCCAGTTCATGGAGAACACACTGCTCATCAGAATTCTATAGAGTCCAAAGAAAACCCAAGCAAAGCTCTAGGGGACAAAAACCACACATCTGAATTCCTCTAAAATCATCCTATCACATGGGACAGATTCTTCACATCCAGCCCAAAGATAAGTTAGCCCACTTTTTACCATCCTGTTCCTTTCTATTATTAGTTACTGTAGAGTTACTTTTCCATATAGCCACCCCCAAAACATATACAACTTCAGGGAAAATACCACTCACCCTCACATATCACCAAGGTACTAAACCATAAAATGTCATACCATACTAATATTCACCCCCTGTCCACTGAACCTGTCCTAATTGATGTACTAACAGTCTAATAGCCACATTTAGGAAATAACAATAACAACAGACAAACATATCCAACTCCAAGGCAAGCACTAGTAATAACTATTCGAGAGTAATGATACCAACTAATTTAGTTCAATCGAAAACACACAGAAACTGAAAGAAGGTCTTAAGAGATAAAACAACAATCCCCAAGTCAAAGTGCAAATTCATAAGAAACAAAACCCAAGAAAACAAATCTCCTACCAAAAGAATTAACGCCATAAGGATAGACTCCAACCAGGAAAAATTCACAGAAAATAGCCAAGAAAACCAGGCTCAAGATAATAACTTTCAAACTATGATCATTACCATGATCAATACTATGAAAGAGGAAATCTGGGAGGAGTTAAATAATCGCATGAACCACTTTGAACAGAAACATGACAGAAACTTGAAGGAGTTGAGAAAAATAGTTCAAGAAACAAAAATAGGCATAGAGCAGTTAAAACAGTCTCAAGCAGAGTATAAAACTGAACTGAAAGACAAGTTATCTTCAACCCAGAACTCAACAGAATTTTATTAGCATAACTAACAAAGCAGAAAATAGAATTTCAGATCTTGTAGACAAAGTGGAAGAATTAATCATCTCAATGAAAAAGGTTGCTAAAGCAAAAAAAAATACTTGAGAGAAATATTCAAGAGTTATGGGACACCCTGATGAAGCCTAACATGCGCATTCATGGAATATCAGAGCAAGAATCCCAAAATATCACACCTGAGGAAATTTTTCCAATTATTGTCAAGGAAAAGTTTCTACATCTAAAAAAAGAGAGGCCCATCCATATACAAGAGGCATTCTTCACCCCAAACAGATATGACCAAAATAGAAACTCACCATGGCAAATAATAATCAAAACACTCCATATTCAAGTCAAAGAAAAGGTGCTGAAAGCTTCAAGGTAGAAAAAAACAAGTCACTTTTAAAGATAAACCTATTAAAATAACAAATGACTTCTCAATGGAAACAGTAAAAGCAAGAAGAGCTTGGAGAGACCTACTTCAAGTATTTAATGAGCAAAAATGTCAACCCAGGCTGATATACCCAGCAATGATCCCATCATGATCGAGGAAAAAAGAAAAGTTTTCCTGCACAAAGACAACTTGAAGGCTTATATGTCTACCAAACCAGGCCTTCAAAAATGCTAGAAAAGATATTCAAGCTTGAAAAAAAAAAACAAGCATATCCAGGAGGACAGAAGGTAAGTATAATATCACCAAAACCTAAAAGCCACTAGAATAATCTGATCCCAAAAGTAGTAGAAGAGAGGAGATTAGCAAAACAAGGGGAGAAATATCTGAAATTGAGATTAGAACAACTATACAGAGAATCAACAAATCAAAAAGCTAGTTCCTTGAAAAAATCAATAAGACTGATACACTCCTACCTAAATTTACCAAAAGCAAGAGAGAGAAAACACAAATTAACAAAATTAGAAATGAAAATGGAGTTCTCACTACTGATACCCAAGAAATTCAGAGAATTATAACATCATATTTCAAAAACATATACTCTGTGAAATTTGACAACACAAAGGAAATGGATGAATTCCTAAGTAAGCACAACTTACCCAAGTTGAACAGGAAGTTTTGAATTATTTAAATAGTCCTATAACATATGAGGAAATCAATAATCTTGAATCTTCGTACCAAAAAATGTACTGGACCAGATGGATTCAGCACAGAGTTCTACCAGATATTTAAAAAACAAATAACACCAATACTCCTTAAAGTGTTCCATCAAATAGCAAAGAAAGGAACACTACCAAATTCTGTCTATGAAGCTAATATCGTCTTAATCCCAAAACCTAATAATTGGATTTTTGGGGCAACTTTGTCAAAGATCAAATAACTGTAGTTGTGTGGGCTTATATCTGGTTCTTCAACCCTTATCCATTGATCTGTGTGTCTATTTTGGAGCCAGTACCAGGCTGTTTTTATTACTATGGATTTGTAGTATAGACTAAGGTTTGGTATGATGATATCTCCAGTAGTGTTTTTGTTACTCAGGATTATTTTTACTATCCTGGGTCTTTTGTGTATCCACATGAATTTTGAGATTGCTTGCTCAATTTCCTTAAAGAATTGCTTCGGGATTTTGATTGGTATAGCATTGAAGCTGTATATTGCTTTTGTTAGCATGGTCATTTTTACGAGTTGATTCTGCCACTCCAGGAACATGGGAGGTCTTTCCACCTTTTGGTGTCTTCTATAATTTCTTTCTTTAGGGTATTAAAGTTTTCATAGTAAAGGTCTCTTACTTCCTTGGTTAGGTTTATACCAAGGTATTTCATTTTTTTAGGGGCGATAGTAAATGGGATTGTTTCTCTCAGGACTTTTTCACTTCTTTCATTCTGAGCATATAGGAAGGCCACTGATTTTTGTGTTTATTTCGTATCCTGCCACCCTGCTGAACTTCTGTATTAGTTCCAAGATTTTCCTGGTGGAGTTTTTGGGATCACTCAGGTATAAGATCATCCTTGACATCTACTGTTATAGCTCCATTGTCATCTTTAATTTTATTAGCTTAGATTTTCACTTTTTATTTATGTGATTTGGTTGATGGTTTGTGAATATGCTTTAGTTTTTCAAAGAACCTGCTTTTTATTTGATTAATTCTTTGTATTGTTTCTATGTCTCAATTTCAGTTATTTCTCCTCTGATCCTGCTAATCTATGTAATTCTACTTCTTTGGGGGTTGTTTTGTTCTTGTTTCTTTAAAACTTTAAGCTATATCATTAAGTTGTTCATTTGTGATTTTCCATTTTCTGGATGTAAATGTTGAGTGCTATGAATTTTCCTCTTAGGTCTATATTCATTGTATGGTAGAGGCTTTGATATGATGTGTTTCCATTACCATTGAGTTCTAGGAGTCTTTGAACATAATTCTGCCTGGATCCATTCCTCATTCAGTAGCATATTGTTAAGCTTCCTAGAGTTTGTGTACTTTCTGTTGTTTGCTTTGTTATGGATCTTTATTCCCTGATGATCAGATAGATTACAGGTGATGATTTAATTTTCCTGGTTTTGTGAGGGCTAGCTTTGTGTCCTAGTATTTGATCTATTTTGGAGAACCTTTCATGGGTTGCTGAAAAGATTGTATATTCCTTAGTGTTAGGATGGAATGTTCAGATCTGTTCTATGTCATTTAGTTCCAGTGTGTCTTTTCACTTTTTTGCCTGTTGACCTGTTTATTCATAAGAGTATAGTTTTGAAATTCCTTATTAGTAACCTTTTTTTGTTAACAACTTTATGTAGTAGTATTTATGTGTATTAGTGCTTGTTTAACAAACTTAAGTGATCATTACATTTATATCATAAGTTCTTCTTGGTGAATTGTTCCTTTGATGAGTATGTAGTATCATTCTGCATCCATTATGATTTGTTTCAAAGTCTATTTTATCACATATTAAGATAGCTACTCCTGTTTGTTTCATAATTGCATTTGCTTCTAGTTATCTTTGACCATCCTTTGACCCTGAGATTGAGCCTATCTTTCAAAGTGAGGTATGTTTCTTGAAAGCAGCATATTGCTGGTTTGTGACTTTTAATCCATGCGGATAGTTACATCTCTTGACTGGGGAGTTGATCCCACTGATGTTTAAAGATGTAATTGTTAAATTTTATTGATTTCTGTTTTTTTTTAATTTATTGGGTTTTGTATATTGGTATTTTTCTGCCTGGTAGCTGTATATGTATTATTTTCCCCCTTATCCTCATGAGTATGCTGACCAATTTTGTCTATCTTGAGTATTTTTTCTACTATTTTCTTCTGGTTTGGCTTGGTAGATAAGAAAAACTTTAGTTTATTTTTGTCAGGAAATATTTTCCTTTCTCCTTCAAACACGACTGATAGTTTGGCTGTATATAGCAACCTAGGTTGGCATCATAACTTGAAGAATGCCTCTCCAGGCTCTTCTGGTTTCTACTATTTCCACTGAAAAGTCAGCTGTTCTTTTAATACTCTTGCCTTTAAATGTGACTTGCTTTGTGTCTCTTGCAGCTCTTAGAGTGTCCTCTTGTTGTTCCATATCAGAGATGTTTGTACTATTATTTGCATTGTATTTTTATTCTGGTCATATTTGGATGGTATGTGATATTTATCTTGTACATGGATGGGATGTGCTTTCCTTAGGTGTGGGAAATTTTCATTTATGATTGACTGAAATAGTTTGCCTGGGTTTTATTCTTGTGTATCTTGTTCTGGGATTCCATGGATATATAAGTTTGGCTTCTTTATGTTGTCCCATAATTCTTTGATATTCTTTTCATTTTTTACTTGCTTTTCAGTATTTTTAATTGAACAAAACCTATTCTTCCTGATCTGATAGTCTATCTTCTGCTTGACCTATTCTGTGTGTAAAATTCTTTATTGGACATTAAATTTCAGATAGTTTAGTTTTGAATTCCAGTTAAATTTCAATTTGGCTTTTTTCCCACCTGATTCAAATTTGTTCTTATTTTCTTTATTTCTTTTTTCATCTCATATAATTTTTATTGTTTTCCTGCTCACATAAAGTCATACGAGGTCATCTAATCTCTGAGTTCTTCACATTCCTTTTTTCTTTTGTCATTCCTCTCTCTCCTTTTGTATTTCTTCTAGAAGTTTTTTGATCAAGTCCATAATGTTTCTTTATAGGTAATTATCCTCATTATAGCTTCCATGACTGGTATCTATTAGATTGGAGTCTGTAGTATGGGGCTCCTGCTTTTTCACAAATTTTTAAAGAATTTTTAATATACAAGCAAAATGAGTTTATATCTTTGCCCCTTCCTCTTCTATCCCACCACCCTTGTCTCATTACTCTTTACTACTACTAGTGATTACTGATGGATTCTTGGGGAGGACCAGTGATTGATATCCATTGTATCTTACCAGGTGAGGCCAGAGCTGCCTGGACCACAAAGCACAGCCCAGGAGCTACAACACCCCTGTGCCTATCCTTCACTTATCCTTCAAGGTCAGCCCAGTGTCAGGTGAGCCAAAAACATCCACCAAAGTTACCATCCACACAAAATACAAAGTCTCTGGCAAAAAATTAATTATTATGATAGTCTTTATATCGCCCATTGCACCTTGTGGTCCTCTGATTTTTGTCTAGTTGAGGGTTTGTATCACCATCATTAAGAATGCATGAGCATTTTTGAGTGTCTCAATGTGGGCTGGGTGAGTTTGGTACTAGGAGCCACCTATTAGGGAGTACATGAAACACAGTAATTGCAAGGATTATGAACAAGAGAGATGGGTTAGGAGGGCCACACCAGAAACAAGGAGAGAGGAGACCATGTTACAGCAGAGAAAATAGGCCTCCATCAAGGTCTGCAAGTAAGTAATGAGAAACCTGGTTAAGTTCACAGACGTTCTTTCCTGATCTCACCAGAAGGGGAGGGCATATAGTCTAGCAGATAAAAAGTAATCATTTTGCAAATGGGTGATGGACCCCTCCCTCAGGGAGGTTTCCTACTCTTATTACATCTACCCTTGAATGTGCTATTACAACAAGACTCCAGTTTAACAGCTTTTTGTCTCTGGCCAGGGGGTGACATACAGTGCCCAGCAGAATGGAGTGAAGGGAATTGCAGGAGCAGCAAAACTGCAAGAGAAAATCAACAAACCACAATCCAGAACTTCAGAGACTATATCAATCACATAGAACTAGGACAGCCTAATCTCTCCCCATCCTGGAGCTCAGGGACATTTGCGGAAGAGGGGGCGGTAAGATTGTAAGAGCAAAAGGATGGGAGGAGCAACGATTTGCAAGATTCTCAACAATAGTTGGGGCCAAAGCAATCGTAATGGGACTTTGCATGCCCTGCGCAATGTCCAGCGCACTGTTGCCCTCATAAAGTCTAGCATCTGTTAAGGGCACCGAGACCCCTGGAGGCAAGGGATTGAGAGCCATAGTAGTGATCTTATGCTTAAGGGGAACAAGAGAAAGGGCTTATGGAAATGCCACTGGGTCCTTATATGTCATCGGAGAGGAGGACCCAATGGAGAGTTAGGCGTATACAATAAAGGACTCTCTGGGAATTGGGGGGGAGGCACTGGGGGAAGGGGAGGGGGAGGAGGGGGGAGGGAGGGAACTGGTAAAAAATTTTAAAATGTATAATTAAATTTTTAATAAAAAAAAGAATCATTTTAATCTTTAAAAAAAAAAAAAGAATGCATGAGCATCTATTATCCAGAGTGCACAAAGAACTTAGAAAACTAAACACCAAGGAAACACATGGGGCAATTAAAAAATGGGCCTTGGAGCTTAAAGGAAACTTTACTAATGTTGAAATTTAAATGTCTAACAAATATCTTAAAAAATGCTCCACGGGCTGGACAGGTGGCTCAGGGGTTAAGCCTCTGCCTTGCAGGCAGAAGGTCCTGAGTTCGGATCCCAGATCCCACGTATAGACGCCAGGCGGAAGCGGTGGCGGCCTGCGCTTCTGGTCCTGGTAGGGCGGAGTTTGTGAATCCGGGGCAGAAGGAGGTGGAGGCGTCCATGGTGGTTCACGAATTCGTCTGTGGTTCTACACATACACAGACACACACACGCACATGTACACAGTTGAATAAATAATAATAAAAAAATTAAAAAAAAACTTCAAAAAAATGCTCCACATCCTTAGCCATCAGGGAAATGCAAATCAAAACTTCCCTGAGGTATCATCTCACCCCTGTCAGGATGGCAAAAATCCACAATACAAACAACAACAAATGCTAGAGAGGATGTGGAGAGAGGGGAACTCTCCTACATTGCTGTTGAGAATGTGGGCTCATATAACCACTCTGGCGAGCTGTCTGGCGATTCTTAAAGAAGTTAAAGATTGAAATGCCATATGACCCTGCTATTCCACTTTTAGGAATAACCCCCCATACAGCAAAAATTCACCCCGATAATACAAGCATTACCATGTTCATAGCAGCACTGTTTACAATAGCAAAGTCATGGAATCAGCCCAAATATCCAACAGTTGACAAGTGGATAAGGAAAATGTGGTACATTTATACAATGGAATACTACTCAGTCATCAAAAATGATGAATTACTGGAATTTGTCAGGAAATGGATGTAATTAGAAACAACTATTTTGAGTGAAGTATCTCAGACACAGAAAATTAAGCACCATATGTACTCCATAATAGGTGGATCCTAGTAGCAAACCCACTTAGAGATACTCAAAGATAAATCTCTGTAATACCTACAGTATTTGCAAAGATTATAAACAGGAGTGATGGGGAAGGAGGGCCACACCAGAAACAAGGAGAGAGGGGTTATGTTACAGCAGAGCAAATAGGCCACCATCAAGACTGCAAGTAAGTAATGAGACATCTGGTTAAACTCACAGACTTTCCTTCCTGATCATATGCAACTGATGGGGTATGATCTCACCAGAAGGAGTGGGCATATAGGCTACCTGATAGAAAGTAACCATTTTGCAAATGGGTGATTGACCCCTCCCTCACCACAGTTTCCTACTTTTATTCGATCTACCTTTGAATATACTCTTATACTAAGACTCTAATTTAACATGCTTTTATCTCTGGCCAGGGGGTGAATTCCAATACCCATCAGGATGGAGCCAAAGGCATTGCAGGAACAGCAAAACTGAAAAAAAAATCAACAAGCCATAATTCAGAACATCAGAGGCTCTATATCAACCACATGGAACTGGGCCAGCCTAATCGCTCCCCATCTTAAAGCTCAGGGAAATTTGTGAAAGAGGGGGCGGTAAGATTGTAAGAGCACAAGGATGAGAAGAGTAATGATATGCAAGATACCCCACACAAATTAGGGCCAAAGCAGTCATAATAGGACTTTGCATGACCTGTGCGATGTCCAACACATTATTGACACTACAAAGTCTAGCATGGACTAAAGGCACTAGGATCCTTGGAGGATAGGGACTGACAGTCACAGTAGTGTTCCTAAGGTTAAAGGGAACACAGGAAAGGGTTCTGGGATATGTGCCTGGGCCCTTACACCTCATCAGAGAGGAGGACCCAGAGGAGAGTTTGGCATGCATAGTAAAGGATGCTCTGGGGATTGGGGTGGGGGAGGCACTGCAGGATGGGGAGGGAGGGGAGAGAAGAGGGGAGGAGTAGGGGGTCAGAGGGGGTAGAGGGAGGGAGGGGACTGGTGTACCTGTTAAGTTTGTATGAGCAGAAATAATAATAATAAATGAATAAAATTGTGAAAATGGCAAAAAAAGAATGCATGAGCATGTGAGATAAGTTATATGGCATTTCCTGATTACTTACTGATCAAATACTTACCTTAAATTGTTTTTTTTTTCCCAAGAAACCAACAATGTGAAGATAGAGTTTCTGATAAAACATTCAAGAAACACAATATTGAAAATTTATAGCCTCATGGTTCCAACAAGTCACTGGAGAACGAATGTGTTTCTCATAGGTACAGAAAGTTGAATTTTGACTACTAAATGATATTGACATTGTCACTTTGCAATGTATAATGATACTATGGAATCAGAAAAAAATCTCTTACTGTAAATCTTATATTTTGCATGACAATTTTCTTGGAAAGACTCCACACAAATGTCTCTTATCCCAGATAAGGATTTAAGGACAGAACAAAGCAGAGATAACACCCAAGCATAATATGGTGAACCCATGAGCTTATTGGGGTTATTTACAAGCTTATGGGTGACCATTACCTTCAGGAACAGGGGTGACTGACTCACAGGCACCTACTTTATAGCAAAACAAACTCCAATCTTGGTGACACACATGTAAACTGAGACAAAAGAGCTCTCTACACCTTTGCATTGTCAGAGCTCCTCAGAGAATCTCCTCTACAGGCTGGCTTGCTCATATGTCTCCAGACCTCTTGGCTAGCCAGAAAGTCTCTTTCACCAGCAAATGTTACTCTTTTCTTCACCTGAGGGTAGGAGGATGGAGAATCCTATGGATTTTAAAAAACCTGTGAGGTGTTTCCTTTCTGAATATCTTGGGCCCTCCAATAGAGTAGAATATTTCAAATTCCTAACTGGAGCTTTCACAGGCAAAATTGCATGTCTAAGATTTGCTTCTAAATCCTAAGAAAAGAAGTAAGTGATTTAGAGAAAAAATTAAGGAAAAAATCTGTTAGTGGTGTGTAGAAACAAATGAAAATGAGGCTTTAATGTACTCTTTTGCAATACAACCCATGTCATATAACTCAAAGGGAATGTTATCACTATGAATAATTTGAAGAAATAAGTAATCTCTCTAGTAAAACTTTAGCATACAAGTGAAATATAAAAGTGATTCATTTTAACCATAAATTAATGGTACATAAGTTCATGGAGTTCTATAAACCAAAACATACACTTCCTTTTACATTCATGATCACATAGAAAAATGCTCTATTTCCAATTTTTAGATTCTTAAAGAGTGTCTCTTTTATTGTATGGTTAATTTCCTTGTGTTTAATTTTTGTAGTTTTTTGTATACACTACATACTAATCCCCTATCAAGCATATTAAAGAAACTTTTCATGTAATGATATTAAAACATTCAACAGATATCTCAAAAAGCGTTCTTTATCACAGTCATTGGGGAAATGCAAATTAAAAGCACAAAAAATGAGATATCATCTTACCCCAGTCAGAAAGGCTAAGATCAAAACCCCAAATAACAACAAAGGCTGGAGAGGCTATGGGGAAGAAGATGTCCTTTTAACATTGTTGGTGGAAGTACATATTTGCACAGCCTCTTTGGAAATCAGTATGGAGGTTTCTCAAAAACAAAAAAGTAGAACTGCCATGTAACCTAGATATAACTCTTCTGGAAATATTTTCAGAGGACTCTACATCTTAGTACAAAAGCATTTGCACATTCATGCTTATTGCAGCTTCATTCACTACAGCAACAAAATGGAATCAGAACAGAAGTTCAACACTCGATTAATGTATAATAAAAATGTGGTAGATATACAAAATAGAATACTATTAAAGAGAAATGAAGCTATTAATTTACTGATAAATTGGAATTGGAAGATACAATGTTGAGTGAAATATCTCTCATATGTGGATGGTTAAATTGATCTTTCAGACAGATACTTTTAAAAAGAAATTCCTATAATATCCATACACTAGAAAGAAACATAATTTCATGGTGGGAGGAATGGGAAAGACCTAAAAATGGGGGAAATAGCTCAACACAAGAGTTAAGAAGGCAGAAAGTACAATAATAGGAGGTACATTTTAGGGAGGGGTGGGAGAGGAAAGTAAAGAGATAGGATACAGGAGTAAAAATTATCACCAAGCACATAAAACACTGCCAGATACAAATATCTCACTCTCCAGATCGTTCTAAAAATATAACCAAAAAAAAAAAAAAGGTATCAACCAATACAACATATACAAGGTACCATAGGCAGGAAAGGGGAAAAGAACAGAAATTGAACTGATGCACTTGTAAGAAGCTAGGAGCAACTAAGTAGATTTCCCACAGCCAAGAAAGTATTTTACCTAAAGAGCTGTTTGAAAGTGGTCCCCCAAACAAAATACTTATTTACCATTAATATCGATCATCTCCCAGAGCACAATTTTAAAGCTCTCTGGTTAAAGATACCACACACAACATGGTACATGGAGCAAAACAGGGTGAAACGGAGAGGGAGGCTGCATCTCCATTGAGTGAGAAGGTTTGATGGATACCATAGAGTTGTAGTGATCAATGTTCTTGCCCACCAATGAAAACTGCAAGCTACAATACAAACTCTGTGAAGGGAACCTAGCAGTGGGATTGTGATTTGTAAGTTATGGTGCTAACCAACTGCTTTCGGATAGGTATTAGACCCCTTTCCATAACAGGGAATATATGCCTGGTATTGTAAACCAATATAAATACTCAAAGATAGGAAAATCTAGGCATCAGAAGAGATACTTAGCTCTGTTCAGAGTATCTATACCAATCCCATTTCAAGGCTAAGAAAAGCTTGGCAAAGAGGGGTTGGCAAGAATATAAGAGCAAGAGGATGGAGGAAGATAATGCCATACAATATCAAGACTGTTTTATCCAAGAACTCAACGTAGAAGTGTCTAATTTAACTAAACTTCCACAATAGCTGGCCTATCAATATACTGCCATGGAGCACGGATGAGCCTGTGAGATTTGATGCTATTCCCAAGAAACTATATAGGACCAGTGCTGCACAACAGACATGGGGAGCCTCTGTACCCTAATGTTATATCATTTATGCCCTGGAATCTGCTCATGCACTAGCCTGTGCAAGTGTCCTAGATGGTTCACCAGTCCATGCAAGGTCATGTGAGAAGGGGGGAAAACAGACTGGAGGGTTGCCATGGTTTTAAATGTGTCCCCCACAGTCTCATGTGTTTTGGCAAGGTCATGACATCTTGAGAGGTGGAGCCTTGCTGGAGGATGGCATCACAAGAGGTGGGCCTTGTGGAAGAGGGGGCAGTAAGATTGTAAGAGCCTAAAGATGGGGAGGAGCAATGATATGCAAGATACTCCATACACATTAGGGCCAAAGTAATCATAATAGGACTTTGTATGACCTGCACAATGACCAACCTATCATTGACCCCCCCAAAGTCTAGCATGGATCACAGGCACTAGGATCCTTACAGGCAAGGATTAACAACCACAATAGTGTTCCTATACTAAAGGGGAATACATGAAAGAGCTCTAGGCAATGTTGCTTACACCTTACACCTCATCAGAGAGGAAGACCCAGAGGGAAGTTTGACATGCACACTAAATGATGCTCCAGGTATGGGGGGTAGGGGGCACTGGGAAAAAGGGAGGGAAGGAGGAAAGGAAGGGGAAAAGGGGGCATGGAACAAGGAGATCCATGGAGGGGTGGAGAGAGAAAGGGGAATGGGGTACCTATCAAGTTTATATGAGTGGAAAAAATAACTAAAAAAGGAAAAAAACTAAGGCAATTTTACAACATAATTTCAAGAAGATATTCCAGATGCTGCACATTTTATCATTTTTCTCAATGTTGACATTAAAGGAAAAAGTATAACTTCCAGATTATATGTTATAAAGTATTGTGTATATTTCTTTGGAATAAAGAAATAAATGAGTAAAAAAAAAAAAAAAAAACAAGGGGTGGGCCTTGAGGTGGATAAGTCCTACCTACTGCCAGGAGAAGTCTGCTTTTGCAGCAAACAATCTTGCAGCCCTCAGCCTCCAAGACATCTGCGGTGACTTAGCCTCCTCCAGCTTTGGCCAGCCAACCATGCTGCCTCCGCTTTGAAAGGCTGTATCTTCCCTCTGGTCGGAAACTGAATAAATCTCCATTTCTCCCTTTTTTATAGCTTTTTTAATGATTATTTCCGCTCATACAAACTTAGTAGGTACACCAGTTCCCTCCCTCCCTCCTCCTCCCCCCGACCCCCCTGCCTTCCCTCCCCTCTCCTCTCCCTCCCGATCCCCCAGTGCCTCACCCCCCCCAATCCCTGGAGAATCCTTTAATGTGGATGCCAGACTCTCCTCTGGGCCCTCCTCTCCGATGACTTATAAGGACCCAGTGGCATTTTCCTGAACCCTTTCCTGTGTTCCCCTTAAGAATAGGAACACTATTGAGGCTGTCAATCCCTTGCCTCCAAGGATCTTGGTGCCTTTAGCAAATGCTAGACTTTGTGGGGTCAATAGTGTGTTGGACATTGCATAGGGCATGCAAAGTCCAATTATGATTGCTTTGGCCCTAACTTGTGTGGAGTATCATGCAAATTATTGCTCCTTCCATCCTTGTGCTCTTACAATCTTACCGTCCCCTCTTCCACAAATTTCTCTGAGCTTCAGGATGGGAAGAGATTAGTCTGGCCTAGTTCTAGGTGGTTGATATAGAGTCTCTGAAGTTCTGGGTTGTGGTTTGTTGATTTTCTTTTGCAGTTTTGCTGCTCCTGCAATGCTCTTGGCTTCATCCTGATGGGTATTGTATGTCACCCCCTGGCCAGAGACAAAAAGCTATTAAACTGGAGTCTTGTTATAAGAGCCCATTCAAAGGTATATGTAATAAAAGTAGGAAACCACAGTGAGGGAGGGGTCAATCACCCATTTGCAAAATGGTTACTTTCTATCTGCCAGATGATATGCCCTCCACTTCTGGTGAGATTATACCCCCTCAGTTGTAAATGATTAGGAACGAAAGTCTGTGAACTTAACCAGGTGTCTCATTACTTACTTGCAGTCCTTGATGATGGCCTATTTGCTCTGCTGTAACATGGTCCCCTCTCTCCTTGTTACTGGTGTGTCCCTCCTTCCCCATCCCTTCTGTTCATAATCTTTGCAATTACTGTAGGTATTACAGAGATTTATCTTTGAGTGTCTCTAAGTGGGTTTGGTACTAGGAGCCACCTATTAGGGAGTACATACCACGCTTAATTTTCTGGGTCTGGGATACTTCACTCAATACAATTGTTTCTAATGATATCCATTTCCTGGCAAATTCCAGTAATTCATCATTTTTGATGGCTGAGTAGTACTCCATTGTATAGATGTACCACAGTTTCCTTATCCACTCGTCAACTGTTGGACATTTGGGTTGATTCCATGACTTTGCTATTGTAAACAGTGCTGCAATGAACATGGCCATGCTTGTACTATCGAGGTGAATTTTTGAGTATGTGGGGTTATTCCCAGAAGTGTAATAGCAGGGTCATATGGCATTTCAATCTTTAATTTCTTTAAGTATCTCCAGACAGCTCCTCAGAGTGGTTGTATGAGCCTGCATTCCCACCAGCAATGTAGGAGAGTTCCCCTCTCTCCACATCTTCTCCAGCATTTGTTGTTGTTTGTATTGTGGATTTTTGCCATCCTGACCAGGGTAAGATGATATCTCATGGAAATTTTGATTTGCATTTCCCTGATGGCTAAAGAAGTGGAGCATTTTTTAAGATATTTGTTAGATATTTTAATTTCATCCCTAGTAAAGTTTCTTTTAAGTTCCAGGGCCCATTTTTAATACATTTTTATTATTATTTCTGCTCATACAAACTTAATAGGTACACCAGTTCCCTCCCTCCCTCCTCCTCCCCCTGAACCGCCTGCTCCCCTTCCCCTCACCCATCCCTCCCTATCCCCGAGTGCCTCCTGCCCCAATTCCCAGAGAGTCCTTTATTTACCAGGGCCCATTTTTTTTAATTTTTTTATTATTATTATTATTTATTCAACTGTGAGCATGTGCATGTGTATGTGCGCGTGCATGTGTGTGTGTGTGTGTGTGTGTGTAGAACCACGGACGAATTCGCGAACCACCATGGACGTCCCCACCTCCTTCTGCCCCGGGATTCACAGGCTCCGCCCTACCAGGACCAGAAGCGCAGGCCGCCCCCGCTTCCGCCTGGAGTCTATACGTGGGATCTGGGATCCGAACTCAGGACCTTCCGCCTGCAAGGCGGAGGCTTAACCCCTGAGCCACCTCTCCAGCCCAGGGCCCATTTTTTTAATTGGACCATTAGTTTCCTTGGTGTTTAGTGTTTTAAGTTGTTTGTGCACTCTGGATAGTAGAGCTCTATCAGATATGTGGTTAGTGAAGATTTTCTCCCATTCTGTGGGTTGCCTTTGAGCTCATGTAACAATCTCTTTATCTGAACAGAATCTCTTTAATTTCACAAGATCCCAACTGTTGAGAGTTGGTAGCAGTGACTGTGCCATTGAATGTCTGTTTAGGAACTGTTGGCCTAGCCCAATCAGCTCGAGGGAATTCCCTACCATTTCAACTATGATTTTTATAGTCTCTGACCTTATATCAAAGGTCCTTGATTCATTTGGAATTAATTCTTGTACATGGTGACAAGTATGAGTCCAGTTTTAATCTTCTTCATGTGGAGATCCAATTTTGCCAGCACCATTTGTTGAAGATGGTGTTCTTTTTCCATTGGATTTTTTGGGCCCCTTTGACAAAGACCAAATGGCTGTAATTTTGTGGGCTTATATCTGGGTCTTCAATCCTTATCCATTGATCTGTGTGTCTATTTTGGAGCCAGTACCAGGCTGTTTTTATAACTATGGATTTGTAGTATCGACTAAGGTTTAGTATGGTGATCCCTCCAGCAGTGTTTTTTGTTACTCAA
The DNA here is from genome assembly GCA_023101885.1 of Typhlomys cinereus. Taxonomy (NCBI): domain Eukaryota; kingdom Metazoa; phylum Chordata; class Mammalia; order Rodentia; family Platacanthomyidae; genus Typhlomys; species Typhlomys cinereus. The sequence continues at coordinate 2,663,870 of JALPQD010000284.1, forward strand.
GATTGTCATTGCTATCCTGGGTCTTTTGTGCCTCCATATGAATTTTGAGGTTATTTGGTCAACTTCTTTTTTTTTAAATTTAATTTATTATTATTTTTTCAACTGTGCGCATGTGCGTGTGTGTCTGTGTGTGTGTGTGTGTATGTGTGTGTGTGTGTGTGTGTGTGTGTAGAACCACGGACGAATTCGTGAACCACCATGGACGTCCCCACCTCCTTCTGCCCCGGGATTCACAGGCTCCGCCCTACCAGGACCAGAAGCGCAGGCCGCCCCCGCTTCCGCCTGGCATCTATACGTGGGATCTGGGATCCGAACTCAGGACCTTCTGCCTGCAAGGCGGAGGCTTAACCCCTGAGCCACCTCTCCAGCCCCATTTGGTCAACTTCTTTAAAGAATTGCTTTGGGATTTTAATTGGTATAGCATTGAATTTGCATATTGCCTTTGGTAGGATGGTCATTTTTACAATGTTGGTTCTGCCATTCCAGGAACATGGGAGGTCTTTCCACCTTCTGGTGTCTTCTGCAATTTCTTTCTTTAGGGTTTTAAAGTTTTCATTGTGAAGGTCTCTTACTTCCTTCGTTAGGTTTATACCAAGGTATTTCATTTATTTAGGGGCTGTAGTAAATGGGAATTTTTCTCTCAAGTCTTTTTCACTTCTTTCCTTCTGGGCATATAGGAAGGTCACTGATTTTTGTACATTTATTTTGCAACCTGCCATCCTGATGAACCTCTTTTTTTAAATTAATACATTTTTATTATTATTTCAGCTCATACAAACTTAATAGGTACACCAGTTCCCTCCCTCCCTCCTCCTCCCCTGGTACCCCTTGCTCCTCCCCCCACCCCCGTCCTTTCCCATCCCCCAATGCCTCCCGCCTCAATTCCCAGAGAGTCCTTTCTTGTGCATGCCTATTTTTCCTTTGGGCCCTCCTCTCCGATGACTTACAAGGACCCAGTGGCCTTTCCCTGAACCCTTTCCCGTGTTCCCCTTAGGTATAGGAATACGGCTGTGGCTGCCAATCCCTTGCCTCCAAGGATCCTGGTGCCTTTAGCAGATGCTAGACTTTGTGGGGTCAATAGTGTGTTGGACAATGCACAGGGCATGTAAAGTCCAATTATGATTGCTTCAGCCCTAACTTGTATGGAGTATCTTACATATCATTGCTCCTCCCATCCTTTTGCTCTTACACTCTTACCGCCCCCTCTTCCGCAAATTTCCCTGAGCTTCAGGATGGGGAGAGAATAAGCTGGCCTAGTTCTAGGTGGTTGATATAGAGTCTGTGAAGTTCTGGATTGTGGTTTGTTGATTTTCTTTTGCAGTTTTGCTGCTCCTGCAATGCCCTTCACTCCATCCTGGTGGGGCATTGTATGTTACCCCCTAGCCAGAGACAAAAAACTGTTAAACTAGAGTCTTGTGATAAAAGCACATTCAAAGGTAGATGTAATAAAGGTGGGAAACCACAGTGAGGGAGGGGTCTATCACCAATTTGCAAAATGGTTACTTTTTATCTGCCAGACTATATGCCCTCCTCTTCTGGTGAGATCATACCACCTCAGTAGTAAATGATCAGGAACAAAAGTCTGTGAACTTAATCAGATGTCACATTACTTATTTGAGTCCTTGATGGAGGCCTATTTTCTCTGCTGTAACATGGTCCCTTCTCTCCTTGTTGCTGGTGTGGCCCTCCTACCCCATCCCTCCTGTTCATAATCCTTGCAATTACTGTCTCTAGGTGGGCTGGGTGAGTTTGGTACTAGGAACCACCTATTAGGGAGTACATACGGTGCTTAATTTTCTGGGTCTGGGATACTTCACTTAATATAATTGTTTCTAATGACATCCATTTCCCGGCAAATTCCAGTAATTCATCATTTTTGATGGCTGAGTAGTACTCCATTATATAGATGTACCACAGTTTCCTTATCCACTCGTCAACTGTTGGACATTTGGGTTGATTCCATGACTTTGCTATTGTAAACAGTGCTGCTATGAACATGGTCGTGCTTGTGCTATCGAGGTGAACCTCTGCTGTATGGGGGGTTATTCCCAAAAGTGTAATAGCAGGGTCATATGGCATTTCAATCTTTAATTTCTTTAAGAATCTCCAGGCGGCTCGCCAGAGTGGCTGTATGAGACTGCATTCCCACCAGCAATGTAGCAGAGTTCCCCTATCTCCACATCCTCTCCAGCATTTGTTGTTGTTTGTATTGTGGATTTTTGCCATCCTGACTGGGGTGACATGATATCTTAGGGAAGTTTTGATTTGCATTTCGGATGGCTAAAGAAGTGGAGCATGTTTTAAGATATTTGTTAGACATTTTAATTTCATCCCTGGTAAATTTTTTTTAAGTTCCAGGGCCCATTTTTTAATTGGGCCATTGGATTCCTTGGTATTTAGTTTTCTATGTTCTTTGTGCACTCTGGACAGCAGAGTTCTATCAGATATTTGGTTCGTGAAGATATTCTCCCATTCTGTGGGTTGCCTTTGAGCTCATGTAACAATCTCTTTATCTGAACAGAATCTCTTTAATTTCACAAGATCCCAACTGTTGAGCGTTGGTAGCAGTGACTGTGCCATTGGATGTCTGTTTAGGAAATGTTGGCCTAGCCCAATCAGCTCGAGGGAGTTCCCTATCCTTTCAACTATGGTTTTTATAGTCTCTGGCCTCATATCAAGGTCCTTGATCCATTTGGAATTAAGTCTTGTACATGGTGACAAGTACGGGTCCAGCTTTAATCTTCGAGGAAGAAGTCAAGCTATCCCTATTTGCAGATGACATGATCTTATACCTGAGTGATCCCAAAAACTCCACCAGGAAGCTCCTGGAACTAATTGAGAAGGTCAGCAGGGTGGCAGGATACAAAATAAATGTGCAAAAATCAGACGCCTTCCTATATGCCCAAAATGAAAGAAGTGAAAAAGCCTTGAGAGAAGCAATCCCATTTACTATGGCCCCTAAAAAAATGAAATACCTTGGTATAAACCTAACCAAGACCTTTAAACAAAAACTTTAAAACCCTAAAGAAAGAAATAGCAGAAGACACCAGAATGTGGAAAGACCTCCCTTGTTCCTGGATTGGCAGAATCAACATCGTAAAAATGACCATCCTACCAAAGGCAATATATAGATTCAATGCTTAACCAATCAAAATCCCAAAGCAATTCTTCAAAGAAGTTGACCAAACAATCTCAAAGTTCATATGGAGGCACAAAAGACCCAGGATAGCAAAGACAATCCTGAGTAACAAAAACACTGCTGGAGGCATTACCATACCAAACCTAAGTCTATACTACAAATCCATAGTTACAAAGACAGCCTGGTACTAGCTCCAAAATAGACACACAGATCAATGGATAAGGATTGAAGACCCAGATATAAGTCCACAAAATTACAGCCATTTGGTCTTTGACAAAGGGGCCCAAAAAATCCAATGAACTGCATCTTCAACAAATGGTGCTGGCAAAACTGGATCTCCACTGCAGATTAGAGCTGGACCCATACTTGAACTTCTTAATTAGTTCCAGGAGCTTCCTGGTGGAGTTTTTGGGATCACTTAGTTATAAGATCATGTCATCTGCAAATAGGGATAGCTTGACTTCTTCCTTGCCGATTTGAATCCCTCTTATGTCCCTTTCTAATCTTATGGCTTCAGCTAAGACTTTAAGTGCAATATTGAATAGAAGTGGTGAGAGTGGACAGCCTTGTCGAGTTCCTGATCGAAGTGGGAATGCTTCCAGTTTTTCCTCTTTGAGCATAATCCTTGCTGTGGGCTTGTTGTATACAGTTTTTATTATATTGATGAAGGATCCTTCCATTCCTACTGTCTCTAGCGTTTTGATCATAAAAGGCTGTTGGATCTTGTCAAAAACTTTTTTCTGCATCTTTTGAGAGTATCATGTGGTCTTGGACTTTGGACTGCTTTATATGATGAAATACCTTTATTGATTTGCGTATGTTGAACCAACCTTGTGTGCCGGGGATGAAGACTACTTGGTCTCCGTGAATGATTCCTTTTGATATGTTTTTTAATCCGATTTGCCAACACTTTGTTGAGAATCTTTGCATCTGTGTTCATCAGAGAAATTGGCCTATAGTTTTCTTTTTTTAAGTGAATCTTTATTATGGTTTGGGATTAAAACGATATTAGCTTCATAGAAGGAATTTGGTAGTGTTCCTTCCTTTGCTATTTGATGGAACACTTTAAGGAGTATTTGGCATTATTAACTCCTTAAATGTCTGGTAGAACTCTGTGCTGAATCCATCTGGTCCAGTACAGTTTTGGTACGAAGATTTGAGATTACTTCTTCAATTTCCTTATATGTTATAGGACTATTTAAATAATTCACAGTTTCCTGATCAATTTAGGTAAGTTGTGTTTACTTAGAAATTCATCCATCTCTTTTGTGTTGTCAAACTTCACAGAGTATAAGTTTTTGAAATATGATGTTATAATTTTCTGGATTTCTTGGGTATAAGTAGTGATAACTCCATTTTCATTTCTAATTTTGCTAATTTGGGTTTTCTCTCTCTTGTTTTTGGTTAATTTAGCGCACATGTTAAACTTCTTCAGGGTGCCCCATATCTCTTGAATGTTCCTCTCAAGTATCTTTTTGGCTTTAACAACCTCTTCCATTGAGCAGGTTAATTCTCCCACTTTGTCTTCAAGATCTGAAATTCTATTTTCTGCTTCATTTGTTCTGCTTATAAGACTCTCTGTTGAGTTTTGGGTTGAAGATAATTTGTCTTTTAGTTCAGTTTTAAACTCTGCCTGAGACTTTTTAACTGCTCTATGCCTATTTTTGTTTCTTGAACTGTTTTTCTGAACTCCTCCAAATGCCTGTTGTGTTCCTGTTCAAAGTGGTTGATTCAGTTTTTTAACGCTTCTCAAATTTCCTCTATCATAGTATTCATCATGGTAATTACCATGATTAATACTCTGAAAGTCATTATGTTGGGTCTGGCTTTCTTGGCTATTTTCTGTGAATTTGTTCTGTTCGGAATCCATCATTATGGTGTTAATTCTTTCGGTGGGAGATTGGTCTTCTTGGGTTTTGTTTCTCATGGATCTGCACTTTGACTTGGGCATTGTTGTTTTGTTTCTTAGGACCTTTCAGTTTCTGTGTGTTTTTCACTGAACTGATTTAGTTGGTATTATTACCCTTGCCAGTTATTACTAGTGCTTCCTTGGATTGAGTATGTTTGTCTATTGTTATTGTAATTTCCTAGATGAGGCTATTAGGCTGTTAGTACATCAGTTAAGTCAGGTTAAATAGACAAGAGGTGAATATTCGTATGATAGCTCACTTTTGCGATTTAGTATCCTGGTAATATGTGAAGTTGAGTGGTGTACTCCCTGGAGTTGTATATGTTTTTGGGGTGGCTGTATGGAGAAGTTGATCTACAGTAATTGATACTAGAAAGGATCAGTAAGGTGAAAAAAAGGAGGTTTATGTATCTTTGAGCTGCATGAGAAGAATGTCTCCCATGTGATAGGATGATTGTAAAGGACTCCAGATGTATGGCCTTTGTCCCTTAGTGTTTTGCTTGAGTTTCCTTTGGACTCTATTGAATTCTGAGTAGCAGTGTGTCTTCCATGTACCATGTGCATAGGTCCCCGGTGTGCCAGGAGAGGCAGAGGGTCTGATGTTGATGGCAGAATTCTTCACCTGGGACTGGGGACTTGGCTTAGGGCCCACCCAAGCCCCAGAGATGGAGGAATGTGAGCAAGTCCTGTCTGGCGGAGGCGTGGGCCGTAGGAAGAAAGGGGCTGGGGACTGGGGCGGGGTCCAGGAGAAGCTGGAGGGTTCCTGAGTGTCGCTGGGAGACCCATTTCTCCCTTAAGTTGATTGCCTTTGAGTGCTCTTTCACAGCAATAGTTAAGTATAACTGTTACAAAAGTAGGATAGGTGAGGTAAGATGGATGGGGGATAGGTAGTAGGAATAATAGCAAAAGTTGACAATTCAATAAAATCTTCAGAGAATAAATGTTTCACCCAATAACTCCTCAACAGAGCTAATATTTAACCTGGATGAAGCCAAATATTTAGTCTGTATTCTAGTCAGAGTTAAAATAAGCATGTTACTTATTGTTACTTATGGTTTCTGTTTATATTCAATAGCATTAAATTGTTGCCATATTTTCTATGAGAAGTGCAGAAAGGAATGGCTCCTTGGTGTGTTGATGTTGGTACTGTAATTTTATTGCCATTTTTTGCTATCCTTCAAGATTTCATTGACAGAAAGTCACCAAACTGAAAAAATAAATGTTGAATTCTGTTCTGTTCTATATATATTTTAGTGGATTCTTTCAGTATAATTTTATATTGTAAGAACACAGTTGTGAATAGTTACCAGAAGAGTACATTATTAAAATGACTTCATATTAATTTGTGAGAGATTACATTTCAATTGTTTGCCTTATTGAGATGTTTAAGATTTGATAAAAATATGTCTAAGAATCTGAAAAGATTTTTCTCTTAGCAAAACCAAATTGCAAATTAAATAACATGTTTAAGTAATAGTAATTACAGTGATTTGTTTTCATTTTTAATAAAAATAACTTGAAATACTTAATCCTCAATTGCTCTTAAAATTATAATTTTCAGCTAACCTAACAAGTGTTTGAATTGTGGAACTGATTTTATAAAGACTACTAGGAAATGCAGATGTTTTAACAGAACTTCGAAATTGAAATTGAAGATAAAAGTGGCATATGTTGGGGCCAGTAAGATAGTTCAGTGGGTACAGAACCTATTTACAAATTGGTTATTAGACTCCAAAAAAAATTCAGATAGGAGAAGGAGATAAATGACTTCTGATAAGTTTTCTTTTGTGACCTCTACAAACACACCATAGCAAGTGATCTCTCTCCTTCTCTCTCTTTCCTTCTCTCCTTCCTCTCCTCTTTTCTTTATATTTATCTGTCTCTCCCTCCCATACTCTCTTAAATAAATAAGTAAATAAATAAACAAATTCATAACACAAATAGCACACATTTTAAGCATGCTCATCCCCTCCCACAAGGGTTTGACAGGTGTAACTTCGATAAGTTGCCTGATGTGTTGCCAGGGAAGTACACAAGGAGAGAAGAGAGTGGTAGAAACTGTTTGACACATGTAGTAGTATGTTGTTTTCCTCCACAATGAAGAAATACATACCTTAAATTATTTTCCATAAGGCATTTTAAGTGACTCCATCTTCTGAAATTTGGAAATAACTACTTAGCATTCTATTCATTGCCTTCTTCTCTGTTAATGGTCGATTTTGGTCTACAATTTAGAAAAAAATTCTCATGTTCAATTTGCCCAGATTTTTGTTCTGCCTGATTCACAACCCAGTCCAATCTCATAAGATTTCCATTGTGCTTTTCCAATAGATTTTTCAAAGTTTTGTGTCTAACATTTAGGTTTCTGATGTCAAGACTACATAAAAATCCCTAAAATGAAACATGCAGCAAGAAGAATCTAATTTAAAAGTAGGCAAAGACCTTGAATAGAAGATTCTCCAATGATTATAAAACACTATAGTAAGATATTTCACAAAACCATTTAATATAGCTGCATAATAAACACAAAGATAACAATTGTTGATAATGAAGTATAAAAATTGAAATCCAGTGGCTTATGAGTTACAATATTAATAGCAATGTAAAAGTACTGTACATGTCATGGGATACAATATAGTCTCTTCAAAGATTTAAAAATAGGAAATGATCTTGAAAGATTTTATGTTTTTTATCTAGTATTGGTCACAACAGCTGAAACATGGAAGCAACTCAATTCTCATTGACAGATGGGAAAAATCTACACATATAACATAATAAGAGAAGAATATTCATTCTTAGAAAGGATGTGATGCATGAGAACATGGATGAAGCAAGAATATTATGCTGTGTGATGTAAAGCAGTTAACAGATGAAAGTACTACAAGATTCCCAGTGTGCAAAATTCTTAGATCCATCCCAATCACTGGAATAAAAATGAACATAATGGTAGCCATGACTGAGCCTAGGTAGGACTGGAAAGTTAGTATTGCACATGTAACAGACTTTTACTTTTAGATGATGAAATAATTTGTGCTAGAATGCCATACGCTATTGCGAATGCATAGAAAACCATACACCGTGTGCTTAAGAGTAAAGTAGGAATTTTTTTAATTTCTTTTTTTTATTTCTGCTCATACAAACATAACAGTTATACCAGTCCCCTCCCTCCCTCCACCCTCCCGGGACTCCCCTGCTCCCCCCCTAACCTCCCTCTCCCTCTCCATCCCCCAGTGCCTCCCCCCCATCCCCGGAGCATACTTTAATGTGCATACCAAACTCTCCTCTGGGTCCTCCTCTCTGATAAGTGCAAGGATCCAGTGGCATTTCCCAGAATCCTTTCCTATGTTCCCCTTAAGAATAGGAGCACTACTGTGGCTGTTAAAAGCTAGCCTCCAAGGATCCTAGTGCCTTTAGTCCATGTTAGACTTTGTGGGGTCAATAATGTGTTGGACATTGCACAAGTCATGCAAAGTCCTATTATGATTGCTTCAGCCCTAACTTGTATGAAGTATCTTGCATATCATTACTCCTCCCATCCTTGTGTTCTCACAATCTTACTGCCCCCTCTTCCGCAAATTTCCCTGAGCTTCAGGATGAAGAGAGATTAGGCAGGCCAAGTTCCAAGAAGTTGATATAGAGTTTCTGATGTTCTGAATTATGGTTTGTTGATTTTTTTTAGTTTTGCTGCTCCTGCATTGCCCTTGGCTCCATCCTGATGGGTATTGGATGTCACTTCCTGGCCAGAGATAAAAAATTGTTAAATTAGAGTCTGTTATAAGAGTATATTCAAAGGTACTTGGAATAAAAGTACGAGACCATGGTGAAGGAGGGGTCTCTGATTTGCAAAACGGTTACTATCTATCTGGCAGCCTATATGCCCTCCCCTTCTAGTGAGATCATACCCCATCAAATGATAACGATGGAAAGTCTGTGAACTTAACCAGATGTCTCATTACTTACTTGCAGTCCTTGATGGTGGCCTATTTGCTCTGCTGTAGCATGGTCCCCTCTCTCCTTGTTTCTGGTGGGGCCCTCCTTCCCTATCCCTCCTGTTTGTAATCTTTACAATTACTGTAGGTATTACAGAGATTTATCTTTGAGTGTCTCTAAGTGGGTTAGGTACTAGGATCCATCTATTAGGGAGTACATACGGTGCTTAATTTTCTGTGTCTGAGATACTTCACTCAATATAATTGTTTCTAATTCCATCCATTTCCCGGCAAATTGCATTAATTCATCATTTTTGATGGCTGAGTAGTATTCCATTGTACAAATATACTGCATTTTCCATATCCACTCATCAACTGTTGAACATTTGGGTTGATTCCATGACTTTCCTTTTGTAAACAGTGCTGCTATGATCATGGTCGTGCTTGTGCTACCAAGGTGAATTTTTGCTATATGGGGGTTATTCCCAAAAGTGTAATAGCAGGGTCATATGGCATTTCAATCTTTAATTTCTTTAAGAATTGTCAGACGGATCACCAGAGTGGTTGTATGAGCCTGCGTTCCCACCAGCAGTGTAGGAGAGTTCCTCTATCTCCACATCCTCTCCAGCATTTGTCGTTGTTTGTATTGTGGATTTTTGCCATCCTGACCAGGGTGAGATGATATCTCATGGAAGTTTGATTTGATTTGCCTGATGGCTAAGGATGTGGAGCATTTTTTAAGATATTTGTTGGACATCTGAAATTCATCCCTGGTAAAGTTTCTTTTAAGTTCCAGGGACCATTTTTTAATTGGGCCACTTGTTTCCTTGGTGTTTAGTTTACTAAGTTCTTTGTGCACTCTGGATAATAGAGCTCTATCAGATATGTGGTTAGTGAAGATTTTCTCCCGTTATGTGGGTTGCCTTTGTGCTCAGTGTTACAATCTCTTTATCTGAACAGAAGCTCTTTAATTTCACAAGATCCCATCTGTTGAGTGTTGGTTGTAGTGACTGTACTATTGGATGTCCATTTAGGAACTGTTGGCCCAGCCCAGTCAGCTCGAGGGAGTTCCCTACCCTTTCAACTATGGTTTTTATAGTCTCTGGTCTTATATCGAGGGCCTTGATCCATTTGGAATTAATTCTCATACATGGTGACAAGTATGGGTCTAGTTTTATTCTTCTGCATGTGGAGATCCATTTTTGCCATTGTTGAAGATGCTCTTCTTTTTCCATTGGATTTCTGGGCCCCTTTGTCAAAGATCAAATGGCTGTAGTTGTGTGGGCTTACATGTGGGTCTTCAACCCTTATCCATTGATCTGTGTGTCTATTTTGGAGCCAATACCAGGCTGTTTTTACACTATGGATTTGTAGTATCGACTAAGGTTTGGTATGGTGATCCCTCCAGCAGTGTTTTTATTCCTCAGGATTGCTTTTGCTATCCTGTGTCTTTTGTGCCTCCATATGAATTTTCAGATTGTTTGGTCAATTTCTTTAAAGAATTTCTTTGGGATTTTAAATTGATATAGCATTGAATCTGTATATTGCCTTTGGTAGGATGGTCATTTTTACAATATTGATTCTGCCACTCCAGGAACATGGGAGGTCTTTCCGCCTTCTGGTGTCTTTTGCAATTTCTTTCTTTAGGGTATTAAAGTTTTCATTATAAAGGTCTCTTACTTCCTTGGTTAGGTTTATACCAAGGTATTTAATTTTTTAGGGGCTATAGTAAATGGGATTGTTTCTCTCAGGGCTTTTTCACTTCTTCTTTCTGGGCATATAGGAAGGCCACTGATTTTTGTAAATTTATTTTATATCCTGTCATCCTGCTGCACTTCTCTATTAGTTCTAGGAGCTTCCTGGTGGAGTTTTTGGGATAACTCAGTTATAAGATCATGTCATCTCCAGATTGAGATAACGTGACTTCTTCCTTGCTGATTTGAATCTCTTTTATCTCCCTTTTTTGTCTTATGGCTTCAGCTAAGACTTCATGTACAATATTGAATACAAGTGATGAGAGTTAACAGCCTTGCCTAGTTCCTGATTGAAGCTGGAATGGTTCAAGTTTTTCCACATTGAGTATGATCCTTGCTGTTGGCTTATATACAATTTTTATTATATTGATGAAGGTTCCTTCCATTCCAACTGTCTCTAGGGCTTTGATCATAAAAGGCTGTTGGATCTTGTCAAAAGCTGTTTCTGCATTTATCGAGAGTATCATGTGGTCTTGGACTTTAGACTGATTTATATGGTGAATTACATTTATTGATTTGCGGATGTTGAACCAACCTTGTGTGCCTGGGATAAAGCTTACTTGATCCCTGTGAATGATCTTTTTGATGTTTTTGAATCCGATTTGCTAAGACTTTGTTGAGGATCTTTGCATCTGTGTTCATCAGAGAGATTGACTTATAGTTTTCTTTTTTAGTGTATGTTTATTAGGTTTGGGGAAATATGATGAAATTAGCTTCATAGAAGGAATTTGGTAATGTTTCTTCCTTTGCTATTTGATAGAACAGTTTAAGGAGTATTAGTGTTATTAGCTCCTTAAATGTCTGGTAGAACTCTGTGCTGAATCCATCTGGTCCAGGACATTTTTTTGGTGGGAAAATTTAAGATTTACTTCATTGATATGTTATAGGACTAGTTAAATAATTCACAGCTTCCTGATTCAAATTAGGTAAGTTGTGTTTACATAGGAATTCATGCATCTCTTTTGTGTTGTCAAATTTCCCAGAGTATAAATTTTTGAAATATGACATTATAATAATTTTCTGGATTTCTTGGGTATCAGTAGTGATGACTCCATTTTCATTTCTAATTTTGTTAATTTGGGTTTTCTCTCTCTTGTTTTTGGTTAATTTAGCTAGGGGTGTATCAATCTTATTAATTTTTTCAAAGAACCAGCTTTTTGACTGGTTGATTTTCTGTATCATTTTCCTAATCTCAATTTCTCCTCCTTATTTTGCTAATCCCCTCTCTTCTACTGCTTTTGGGAACAGATTGCTCTAGTGTCTCTAAGCTTTAAGTTGCATTGGTAAGTTACTTATTTCTAATGTTTCCATTTTTTTGATGTAGGCATTAAGAGTTATGAACTTACCTCTTAGGGCAGCTCTCATTGTGTTCCAGAGATTTTGGTAAGTTGTATTTTCATTATCGTTCAGGAAATCTTGAATTTCCTTTGTAATTTCTTCCTGAATCCATTTCTCGTTCAGCATCATAGTGTTAAGTTTCCAGGAGTTAGTGTATTTTCTGTTCTTTGTTGTGTTGTGGATGTCAGGTTTAGGCCGTGGTGATCTGATAGGGTACAGGTTAAAATTTCAACTTTGGGGCTGGAGAGGTGGCTCAGGGGTTAAGCCTCTGTCCTGAGTTTGCATCCTAGACCCCACGTAAAGAAGCTAGGTGGAAGCGGGGACGGCCTGCGTTTCTGGTCCTGGTAGGGCAGAGCCTGTGAATCCTGTGGCGAGTAAACAAGGAAGTAGAGGCATCTGTGGTGGTTCCCCAATTCGTCCATGGTTCTACACACACATACACACACATACATACACGCACACATGCACAATTGAATAAATAATAAAATAATTTAAAATTTTTCAACTTTCCTTTATATGTGGAGATTCATTTTGTGGCCCAATATGTGATCTATTTTGGAGAAAATCCATGTGCTGCTGAGATAAATGTGTATTCTTTGGTGCATGGATGAAAAGTTCGATAGAGGTCTGTAAGGTCTATTTCAGTAAGAATTTGAGTAAGTTCCAAAGTGTCTCTGTTAAGTTTTTTACCTGTTCATCTATCCCATGTTGAGAGGGCAGTGTTGAAATCCCCATGAATTATCATTTGGGGGTTGGGGGTTGATTTCTCTCTTTAGACATAGGGTTTGCTTAATGAATGTGGGGATCCTGTAATGGGTGCATATATGTCCAGTATTGTGAAGTCTTCCTGGTGAATTGTACCTGTGACTAAAATGTATCCATCTGTGTCTCTTATGATTTTTTTTGGTTTGAAATCCACTTTGTCTGATAGCATAATGGCTACCCCTGCCTGTTTCCTGGTTCCATTAGCTTGCAGAATTTTTGACCAGCCTTTTATTTTTAGGATGTGCCTATCTTTTGTGGTGAGATGAGTTTCCTGCAGGTTTCCATCAGGGTTGTGATTTTTAATCCAAGTTTGTAATCTGTAGCTCTTGATTGGTGAGTTAATTCCATTGACATTTAATGTTATAATGGAGAAATTATTTGTAATTCTAGACATTTTTATGTTTAGTGGCTTTTGTAAGTGTATTGTTTTGCTTTTAGGTTTTGGTGGTATTATACTTCCCTTCTGTCCTACTGGATATGCTTGTTTTTTTCTTCAAGCTTGAGAATCATTTCTAGCATTTTTTGAAGGCCTGGTTTGGTGGACATGTATCCGTTCAAGTTGTCTTTGTGCTGGAAAATTTTTCTTTCTCCCTCAATCATGACAGATAGTTTTGCAGGGTAAATCAGCCTGGGTTGACATTTTTGCTCATTCAATACTTGAAGTATGTCTCTCCAAGCTCTTCTTGCTTTTACTGTTTCCATTGAGAAGTCATTTGTTATTTTAATAGGTTTACTTTTAAAAATAACTTTTTTTTTCCCTTGAAGGTCTCAGAACCATTTCTTTATCTTGAATGTGGAATGTTTTAACTATTATTTGCCATGGCAAGTTTCTATTTTGGTCATATCTGTTTGGGGTGTGGAATGTCTCTTGTACATGGATGGCCCTCTCTTTTTTTAGATGAGATAAGTTTTCCTTGATGATAGTTTGAAAAATTCCCTCAGGTGTGGTATTTTGAGATTCTTGCTCTGGTATTCCATGAATGCGCACGTTAGACTTCTTCATGGTGTCCCATAACTCTTGAATATTTCTCTCGAGTATCTTTTTGGCTTTAACAACCTCTTCTATTGAGCTGGTTAATACTCCCACTTTGTCTTCAAGGTCTGAAATTCCATTTTCTACTTCATTAGTTCTGCTGATAACACTCTCTGTTGAGTTCTGGATTAAAGATAACTTGTCTTTTAGTTCAGTTTTAAACTCTGCGTGAGTCTGTTTGAACTGCTCTATGCCTATTTTTGTTTCTTGAACTGTTTTTCTCAACTCCTCCAAGTGTCTGTTTCTGTTGTGTTCCTCTTCAAAGTGGTTGATGTGGTTATTTAATTTCTCCTGGATTTCCTCTTTCATAGTATTGATCATGGTAATGATCATATTTTGAAAGTCATTATCTTGAAAGTCAGGCTTTCTTGGCTATTTTCCGTGGATTTGTTCTGGTTGCAGTCTATCATTATAGGATTACTTCCTTCAGTGGAAGATTTGTTTTCTTGGGTTTTGTTTCTCATGGATTTGCACTTTGACTTGGGCATTGTTGTTTTAACTCTTTAAGACCTTCTTTCAATTTCTGTGTGTTTTTCACTGAACTGAATTAGTTGGCCTGGAGCAGCTCCTGCTCTGGCTGGCTGGTAGGAAGAGTTGGGACTAGTGGGTTGCCTGGGGTTTGGGGGTAAGCAGGGGGAGCTTACCTAGGTTGCAGTGTGTCCTGGTTGGACTACGTTGCAGTGTGACCTGGCTAGACTGTGTAGGTCCCGGGTGGGTGGGGAAAAGGGGCTAACGTAGGAAATTTTATGTATATTTATATTAACAAAATTTTGAGAGAAAAGTCAAATACATGTTTTCATCCAAGTATGAATCTGCCAATCAAGGAAGATTGATGAAAAACATGCTTTTACTTGAACTTTCTTAGATGATTCAAATTTTGTAGTAAACATTATGAAGACACAAGAGAGTAATGGTTCATTTTGGTTAAGAGCAGAAAACTATGGAAGTGAAGAAAGCATAGAGTTTAGCCTATTTGAGCAATTTGAACAGAACAGTTCTGGGCATTTGCACATAAGATTTATTTAGACTTAACATCAGAAAGATAGTTTATAGTAAGGTCAAACACTCAAGAATATATTTTTAATTTTTTCTTTAAGAAAAAGAAAAAATGGTTTGTTGATTTTTTTTTCATATTTGCTGCTCCTGCAATGCCCTTCACTCCATCCTGATGGGTATTGGATATCACCCCCTGGCCAAAGATAAAAAATTGTTAAACTAGAGTCTTGTTATAAGAGTATATCAAAGGTAGATGTAATAAAAGTAGGAAGCCACAGTGAGGGAGGGGTCAATCACCCATTTGCAAAATGGTTACTTTTTATCTGGTAGGCTATATGCCCTCCCCTTCTGGTGAGATCATACCCCATCATTTGTAAATGATCAGGAAGGAAAGTCTGTGAATTTAACCAGATATCTCATTACTTACTTGCAGTCCTTGATGGTGTCCTATTTTCTCTGCTGTAACATGGTCCCCTCTCTCCTTGTTTCTGGTGTGGCCCTCCTACCCCATCCCTCCTGTCATAATCCTTGCAATTACTGTAAGTAATCCAGAACTTCAGAGACTCTATATCAACCACCTAGAACTAGGCCAGCCTAATCTCTCCCCATCCTGAAGTTCAGGGAAATTTGCGGAAGATGGGGCGGTAAGAGTGTAAGAACACAAGGATGGGAGAAGCAATGATATGCAAGATACTCCACACAAGTTAGGGCCGAACCAATCATAATTGGACTTTGCATGCCCTGCGTAATGTCCAACACACTATCTACCCCACAAAGTCTAGCATTTGCTAAAGCCACTAGGATCCTTGGAGGATAGGAATTGACAGCCACAGTAGTGTGCCTATGCTTAAGGAGAACACAGGAAAGAGTTCTGGGAAATTCCACACCTCATAGGAAAGGAGGACGCAGAGGAGAGTTTGGTATGCACATTAAAGGATGCTCTGGGAATGGGAGGGGGAGGCACTGGGGGATAGGAAAGGAGGGGGAGCAGTGGGAGATTGGAGGGAGGGAGGGGACCGGTGTACTTGTTAAGTTTGTATGAGTAGAAAAAAAAACACAGTCCTATACAATAGAAATCTTACCAATGCAAAAAAAAAAAAAAAAAAAAAAAAGAAAAGAAAAGAAAAAATGGCAACCAAGTGTACAGTTTAAAAAGAAGATTTCAAAGGAGTTGGTGAGTGACTAGTGGAGAAGTTACAGTAAAGGCAGCCATGTGCTGGGCCTCAGCTCTGCACATCTACAAAATGCATTGTGTGTCTTGGATTAGGTTAACAATTGCACAAACTATTTGGGTTTAAAAGTTTGCTTTCTATTCCCTCTTGTTCTTTTTTTTTTTAACATGCATAGGTGTAAGTGTGTGTGGGTATATGTAGAAGAGAGCACCATGTGTGCCTGTGGAGGTCAATGCCTGACTCCCAAAAATCATCCTGGGTTGCTTTATCTCCTTATTGATTTGCTATGAGTGTTCCTAACATTGCTTCTTGGGCTGGAAATACAGGCCACAGCCATGTTCACCTAACATTTTTACATGTTCATTTTTTTAACAGAGAATGCAATGCAGACATAGGAGAACCCAGATTGAACTAATTATTTTCTCCAGCCAAAACGTGACTTATCCATTGAGATTTTCATCCATACTTGTGAACTAATAATTTTTTTCTTTCCACTTTTCAATTATTTGTGCTCACAAAACTTACTAATCATTTTTGTCTTCCTGTGATATTTTTATGTTGGCTTGCAATATACAGGGTATGATATTGGACAGCAGAGGTAGGCTAATATAGACTTCAAACCAAGTATGCATAGAAATTATCACATCAGCTGGGATGTGAGGCCCACAAAACCTATTATGATGAGTGAACACAGAACTACTGAAAGGGACGTACAACTTGAGTCATTACAGAGTAGAAAGAGACAAGTTTTAAGTGAAATCATTGAGACAATGAATTATTCTCAGTTCACATTGTAATTTAAGATGAGAGGAATGGAAAGACAGAGAGAGAGAGAGACAGAGAGAGAGACAGAGTGAGAGAGAGAGAGAGAGAGAATCTTTGAAGAAGAAGGTAATAACAGAAGTGAATTTGATGCAATCTGGTCATGGGTTGGGCACACTGTGAAAGAGATTCCCACTTGCACATTAAAATTGCTTGAGGATTTAGAAATTCCAAAAGTCATCGTATGTATCAGACTGCAAATATTTGAGGCCAAGGACATATTTGTCAATACGTTTGAGCCTTCCAGATGATTCTTATGTATCGACAAGTTTAAAAACTGCTATGATTTCTCCAAACCAATCCCTCAAAGGAGCAGAAATATTTCAATGGTTAAAAAAAAGTGGATTAGAAAGCATATGATTCAGGAAGGAGTTTGGAAAAGAGTAAGCAGGTGTCTCTCCTCATTTTCCTAAATGCTTTGTCAATATCTTGCCTTGGAACTCTGATAACAGTTTTATCTTGTTCTTCTTTCACAACTCCCGCCTAACCACTTGCTATGGAAATGGCATGGAGATCATCACATGAAGAAGACATCATCTTTCCCTCTTTTAGAACAAGTTAAAGAACTCAGATCAAGTGAATGAAATTATGGATCATCCATGGTGAAAGATTTACATGAGTCTTGGTGCATGTAAAAATAACATATTATTTAGTAAAGGTAAATTCTCCATAAACAACTGACTGGATTTAGGTGTAATCTCACCCCATTTATATATTGAATACCTAGTATTTCCTCTCTTTTTGGAAAAATGGATAGTCTTCCAAAATTTGCTTCTCCTACAAAAGAGCTATTGAAATCAAACTGTTTTAAGTGTTGTTTTCCTTTGTGGTTTGGGTTTTCTCAGAAGTGACAAGTTAACAACATATTCAGTCTGGTATCTCAGAGTCTAATTCTCTATACAAAGGATCCTGAAAGACATGATATATATGGGATGTGATTTCTAATTGTGCTATGAGTACTGGTTTTCCAAATCTAGTAAATTAGGGTAGGAAAATACAATTAGATCAGGGAAGGAAAGACTGACTTCTTTTTTTTTTTAACTTTTTTTAAAATTTTTTTAAATTATTTATTCAATTGTGCGCGTGTATGTGTGTGTGGTGCGTATGTGTATGCATGTATGCATGTATGTGTGTGTAGAACCACAGACGAATTCGGGAACCACCATGGACCGCCTCCTCCTTGTTTACTCTGCCCCGGGATTCACAGGTTCCGCCCTACTAGGACCGGAAACGCAGGCCACCCGGGCTTCCGCCTGGCGTCTATACGTGGGGTCTAGGATCCGAACTCGGGACCTTCCGCCTGCAAGGCAGAGGTTTAAACCCAGCCCCAAGACTGACTTCTTACCTCATCACTTTTCCTGGCCTGTCTTTATTTTCCAGTGTTATCCTCTGGGATCTGAATATGTTTGGAATAGAGAATGCTCTTAACATTGACCTTAACATTGAGATTTAGGACTGTTCCTGTGGCTAGGGGTAAATTGGAAACCTTAGTTAGTGCTAACACTACCAAGGAAACAAAAAGATTTCGTCTCCGGGAAATGACAGGCAAGAAGACTATTTTTAGTATTTTCAGCTATGTTTCTTGTTCTGCATCTGCCACCAGTGTCTGTCCCTTGGTGAACAGGAATTGTTCACCTGAAGAACTGTATAATGTGAGCCACCTGGGCTGTCAAAATAAAGGATCCTGGAAATGAGTGGATGAGACAGATTATGTAGGATGTGTTGGTTCCACTGAGTCCCAGCAGATTAGGAATGCAGTGTCAAGTCAAAACTCTAAGGGAGAAACATTTTTAAATGACTACTCTTTAGGACTTATAAGTTAGTACAAGTAATACTTAGAATTAGTGGAACCACAAAGGAGGAAGAGTCAAGTTTAGTTCAGTGCTTGTGGGAAGACTGGTTTTCTGCTACTTAAAATGGAGACTATTTCTGGTGCTCAGTGCTGATAGTTTCTTTGTTTATTTAAGGAAAGGGGCTCATGCTTGTTTTAAAAATACTGTATAGGTTGCTTCCCTTACTGAATTTATTTAGAGGCATCATGCACACAAAATTTGCTTGGCTGAGGAAGAGACAAATATGTGCACCAGCCCACTCCATTGATAGGCCAATCATAATATATATTCTATTTCAAACAGTAAGGAGACAACTATGCTATAAATTACAAGATTGAAAGAATATTTAAGGACTACTAATGACAAAGACTTTTGAAACAGGGCTAGATTCATATTAAGTTCATTTATACCCTCACTAACTTGTTTATCCATTCAGCATTCTTGAGAAGAACACTTGTGAATGGTACTCCTGATGGTCATCTTTTCTTTTATCTACTTAGATCCTTATGCTGGATAGAGAAACTTCATGGCTGTCTTTGGCTTCTACTAACCTGATTTATGTTCATAGATTTTATTATGATGGTTTAGAGGGCAAGGAAAACCTACAAAAGTCAAGTGGCCACCAGTCATCATAGCTATCTTGAGTCTTTCATATCCACTGGCTAGGGGAAAGTGGCACTGCCAACGCAAATGTAGAAAATTATAGTTAGTTAATATGCAGAACATGCAGCAGCATAGGAAAACAGCTCCTTAGAGAATGCTTTGACTTCCAGAATGGAAAGAAACAGATGTAAAGTTGGCTTTGCTGGACAGTCATGGGAGAACTGTCTTCTCATGGTGAGGATAATGGCAGAGAAGTACTGAAGTGACTAAGACCTAGAAGCAAGGCTTTAGGGTTTGAGCGCAAGACAAGAAAGCACCAATGTTTGTTGATGTCCTGCTAAAAACCAATAATATTAAATAGAATGAATAAATTGGGGAAACAAACAAGTTAAGTTATATATAAAGTAAAAAAGAACAAATCCTATATAGGACGCCAAAGACAGTAAAGCAATACCTACTCTGTTTTAAGATATGAACAACTGGGGCTGGAGAGGTAGCTCAGGGGTTAAGCCTCTGCCTTGCAGTGGAAGGTCCTGAGTTCGGATCCCCACATATAGACTGCCAGGCAGAAGCGGGGGTGGCCTGTGTTTCTGGTCCTGGTAGGGCAGAGCCTGTGAATCAGGGGGCAGAGTAAACAAGGAGGAGGTAGAGGTGGTCCATGGTGGTTCCCAAATTTGCCCGTGGTTCTACACACACACACACATACATACACATGCACACATGCACAATTGAATAAATAATAAAAAAAATTTAAAGATATGAACAATTATATATGAGGTATATATATTTGATAAAGTTTATATTCATTTTTCAAGTAAAATTAAAATATATTTGGAGTTAGAGAGATGGCTCAATGGATAAGATACTTCATTGTAACATGTATTCCCATGAAAACAGGGCAGGTATATTGGTTAAATAGTTTTGACAGGAGACAAAAGACAGGGGATCCCCAGGGCAAGCTGACTCTAGCCTAGCCAGCTTATGAGCCTTGGGTTCAATTGGGAGACACCATGTTGGTAACAGAAATGAAGAGTAACCTTAAGAGTTGGTGTACTTTCTTTTGTTTTCTTTTTTATGGATGTCTAGCTTTATTTTATGGTGGTCAAGATAGAGTACAGGATGTGATTGTAATAGCTTTGTGGCCCAGTGTGTGTTCTATTTTAGAGAAGTTCCATGGGCTGCTGAAAAGAAGGTATATTCCTTGGTGTTAAGATGGAATGTTCAGTAGATGTCAGTCAAGTTCTTTTGGTTCATAGTTTGATTTAGTGCCAGTGTATCCTTGTTTAGTTTTTGGCCTGTTAACTTGTCCATCCATAAAAATGGAGTGTTGAAATCCCCTACTATTACCATGTTTGTGTTGATTTGTTGTTTTACAAGTTGCAGTGCTTGTTCAATGAATATAAGTGAATCTGTGTTTGATGGATTGTTCCTTTGGTGAGTATGTAGTGTCTCTCTGTGTCTTTTATGATTTGTTTTGGTTTGAAGTTTTGCTTGTTGGATATTAATATGGCTACTTCTTGTTTCCCAGTTTCATTAGCTTGAAGTCATTGTGACCAGCTTTTCTCCCTGAGAAAGTATTCACCTTTCATGGTTAAGTGTGCTTCTTGAAGCCAGCAAAACTTTTTCCCACTCTAAGGCTCAGGGAACCTTGCAGCAAAGCAGATGGTGAAGTTGTAAGAGCCTAGAGGAGGGTGGTGTACTTCTTACCAACACATTCCAGCCACGACAGAACTACTCACTGCTATTAGAACTACCACTGGATTTGCACGATGTCTGATATATCAACAGTCCCCAAAGATTAGGGGGAATTCAGAAGAAACAATTACACTCGGAAAGTGACTCTGGGCAGGTACTGAACAAGGGAATATGAACCTCTACTCTCATGACAGATATATGACTCCCTTCCCATCACAGGCACCCCAACTAGAGCCCTGTGATACACACACACACACAGAGGGACAGGATGATGGGAAGATATGACAAATTTGAACCAGGGAGAAGAGGGTGGGAGAAGAGGATGAATGGGAAGGGAGACAGGGCAAAGACATAAATCCATTTTGTCGGTATATAAAAAATTCTCCAACAAAACATTCAGAGAGTAAAGAAGACACCCTATATCATAGTATAGTCAATAATGCTGCATCTACTAATATTCGGTGGAAAAAATTATGAGCCAAAAAATTAGGGCACAATAAATAATTAGGAATCAAACTATGTACATATCAAATACATCTCAAAGTATCCATACTGGCCTTAGTTTCATATTCCTGTTACTGTAATCACCACATAAAACTTGCAGTCTAAGTAAACAAAGTTTTTTATTCTGGCTTATGATTTCAGTTTCCAGTTAATTGTGGAAGGAGATCATGGAAAGAGAATTTTTACCAGTGAGAGACTAATGGAACTGGCGATATCACGTTGTTGTAGTCTGCCTGCATAGTTGCTGATAAATGACCAGAACACAGCTTAAGGGAACAAGGAGTTTACTTTCTTACGATAGTCCGGTTACAGTTCATAGTCCAGCTTGATGGGAGAGCACACACCAACACCAGGGCTGAGGGAACTGGCCACCATAACGGCTGAGAGATGGACAATCCTTACTTGCCAGACCAGCATGTCTGGCCAAGTATACAGAAGGATGCCCACTCTCTCAACCAGCTCTCTGTGATTTATCCAAGGCCTAATCCCACCCACCATGGGCTGGGTCTTCCCCAGCAGCCAGACAATCTCCTTCAGGTTTGCTCTGGGCTTAACTCAACCATCAACTCTCTACACCTGTGCCCAGAGCTCAAACCCTCAAGAGTCAAGTTGACACCTGTGTTTAACTATGACATTCCACCCCTTGTCAACTTGACACAAAAACAATAGCACTTTTAAACTGTAACCTTTCCTTGTCCCCACAGATGTTAAAATATAAATACATTCCATGGATAAATTTAAAATGTTCTCTCATTAAAACTTCAGTTCCAATATTTTTAAAACAGAAGGATCTTAAAACAATAAGAAAACATTTAAAAGATCAAAGTCCAGCAAATCACCGCATCCTGTACTTCAATGTCCATCTTCTGCTGCTCATTATGTAATCAAGGCGGCTCAAAGATTCGAGGCATTCTCAGTCCCTGTTTGCAGCTCAAAGTTGTAAGAGCAGGGTTCCTTTGAACCAGGCTGAATCTCCACTCGCAGTTGTCCTCAGCAGCAGTCCCACAGTTCTGGCATCTCACACACAACTCTGGGTTCTCCTCTGCAGCTCTAAGCTTCACCATCTCTAGCAGGAACTCTACGCCTGCCACCTGGTGCCAAGCTTCTGCTGCTTCTCCATGAACCCTTCAGTAGTACACGAAAACCAGTTTCACTTGAGGGACGCTGCCAGATTCCGAAGCTAGGTTGAAACGCAGCTTAGTCCACTGGAGCCACAGCTGCACCAACTTCAACTCGTTGATGCTGGAAAAGCCTCTCTTCTAGGCAACCAAATTTGCAAAGGGCAAGAAACAGCTTTAACTTGGGCTTTCGCCCCTGAAGGAAATTGAGTTTCCAAACCAGGAACTTGCCATACAGTGGTTTTCACGTCTTCCACCGTCTCAGTGCAAGTCACTAGGTTTTCCTTCACTGATACTCATTTGTCCAACAGCAGCAGATATTCTACTGCCTGCCCTTTGCACATCCAAACCTTCAAGGCTGCCAACACAGCTCTCCTTTGTCAAGCAAACCAGTCCATCATCTTTAAATTCAGCTTAACAAAGTTCTTGTTCCCCTCATCACAAATTGGGCCCAAACAATTTCTCTCAGCAATTGGCCCACTAAACTCTGAAGAACGGTATTTGTAAATCCACAAAGTGAAAATTCTCCAGCATTTCCAACTTTGTCCAGCAGAACTGTTCAAAAGACACAAAATCCACATAGTCAGATTTATCAGCAACACCCCACTTCCTGGGTACCAAATTCTGTTGTAGTCTGCCTGCATAGTTGCTGATAAATGACCAGAACACAGCTTAAGGGAACAAGGAGTTTACTTTCTTACGATAGTCCGGTTACAGTTCATAGTCCAGCTTGATGGGAGAGCACACACCAACACCAGGGCTGAGGGAACTGGCCACCATAACGGCTGAGAGATGGACAATCCTTACTTGCCAGACCAGCATGTCTGGCCAAGTATACAGAAGGATGCCCACTCTCTCAACCAGCTCTCTGTGATTTATCCAGGGCCTAATCCCACCCACCATGGGCTGGGTCTCCCCAGCAGCCAGGACAATCTCCTTCAGGTTTGCTTCTGGGCTTAACTCAACCCATCAACTCTCTACACCTGTGCCCAGAGCTCAAACCCTCAAGAGTCAAGTTGACACCTGTGTTTAACTATGACACACGTCAACATGAGGAACTAAGAGAGAGGCAAAATTAGTTTGCCAGTCTGACAAAATTCCAGTTAGGGTTTTCTCTCTCTCTCTCTCTCTCTCTCTCTCTCTCTCTCTCTCTCTCTCTCTCTTTTTCTGTCTTTCTCTCTGTCTCTCTCTCTCTCTCTCTGTCTCTCTCTCTCTGCTCTCTCTCTCTGTCTCTCTCTGTCTCTCTCTCTGTCTCTCTCTCTCTGTCTCTCTCTCTCTGTGTCTCTCTCTGTGTCTCATTCTCTCTCTCTCTCTCTCTTTCTCTCTGTATATTATGTACCTTCCTTGGCTTCATAATGGTTACTCTTACTGTGGGCTGGGTCTTACACATTAATTAGATAATCTCTCACAGGCTTGCTCAGACACTTGGCTTACTACATCTTTATAACTATACTTCAAGTTTCAGTTCTTTTTTGTTTTTTTGTTGTTGTTTTGTTTTGTTTTGCTTAATATTTTTTCCATTCATACAAACTTAATAGGTACCCCGGTCCCCCCTCCCTCCACCCCTCCCTGTATCCCTTTGCTCCCTCACCCCTTTTCCCCTTCCTTCCCCACCTCCCTTTCTCCCAGTGTCCCTCCCCCCCCATCCCTGGAGCATCCTTTAGTGTGCATGTCAAACTTCCCTCTGGGTCCTCCTCTCTGATGAAGTGTAAGAACTTAGTAGCTTTGCCTAGAGCTCTTTCTTGTGTTCTGCTTTAGAACAGGAAAACTATTGTGGCTGTTAATCCCTTGCCTCTAAGGATCCTAGTGCCTGTGATCCATGCTAGATTTTGGGGGGTCAGTGATATGCCAGTCACTGCATAGGTCATGCAAAGTCCTATTATGATTACTTTGCATATCATTGCTCCTCCCCATCTTTAGGCTCTTACAATCTTACGGCCCCCTCTTCTGCAAATTTCCCTAGCTTTAGGATAGAGAGAGATTAAGTTGGCCTGGTTCCAGGTAATTAATGTAGGGTCTCTGATGTTCTGAATTATGGTTTGTTTTCTTTTTCCAGTTTTGCTGTTCTTGCACTGCCCTTAGCTCCATCCTAATGGGTATTGGATGTTAATTGCCAATCTGACAGCTGAATCTAACTGGTCCAATTCTACAGATACTACAGTCATTCATTCTCCATGAAGGTCATGCAATTGTTATCTACTTTTTCTCCTTCTGTGTTTTCAGGGAGTTGTTTCCTTCTTTGGCTGTCATTCTCAAATAGGTTGCAGTATTTAACAACAAAATGTGCATGGTATACACTTTGCATTTGAATTTAAAATAATTAAAAATAGCTTTGTAGATCAATAACATCATATATTTAAAACCTATTTATCTTAATTATAGTTAATCATAACACTTAACTTGAATATTCTTACTGTATCTAATGAGCGTATTTCAAAATAATTCTTTTCTTTTTTTTTATTCAATTGTGCGTGTATGCATGTGTGCGCGTGTGTGTATGTATGTATGTATGTGTGTGTAGAACCACGGACGAATTCGGGAACCACCATGGACGCCTCCACCTCCTCCTTGTTTACTCTGCCCTGGGATTCACAGGCTCCGCCCTACCAGGACCAGAAACGCAGGCCGCCCCCGCTTCCACCCAGCGTCTATACGTGGGGTCTAGGATCACGAACTCAGGACCTTCTGCCTGCAAGGCAGAGGCTTAACCCCTGAGCCACCTCTCCAGCCCCTCAAAATAATCCTTTTCTTTTACCTCTTCCCATCATTCTTTTTCTCTCCATTCTCCTTCTTTTCCTCCCTCTCCCCTTTGTTTTTCCTTTGTCTCTGTCTCTCTTTCTTTCTCTCTTTTCCCCATCTTTCCAGGTATTGCTCAAGGATACTTTATAAGACACAACTAGATAATTAGAATTATCATTAATGAAGGGAAGAAATAAGGAAAATTCTGCTCTTACCCAATCTTGACATTGTGACCATAGATTCTGATTGTGGTTAATAAGAGGTGCAGAGAGAAAATCCAAATGAATCTTTAAATTATTATTTAAAAATACCTTTTTATGACTCTGACTTTCTATTAGGGAAAAGACCTGGGTGAGAAATTCAATTTGATGGGATAAGAATTACTTCAAAATGTATCATTTCAATACACAGCAAAACTTGTGTTTTTACTAACAAGTGATTGCAGAATATAAAGTGAATAATATGTATTTCCCCAATCATTAAGTAAATTATTCACAGTCTCTGTTCCGTTCTGACTTGATCCATGTTTCTCACTTCTTAATACTAGCTCAGTGAGAAATAAAGCAGATGCTCTTTCTAAAATATATTCCTAAAGATCTATGATTTTTAAAAGGCAATAGAAGTTTCTTTTTGGAATAGTACTGAAGGAAAAAATTATTTTTAAAGAGGCAAATAAGTAAGTGAGTTACAAATAGTGTTTCACCAATGACTTGAGAGAGTAGGAACTCAGCCTGCTTGGGATGGCACAACCACAATGATGCTGTAAGTTAAAGATCATTGCTTTGTGGATGCAGACGCCGTTCTTGAGGGTTCTTAATGTAAATATCTCAGTATCACTTAACTAATAATGCTCACACACTTTCCCTTCTTGTGGACATATATATGGTCTATCTTCCACTTGTCATCAAAGTACTCAGTATTTGTGTGCTCAATGGTTTCACCTAGCAAGCTTCTTACATGCAATATTTATGCTTGTCTTTGAATGTCATTGAGCCAAGACATGACCTTGAGTGTGCACTTTATCAGTCTAATATGGATCTTTTGAATCTATTCTAGAATCTGTTCTCCCTCCCCACTCCCTGGCCTTCTCCTTGCAGTGAATCAGATCACATCTAATAAGCTCAAATCCTGTAATCTTAGAGTCATCCCTGACCTTTCTCTTTGCCTCAGCCCTTATCTCCCATCCTTCAAAAAGCGAGTTCTATGACTCTGTATCCACATTGTATTTGGTTTTGGCTCTCACACATTACTCTCAACTGAGACTTGCACAGACTCTGTAATATCCATTCCAGCTCTGTTATCTGTTTTCCACCAACAGCAAGAATAAAATTACTTATTTCAATGTAAATCAGATATTGAATTCTCCTATAAAAAAAGCTACAGAGCTTGCCTTGCTTTTAGAGTAATACCTAGAATTCTACCCTCCCAGTGTCACCTGACTACAGAGCCTCTGAAAACTGACCTCTCACTCTTTTTCTTGGACTTCTCCTTTACACATAGAAATCTTGTTTTTCATCTGAGATCACAGAATACACATTTCCACACAAGAAACCTTTTGCTAACCATTCTTAAAATTTGTTTCTACAAGTTCTTAGCTCAAAACTTACCTCTTCTAAGAGCAATTCCCACTCAACTACTTTAAATACCTCACTTTCTCTTACTAGAACCAAATCCATTGTTGCTTGTTTCTTTCAAGACCTTCAACAACAATATAGACTCTTTTTGCTGTTGCTTTGTTCATCACTGTAGCCTTAGTTCTCAGTAAAGTATGTATGTATATATATATATATATATGCACGCGTGTGTGTTTGTTTGCATATGTATATTAGATAAACTTGTTAAGCTTGTAAAATTTGCTAAACTTGTATATTAGACACTTGTGATAGTTAATCTTGGGTGTCAATTTGATCACATCTGGTATACACTAAGATAAGCTGAGGCCATACCTGGCAAGATCAGCTGAGACCACCTGAAGAGATTATCTGGATAATACAAAGACCAACCCTAGATCTCATTGGAACCTTCCAGTAGTGGACCAAATAAAAGAAACCACAGAACAGAAGACTGAGAGAGAAGAGAGACTCTCTAGGAATAGTCCAGCCATATGGATGTCTGTCCACTTCAGCTACCAGCCATACCACCTCCACTGTGAAAGACTATAACTTCCCACTGGAATCCTAAGTTGAATAAATTTCCTTTCCTCCCTTAAGTTATTTGACTTTGGGTGCTCTCACAGAAATAGTTAAGAGTAACTGTTATAACACCAATGTACAGTATGTTGTCCTGCAAACTAAGAATGCCTGAGAATAGTAGCAGCATGGCTGACAACTATAGCACTCATGATGATATTAAGCAGGTATTCAGAAGATTCTGTCCCTCTAAATACAAAAGTATTAAATATGAGATTCTCCAGATGACTGACTGTAGAGCTTATTGGCAGTTTTTCTTTGAGACTATGACCAAGCAACATTTTCATTTTCTACTTGGAGGCGAAGATGGCAGCTGTAGATATCCGTCATAGCAAAGTTGCATCGGGAAGATCCCCAAAGACCTGACCTGTGATGGAGTCAGCAGATTGTGAGGTTAGCAGCCACTGAATTGTATTCTATAGATCTCTTGGCTCCTAGAAACATTTTATCAAGTATTTGGCAACAAACTTAAACTTCTGCAATTGGGTAGATTTATGTGTAATAAGCTTCTAATTGGAATATTGATTTTTAAATCTCAAATGCCATTTATTTTAGATGCAATTGGAGCACTATCATAATGTATTGAGACGCAGATAGCAACATCTGAATAAATTGCAAGGAACATCTTGTGGTTTAAGGTCATTTTTATTAAATTTGTACTCCATTATCCCACAAAATAGGTAGGTTCACAGAAGCTGTGCCTAGAAAATATAATAAATTGTAGCCTATATATAATATTGATTTAACTTATAGATTATTTATAAATGCTATATATGCTTCATAAGTAAAATATGACAGATGAAATATAGTATTTCTGTGAATCTTTTTTGTGCTGATACATTCAGGTGTTTGTGAAATAGTGACTGAATCAACTATCATGTCCCAGGCTGTAGACAAATGTGAGCAACCAAGTGATAAGAAAGGTTGATGGACTTTGCTTCCTCCTGGCACTGCTACATTAAAAGAGAAAACATTGAGCACTACATGCCCTTGTTAATTTTTTATCATCCATGAATTAGGAAGGCAGTTTGTTATGGAAAAAGGTAAGAAGAAAAGGTGAAGTCTTCCTATGAGAAATTATAAGTAAACTACAACAAAGAAGTCTACAGGACTTTGAGCTAGATACATGTTAACTGGTTCCAGTCAGAAGGAAGAGCAAAGACAACAGAAGTTCAGAAGCAAAGAGTTCACAGTCAGAGAAATAAGAAAGAATTCAGGGAAGCATCACATGACAAAGTAAATGTCCTAAAGCAATAGTCAAAACATCAAGGCATGAGGCTGTTGAAGAACATAAACTTATGAAGTCAGTCCAGGCAAGCAGGAATAATGTGATCAAGTTTAGGCTTGACAAGTCTTCTCTAGAAACAGGGAGGCAAGTAGATGTAAGAGAGAGAAGACACTAGGTAGGGAAGTTGCCAAAAATAAAATAACTTTTAGTCAAAAATATAATGGGGTAAATTAAAATTAAATATAAATGCAATGACAACTCCAGACAGATGGTAAGGTTCACAGAGCCAAACTTGGATTAAAATGCATAAAAAACATAAAATGTGATCTAAATCAAATGCAAGATGTATGCTAAATTCATGTTCTACTGAAATTTAAGTTGCTTAAATAAGGAAATAGAAAAGTGGAGCAAGAGAGACCACATTAGCACAACTATTTAGTGCCCAGCCCATGTAGCCATGCACAGAACAGTTTTCTCTAATAAGACAACCAAAATACCAAGCTACCAACCTTCATATCCAGAAAGAGATGCCAAGATGTCTGGCACACTTCATATAGTCCCAGCACAACACTAGCCTCTTAATCCCTCATGATATGAAAATTCACGATAATCCCAGTACTCCATTGAGGCTTCAGGTAAAAATATTTGACATGAGGTAATTATTTAACAATCTTACACAATGACATTCTTCTGTTTGGTTTTTCAATAAAATAATAACAACCACGTACATTGTCCACTTGAAGTGTTAGCATGTATAGTTTTAAATAGTATATAAATTATTACTTTAGCTTTGTTTTACAGCTGTGTTTCTGAAAGCATTTGATTTTTCATTTATGTTTTTAACTTTCTCTGAAGAAATCAGAAATATTTAAAATAAACCTCAAAACCTGCATAGACAGAGTAAACTTCTAGCAGTCTGAGTTGAAATAAATTGTTAAGTACATGTTGAGTTCCAGATTTTGGAGCAAAAATAACTTTGAACATTTTGGGGCAAGAATTAACAAATATTACAGAATTTCCTTCCCACATTTGAAATTTTAATTTCATAGTATTTTCAGTCCTCTAGTCTGAAACGAGGACCAGATAATATTTTAGCAAAAAAGGTGTTTTGTTTTCACGCTTTCATCATACAAAAATAACTCAACTAATTTAGCCCTAACTTAAAAAAATATTCAGCTTCATGCAGAAATCAACTATAACATTCAGGCCAAAAGGAATATTTATCAGAAGACTCTGAAGCAAAGTTTCTTAAAAGATGATACTCTATAGTTTTATTTTCAGTTATTTTTTAAAATGATGTAAATGGATTATTGTGTCATTGCTTGCTATCTCTTCTCTCTAATGTTCTAGGATATTGTCAAATTTGTTTAACTTTTAATGATTTTTACATTATAAATACCCTGGGTCAAGCTTAAACACTGTAATTTTCTAACGTTTATGAAAATGACAGCATACTTATATGATGCTTAAAAATTGCAAAAGACTGTGCTAAATTCTATGGGCATGTCATTTAACTGTGCTTCACTCATGACACAAAGAAGAAATTGTTCATCTTAGTATCCAGGTTACTACCTTAACCTTAAAGAGCTTAAATAAAGTCAGTGAAATGACTCAGCAGGTTTGCACTTGCATGTAAACCTTCTGCATACCTGGAATACACATGGGGAAAGGAGAGAACGACCTTCTGAAAGCTGTCTTCTGACCTCCACACATCCACCAACTGACACCCATGTACGCTCACATTCTTGTATTTTCTTAATCTTTTATTTGTTTTCCCTCTTTTTTCTCTCCCACAAATAAAATAAAATTTAAAAGGTATTAATTTTGCCCCGAGTTCTATGTTACAGTGTGATTTAGGCCTCTCTACCCAAGGCCTCCATTATTCTGCACTCAAAAGTTGAATGCTCAAGCTTGACTACCTTTAAGATAGCCTAAGTCAGTACAGTCCTAAAAGAGTTTTCAGAAGCAAAAGTACAAATGCCCAACATGCTCATGAACAAATGCTCAGCATTACTAGCCATCAGATTATGAAGCATGTCTCATACCTGCTCACAACTGTCAGGATATATATATCCTGACAGTATATATATATATATAAAACTGTAAGAATAGGAAATTAGAAACTTTGTGTACTATGAGTAGGAATCCAAAACATTGTGGTCACTAAGTAATATAGAAGAAATTCCTCAAAAATTCTTCAAGAAAATAAGATTAGGAGTATCATAAATTCTGCCTGTGAATTTATTCCCAATGATTGAATTAGAATCTCAGAAGAATAATACACATTCATTACAGTATTGTTCACAGTAACCAAAGTTTAGAGACTACTAAAGTGCACATCAATTAATTAATTGACAAAGGAAAAGAGGCACATAATAATAAAGCATTCTTCTTTATACTAAAAGAGTTATTTAATCATGAAATGTGGCAACATGGATAAACCTTGAGGGTATTTTGCTAAATAATGAAAATCAGCCACAAGAAAATAACATTATCTACTTCACTCATGAGTCAAGTTTATAGAATTTGAAATAAATTGGGGGGGGAGGGTAAAAGCAAGCAAGAAGATCCAAGGTAATAAAAATCAAAGCAATAGAATAGATTGAATGAAAAACTGATTTTGCAAATGCTCAGATAATTTGGATAACCATTGAAATGATCTATTGTGTGAAATTATGGTAGTTCAAATCAGCAAGATTTTAAAATTTTAAAAATCAAATAGTTGTTTACAGAATATTGCTATTGGCAAAAAACTATCTAAAGGATGGTCCTATATATCACTCTAATTATTAAGATATTTTAGTCTCAAGCCAAGAAGAGCTCTTTTGCAGATTTTAGACTATAACAGAAAATACATTTTATTCTCTTTCTCTTAGCTCCCTCACTTCATCTCTTATTCTGCACACCTCTTTTAACATGTTGTTGGAATTGATTTAGGTGATTGAATAAACAACTAAGATGAGAAGTAGATGAATTTAGATGTCAAGAAATGTAAACCGTATGGGTATGAATGGATCAGTATAAGAAACATGGGAATTACAAAAGTGTGTGTTGCTACTAAAATAACTCTGATGTAAGGCTCAAAGGAATTAAAGGGGGGCAGAGGCAATCAGCTATGACCTGCACTTGTAGAACTTAAGTACTTTTATCCCAGCTGCAGTACCTTAATTCAGGGCACTTCCTGAATTATGCTTGAAACATAGATCTGATTCTTGAAGCTGTGAGCTGAGTGACTAATGCTTACTCTTCCTTCTGCCTCTCTCTCTCTCTCTCTCTCTCTCTGTGCATTTAAACATTTTGATAAATTCCATTTTGCACAATGTAAGGAAATAACTGTGAGATTGATTAAGTATCCATCATAGATGACTGTTTAGAGTTAGGAACACACGTTATATAACGAAGCATCATGCCCAGGTAATGTAGAAATTCCAGCTCCTGCTAGTGGCACTCATGCACGTGTGCCCTCAAAATCAGTTCTAAGCCCTGATCTAGATGAGAGTTGGAAGATAAATGAGAAATATTATTTGCTTCTATCACTAGCTGAATAAGTTTGTTCTGACAAACTTCAGAGCCCATTTTCCAGACATTTCTCACAGATTCTTTAGAGGAGCAGGCACTTTCTTGGCAGAGCTACTTTTTGGACACCATCACTGTGAGTGACATCATTACGTAGGGAGAGCTCCAACATAGTAAGAAGGTAAGTGTCTCGACAAGTACATACAAAAACCCTTGATGTAATATGCACTGATGGCTTTATGTACTTCTGAACCTTAAACAAAGTTAGTACTCACATAGTTTCTAAGTCACTAATTCTGGTCTCAAATTGAAAGCTATACCTTAGACAGGTTAATGCACATTTGAAATGGTATCACCTCTACTGCATCTTGTATTCTTTAAGTAGCAGTTTTTACTTTCTGCATTTCCAACTTTTATACAAGTGCTTGAGTGAGTATTACATGCAACATGGGAGGGAAGCACCAAAATTAAGTGATTTTCCTCTCCCTCATTAACCAAGAATTTTGTCCTCTTTTCCATCTGACATATGTATGACTGATGTATATCTAGATATACTATCTTAAGCCCATGTAACCTCTGAATCCCCACCAGCATCTTCTGGTCACCAGCATCAGAGTCCTGGAAGTTCCTAGTCTAGCCTATTCTTAGCTTCTCCCTCTCATATATCTCTCACTTTTTTTTAACTATATATGATACCACTTCTGTAGTCTTGAGCATTACCCTATATTTTTCCTACTTCTGTAACTTATTATTATTTGAGAAGAAGCTTTAATGCCTTTATCATAAATTAAACACCAGTGTCACTTTCTATACACAGAAGGGAAGTATAAGAAATAAAATGAAAGCATTATTAAACTTAAATCAATAATTAGTTATATTTGTCATCAAGTATAAATGATACATTGAATGCTTATTTTAAGAAAAAGAACTTTAGTAGAAGGAAGGGAGCTGTTTTTACTTGTGGCAGACTATATGACATAGAGTTACTAAATCAATAAAGAAACTGCATTTTTGTCAGGAGGGCAAAAAATCCACAATACAAGCAACACCAAATGCTGGAGAGGATGTGGAGAGAGGGGAACTCTCCTACATTGCTGGTGGGAATGCAGGCTTATACAACCACTCTGGCAAGCCATTTGGCGATTCTTAAAGAAGTTAAAGATTGAAATGCCAAATAACCCTGCTATTCCACTTTTGGGAATAACCCCCCATACAGCAAAAATTCACCTTGATAGCACAAGTACGACCATGTTCACAGCAGCACTGTTTACAATAGCAAAGTCATGGAATCAACCCAAATGTCACAGTTGCCAAGTGGATAAGGAAAATGTACAATTATACAATGGAATACTACTCAGCCATCAAAAATGATGAATTTGCTGGGAAATGGATGCAATTAGAAATGATTATATTGAGTGAAGTATCCCAAACACAGAAAATTAAGCACCGTATGTACTCCCTAATAGATGGATCCCAGTACCTAACCCACTTAGAGACACACTCAAAGATCAATTTCTGTAATACCTACAGTAATTGCAAAGATTATAAACAGGAGAGAAGGGGAAGGAGGACCCCACAAGAAACAAGGAGAGAAGGGATCATGCTATATCAAAGATAATAGGCCACTATCAAGTACTGCAAGTAAGTAATGAGGCATCTGGTTAAGCTCACAGAGTGTCCTTCCTGGTCACTTGCACCTGGTGCAGAAAGAGAGGACAAACAGTCTGGCAGATAGAAGGTAACCATTTTGCAAATGGGAGACTGACCCTCCCCTCACCGCAGTGTCCTACTCTTATTCCATTTACCTTTGAATATACTCTTATAATAAGACTCTATTTTAACAGCTTCTTATCTCTGGCCAGGGGGGTGACATCCAATACCCATCAAGGTGGAGCCAAGGGCATTGCAGGAGCAGCAAAACTGAAAAAAAAAAATCAACAAACCATAATTAAGAACATCAGAGACTCTATATCAACCATCTGGAAACAGGCCTGCTTAATCTCTCCCCATCCTGAAGCTCAGGGAAATTTGCAGAAGAGGGGGTGGTAAGATTGTAAGACCACAAGGATGGGAGGAGTCATGATATGCAAGATACTCCACACAAGTTAGAGCCAAAGCAATTATAGTAGGATTCTGCATGATCTGCGCAATGACTAATATATCATTGACCCCTCAAAGTCTAGCATGGACTAAAGGCTCTAGGATCCTCAGAAGCAAGGGATTAACAGTCACAATAGTGTTCCTATACTTAAAGGGAACACAAGAAAGAGTTCTAGGAAATGCCACTGAATCCTTACACCTCATCGAGAGGAGGACCCAGAGGAAAGTTTGACATACATATTAAAGGATGGAGGAAGGGGGCACTGGGAGAAAGGGAGGGAGGGGAGAAAGGTAGGGGAAAAGGGGGCAGGGAGCAGGGAAGTCCAGAAGGAGGGAGGAGACAGGGGTACCTATTACATTTGTATGAGTGGAAAAATAAATAAATAGAAAAAAAAAGAAACTGCATTTTTAATTTGTCATCAAATAACTCCTTGAGTTATTATACTTATGCATGTATTTGTGAATTAAAAGGCAATAACAATAACTATAGTATAGTTTAAGTAATTAATGGCAGAAAATGGTTTTGTGATAAATAGGAAGGAATTCAAAGAAAAATTTTGAACTCAGTTTTCATTCTTGATTCAGGAGAATGTAAATGACCTGTAAAATGTGAACGAGTCTGAGGATGGCAGGCTAGACATTTGTATTGGCCTCCTCACCCCCTTTTAATTATAACCTTTACAAAAGACCTACTGTAATCACAGCAGAATCGTGAAGAAGAGAGAGATCAGGGAAAACAGGAAAAGCAAGAAGATGGTAAAGCTGCTAGTGAGTTAACAAATCAGAAAGTCAAATCCTGAACTAATGACAAGACAAACCAACTAGAACTTCCATTGTCCTAAAAAATTCTCAGCAGATTCAGACACTGAATGATTACACATGTGCTTTGAACACAGGCATGAAGACGGGGTTACCAATTCAAATTCAAATTAGGACTTACATAATTTGACTTCAGGCTTACCAATTGCCAGGCGAATGGACATCTATTCTATAGAAACAATAAAATGGCATCTCACTAGATTCAGGGTGTTGCACAAATAGCAAAGCCAGAAAGGCCAGCCAGCCAGAAGTGCTGGCGAAAGTTTTCATTCTGATTGTTAAACCTACAGACACATTTACCAAGTTACAAAATTCCAACCTGAGAGTGATGGTGTTATTACTGTGATCCCTACATTCAAAAGTCTGAGAAAGGAGTCATTGCAAGAAAGGAGGAGTCATTGCAAGTTCATGGTCAGTCTGGGCTAGATAAGGAGGTCCTGTTTCAAACACCAGACAGTTCCCCACATACACACAGGCAAGCAAGCATGAAGATTCCAACTAAACCAGAAACTGGAAGGAAGTTCAATTAAGAATATGATTCTAGCTCTTTAATGTAAAGTCAGATAATCTTGACCCTCCACACAACTGTAAGAAATCAGAGGAGGAAACATCACTAATGAATATGCAATTTCTATGGCATGAGATCTCAACCTTGGATCTTCTGCTTTGTCTAAAGAAGTATACTTCCATTCACCTGTCACTTGGTGTGGTGATATCATACAGTTTTGATTATTCTCCAAATAAACTTTTACCCATTCCTTAAACACTTAGCTAAAATACAATTAGTGATACTTACTTCTAGTGATGACTTTTAATGATGCTTACCAATATCCGTAGAGGATCTAGCTTTGGATTTGTGCATTTGAGAAAATTATCTCCTGTGAGGAGAGTGAAACAGGCAAGTAATCAAAAGCAAACAACAGATGCTGTGAGCTCCACCTGTTCACAAATAAGGATCTGTAATGGTTACTCTTAACTATTGCTGTGAGAGAACACTCAAAGTCAATCAACTTGGAGAAGGGAGGTTTATTCAGCTTACGGTTCCAGAGGGAAGGTACAGTCTCTCAAAGCAGAGGCAGCATGGCTGGCTGGCCATGGAGGAGGCTATGTCACCGCAGACATCTTGGAAGCTGAGAGCTGAAGACTGCCTTCCTCCAGAAAGGCTCCACCACTCAAGGTGCCATGAACTTGCCAAACACATGAGACTGTGGGGGACATATTTCAAACCATGACACTCCACCCCTGGCCCCCACAGGCTCATTGCCATCTCATTATGCAA
This sequence comes from Typhlomys cinereus, assembly GCA_023101885.1. Lineage (NCBI taxonomy): Eukaryota > Metazoa > Chordata > Mammalia > Rodentia > Platacanthomyidae > Typhlomys > Typhlomys cinereus. The sequence continues at coordinate 2,700,349 of JALPQD010000284.1, forward strand.
ACCATACTCAGTCCAACTTTAAAAGTCTTCATAGACTACAATCGTAGTCCCAACAGTCTAAAAGTCCAAAGTCCAAAGCCTCCTGTAAAATCGAAGTACAACCTACATACTTACAACATACAATGGCACAGAATAAACATTCCCATTCCAAAAGGAAGGAATGGAGGCATATCCAGGAAAGATTGGTTCATAGCAACATTGAAAACCAGCAGGACAAACTCCAAATCTTGTAGCTCCAAATTCAACAGGTGAGCCTCTTGTTGAAATCATCTCAGTTCCAAAGAGCTTTGATTCCACCCCTCCAATGCAGCTGCCCATAGAATACATTGCTCTCTTGAGCTGACTCCTCCTAGAATATACAGCTCTCCTTGGCAGGTGTCCCATGTTGTCTCTGGAATCTCTAACATCTTTACTTCCCAATGGAAAACCAGGCTTTAACTCCACAGCCCAAACTGCCCTTCTTGGGCCTCTAAACTGCAGACTTTCTGCCACATGCTGCCTGGCTTCCATCATTTTTTGAAAGTTTGGAGGAGGACTCCACCATCTCCTCCCTCTTGCATCCTTGATGCTTCTAAAACCAGAACCATGTGGACAACTTTGCCAAGACTGGGCCTCTTGAATCACAGCTGATTCTGCTTCTCTATGCTGACCATGGAGAAAAGCTCTTTTCACACCTTGCTTTGGAACTCCACTCTTTAGCTCATTTCTTCTAAAAGGATTTGAATTCTTATGGGTGGAAGCCTTCTCTGGGGATCTTGCCCTCAAGGTGGAGCCTCTCCTGTTATCCAAATTGAGAGCATACTTTGATTTACAAATGGATCTAATCTCTTTAACAGCCATTTTGTTCCCTGCTGGCCAAAGCTGGAGGAGGCTAAGTCACTACAGACATCTTGGAAGCTGAGAGCTGCAGACTGCTTGCTGCAAAGGCCGACTTCTCCTGGAGGTAGGGTGGGACTAATCCACCTCAAGGCCCACCCTTTGTGACTGCCTTCCTCCAGCAAGGCTCCACCTCTCAAGGTGCCATGACCTTGCCAAACACAAGAGACTGTGGGGGATACATTTCAAACCATGACAGGATCTTTATTCTTTTAAGCAATAGCACTTGCTTTTTTATCAATAAGCATCATTTAATTGCCTACTGTAGGGGCTTGTGATCAGTTGTGAGAGAAAATAGAGACAGAGACAGAAACAGAGAGAGATTATGATGTATACTACTTTATTGAAAGCTTGATTATAGGACATCATTTATTCGTGTGAATTACAAAGTTAAAAACTGCTTGCTTCATTATAGGACATCACTTAGTGGTGTGATCTACAAAGTTTAAAACTCACCGTCCCAAGTACCTACTTGGAGAACTCAGTGCTGACACGTGCTGACACTAGAGACCTTCTGGAGGAGAATATATATATATATGTATATATATATATATCCACAGAACAGCACAACACAGTTACAAAGGGTTGCTTCTTCAGACTGATCCTTCTGATAGAAACAATGTTAAAGAATCCTCAGTATGATGGCTGCAAATAGAAAGTTTTACTCAGTGATTGAGGGTAGCTAGAAATGAAGGTCCTCAGCAGCTTAGAAGTATGTATTTCCTGCAAGAACAGAAATCTGTGAACTAGAAGAACTTAAGGTAAAGACGTACTCCAGAGGAAGACTCAAAAAGCAAAATGTGAAGAGGGATTATAAGTATTCCTGTTTTTTGTTCTAAGTGCTTTATCCTGTGACCTGAAGCCAGGCCCTTTCTTTTCTACACTGTTATTATTTAAACCTATGGTAATTCCAACACACTTCTACACAATTGCTTTGGGATGATTTTTCTGAAGTGTTGGCAAACTTTCAAATTATGAATGTTATACCAGCAAACATACCCAACAGCTTTGATTAAATTCTTTTCTGCTTATGTGTTCAGATAAATGAGATGGTGCTACAGACATGGCTAAGGACAGATCCTTGAAAAGTAACATGGATCACAGCTTGGTGATACCTTGAATATTGTCATTTGATTCATCATAAAACAATGTATATAAATACAGTTCAGACTAAGTGTCTTCTCATCAAATTAAGTCCTGTTTCACCTTATCCCTAATGTAAATTATGTCAGGGAAATAATGGCAGATTTCACTAAAAAATAATTGGTCGAAAGTCATGCTTTAATATTAATTCAAAAATTCTTATCAATTTTCATTATAATATTTCTTTTTTAAAATGATACATGAAAATGAACAGAATAAATGATTTTATGATTGGTCCTTTTCTACTAGCCTTCCTGTCACTACAAAAAGGAACTTTTGAAAATGCTCCTCTGGAGTTTTAACCATGGAAAAGTCAGACTCACCTGTCATTTCTGTATGTTTTCCTTTTCCTTGTATTTGAAAATCAGAGGAAGCATTTCTGTTTCTGTTTTTCTATCAGTCTGTGCCAAAGGTTATCTGTGAAAGCTCTATAACCACACCTGGAACTTATTTCTGTTTTGAAGGATGAAATCCTGTGTGCTTGAAGATTTGGATTCACTTAAAGAGTATCGGTCCTTCCCTACTGTCTTTGCATATTTACTTCATCATTTTTACCCTTCCTGGTTTTCAACTCATCTCCTTGAAGAAAAAGACAAAAGCACAAAGCAAGTGTGGTCTGTCTTTTCTTGGTGTCAGCTGTCAGCTCAATCCCTTCCTCAATAATAGAATGATATAATAGCTTTGAGAAGTCAGAAAAATTATTTTTCCCTCAGCATTCATCTCTTAAAGTACCCGACAAGAGAGACAAAAATGTAATAGAATTCATAGTTTCTTGAAGGCAGGCTTGCCTTTATTCCTGACTTGCCCATTCAGCCATTCTTGGGAATGTGACTAGGCACACATTAGTTGATTAGATAGTGTGTTAAGTATATATGACAGAGCATAGGATTAGGTAGAATTGTGTTATCCAGATCCTAAAATTAAATAAGAAAAGAGAATTACATACTCCACCTGGATACAAAGAGCACAACTTTCCATGGTTAATGCTCATTATGTGAGCAGCCATGCAAAAAAGTTAGGCAAGATGTCTATAGTAAAGAACCTGATAGCTGTCTGAATAAAAATCTGGTCAGAATATGCAGAGGAGACCATGTTTGGGGGAGAATATGACTGTCAACTTGATATCTAAGCGTTTGAGCTCTGGACACATTTATAAAGAATTAATAGTTCATTTAAGTCCAGAGCGAACTTGTAAGAGACTGATGGGGAAGACCCAGACCATGGTCAACAGGTTAATAAAATGGAGGGAAATAGTTGAGAAACATACTTGTCTAGTCATCCTGGTCTAGCAAGTAAAGTTCATCCCTCTCTCAGTTGTTATGAGGATTTGGTGTGGCCAGTTCCCCTGCCCTTGGTGTTGGTGTGGGCTCTCCTGCCAAGCTGGGCAAGATACAATAAGACAGAATAAACCTGTTGTTCCCTTAAACTCTTATGTTGTGATTTTATCAGCAACTGTACAGGAAAATTACTACAATGACTCATTTAGAAATCTGGAGATCACTAGAGTTAGCAGTGAAGAGTTTGGGAAGTCATAAGAAGATCGACTCTTTCTAACAATCTTTTCTTTGTGATTACAACTGTCAGGTAGTAAGTTTAAGTTTTTTGAGGTTTTCCATATTACATGCTCATGCATTCCTATAGAAAGTTTTTGGGTAAAAAGTGATCTAAAACTGTTGGTCACAGCTTTCTTAAGACTTCTGAAGAGCAATGTCCTTCCTCAAAGGTTTGGCACAGTGAACATAACAATTTCATGACTTTGGAGTATTTGTCAGCATTAGGATTTCAGAATTTTATAGTAGTTTCGTTTTTAAAGTTTTGAGAAATCTTTGTCCTTTATCTTCTATTAGGACATTTACACTTTTCCCTACCTCTACCCACTTTCTTCTCCCAATGGATTCAAATGAAACATAAAATATTATCTGTCCCTTCATATAAAATCAGTAACCATAGCAGTTACTATTGCCAATAGTGTGATGTTCTGGTTTTTCTCAAGAATATTTCTGGGAACACAAATGATTCATAAATCTACCTATGCCATTCACATGATCTTACAATATTCACAGTGCTCTCATTGAAGCTGTTCATACTCCTTGGATTTGCATGGGTTTCTGGCTATAGCAATGATGACAGTGTGATTTTCAAGCAAAGCTTGAATGTATTGCTTCTACATAGTTTTACTGAGAATCTTGTTTCTATAACCCGTGCAGTAAATAGGAAAGGCCAACAGCTCATAGCAAGGTCATTTCAAGGGAAACCTAGGTCTCTGTTCTACACACTAGTCAAGTTTCCATTACCAACTGATCATGAGATTGTTATGACAAGGAGCTAAGGTAAACTGTACCGACTGAACTTTGCTAACATCACATTTGCAAATCCATGAGCAAGCTAAAGAGTTGTTTGAACTTGTTGCACTTGGGCAACTGAGTACATGGTTGTAACACTGCATATAAAATGTACTTTTACAGCTATTCTTCATGTTGATGATACAGCTACAAGACCTAATGTAACAAGGGAAGAGGAGCTTTATTCTTGTTTATGATTATGGTTGCAGCTCATACTCCAGCTTGTCAGAGGAATTCTTATCAACCTCAGGAGTTGAGGCAACTGGGCATAGTATAGCCACAGGAACTGCTGAGAAAGTGGCAAACCTTCTCATTTGCTAGATGCCAACAAATCAAAATATGCTATAATATGAAAAACTTCTGAACCATTTCTCTTCATTTTATTCACCTGCCTAGTGGAATGATACCACACATTATGGACTGAGTCTTCCTATATCTGTTAGATAGTTTTCAAGGGGCTTGTTTAAAGCTTTCCATAACTACTAATTCTTCACAGTTGTGTAGAGAATTCAGCCTTCACTTATCAAATTGTTACCTACATCTAACTAGAACATCTACTTTTGGCCCGTGGAAATGTTGTGCTCCTATTACAAACATCCTAAAAGCATTGGCCATATTGCTCCAGTCACAACCAGGCTGCTGTATCCAGGAGCTCATTGCAAGGAGATCTACCCCCACCAATCTGTATAGTGGCTGACATATAGAACTAGGGCAGGCATTGAACAAGTGATGGGAAGTATGCTCACGTGTGGGTTTACTCACTTGAAGGACCACTTACACTGTCACCAAAACCTGGTTCCTTATTAGTACAGAAGACCAAAGGGAGCCCTATAGACCACACAAGCAGAAAGTCATAAGGTGGGAGGGACAGTTAATGGATAGGAGACGGAAGGAGACAGCGAGAGAGGAGGGGGAGAGGGACAGGAACATGGACAGACATTCATTTTGTTCATACAAAAAATAATAAAATAATTAGCCTTTTCGCCAAGATGGCGCCGAAAGTGAAGAAGGAAGCTCCTGTCCCTCCCAAAGCTGAAGCCAAAGCTAAGGCTTTGAAAGCCAAGAAATCAGTGCTGAAAGGCGTCCACAGCCACAAAAAGAAGATTCACACATCTCCCACCTTCGAGCGGCCTAAACCCCTGCGGCTTAGGAGGCAGCCCAAATACCCTCGTAAAAGTGCCCCCAGGAGAAACAAGTTTGACCAACTATGCTATCATCAAGTTCCCCTTGACCACCGAGTCAGCCATGAAGAAGATAGAAGATAACAACACACTTGTGTTCATTGTGGATGTCAAGGCAAAAAACACCAGATCAAACAGGCTGTAAAGAAGCTCTATGACATTGATGTGGCCAAAGTCAATACTCTAATCAGGCCTGATGGAGAGGAGAAAGCCTACGCGCGACTGGCTCCTGATTATGATGCTTTAGATGTTGCCAACAAACTTGGGATCATCTAAACTTGGGTCCAGCTGCTAATTCTAAATACACATCTTTTTCACCATAAAATAATAATAATGATAATAATAATAATAATAAAATAATTACCTATGTTAGCACAAGCAGCAAGTAATTTGTCTAATGAAGCACATGATCCAGATAAGGATACTACCAGAATAAAGTATTGAATGTGATAATGCTACCTAAGAAAGACCTGGCCAATTTTCTTGTAAAATTTTGGGAAAAGTGATCTAAGACCTTTGAATGCTCAAAACATAAAATTGATGCCTATTCCCAAGTTTCGTCTGGCATAAACTGCCTTTAAATTGAGAAACTACTACTGGCCAAATCAACTTAGTGTACATAATCTCCACTAGTAATCTCAAGCAGACATAATGCAAAATCTGAGTTGCCCCTTACATCATCCTAATTGTACTCGCCAACTCAAGGCATGCTGATATTACTACTTCATTTGAATGAGACCTCCTTTTCCTAAGCACATACTGTGCAGTGTTCTGAGAAAATCTCTGCCAAGTAATTTATGCCTTTCACTAAGATAGGTATTAAGTCATACAGAGACACGATAGTTGCTTATGAATACTAATGAAGATGATTCCTTTGTGGTTGTCATGAACTATTCTTGCCACGTTCTGTCCTAAATGAAGATTTGGGAGGATTTGTTTTGTTTTTAGTGTGTGGCTGTTTATTACACAGAAACTACATGGGTGCAAATAAGCTGCTTAGATATATTTGAGTTACATATTTTTTCTGGTGATTTCTGTGAAATAAAATTCTCATAGAAGTATATGAAACCAATGATTAAAAAATTGTTAAAGCTGGGGAGATGGATTAATGGATAAAGAGCTGGTTATGCAAACAAAATAATCAGAGAGCAGATTCTCCAGATCCTACCTAAATTGATGGGCAATTTGTGGTGGCCCCTTTTGTAATTCCAGCCTTAGAAGGAAAAGTCCGGTAATCTGCAGGGCAAACTTGTTATCCAGACTTTGTAGCAAGTTCTGGGTTTGATTGGAGACTCTATCTCAGAAGAATAAGGTAGATAGAGGATCAAGGAGGATTCCCAATATAAACCTTTGGCTTTCATGAGCATGTTCACATGAACTTGTTCTTTTGTGCACATATGCAAACACAAATATAAACACAAACATCCCTCACTTACACATGAAAATGGATAAAGAAAAATAACTTAAAATTGTGAAAATAACCAGTGCTGAATGCTTTAACTAACTTCTTACTAATAGGATTATGGTAAGGCAAACTACTTGTTTAAATGCTTCAAATACTTAATAAAATGATATAAATGCATTGTAGTTACAAAATAGGTGGGGAAGTGCATTGTATATAATCTGAACATATTTTTGAAAAATTACGTTTCCTATACCCTAAAGTTAAAAAAAGCAAAAATATGTCTGGATAAAATAGTAGGAAGTCATTCAAGAAAATTATTGAACCACCTATTTTTTGTTTAGCTTTCTTCCATTTTTCAGCAATTTTTAATGCTTGAAAATATGCATTATTACATTCACAATAGAAGTACACAATATGCCAAATTTATAAAAATTTGATGATTTGATGCAACTTCAGGACAAAGCAAAATATGGCTTTCTGCCTATTAGTTGTCATTTCAGGATTTCCAGGCAATAAAGCATAACATGTTTGTTTTACTTTCTTAGAAACATTTTTAAAATATGCCTGTATAAAATGTTTTCTTTTTTTCTAATTTTTCAAACATTCTTTAGACAAAATTCCTAAGATTTCCCATTGAAATCCTCACTTCCTAAAGGAAAGAATCATCTATGTACCGTCATCATCAGCACATACCGTGAAAGCCACTCTTGAGTAACTCTTAACATAAAGTATGGGTTATATTTGCTTAACATAAAGTATGGGTTATATATAATATATATATATTTCTCTGACTTCCTGGATGTTACCCCAGGATGAGGTACAGACATACCTTTCCTGACCATGATTCTAAGCTGCTCATCTCCTGACTCCCCTGTGCCTACCATGTGTCAGTCTCTAATACCATCTCTTTCATTTTTCAGTCCTACATTTCTCAGTATTTTTGAATGTCATCAAAGAGGATCCATGTATGTTGAAGACTTTGTGATTTTCAAACTTTCCTGTGTACTTTCTTTTCTTTATAACATGCAAATTCTTAATCGTCTTTCACAGTAAATACCAGTTATGCCAGAATATTCTAAAATCATCTATCTGCTTTTTTCAACTTATCAGTACATTTTCTTTATTTTTGCCTCCATTTTCCTAAGAGCCTGGGATCAAAACTGAGCATGTACTAAATTCTTCATGAAGGAGACATTCAGGAAAATCTTAGCACGAGTCCCCTTCTCTTCCTAATGCATCATGCTTGTGATGCCAAAGAACTCTAAACTTCTTTTCTATTTTTCTGGTCATAGCATCCTTCTCATCTACTCCTTTGCTACCACAATCCTTACCATAAATTCTTGCTGATGATTTTTACTGTCAGTCACAGCTGTGGGTGACTTATCTGAAGCCATCAAATTTTTGCTACCTAGATCTATTACTGTCTGCTGACTTTTTGTGAGCATGTAAGAAAATTTCATTTCATTTTAAGATCTGCAGGAAGGAATTTCTGAAACTTTGTCAAGGGTTATGGATGTATCAGCAATTAGAGTTGTGCCAGGAGACACTTTATCCAAAGATAACTTTGTCACAGGTAGGGTCATACGCTAGTTTGCTTAACTTAGAGAAAAGGGAAGACATGATTATATAAATGAAAATAAACTCATTTGAATGTGCATTCTTATTGTGGGAGAGCATAATGTATGCTGGTCTGAGTAAATTATTGAGGGGTATTTAACTCAGTAAACATTGTAGTTAAATATGCATAGTGCCTAGGAGTTTATGGATAATATTCAAGATAATGAAACAAGAATATAACTGAATGAATAATATACTAAACTTGCTAATCTAGAGTAAAACAAAATAAGATAAAATCAAAGATCTGAATTTTGTTTTGTTGATTTTTTTTCAGTTTTTCTGCTCCTGCAATGCCCTTGGCTCCATCCTGATGGGTATTGGATGTCACCCCCTGGCCAGAGATAAAAACCTGTTAAATTAGAGTCTTGTTATAAGAATATATTCAAAGGTAGAAGTAATAAAAGTAGGAGACCGTGGGAGGGAGGGGTCAATCACCTAATTGCAAAATGGTTAATTTCTATCTGCCAGACTATACACCCTCCCCTTCTGATAAGATCATACCCCATCAATTGTAAATGATCAGGAAGGAAAGTCTGTGAACTTAACCAGATGTCTCATTACTTACTTGCAGTCCTTGATGGTGGCCTACTTTCTCTGTTGTAACATGGTCCCCTCTCTCCTTGTTTCTGGTGGGGTCCTCCTTCCCCATCCCTCCTGTCAACCAACCATAATTCAGAACATCAGGCTCTGTATCAACCACCTGGAACTAGGCCAGCCTAATCTCTCCCCACCCTGAAGCTCAGGGAAATTTGTGGAAGAGGGGGCAGTAAGATTGTAAGAGCACAAGAATGGGAGGAGTAATGATAATGAAGATAATCCACACAAGTTAGGGCCGAAGCAATCATAATATAACTCTGCATGCCCTGCTCAATGTCCAACATATTATTGACCCCACATGGACTAAAGGCACTAGGATCCTTGGAGGTTAGGGATTGACAGCCACAGTAGTGTTCCTATGCTTAAGGGAAACGCAGGAAATGTGGCTGGGTCCTTGCACCTCATCGGAGAAGAGGACCCAGAGGAGAGTTTGGCATACACATTAAAGGATGCTCCGGGGATGGGAGGGGGAAGCATTGGAGGATGAGGAAGGAAGGGGAAGGGGAAGGGGGAACAGGGTGGTTGGGTATGGAGGGAGGGGGACCGGTGTACCTGTTAAGTTTGAAAAAAAATCAAAGACCATTTTTATAATATGTTATCACCAAAAAGCTTAATTATATTCCAAATGGAGAAAAGGAAATTATTATGTTTAGATCTTGTTGTGTCCAGAAAATTGTTGACAAGTTTCTGACAATTCAGAGGATGCATAGATTAGTGTGTGTGTGTGTTAATTGTAGGTTTTTTATTTATTTATTATGTTATAATTATGCCAAATGAAAGAAAAATATAGAAATGAATAGAAAACATAATTAAAGCTATAACAAAGAAAAAATAACTTAGAGAAAAATTTAAGGAAATGCTGAGATGTATTACACTAAATTGGGTTTATCTTTTTGAGGATTAAGGCAGATTTTATTAGAGGGGAGAAAAAACAGGACTCACAGACATGGAGTTCATGAGGGGCAAGAGAGCAAAAATGTTATTTTTACAACAGCAAAAGTATATTGTTCTTTCATTTTTGTTTTATAATAATGACAATATAATTTGAATTGATATTTTGAACACATAGTATTATATGCCCTTTATACATGAAAGATACTCTGAAATAAGTAAGAGACAAAATCTTTTCCCAACAACAAAGGCTAAAAATGGGTAGATGGTATCTTTGCCAAATGACTAGCACCTAACGCTCATGGAATATGAAGTCATTGTTTAATCAGATATTCTTTTTTATTATTATTATTTATTCAATTGTGCACGTGTATGTGTGTGTGTGAGTGTATGTGTATGTAAGTGTATGTGTGTGTAGAACCACGGACGAATACGGGAACCAACATGGACCGCTTCCTCCTTGTTTACTCTGCCCCGGGATTCACAGGCTCCGCCCTACCAGGACCAGAAACGCAGGCCGCCCCCGCTTCCGCCCCGCATCTATACGTGTGGTCTAAGATCCGAACTCAGGGCCTTCCGCCTGCAAGGCAGAGGCTTAACCCCTGAGCCACCTCTCCAACCCCTAATAGATGTTCTTGGTAAGGTCTTTCAGGCTAATTTTAAATGGCTATAAAAAGCAGAGATATAGTCACATGGCCAATGTAATAACACCACTCCTATGAATTGTTCCATCACTTTTAAATTTTTATTTTTTTTTTATTCAAGTGTGTGTGTATGTGTGTGTTCTTCGCATGTGTGTGTGTGTGTGTGTGTAGAACCACGGACAAACTCGGGAACCACCATGGGCGCCTCCACCTCCTCCTTGTTTACTCTGCCCTGGGATTCACAGGCTCTGCCCTACCAGGACCGGAAACGGAAGCCGACCCCGCTTCCGCACGGCGTCTATACGTGGGATCCGGTATCCGAACTCAGGACCTTCCACCTGCAAGGCAGAGGCTTAACCCCGGGCCACCTCTCCAGCCCCTGTCCCATCACTTTTAAAAGGAAATCGTGGCTATGCCACTTATTGCTTTGCAATACATGGATGTGTTTGCAAATGATGAACCAAGCAAAACTAAAAGAAAAAAAGTTAGTCTATACATTTTTCTTTGATTTCTTTAAAATGAATCATTGTATTTTCCCATGAACAGAAATGTTTTCATTGTCTAGGATAATATGAGACTCTGAAATAGGTCAAAATTATCAACGTGTTCCATTTGTTTCTTACAAGGTATGTTACTTGACTCAAGCGCCTAATAAACAAAGGTTCTAGACTATTGATTTGTCATTTTAGTGCACTGATGAGCCAAAAGTTTATGAATTCATTTAGTTAATTCATTAGTTAATTATTTAAAAGTATTTGTTGCCACGTTCTACTTGTGGGTCATGGTTTGCAATAGGAATAAAAATGATGGAGTCATCTTAAACATTCTAGGTCAAGGATGGAGACAGACTCATGAAGTCATTAAAATTGTGATCTAGAAAACTGGCATGTTAGATATCTTGAAAAATTCTCACTAAAATATCTAAAAATTACCAGATAAGATGTATTCATCCTCCTCTTAAAGAAAAAGATGTTCTTATAAAGAATGCAGCATTATTCTGAGAAGTAGAAATAGAGTTCTAACACTAAATGAATTTTGCAGCTACCAACAAACAGAAGCAATGAGTTACCTTAGGTTTTAATCTAAAGAACATATGTGCAAGGAAAGAAAAGATATTTTCCATTCCTGGAAATTCAATATTGGTTTAACTGTAGGCTTTCCTATAGTTACTAATATTAGATTGCTGGTGATTGCCAAATTCTACTCTTAAATTATATCAGTGGAGATGAACGTATTTTTCAGTCTTTATATCTCAATTCCACTAGTAAAAATGCAAAGAACATATTTTATCATCTTTGTAGATATACAAATGTGTATTACATTGCTATATACTTTAGTTGTCTCCAGAATACCTTTATATTATGTACACATTTCAGATCTGAATAGCATAATAGCATCCTTGAATTGTATATTTCATGGATCACCTAAAATCCTCCCTTTCATCAGCCCTGTAGATGAGAAATCTTCAAAAAGAAGTGGGAAAGGGGCTCTTAGGCATTTTCTAATTAAGATAAAGAGATAATTCCTAAATAACAGGGATTCCAGTAATGGTACTTCCAAAGGAGTAACTTAAACTTAATATAGTCTGAAAGTATAGTTTCCAACTTCTAATAAAACAGTAGAGAAATCTCTAATCGTACTTGCATATACATTTTAGCATTATATTTCAATACAACATGAAAACTACTTCCAGAAAATGTGTGTATCAGCCACTCCTCTATTTGAAAGGATATATAAACAATGATTAAAACACATGACAATAGGTAGGATTAGTCAAAAGTAATAGGTAGTTTCTTCTTGGGGGATAGCTGATGGAAAATAGCAAGGATCTTCATAAATATTAGCTGATTTGGAGTAACAACCACAGAGTAACTGAATCATATGCAAAAAATTTTAGATGATTTACAGGAATTACAGGATCACTGTTCTATTTAGATAGTACAGGAAAATGTTTATAAATATAGAGAGATAATAGCACTGAATGGGAAATATAAAAATAAGTTTAGCATTTGAAAATGTAAAGTAATGCATCCTGGATGAAAAATTCACAAATAATCAGGGAAATGGAGGTTTTAAACTTGGAAAATAGTAGTCTTAAATAAGACCTGGGAGTGATAACTACAGAAAATTAGTATGAGATTGCATTGGCATGATATAGTGGTTTATAAAACCTGTTTGGGCAGCACATGCAGAGATAACACATCATGAGTCAGACAAGTGTGTCCATTTATGAAAACCTCAGTACCAGAAGGATGTCATCTTACTGGAGTGAATTCAGAGAGTGGCTACAAAAATGATTGAGAGGCTGGAAGGGCTGATGTAAGTTAAGATTAAAAAGAACTAAATATGTATGCCTTATCCAAATACTGGATATGTCCCCATGAAATGAGGTGTTCACACACACAACGAAAAATTTTTCAAGGAGTTTTAAGCAAAGGTTACTGGAAACATTTTGAGGACACTAAAGCAGGAGGGCTCAGGTGGAATAAGGGCTCCCTGCTGAGTTAAGTGGAGAAAATAAGTGTACCATTTTTGCTCTCTGTAGACCCATTTTGCAAAGTGAAAAAGATCCTATAATTTATCTCCCAAGTTTTTCAGTTTTAACATCTTTAAAATTGGAATTAATAATACTTTTTAGTAATTTTAAGAGTTTTTATTGACACAATCAATTCCAGCCATATTTACTTAAATATTATTTTAAAGCATTTAGTACAATGTTTAGCACCTGATATGTAAAAATATTTTTCTGCTAATTGAACAAATGTTATCTGGAGATGTGAATTATACTTAAGTTTGATAACATATATTAGGTGTTAAGCATAATCATATACATGCATATATATATATAAATTCAAAATTGAATTTGAAACACCTAAAATATGTTGAAGTTCATAATAGAGACTGATGAAAGATAAAATTAGCATTCTAACACATAAAGAGAAGAATCTTTACAGGCTGCCACAAAAGAGATAGTGCTGCAACTCTGCCTTAAAACACTACAGGATTCCAACAGGAAAATTCTGCATTGTGGGAGGGGTGAATCTGAACCGGTGGCATGAAGGGCGGCATGTGAGTGGCAGCCAAGGAGAAGTACAAAACCTAGGCCAAAAAAACATGAGTGGCCTGATGTGGCTGAAAGAAATAGAAATGTTGTATAAAACAAATCTGGACAGATGTGTGGTCATTCAAGGAGGACTGGAGCTGAGACCACATCCACACCAGCTGTTTTCAAACCTGTTCTAGGCTTTTGTTAAGTAAAATCTTACACAGACGCCTACAACTCTCCTGCAGATAAATGAAGCACTCTTGTGTTAGAAGTCTGTTGGATCCTTCCATTCTCAGATGCCTTCAACATCTTTCCTCAGCACTGTGACTAACAGTTCAAAGAATACAAACATTTTGTAGGGTAATCTGAGCCAGGTTGTACTAGTCTGAACGTATGTTACAGGTGAAAAATAGAAAAGGTATACTTTTGATATAATAAAGCCAAGTAACAACTATCTATTTAAAAACAAGCTGATTGTGAGATGCAAAAGATTGGATTCTGACACAGATTTTCTGAATGGATAAGCTAGACATTAAAGTGTCACTGAGTAGGCCCACACATTTGAATTTGACATGTGATATGTGATTAGTCCAAGGTTTCAACTGGTCAGTCTTCAGCATGTTTGAAATTAAAAATGTAGCCTGTAGACATTTTTTCTATTGAACTCCAGATTATTAGATTCTGTTATAAAGGGAAGATAGAAAAGAAATACACACGAAAAGAATGGAGTTTCATTTAATGTTCATGGTACATCAATTGCTGATCTTTTGAGATGTGTTGGGCATTGTGGTACATGCTAGGATAACTAAAGCTTCAATGGTTACTCACATGTCTGGTAAATTGCTAAAATTTAAATTCATCTTCCAAATAATTATATCTGCTTTATTTTACAAGCTACCATAACAAGCAACCAAAGACTATAAGGCTTATCTACACTAGGAATTTATTTTCCCATTGTTCTGCAGACCAGTCAGGCTGAGATAAGGCACCAGCAAGTCCATCATCTAGTGAGGCCTCATTTCTGTTTCATAGACCACTATCTTCTTGTTGAATTCACAGATTACAGCAGGGAGGGAGGACAAGGAGCTCTCTGGTGGCTCTGATAAGGTCAATCATCTCACTTACATGGACTCCATTCTCATCTTCTGCCATTATCCAGAGATCTCACTTGCTAAAGTCATCACTCTGGTGACTATTAATTCAATATAAATTTGGGTAGGACACAGAAATTTAGTCTATAAAATCATTCTTCTAGATTTCCTTTAGTATTTATATGCATAATTCTTTTTTAAAATTTTATATGTCAAATAGAGTCAAATATTTGTAGCAAACTTCCTCATAAAGCAAGGCATTTAACCATATGCTGTAAAGCATAGCTACATTGAATATATTCTAATTAATCATTGAAACTCTGGTTTTGAATAAGAAATTCATTTTTAGGAAATTTTATGTTACTAGTCATCTTCTTGAAATTAAGAGTCAAGATGTTCATCTGTGCTGTGCGCTACACAAGAAATGATCCAGCTTAATTCTGAGTTGATCTAAAGTTGATAATGATGTGAGAGTAAATTTTAAAATACTGTGATCACAGTGCTTGTTTCACCATCAAGTCTTGGCTCTATGACAGTACTTCTTAATTTGTGTGGTACTATTGACCTTTAACTGGTTATAAATTCTCAGGAAAAGATCTGGCATCATGAGTCTCTCCTCCCTCCATGCCAGAATGTTCAGAGTCGCAAACATAAGCAAGTCTGGTGTACAGCTGCTAAGAATTCATGAGTGAAACTGCCATGAATGCAGAGAAGACAGCTTTCCGCACTACTCTACACTTTCCTGCAATTGTTGCATTCTTTCTGTCCCTCTTCTCTACCAATAACCATTTTCCAGAAACACTGAAGATCTTAGTCATCAAGCCATGTGAACTAATCAAATCATCAAGTCCCATAATTTTTATGTTACAAACTAATCAACAGTTTGAGAATGTATATCAAAAGACATAAAGGACTTATAAACATTCAAGAGACTGTTCTCTACACTTTTGAGAAGTTTTTAAAAAGAGGTGAACATCAAGGCGCATCAAGAATTGGATATAAAAGTTAGAGATGGTAATCAAAAGGCACAAATATTGACACTAGCCACCTTGAAACAAGTTACTCAAAGATGCTTTGCAAAGTGGCTAGACCAAGTAAAACACTCTTCTCTTTCTGAAAATTCCAAGAAGTCTTTAAATGCTGGCTGCAAGTCAAAATTCCAGCTCTCTGATTCCTAAATTCAAAATTTTTGGTAATCTATGAAGCTATTTTGTGCCTAGGTTTTTTTTTAAGTTATAACCTATGAGTAAAGTCAGCTTCTAATTCATGGAATTAATTTAAATTTTAAATGGAATTAATGTGTATAGTATAGATGAATATTTGATTCACATGAATCATTGCAAAGAGGATGGCATACGAAAATTGGACAGAAGAGACACATCAAGTACAAGTACACATCAAGTTATCTCAGGCCCTCACAACTAGAACCAGTACTCAGATATGTGTGGTATTCCTCAGCAAAATAGATGCCATGGAATGCTGTGCTATAGGTATACTGGAAAGTAGGAAGGGAGGAACAGAAAGTCAGAGTTAGGGAACAAAAATCAAAAATAGAAAAATATATTTTATTTGTATGTGTATATATGAGTACTCATAAGTTTAAACTAATCAAGTGGTTTAAAATGTTTTAGATTCCCAAGTTTATTATTTGTCTATTAATAGACTTAAAAGACATCATTAGTAAAAATACTTCAAATGCAAAGAAAGGCATGGCTAGATAGTGAGATGGATAAACAGAACTGAAAAATCATTATTTTATAAACAAATTGCACTAGAATAGTTGTGTTAAAGATAAGTATTTATATTTTCCTTTGAATTAAAAGTCAATTCAGAGAAAAAGGTTTCTGGGCAGCAAGCAATCAGCCAAATCCATAAAGAGCCAAGTATAGCCCCAATCTATCATCTGCAGCGTGCGGGTGCTGAGCTCTATCTCAGCCAAGACAGTCAAGGATAAATGTGCTGAGAACCCTGACTTCTGGCCAGTAGTTTGCACTCTGCTTTGGATGACATTGCTTTCATTTATAATAACACTTTTTCTCAAGGTAAGAAAACATACTTTAAGAGTAAATGTTCCTGATGCATTTGTTTAATCTGAACTTCCGAAGCTATAGTGTTAGTGAAGAATCTAGGCAGGAGGTTTTAAAATATCATGTCATTGGATTCTGTGTTACTTGAGACAGTCTTCTTCTCTCACTTCCCTTCTCATCATCCTCCCTTCCAAAATCATAAAAATCATAAAAAAAATCTTAAACACTTCTCGTCATTAGCTTAGGCTTAATTGATTCAATAATTACATCAATTGTGTGAGACTCCTGGATGAATGTTTCCTAAGTCAATGTTGTGGAACGTTCCTGACCAGTTCTGATTCTGAGATTCTCTGTACAAAGAAATATCAGTGTACATCCCATCATACGTATAGGTACAAAGAAGTAATGGTACTAATATCATAAATAATATTCAAATGGAATATTTTAAGGTAACATACAATTTATTCAATTCAGTCTCTTTTTCTGGCCCTTACATATGCTGAGCAAACACTCTGCCATTGAGCTATATCCAAAGCCTAATTTTTTTGGTAACTTTTCATCTTAAACTTTGTTGGAGCAAGGTTAAGGTAAGGTGAGTGAGTCCAGATACTTCTTTTTTTTTTTTTTTAATGTTCTTTTTTTTTTTATTTCAGCTCATACAAACTTATTAGGTACACCAGTTCCCTCCCTCCCTCCTCCTCCCCCCGTACTCCCTGCTCCCCCTCCCCACCCCTCTCCCTCCCCATCCCCCAGTGCCTCCCACCCCAATTCCCAGAGAGTCCTTTCTTGTGCATGTCTGATTTTCCTCTGGGTCCTCCTCTCCGATGACGTACAAGGACCCAGTAGCCTTTCCCGAACCCTTTCCCGTGTTCCCCTTAGGTATAGGAACACTGCTGTGGCTGCCAATCCTTTGCCTCCAAGGATCTTGGTGCCTTTAGCAGATGCTAGACTTTCTGAGGTCAACAGTGTGTTGGACAATGCGCAGGGCATGCAAAGTCCAATTATGATTGCTTCAGCCCTAACTAGTATAGAGTATCTTACATATCATTGCTCCTCCCATCCTTATGCTCTTACACTCTTACCGCCCCCTCTTCCGCAAATTTCCCTGAGCTTCAAGATGGGGAGAGACTAAGCTGGCCTAGTTCTAGGTGGTTGATATAGAGTCTCTGAAGTTCGAGTCCAGATACTTCTTAAAGTGCAATGTGTATTTAAACCTTTGTCTTGAAGATGAAGAAAAATTAACTTGAATAAAGTTTTAACTTTTAGTTCATCATGTTAGTAGGCAGATTCTAAAATGATATCTAACAGTGTCATTCTTTGATCCACTAAGTCATAAAGATAAGACGTTACTACTGTAGATTTCACCTTTTGTCTAGCTCTCTTAATTATCTATAGATAATTAAGATCTGTATGTCCATATCTATATCATATATATATTTAACTTAAATTCCTATATTTTTGGTCAATAATTTTGACCAAGCCGAATTTGGACATGGGTAATAGCATTAAAATGATTAGGTAAGGGGTTTGCTTTCTGGTCCAGGTTAAGAGCCTGAATCGTTAAGGTATCTCTCACTCAGAAAAGGAAGAGAAGTGCAGGAGCTACAAGAATCATTCATAACAACTCAGATTAATGACTCTTTCTTTTATAGTTGAATTATAGATATTGTATAACTAATCATGACAACTTTATCAATTGCTTATTATCAAGGGTTTTCTCTTTTATTAGAGAACAAGTGACTTCCTTCCTCACATGGCTTGTGTATACCTCTTTGCGTGATAGAGATTAATGCATAAATGTTTGAGGGAAAACTGCCTCATTGATTCTGTTGCCTTTAAATTTTTCTTCCTTAGATGACTTCCACTAAGGTGTATGGACTCTCAAGGACTTGTATCTAGTATCTGAGGTTCTGGGTTGAGTTCAACAGCTAAGTTAGCAATAAATTATAAGGATATTTGATGTCTTTTCTCATTTCCAGTGCTTCTCTTATGGGGACATTTTAATGAAGCATTAGTTTCACTTATTTTGTATACTCATGAGAAAACACATTCCCCAACAGTGATGTTAGGGTATAACTAAGAATATTCTCAATGAGTTGTATATAAGTTGTATCTCCAGAATCTCTGTATTTCAATATTTATGTTTTATTTATGAGAGAGAGAGAGAGAGAGAGAGAGTCACATACATGCATCATATACCATGTAAGCTTCAGGAGTTTGAACTCAAGTCATCAGATTTGCAAACATGTGCCTTATCTACTAAGCTATCTCACTTTTTTATCTTCATATTAATAGGCTTGTACATGCTTTTAAATTCTTTGAATTCTATGTTAACCAATCCTCTGTTCCATCATGTAATCTAAAGATGTTTTTAAGTCCCATGCTGTTTCTCCCATTATGAAGAGGTAAATGAACTTCTGAGGATTTTTGTGCTGTAGTAAAATTTACTCTTAATCATAGCCTCATCTAAGAGCACCAGAATTGATGATGAATACATTTAACCCACCTTAATGCACAGAACCTGCTTTTTACAAGAAAATTCCCCAAAATTCTTGACTGAAAAAAAGTACCATGTCAGTACCTTAAACTCTTCTACACGATGATAGTGCATTGAATACAAGAGAGCTGATGGGGTAGTTTTAAAGAATGTCCTGACAGAGTCAAGGTGATGGCCATTTTTAGCTGCCCTGCTATCCATCACCTCTTTCAGCCAAGCATACTCCATCATATGCAACAGCCTCATGAATTTATGCATCAAGCTGTGCAGCCAGTCGTGCCGAGGGCGCTGGTGACAAGTGAAATTGCTGTGCGCCTCATTTAGCTGTTTATTGCGCCTGAGTACGTGTTGCAGCTGTCATCCCACGATGGGATGATAGTGCTCGTTAATAGACAAGACAGGCAAATAATGATGGAGGCCGCAGCAAGAGATGCTCATCTGCCAATGGGCTCTGAGCAATATCACAAACATCCACAAAGTTTTCCATCAAAAACAGCTCTGTAAGAAAATAGAAAGGGCAGGCCTACTCTTCATGGGACGAACAATGGAGATTAAATTTTGGGGAAAAAAGTGTAACATCACGGATTGTGTAACTTAAGGCTGGCTTCTTAACTTCCACTCTATGCTTTCTTTTTAAAAGAATCATTGAAAGTGGTCCCACAATAGACAAGCTGCCTTCTAGTGCCCACATTGAATTCCTATCACACAACACAAAATTAACCTTAGCCCAGATGAGAAGTTGGCCATACTCTGTTTTCAACCACTAGCACCATGAATTTGCAATTGTTATTTTTCTCTTTGAAGACTTGTGTCACATTCATAAATTGTCATTGCTGCATTCCAATTATTTTCAGTAATTCAGTGGAAAGTAACTTGACATAGAAATATTCTATCTTTAGATTTAAATGGAATTTTCTTTTGTAAAAAATTGAGTTATACTCAAGCATTCATATCTTGGCTCATAGCAAAGAACTTAATGAAATCTCTTTCAGAATAAAGACTGCTACTGATTTTCATTTCTGTTTTTTCCTGAATGTGTGGTATTAATCTCATGTTTTTTTTTTTTTCTCTAACACTGGGTGATTAACAAGTGCCTAAAGTGTAAGTGTTAATGTGAGGTTTTGTGATATTATCAACAGGTGATTCATTTTGTAATAATTCAAAGCCTAAAGAGTTAATTAATGTGTTTCATGTAATGAAATGAAGCATATCCTGACAATTGTTCACATATTTTATAAACCAAATTAATATCCAAGAGAAATTCCATTGAGTACTTGCTAACCAAATGTAATTTTGAGACCTAAATATTAAATCCCAATTATGATGATTCATTATGAAAAAGATTATGAATATTTTATAATTGAGGAGAGGAACTGGAAATATTCATAAGGAAAAACTTCAGATGTCAAACATACAAATAATCCATTTGATATATACACCCTGTGGAGTCTATGGCTTTTTTTGATATAAAATCATGTGACCACAGTCTACTTACAATGTCCATTTTACTATGGACTACTGCCTAAAGCTTAACAAAGACAATTTCTATTACTAAATACATCAAGAAACTTATAGAAGAATATCTATATTTATGATGAAAAAATCCTTATTGAAATCCCAGGACTTTGAAATGAACAAAATCAAAATTGCAAAATACATTAGTGTTAGATTAAAAAAACAAGTTTCAGAGAGAGATCAGATGACCCAGGTAGACTCAAGTAGACCAGCAGCGAGCCACCTGCAGCTCTTGCAGGGAACTTGGGTCCTCCAAAGCTACTCACCTGTGGTGGTTCTCACATCCTTGCTGTGACAGACTTTTTGCCGTTACCTTGGCTTGTTAACAAAAATTTTAGTTTTGCTTATGTATATATTCTTCATAAGATAATTGTATTTATATACATATTATGTGCATATGCAGTTGACTCAAATATGACTATTAGATTTGGGCAATAAAACATTTTAGTGAGAATGAATCTCTGTCATGGCAATAAGTGAGATAATATAAGTTTAACTTATAAAATATAGTTTTGTGGCAATCATATATATATTCTGTAGGCTGAGGCATATTTGCTAATTATTTAAATAACTCTTTTTTCTATAAAGCATCCATGTCTGTGAATTTTTGTTATTCAAAATGTATGGAAAAATAATTTAAAGAAATTATCCATTGAATATCTTGAGTCATAAATATTCGATTGCTGTAGACATATGAAAAACTGTGCCTGGAAAATGTGTTTGCTACAATAATTAATCCAGGTGTACGGTAGGCATCATTATACAGAAGGTAGAGAATCACACTGGGATTACACATTTCAGTAGTGATTTACTTGTAGTCTTAATGTAAAATCCCAGGAACTAACATGTAATAACTTTATATTCTTTATATAAAGTTTATACTTTATCTTTATATTCTTCCTTATGTTTTATGCTTAGTATGGAAGAATGTACCATGAGCTATTATTGTGCTCCTCTGCTTTTGAAAAATAATGGCAACAAAACTTTCTGGCATTTATAGAACTAATGGTCAGCAAATTTGAATATGTTGACTCCTTTTTCTTAATGAAATGGAAAGGAGATGTGTTTTACACACCCGCACACTCACAAAGTTTTATTAATGTTTCATAAAATGGTTGCTATAATCAAAGGAACTGCACTGAAAATTAAATTACTGGGCTGGCTCTGAAAATCAGCATAATATGCTCTGTTTAATTCAGTCATGCTAAGATGTGAGATTCTCCTTCATTCTCTCAGCTTTCTCTCTCCTTCACCTAGGGGCATCCGCTGATGAGTCTCTTCTAGAGGGTGTTTAATGACTATTTTACAGGAACTGTCAGGTTCCTAAAGCCCAGTGGCATTGGGCGTCACTGTATTACCAGCGTTTTTAAACAATTTGCCTGACTACAAATGGGGGATTTAAAAGTATAAAAAAAGAAAAAGAGAAGAAAAAATGGTTTTATTTGATTTAATGACAGGCTGATGGAAGTCAGTTAATCTTCCCATTAAGATTTTTTGCTTATAAACGTCATGTATTGTTTGTTTATACTCACTTTCTTGATTCTATATACACTAAAAATAAAAAGAATATTTTGAAGAAACCAGAATACATCCTTAGGAAAATATCTGTCATATGCACTTTGGGATTTGGATTCAAATCCCAATTATTTACAATAAATTAAATCAATGCAAGTTTTACATAAACCTAATGTAATACTAAAATGAAAAGCTAATACAACATGAAACCTGCTCAATCTGGTTAATGAACATGGATATGTTAGTATTTTTTGTTTATTTGTCTGAGGAATGATTTATTCACATTTGAAAACAATGTAGCATAGTTATTTACATAGAGAAAACATTTCTTCCTCCCCACCTCCATTCTTTTTTAAAATCCAAAAGAATTGTTTTAGTATCGTCATCTTCATTTACTTAAGATACTGCCTTTATTTCAAACAAAAAACTTTAATTAAAAGGAAACTGAAGCTATTCTAATAAATTGCATTAGTTCACTATAAACTTAGTATTTAACACAAATTCTTGCTTATAAATTTTAACATGAGGACCTAGAGCATTCATCAAATTATTTTGGATAATTTTTATTTTGTCTTTAAAGAATAAGTGATAATTCTGGATTGATTAAAAACCAAATGAACAAAACTAGTCAACAAAGTGAATGACCTAAGATCTCAAACAGACATAGAATGCTGAATAAATAGCTTAAAAGTTTGTGACTCTACCCTTTTAGAAATTAAGACAATAGAGTGATTCTTTGCTTACACAAAATATTGTATACACATAGGTTCCTTCAGATAAATTGAAAAGAACATCACTGTTATTTGGTTTTCTTTAACTTTTCCTAGTGAAGATTCCTTCCTATTACAAGTGAATGCAAGACAGTGAAAGCCAGGAGAAGGTGGAACTAATATAACAAATAAAGATGGTTGTAATTCCTTCTCCTAGAGATTGAATAATACATGCAGTAAAAGAAAGCAGGACAATTTGTTCAGAGAGAAGCACCTGGATATCACATCTGCAAAATCCTTAGAGTAGGAATTTCTACTGCTACAAACCAAATCAATGTATCAAAGAAAGCCATTTTCATAAACTTTAAACTAAATGTGTTTTGCTTGAATCAAAAGTCTGTAATCTACCACCAAATATCCACAGAGCAATTATGTACTTATATACAATAGTAAGTTGAACTCTGGCAAATATTTTCATAAAGTATTATATGGAGAGCATCTCACAGGAAAAATACAGGACAAGGTGACCTCTGCTAGCTGTTTTAGAGCATGACAAAGATTCTCTGCAGACATAAGTCAAATATGAGCTCCTGCCTTGATTGCCTTGAATTGGGTTAATTAAGTTTCCTTTTCTCTGGATATTTGGCCTCGTGAGAGGAAAGACTGTTTTATGTAAGTCTGGACACTTAACAAAATGCTCAGTACTTAGGGAATGGTTGAACATGTGCTAAGCATTCAATAAATACTGTTCAAATTAAGTAACCAAATCACAGTATCTCATATGTTTGATGGAAGGTCCTCAAAGTGTTCCGAGAACTACATTTCTCCTTAGACCAGACTGCCTCCTCTGCTAAGGAGAGTTGAGATTGGACATGAAGGTGGAAAGGATTGTCTCAGTCCTGTCACTTCATGATAACCAAAGACTGCACTTAAATTTGAAACTAAAATCAGTAAACTGAGGATCTCAAATGCTGAGATCAACAGCAGCGATACTCTGATTATTGGATCGCTGTTACTTGAATCTGTGGTCAGACATTACCTGTCAGTCTTCTTGCAACTCTAAATGATCACAGAAAGCTAACATTTACTAAGCATCTACTAGTGACATTGATATTATTTTGTACAATAATGTTAAGATTTTTACAACCAGTAACTTAGGCCATGGGATCATGAACTACATTAGCCATATAGATATGTCATATAGATATATAGATATGTCATATAGAGAACATTCAAGACCTTATCTCTCAGTGTCAATTGTTCCCTCCTTGCCTGCTTTTTCTATTGTGATGCCCTAGTTGATTTGAAGCTCATTCTTTTTTTGATTTCTAACAGAAGAGCATTATAATGTCAGAAACAGAATTCCTAAAGGAAACAACAGGAGCCTCTGAGAAAAAGAGCAATTGATTGTAAATCAGGTCCTCTAAGTTGTTTAATCAGAGATGAAGAGGTTCCTTGGATCTCCAGGACGTATCTTTTCCCTTCTCCTGGTGACCAGTGTCATGCATTTTTGAGACAGATGGCCAATGGACTCCGTGGTCATAAAACAGAGCTCAGCAACCTGCTGACACGAGGAATGAACTTGTGACCTCCACATCATTGTCCCCACACCCCAAGCGATTGAATTAAACAGCCCAAGAAAAGTCTGACATGCACCACATGAAATGAAACACAGCTCTAGAGATGTGCAAATATTTATCAATAATTCAGTCAATTTATATTTCAATTAATTTCAATTGTTTATTTGGGATGCGCACTGTGTAAAACGATGCAGTGGAACTGCAGCCAGTGTTCAGTCTGCACCTCAGAAACTAGACAGGCAAAGGGAAAGGCAAAAGGAGAATGCAAAGCCTCATGAGTCTCAGGACAACCCAAGAATCAAGAGGTGGAAAACCAAGATTCATGAGGTATAAACCGGAACTCCTCTTCAGAAGTGAGGGGTCAGAACTTAGGAGGAAACCTGATAATTTCTTTTAGAACCCCGAGCCTCTGCACAGTTGTAGAGTCCTTTTTGTTCATAGCTAGTACAAAAATTACCATTTCAAAAGGACAGATAGTTCATAGTGTCTTGGATCTCTTCCTGCTGTGATAGTTCCTCGTATGTATTACCTTTCTTTGTATCATGATCTCATTCTCATTTAATTCCATCTAATCCAGGAAATTCTCAAAATGATTATTAGTTTCATGAACCCCATCTAATCTAGGAAATTCTCAAAGGGATTATTAATTTAATTTGCTAAATTGACTAGGTGAGGAAATGCCTACCTAGATAGATAGCATAAAGCATTATTCCAGGATGTATCTGTGGAGTAATCTCTGCAGAAAATTAGCATTAGAATAAGTCAAGTGAATAGAGAATCTCTATCACCAACATGGATCAACATTATCTAATCAATTGAAAGCTCAAACAGAAGTAAAAGGAAGAAGAATGGATGTAGTCACTGTATTTGAACTGAGAAGTTCATCTTCTTCTGTCCTTGAGCATTGCCTTTCTGAATATTGTACTAGCCTCAGACTAGTGCTCCTAACATCACACCTTAGCTCTTAAACATTCCGTTTCATTCTAAAATATACCACCAGCTTTCTCAGTTTTTCTACTTTCAAAAGGTCTTGGTTTCCTTAAGTTATTGAGTCAATGGCCACTGTCTGTCTGTCTATCTCTCCAGCTATCATCTATCTATTATTTATCTATCTATCATCTATCAATCTACTTACAACCTATTATGTATGTATCCATCTGTCTATTTTCTATCTATCGATCCATCAATCTATAATCTATCTATATACTAACGAGTCATCTATCTTACTCTAAGAGTCCTGAATGAAATATCCAGTTGGTTCTATAACTTTCTATTATTGTTTCCTGGGTCCTGTAAACCCTGCTTGGACCCTCATTGAGTTATTATTTCTATTATCATTTCACTTACCCTTTACATTTTAGGTACTATCTACATTTCCTGAATCCTCTATATTATTCTCTCTAACCATCAGAGAAGACTAGAGATTCAAACCTTAATTTTTTCAGATGCTTCAGCAATATTTGTATGGAAGTGGGATTCCAGAAGCACAATATTTTGAAAAAAAAAAGCAATACTTTGCTTAAATGCAGAAAATCCAGCTGAGAATTTAGCCCAAATCTCACTCAATCATTATGTAGATACCCAGAGATGGATCTTGATCTTCATCTAATGTTAAGGACCTAACAGCAAAATCAAATCAGGGAATTGTTTTCTTTTCCCTTTGGATCTATAATCTTTGGTCCTCTACTACATTTTCTTTATAGTCTCCTACAAGTCTGCAGTTTTTATGAGACAGAATGAATGGGAGAATGTCATGGTTTGTTTTTACCATTTTTTCTATAAATCCAGTTCTTTGCTAATATTGTTCTTTTTTAATAAATTTATTAAATTGACATTTTATTACATTTTTGCCTAGTTATACAAGCCCAATAGGAACCCCCTTCTTCCCCTCCCTCGTCCTTCTCCCCTGATATCTTCCTATTCCACTGTTCCACCTTCCCACTTTCCACCTCTCTCATCCTTTTTCCTTCCTTCTATCTGCCCCTGGTTCATCCTGCCTTCTCCCTCCCATTCTCCAACATCTGTTGGAACATCTGTTTATGTGGACACTGAAATCGCCTCTGAGTAGTCTACACTAGTGAGAGTTCCAGGATTCAGTGGCATACTTTGGGGCCCCTTCTTGGGCTGCTGCTTGTATGGGAACTCTGTTGTGTTTGTTTAACCCCTTGCCTTTAAGGATGTTATTGTCTGAAGCCTTCTCCCCTGTGATTCCTTACTAGACTTTGAGGGTTTGTTGACATGTCAGCCATTGTGCAAGAAAGGCAAGGTCCAATCACATTGTGGCTATATCCTGGCTGCTGCAGCCCTGAATTGTGTGGAGTATCTTGCATATAGTTGATACTACCAATCTTTAGACTTTTACAGTCTTGCCTCCCCCCCTTGCACAAGTTTCCCTGAGCTGTAGGATGCAGAGAGACAGAGAGATGGGCTGTTCTGGTTCCAGGTGAATATTGTGGGGTCTTTGGTTTTCTGAATTAGGGTTCGTTCCTGTTTCCAGTTTTGCTCTTCCTGTATTGCCTTTGGCTGCATCTTGATTGAAGGTCACCTCCTAAAGGAAGACCTTAATATAAGAAGAGACTCTAAGGTAGATAGAAAATAGGAGTAGGGCACATTAGTGAGTGCAGTCATTCTCCCCTTTGCCAGGTGGTTACCATCTAACTGCCAATCCCTATATCCTTCCTAACTGGGGAGATCAAACCTGTTCAGTCCCAAATGAACAGGAAGGGAAATGAGAGTGAGCTGCATCATTTGTTTCACTATTTACATGCAGTCATGACTATGGCCTAATTTCTCTATTGAAATGTGTTCTTTTGTCTCCTTTCTTTTAAGGTCTTCTTTCCCCTTCCTTCCTAGTTATAATCCTTTGTGGTTATAGTGGGTGTTACCGAGATTTACCTTTGAGTGTGTCATTAAGTGGGTTCAGAATTAGGATCCACTTATTAGAGAGTTCACACAGCTTCTAACTTCCTATGTCTGGGATACTTCACTCAATAAAATGTCCTCTAATTCCATCCATTTCCCAGCTAATTTCATTAATTCATTAATCTTTTTTGATGGCTGAGTAGTATTCCATTTTATAAATGTATCACATTTTCATTATCTATTCGTCAACTATTGGGCATTTGGGTTGATTCCATGACTTTACTATTGTAAATAGTATGATTGTACTCTTGTCACTGTAGTTAATCAATATCTTTTGGGAGATTATTCCCAGTAGTAGTGTAGTAGAGTCATACTGCATTTCAATCTGTACCCTTTTTAGAAATTGTCATACTGATCTCCAGAGTGGTTGTATAAGCCTGCATTTCCACTAGCGATGTATACTCATATTATTCTTACTCTTATTGTTTCTTGAATGAGCTATATTTAAAGTCATTAAAAAAAACATTTGAAGACTGTAAAGATTTAGAAGAAAAGATCGAATGCCAGTGTTCTTGAGTAAATAGTAAATATCAACAGTTTTTCAATGCTGACTCTTAAGTTTAAAACAAACTACAGCAATAATTAAAATTAACTTCAATTTTATTATTTCATTAGGCTATGTATGCAAATTCTTAAACTAAGAGTAACTCAGTTTTTACTATATATAATATAGTCAATGTGTGTATATATATATTTATGTGGATTAAGCATATGCTTAAATAATTTTTATTTGGTATATATGTGCATGTCTCTGTATTCATGTGTGTGACTATTTGTATCAGAGGGCATCATATCCTGGATTATTTTATCTGGGATTTTCCAGGCTCCATCTTCCAGAGTTGGAAGCACAGGACACTGCCATTTCTACTTGGAGTTTTTACATGGTATCCAGCATCCAAATTCAGGTACTTCTGCTTGTAAGGCAGAGTCTTAACTCCTGAAACACGTCTCCAGCTTTCTATCCCTTAAAGGATCTTATTGTAAGAATGTGATGAAATAATACTAACTAAAAAAAAAACTACAGTTGATAAAAATAATGAAATTTTTACTAGTAATTGCATATCCAATAAAAATATAGTTGAACACAAATTTGTTGGAAGATTATTTTCCATTGCTGTGATGATGGAATTTGGATATGTACTGAAGTTCGACTTGACCATTTCTGCCAGGAAGTCTCTGTGTGCTTAACAGATTATCGATTCGGGTCTGTAAGGATCATGGCAAGAGGAATTCAAGCAAAAGAAGAGACTACTCCTCAGGCTTTACTGCCAAAGTGTGAAATCCACCAAAAGTTGTTTCTGCCAAGAAAGTAAAATTTGAGTGCTGGTTAAAACATTTGAAAAAAATAAAAGATCTATGCTAATAGGTACTAATGTGTGAATAATATTTAGACCAATTAAATGTCTGGTGCTGTGATTTTGAAATTTGTAGAATGCAAAACATTAATATAGATGTAGTATGCATATGAGCAAAGCTTTAAAATGGGTGAATACAAGCATAATATGTAAGAATCAGTGTAGCAAAAGTGGAATTCTCAGTACAGGCATGAAAACCTGAGCCACAGCAAGAGATAGATGAAAAGGAAAGGTGGAGAGAATGTAAATGGGGAGAGGGAGAGTCTGATAACAGATTTAGTAACACCACTTCTTAGTCATATATCTAGGCAGCTAGTTAGACCCTCTCTATCTCTCACATACACCCACTATATATCCATATTAAATCTATCTAGACACTAAATCTGTCTGTTCATAATCTGCTGTTTTTTTCTCTTCTCTTCATCAGCCCATCATTTTTCTAAATATATAAGACTCATTTCCTTGGCAAATGATGTAGAATTATAGCTAAGACATACCATAGGCTTAGTTGTTCTAACATGGAGAATAAATTATTATTCTCTCTTAGAAATATGGCAATGTCAAGGTCAGGGTTAAGGTCATTTACAAGGCAATGCAGGGGAAAGCATATAATTTACAAGCAAAATCACTCTCGGCTGGTGGGGGTGGACATCTTTCCATCAGAAATCTATAGTCATTTAGTGTCCATAAATAAATGCTTACAAAAGTCTAAAAAATGTGAGCTTAATTAGGAAGCATCAAATTACCCATTAATTTGAACACCTTTGGAAACATATTTAGTTACAGATGATTAGTGACCTGCATTTTTATTTAATATACATAAGGAACTGTAAATCAACATGTTTTCATGTGTTGTCCTTAGCAAATGAAGATAACACCATTGATTCACAATGAAAAGTCCTGCATCTCTTTCTTCTTTTTCTGGGAGATGTTAAAGTGTTAATGACATATGGACACTCATTTTTGGATTTCTAACTTATCTAATATGTAACTAACAAACAGTTCTCATGAAATAAAATTTTTGAGATTATAGGGAGTAGCTTTGTTTCCCCCACATTGCAATCTTCTTGTCCATATTGTTCCCATGTTAAATTGTCTTGGAGAGTTTTAGGACACTCTAAATACTTGGAGTCTCAGTGTTTTAAAGCATAAATTTTATGGTTGCTCCTGCCATCACTAAAACTTGCTGAGAATTCATCCCATATGTTTTATCAGCTAGAAATTTGTATCTTTAATGAAGAGGGGAAAAGGAGGTAATCACCAGAAGAGTCTACAAAACAATAAAATAAGTAAAGTGCAACATTCTCACCAATAACCCTTTATGGCAATGAACTATTGGCACCTATTATAGGTTCTTGCTAAAATATGTGCCAAAATCCAAGGTAACATTTAAGGAATACTTGTTCTAAGAATTTTACATGATATCTTCCATTCTAAACAATTTTATCATAAATTGTATTAAATACTGGCTACTTTACAGTATATTGGCATTAATAATAATTTTAGAAGAAGACACGTGTAGGAGACATTCTAGCTTCTCTAATATAATACATATACAAAAACATGCATATTTAAAAATATTTTATTTTTTCTATATGTAGATAAGCTTGGAGTTCTGAGAACAAATATCTGAAAAATTACAGGTCACTTCATAATTCATTGTTGTGATGTATTATTCTAGAAAACCTGTGGCTAATACAAAAATTTGTTTGTGGGCAGCAAGAATAAAAAAAGTGCTGAAATAAGAAAACAAATAAAATAAAATTATAGGTAAGTTGATTTGTGCTTGTAATTATAATATGTGAAATTACAGTGGGAATGGAAAAAATTTGTTTTTTATTTAATTCCATACTCATAATTTCCTTCTCCTTTTTCTTTCTTTCTCTCTCTATCTCTCTTTCTTTCCTTCCTTCTTTCTTTCTTTTGTTCTCTTTTTCTTTCTCTCCCTTCCTTCTTTCCTTCATTCTATTTGGTTTTGTTTGGTGTGTATATGTATATTTTCTCATGTGTTTGTATCTCTGTGTGTGTGTGTGTGTGTGTGTGTGTGTTTATGTATGTGAAAGGGAGAGGCCAGCCTTTTAGAAATCAAATGTCAACCTTGGATATTGTCTCAGAAACTATCTACCTTGTTTTTTAAAACAAGGTCTCTCAATGAGAACTGAGGCAGGAAGATGGGTATGTCAAGCTAGGCTGGCTATCCAGTGAGCCAAGGGGATCTCGCTGCTTCTTTCTCTTCAAACATATGCCACCAAGGTGGGCCTTTTATCTTCATTGTGGGGCTCAAACTTCATTTCATATTTTTGCATAACAAGCACTTTAACAACTGAGTTATCTTTCCAGCCCCAGGGAGAAGAGTTGTAATGAGAAGATGGGCAATGAAATAAGGAATTAAGGTGCAAAAATATAAGTTCACTATATTCATATGCAAGACACTAAAATAATAATAACAATAATATTGGATGAAAGGAGAGAAAGGAGAGGAAGGAGGGAGAGAGGGATGGAGGAAGGGAGGGAGGGAGGGAAGGAAGGAGGGAGGGAGGAAGGGAAAGAAAGAATCACTTCATCTACATTGACAGAGCCTTGCCTTCTATTTGTCCATCCATCTTTTGATCTCTTTCTTTGCACAACCATCCTTCAAAAACACACTAGTCTGTATTCACTGTATTATAAGGGGATCTGAAAAAAATCAAAAGTGGGAAATACCAACAAATAAACAGATATCATCTGTTACATATAATTGTGTTTCTGAAAACAGTTATCTGTGCATAGAGAAGGGATCTAGCATAAGAAGCTGGTAGATGGAAAAGGAATAAGCAATGAAATACAAATAAAACCTTCTTGGGAATATTTCTATTTGTTCTTCAATTCTGACCACCCCCCACTTTCTTTCATGTACTATGGAAACATACTCAGTGTCACAATTTTGCCTTCATATTGCTGATAAATTCATGACCAAAAGCTTAGGAGAACAAGAGAGTTTAATTCTGGTTTGCAATTATCCGATTGAGCAGCTACATTTCTTTGTCCAACTTTGCAGAAGAGCTCATACCAATACTAGGAGCCAAGGAAACTGATCATACCATATCCATAGAGTACACTGAGAGAGGGGCAAAATTCACTTGCCAGACAGGAAAATGGCTAAAGTATTCTAAATAATTCCAATTTACTGAACCAAATTCTCCTATCTTATCCACCTGCTCAAGGAACAACCCTGTCTGCTATGGGCTGGGTCTTTCCACATAAATCATGCTATCTTCTGTAGACTTGTTCAAAGGGTTGCCTGAACTGCTAACTCTTTACAAATGTGCTCAGAGTGCAGACTTCAATTGTCAAGTTGATATCTGCATATCTAACTGTAACATTCAGTTTCCCATAGGAAAAAAAAAGGGAGAAAGAAAGAAGGAAGGGAGGGAGGGAGGGAGGGAGGGAGAGAGGGAGGGAGGGAGGGAGAGAAGAAGGGAGGGAGGGAGGGAAGGAGGGAGGGAGGAAAAGAAGAAAATAAAAAGAAAAGAATAAATAAAAAAGAGAAAATCTCACTTAGCCAGTGTCTCTAATCAGGAATCCATTAGATTAGTCTGAAATCATAAATATGTATCTAAGTGGTTAGCAATCATAGTTAATTTACTGCCAAATCTACAACTAGAAATACTTTTCACTGATTTACCCCAGATCTGTGGTGCCACTTGCCCAGAGTAATGAAAACAAAGCAGGCCCTGCAGATCTCAGCTCCTGGAATGTCTTGTCTAGGGTTCCAGGAAAAGCATAAATGGGTCACAGAGGACAAACTAGAAAAGGATAGGGACAATTCTTCCAATCATCAAACACTTAAAGTACTAGGGATAGCTAATCTATCATGGATCTCTGGTCGGTGAAATCTGGCATAAAACAGAAACATGCTAGAAAATGCAATGAATATAATTTTAAATCTACATGGTTTTCATCAATCCTTTGTAATGAAAAACATAACATAAAATTGAATTCATCAAATATTTAAATTTATAAATCTATATCTTGGAATAGTGTTTTCTAATGGATCCCATGCTTAGGACATCCCAAAGTGTTGGATCATTTATTAAACGTTTATTAATTTATTCATCTGGTCAGGTCCAATGAAAAGGCCACCAGTCAAGTAAATAAAATATCTCAGGGAAATATGTGTTGAGTGATAAAACTCATGCATGTTAACTGATGTAAGTAGGAGTAGCAATTAAAAACATTAATCTCTGAGCTGAGGAGATGGATCAGGAGTGGCAGCAAATAACTGCAGCCCTGGAATTCAGAGCCTGGGGAATGCCAGAACAAAGCAGTAAGGAAAAGAAAAGAGAACATTCCAGAATGATTGCCGATGTCACACCTGAGTCTCCACTGCACAGGCACAAACATTCAAGGACCCTCTTGCACAAATACACACACGATTAACTATAAATGAAAGTTTTTCAATGTGTCTGACATGCTCCTTTCTGCCTTTAAGTGGACATTCATCCCTCTAAACAACCTCAGCCCTGACAGTTATTATATTTTATGCACATGTAAAAATTGATGCACATTCAGGGATAGTTGGGTTGTAAGTGACAAGGAAATTCAAATCCAATATTTTCAATTAAAAATATTGTATGTACTATGCTATAATAATTTCAGTGCATATATTATCTATAAAACTTAAACAGTATTCAACAGAATCTGCTTCCTAAACAAAAGTTCAATCTCGTCATGACCAAATGATGTGTTACTGTAGGAAAACAACTTTGGTGATCTTTAAAAGTTATTCTCACTTAAAATATTTTATGCATAAAAGAAATTAGTTGTAGATATTATTAATACTTACTGATGTCCGCCATATGTCTTCTTAACTCTTTGCTAATGAAAAATTCAAAGATTACAACACTTAAATCTTAGAAAATTTTATTAAACATATTAATGGAAATCATATTTTTAAAATTGCTTGTAAATCATTAGCATTATCAACAAGTGAAGGCAATCTGGTCCTCATGTTTTACCCTTGAAAGTTGATATGAACACACTGAAAGTAACTAAAAGAACTCTAGAAAGAATAAATGAGAAC
This sequence comes from Typhlomys cinereus, assembly GCA_023101885.1. Lineage (NCBI taxonomy): Eukaryota > Metazoa > Chordata > Mammalia > Rodentia > Platacanthomyidae > Typhlomys > Typhlomys cinereus. The sequence continues at coordinate 2,734,365 of JALPQD010000284.1, forward strand.
ATGAGCCTCCAGAAAAATAATTATAACATGGCACCTTACTGAAAGATCATGACAAAACATGGACTGACAGGTAGTGGAAATTAAAAACTCAAGTTAATCAAAATACAAAAAAGCACCAATAATTAAAGTGCCTTATAAAAATTAAAGACAGTGACTCTTTTAATGATGAAAAGCTTTAAAGTTACAAACACAGTACAGGAGACCACAGCCCACTCCATGGCAGCAGTGGACTTACAAATACCCATGCAGGAAGAAAGCAGAAAATGATGCTTACATCTTAAGAGTCACATATAATTTTAAGCATACTGAATAAATTAGTATCATAGCAGTTTTTGTGTATTATTTTAATTACATTTCTAATTTTGTATTTTACATAGACTGCGTAAAAATTTGGTCTGGGGGAATAAATGATCTCTACCTTGTTAATGAATAGGAGGTTTGTAGTTGGACATTTATGTAGGGAAGCAGTAAAAATAGCTCAGTGGGTTGACTCTTATGTTCCGTTTCTTCATGTACACAAAGGTTTCACAAAGATTTTTTTACAGGATCAAATTCAAAAACATGAAATTGGTCATTTTTCTTTAAATGAAATGCATAATGAATATTTGGAATGGATACTGGTTTCATTTTTATTTGAGATGATACAATGGTAGAACTACCTGCTAGCTAAAAGCTCATGAACAAGCAATGCTGGAAAAATGAAGAATAGGAATAGCACATCACTTTTAAAAGTAACAAAGTTCATTTTAAACCATTACTTGACACAAATATTGAACCTTATTGTTATTAAAAAACAAAGATAAATAAATTGAAGGATATATTTTAAACTTGATCCTGACCTCAAGTGGGTGCATCCCCAAATCCTCAGGTCATTCTGCAGACTGTAATGAGTCTATGGCCAATAAAATATATGAGACTGCAAACCCAGCATGACAGCTTGATGAATGGAAAGTATTCACCAAGGGAAAATAAAGCTTAAATAAAAGGCTTAAATTTTTTCAAGGGAGCGACTCTTGATAGTGAAAAAACATTCACTGATCAAATTAGAAATTGTGGAAATTGGTAATGTGCATTTTAATCAACTCTAATATCAAAATTAGAAAGAAACTTCATCTTCTTTAGATAAAATTAAGATTTTCTTGTTCAAACAATTGAATCTCAACATACTTAAGAATCTAGAACATGTGCATGCTGGATTCAACTGTACTTATCACTGAAGACACAAAAAGTGGCCCATGCCTTTGCACAGGTATAAATGTTGCATGAAAAAATTAACTTAATTAATTAAATCTGGAAGTAGTAACATTAAAGATTCATCACTGAGACACCTGAAGGCAAAGATAACAATAAGAAATGTACAAGTGGCCAGAACTAGAATTTGCTTTTCTTTTCTTTGGAAGTTATTTTTAAAAGGAAGAAAAAAAACAGCAGATACTATGCATAACGTAACTATTAGATACTACTAAGTATTCCAATTGGTGATGGTTTTAATAACTCTCACAAGTTCATATGTTTGAACAATTGGTTCCCACTTGGCGATTCTGTTTGGGAAGGTGGTGACACATTTAAGAGCTGGAACCTGTCGGGGAGAGGGAGTCTGGACTTGGGGTTTGGTAGACCTGCCATGCTCCTTCTCTCTGCCCTTACTTTTCTGTCTTTGGATGCCTGCTGTGACCTAACATGCCTTCTACTATGCATTTTCCTCCATAATGAACTCAATCACCTTGAGACCATAAACATAATAATAAAGCCTTTTTCTGTTAAACTGACCGCATCAGAATATCTTCTCACTGTGACAGGAGAATAATCATTACACAAGCTAAGAAGGCACAAAAAACTAAATGATAGCTATGTACATTAGATAGAATGGAATTCAGAAGTAGAAAACAGAAAAGCAGAAACATGAAGATAATTTTACTCTGAAATTCAATCTGGCAATTCTTGTATCAGCTTTTTAGTATTTTTCAGATGTTAAGAACACATGGTCCATAATGCAGATTACTGGCAACCCAACAATGCTTTCCCAGAATCAGGCCATACTAATCTCTTTCCATCCTGAAGCTTGGGGAATGACTGAAATATCATCATGCCTCCATAGACTATGGAGAATGCAAGAGAGAGAAGATCACACAAGGGAAACTTTGAGGACTAGAGCTGGATGAGTGAGTGAAGGTAAACACCCCTATCAGTGAGCTATATCAAGGAGCATCAACTTGGTATGCCACAGAGGCCTGAACCCCCACAGTCCATATTCAGCAGCTCGTATTCTAGTCTATAACTAAATCCCTACCAATGTATAAGAGGCAAGTAATCCTGATCTAATTCACAAAAATAAACAAACAAATACCTGAAAACAGGTAGGGAGCTATTTGGAAAAAATAGGTAGAAGTGTACTTGGAAAGGAGTGAGATAGGGCAAATAAAGTTTGATTAAAAATAACCAAAATTCAGCTATACGTGTATACAATTGTCAAAAATAATAAAAACCCAGGTTGAAAAGAGTAAAATATAAACATTGGTTTTTCCTAAATAAAAGGTCTGGAAATTATACAATTTCAGTTAAATGGACCATTTATTTCTTCTATGAACTTCCACTACTTATATTAGGTGAGAAGTTTTCATAAATTGTCTTAACCTCATCCTTCTTAACTTTTCATGCTTCTTAACTTTTCATGCTTCTTAACTTTTTCAAATGTGTGTGTGTGTGTGTGCGTCAGTTAACTATTTATTTTTTTTTAGTATTTGAAATACTAAGAATTATACCCAGAACCTCATATATGCTCAATGTTCTACCATTGAATCTATCTCCTAGCCACGTCTTTATTTTTTATTTATGATACAGGGCTTCACAGAATAGCTTGCACTGCTCTTGATATCATTCTAGATCACAGAAAAACCTTGAATTTGTAATTCTCTGGTGGACCTCCTAAGAAGAAGTTAGGAATTACAGGCCTGGTTGTCTAGGTCTAATATTTTTTAACAAAAATATTTTACTAATAAAAAACATTATCAATTATTTCAAAACCAGCACATTCCACATAGAATACCCATGACAATACTTAGTCTCCACTTTCCTGTCCATGCACCCACACTACAGTACTGGCAATCATCAGGCTCTTCCTAGAATATGCAGCAAGCAATTCTGCCTCTTGATGTTGTCACTACACTGTTCGATTTTGATAAATTTCCTACCTCTTGGCCCTTGTCAATTTGCTAAAGCATAGAGTTTAAAAATAGACAAAACTGGGGTGTAGAAATGGCTCAGTAGTTAAAGCCTATACCTCACAAGGAAAAGGACATGAATGAGTTCAGATTACTTGAACCCTCATGAAAAATAATGGTGAGTTTAGGCAACCTGCCTGTGATTCTGACCCTGAAAAAAAGTAGAGCCTGGCATGCTAGTTTACTTCAAGATGTAGGTTCAAAACAGTAGGATAGAAGACAGATTGAAGATGATTCACATTATCCCACATGGGCTTCCACAGGTACTACCACTCCAGTGCACTCCTGTACACACACACACACACACACACACACACACCACACACCACACACACACACACCACACACACACACACACACACACACACAAACACACACACACACACACACACACAGACTATAAAAAGAAATAGGCGACTGGCTTGTCTACTCTTGTGGGGGTTCGGGCCTCTGTGGCATACCAAGTTGCTTCTTTTTGGGCCACCCCATTGATAGGGCATTTCCCTTCTGGAGGGAGGATAGAGGGAAGCAAGGATAAGTACTCTATACTTGTCAAAGTAGAAACATAAAATAATCTAAATTTTTTAAAAGATTATAAACAGAATGGAATGCTAGGGATACATTAAATGATCCAATAGGAGTCAAAACTTCAGAGTTCTGACTTCTTATACTTCAACCCATTACAATACCAGGACCAACCCTGGGGGACACAGCCTTGAGCACTTGTCGGGCAGAAGCAGAGGGTTAAAGACTGAGAGAAAATTCTTGCCCTTTTGCTAAACATGGTAATAAACAATCTTATTTGTTTCAATAGTGGAAAAGGTAGGGAGGGTACAAGGGGGACTGAGGAAGGGTGGAGGGAGGGAGGGGACCAGAGTACCTATTAAGCTTGTATGATAGGGAAAAATAAATAAATATAAAAAAAGAAATGGGCAAAATTGACGGATTTGTGAAGTCTTAATATGGACAGTTTCTTCCAGATCAATAATGGATTATCTATACACATTGATGGATCATAGCTATATAACTGAACTTTTTAATCTGCACTGTTCCTTACAATCATTTCTGATTTCGTATTTCTATAGTCAAGATGAAATTTCATGAGTCAGTCTCTGTTTTTCAACATACTCAGTTAAAATTCTGTTTAGCTATCTGTTAGCCATCTGATAACAGATAAGTGCTTTAAGTTATAAAATCAATTAAGTGAAGTCTTTAGTACTCTGCCTGAGGAACTTTTAACTTACTAGTGAATTACCAGCCTTTATTTCATCTTTAGAAACTTAGAAGTAATGCCCGCCAAAGATTTTCTAATCTGTAGATGGCTCTGTCAAGGCCTATCAACTAAAAAGAAACAGGTGTCTCCTTTCTTGCTGAACATTCACTTTATTGCTCTACATAGGACAGATCTGCTTCCGCAAAAGCATCATGACTTAATACAGAACAATTTCACAGTGAGTGGTTGCCATAGTGTAGGCCATTAACAAACTCATCTGAATGGTTTCTAGCTCAAGTTAATTTTATACTAATGTGTTATTTAAGGGTCCATGAAACCTTGTACAGGATGAAATCTAAATTATAGTGAATTCAAAAATATATTAAATTGATTAGTGAGATTAATAAACATTTGCATTCTTCAACTATCCGGGAACCAAGTGAGGCAATATGTCTTAACGTAAGAAAAAAAAAACAGAGAAATGTTTAGGCTCTTTGGAGGTAGCAGGTGAGGAAGTAGTCAAGGAAGAGCTGACTGTTCACAGATGAAGTGAAGGACTTCATAATGCAAAGCAAGATGGTGTGACGCTGTCTGACAGGGACTTCCTACTGTATACCCTCTTGAGTTTTCTGTTTTTCTCCTGAGTTGTGACAAGATGACAACTAAACTACTACCTTTATTACATGAAGATTGTGAAGTGTAGAACAGTCCCACAAGACAGCAGAGGAAATTTCACGTGTAATACAAACCTCAAGATGAACATTCAAATATTTGAAAGAGCCTTCTTAAAGTCTTATGAAATTATCACTGTTCCTTGTTATGAATGATTATCCTGTTTTCCTTTCAGCAAAATATTAACTTTTTCTGAAAACAAGCTATAATACCTGTTGTGAGTGACATAAAGTGATACCATTTTAGTCATATAGCATATTAAATACTATTGTTATTTGATGGACCAGACCTCTATACAAGTTATGTTCACCCAAGCGGGGTTCTGCTTCCCTTGGCATTTCAAGATGTCATTTCTCATCTTGACTGTGCAGCACTGAAAGTAAGGGAAGAACCCTGTTCAATTTCCTTCCCATGGAAACATGACACTGTGATTTTTAGGATCTATGGCAATTACCAATTGCTTAGATGTTTTATTTAAAAAGATAACTTAGTTCTCACTGTGACATGCTAAACTTTTCTGCCTGCCAGTGACTCCTTATCTGTGCCATGTAGTTTGTAGGGGAAAGAAAAGAAACCACAAACTGTATTAATTTTCTGGGGTAATTAATTTATCATCAAGTTTCAAGTTCATTTTTGCCTTAGTTCACAATACAGCAACAGCTTATGAATTTGGATTTGGGTATTCTCCAGATCTACAGTCTAAGGAGGTAATGCTATATAGCATTATCCAAAAGTATTTCTATGCTAGTAGAATGACTGAGTGCCAGCACTTCATTTCAATTATCTTGCCTTTCCAGTTGCTGAGAAGTGTTATTCATGTCTGGGCAAGTGAATTGAGAAGCACATTTGTAATGAAGACCTATACTGTAATGAATGCTGGCTTCTGGTAGAGCAGTAGAACACTACACACGAACCATTCTTAAATTCTGAGCACTAAAGCATGCACCATTATCAGAGGGGTCAAATGCATGCCATATAAATGCAATGGAAATCAAAAACACATATCCCAAGAAAAAGAAAACTCTTATTGAATACTACATACTGCAAAGGCAGTGGATTACAACCTTAAATCTTATGTTGCAGTAAACTGAGGCACAATAAATTTTTATAGTTTGTTTGAGCAAACATTTATTTGTGACTTAGAAAAAAGTAATTTCTGTTTCTGCTGAGTGATTACAAAAATCCGATAGGGTGATTGTGATGGTTGATATTTATTATCATTTTGTCAGTCTAGAGCATCTATCAGACAAGACTTCTGACCTCCATGTGAGTGATTATATAGACGAGTCTGGACTCTGGGCATGTATAGATTAGGTTAATTGAAGTGGAAAGACTCTACCTGTGAAACCATATTAAAAGGAGAAGGAAACTGAGTACCAGCATTGATTTCTCTCAGCTTCCTAACTGTAATTCAGATGCTATATGATCAGTTGCTTCAAGCTCCTGTCACCATGCTTTGGTGTACCCTGGAATTCCAAATCCAAATAAACTTCTGTCTCTTCAATTGCTTGTGTCAGTATTTTTTTTGTCAGAGCAAGGAGACAAGTAACCCATAGAGTAAATATGGATATAAAACAATGAAAACATTTTGCTGCCGAGTTATTTAGCTGTCTTATTTTTTATTACAGAATTATTTAACCATAAGACTGTAAGTTGCCTGAACTTAATTTTCATACTTCCTACTTAGTATCATTGTTCACAAGATATAGCATAACTAAATTTCACTTATGTTTGTAAAGTAATAAAACTTTAAGTTTCTTCCATGGTTTGATTGTTTTTGTGTACTCAGAGGATTAAATATTTTACTACATCTCCTCTAGCAGTCACTTTTTCAGTTCCGCTAAAAGAGAAACCAACTATCTAGTGTCACTCTTAGATACTGTTGCTTTGTTTCCTGTGGTCACCCCAGATAAATGGCTAAGTGGATTTTATTAAGATTTTTATATCATTTAGATTTATGTAGTTGATTTGAGTTATTCTTCAGAGGGATCATTTAAGTAATTGCTAACCAGCATTAAGACTCTTGATAGACTCCAACACACAAGAGATCATGTGTCAATATGAATAAGAAGATAGAATCAAGGATTTGAAAAACACCATTAAGTGGAGATTATCTGCAGCCAAGATTTATTTAATTAAATAAATTAGTGTACAGAACATTGCTTAACTAATGAAAAATTTATACTTGTTCCTTCAGTTATTTTAAACATTAAATAACAATTTTTTACTTTTGCTATATCTGCTCTTTTCTGATATGTATTGTATCTCTGATAAGCCAGAATCCACAATATAATTAGATTTTTCAATTCTCTGTCAGATGTAGTCAGGTAGGTATAAAAATACTAAATAAAATGTTAACGTTTCAGTTCACCAAATGTGTGTAATAATGAAGGAACCACATTTATTCTTTTATTCCCATAGATCAACCACATTTTTAAATTTCACATGTAAAGTTAAATGGCTAGTCCAAAGTCACACTGTTAGCTAAGTTAAGAAGAAACACATTCCTTAGGTTTCATTGTCCATACTCTTTAACAGTCTCTCTGGAAAAACACTTCAATTTAGCTATGACTAGATTTAGAAATGATTTGAGAATAGATGTAGACTTTACCCACTTTTTTCATGCTACCAAGAATGTTTATACTTATTTCTCAACACAAGTAACTTTGTTTTCAAACTTCTGGTAGCATATTTTACAAGTTAAGAGCTTCTGTGAGACTGGGTCTTTTTGTTCTCTCTGTTCCTAGCTCCCAGGACAGTATCCAGAATAATGTAGCTATTTGATGTATATCTTTTGAGCCTATAAAATAAATGAATTAAATTAAATTGAAACATAATACATGAACATACTAGACAACAAGCAAAATGGTTCATACAACACTGATTTTAATATCACAAAAAATTTACATTTAGGACTGGTTTATTCAGCCTTTACCTTGTGATCCTGCATTAACAGTCCCTTTACCTTGTGATCCTGCATTAACATTTATAAGTGATAATCCCTTAATATGATGGTTATTTGAAGATAAAATGAAAAGGTTGGAAAGAAACAACTCAGAGTTGTATATGGGCATATTTACAAACACTCAGTAGTGCCCCATCCCCAATAAACTCTGTACTACTCTCTTGGATCACATTGTTAAAACCTTATTGCTTTTCGAGACTCTGTAAAACATAAAGTAGTAAAAAGAAGGCAACTACACAGACCAAGAATATATAGGAAAGAATTGACTTGTGGCAGCCATCTTTCTGTATTTGCTAAATCGGTTCCTTGTCTTCCGTTGCTGACCTCGATACATTCCTACTCTTTTCTCACTCTTCCCAGGTATATTGGGTCTCCCTCTCTGTTAGACAAAAAGGACAGTTTTTAACGATTCTGCTTCTTTCAAAACATATTAAATAATTTCCCCTTTCTCTCCCCTATGGCCTGGCTCAAATCCAGACTGTCATCTGTCTTTAGACCAACTGCAACAGTCTTCCAAACACCCTACTTATAGCTTGACTTTTAAACCAAAACAAAGACAGACTTGTTTCCTCAAATATTGTATATCCTGTACAAATCCGACTGGATTTTCTTGGGGAGCACTAACTGGAAAATAACCTTGTATCCAGTGTGATTTTTTTTTTGGAAGGAATTCTTTCATTTTCTAATTTGTGTGTGTGTGTGTGTGTGTGTGTGTGAGAGAGAGAGAGAGAGAGAGAGAGAGAGAGAGAGAGAGAGACATTGAGAGAGAGAGAGAGACAGAGAGAGAGAGAGAGAGAGACACAGAGAGAGAGAGAGAGAGAAATATCTTTTGTTGGATGGTGTGCCCCACTTTTTAGTTCAAGATGGTTCTATATCCTGGACTAAATTATATCCAGGAAAGGAGAGAGCCCTTTGTTCCTTTCTATTCCCATTTGTTAAGTTTCCATCCTAGATCTTAGCTTCTTAGATTACCATTGAGAATCTCCAGCCTGCAGTTGCAGAGATGAGAAACATCATTCTATAAGCAGACTTTAAGTAGATGGACCAGCCTTAAACCCAAACAATGATTTATAACATTGATTCTTCAGGAAAGGGCATTCCATTTCCCATTTGACCTCCTAACCAATGAATGTATGTATAACATGCCTTTGGTAAAAAGAAATAATAAGTTAAAAATTCTCACCCCTAACCGTATCATAGAATTCCATACAGTTACACTGATGAAAAGAATTTTATTTCATTTAAAGTGTGTATACATTTATTTTATTTTTGCTCTATGTAATGTGATATTTTTGAATCATTTCCTTTTACTCAATTTCAGACTTCTTATTTTTGCAGGCCAGGATGTAAATGTTTATTTCTTGTATAACATTGATTAAGAGAATAAATTCGCAACCCAATAAATTTTTGTTGGCACAAAAATATCATTAAGACGTAAATTTAACAAAATATATGTAATAATTGTACTAGAAAAGCCATACAACTATAAAAAGGAATTTTTTTATCTTTTGGTTTTATTATTATTATTATTTCCACTCATACAAACTTAAAAGGCACACCGGTCCCCTCCTTCCCTCCACCCCCCCCCCGACCCTTCTGCTCCCCCCTCCCCTCTATCCTCCCTCCCCATCCCCCAGTGTCTCCACCCCCCAATCCCCAGAGCATCCTTTAATGTGCATGCCAAACTCTCCTCTGGGTCTTCCTCTCTGATGAAGTGCAAGGACCCAGGGATATTTCCCAGAACCCTTTCCTCTGTTCCCCTTAAGCTTAGGAACACTACTGTGATTGGCAGTCCCTAGCCTCCAAGGATCCTAGTGCCTTTAGTCCATGCTAGACTTTGTGGGGTCAATAATGTGTTGGACATAGCGCAAGTCATGCAAAGTCTTATTATGATTGCTTCGGCCCTAACTTGTGTGGAGTATCTTGCATATCATTACTCCTCCCATCCTTGTCGTCTTATAATCTTACTGCCTCCTCTTCCGCAAATTTCCCTGAGCTTCAGGATGGGGATTAGACTTGCCCAGTTCCAGATGGTTGACATGGAGTCTCTGATGTTCTGAATTATGGTTTGTTGATCTAAATAAATGAGATACTATAGTTATGCTGTCAGTTTTAAACATGATATATTTTAAATATATTATCAATAACTATATTAGCAAATTATTTTCTAGATATGGAAAAATTGAATCTAAAGTTTGCATGAAGAAAGCAAAGACACAGGCTAGTCAAACAGTTAAAAGCAAAGTCAGAGTGCTGACCATGCCTGACTTCAAGTCTTATGACAAAGCAATAGTAACCTAGACACCTATTAGTGAAACAATAGATAAAAATGTACTACAATAGTTCACGAAGATGAATCTGACTGACTTTTGGACCTTATGGTAGATGCATTTTTAATGTTACATACATGAACAATGTATTTATAATATTTTCATCCCCTACTCCCAAATATCACCCCCTTTCTTTTTCCATTACAGTCCTTCATCTCCCCTGCCAGGCTTTTCCTATTTTCAAATCTTTTCACTTGTGTGGCCCACTGTGTTTCACCTGGTCTGTCTTTCATGAAAAATGCCTGCCATGAATCATTCTCCAGCAAGTATCCTTGATTAATGGGTATACTATGGAGAAGTCACTTATTTTTTTTTAATTTTTTTATTATTATTATTTATTCAATTGTGCGCATGTGTGTGTGTATGTGCCCACGCATGTGTGTGTGTGTGTGTGTGTGTGTGTGTGTGTGTGTGTGTCTGTGTGTGTGTGTAGAACTACGGATGAATTCGCGAACCACCAATGGACGCCTCCACCTCCTTCTGCCCCGGGATTCACAGGCTCCGCCCTACCAGGACCAGAAGCGCAGGCCGCCCCAGCTTCCGCCCGGCGTCTATACGTGGGATCTGGGATCTAAACTCAGGACCCTCCACCTGCAAGGCGGAGGCTTAGCCTCTGAGCCACCTCTCCAGCCCGAGAAGTCACTTATTTTTATGAATTTTGTAAGTTGTATTTTTCAATAATAAATACATTCTTTTGTAGAAAAAGGCTTCTAGGTTGAGTGTTGAGTACTCTTCCAGTCTATGGGTAGAATAACAGGTATTTACAAAGCAGTTTGATGTACGGACTTCCTAGTTAAACATTCATAGTATGCTGTTCCCTTGTGACATATTTCCTTTCCTTTTATAGGTTCTTTTTTCAGACTAATGGCAAGAAAATCGTGGAACTCTTTTTATGTATATTTATTTTGCCTTACTTTTACCAATGCTTAGTAAGATTTTGTCCCTCATCTGAGAATATTAATGGTTTCTTAGTAGACTCTGATGATACTAAAGCACTGAACATTTTTCTGCTGTATTCCTTGACAAATAGAACAAACATGTAGTAGACACTAGCTATGTTCCAGCACCATATAAATACAAGTGAACAAGTTTCTTGACTTGGTTTCCCACCAGAGTGGAGTAACTATGAGAACAACACAAGACAACGAATTGCATGACAGAATTTATATCTTCTGGAGATCCTCACCACAATGTCTCTGAATGCCTTGGAAAACGTCATCATATTTTGTGGTGATTTACTTGGCTGAAGAATTCTTTCAGGTTGATTTTGATTAGAAACAGAAGTGCATATATAATACTTGAGTGAGATTATTAAATCATGTACTTTTATTCTTTTATTTGATTTTCCTTTCTTTAAAATTTCTTTCACAGACAAGATTTGTCCTTGAAATTATTTTCAGTTGGAACTAACTGCTGCCCAAAAAAAAAATCGTGAAAATTCTAATTTACATGAATAATGTGGATTTCTTAAATAAAGGAAATCAGGGGAAAAAATTCTGGGAATATAAACTAACTCAAAGAGATATTGTAATCCCAGTGGAAAAAAACATGTTATTCACTTCTGAAGTAATCCCAGCAAAAACTAGGTTATAGATACCTCATTCTGATTCATGAACATTTCTCATTTTTATTGTGAGGTCTCAGTTGCTTACCACAATTTATGATTATTAACCATAAAAATACAAACAAAACTCTTAAATCCCACGAATAGTTCATAATCCTCACTTTTAGTGATGTTCAGTGATACCTGCCCTATAAAATAAGAACTATGGTTTGAAGAAATTACATTAGCTTAACTCTAGAATGAGTTTATCTGCTTTATCAGTTTTAAAATTCAGCTTTCAGTGATAATTGATTCCTAAAAATATGTAAAATGTTCTACCTGAAAGTGTCTTCATTAACAATATTTATAATCTTATTTTACTATTCAGAATCAAATAAATTCCTTCAAAAGTGTAATAAATCGCATTTTGGCACTTGGTCTGGAAAACTTTATACATTTTATTATGTTTGTCCATTGAAATTGGTTTAAATGTTTCAGACATATTCTATATAGATGACAATATGTTTAATTGGAAATTGTGAAAATACACATTTTTCCATACATCCCATTTTCATGTGTTCTTTGTAAGAACAGATTTTCTAGCACTCAATCCTGAAGTTGGCTGTTCTCAGACCAAATCAGCACACATTTCAGTGAGACATATGGGGGACATGTTTTGCTGGTCAGCATTCAGCAGTGCTTGATTCAGTTGCAGAATATCAATCAAGGGAAAGAATACATTGATGTTCTTTCTGCCAAAGAAATGGCTAGAATATTACGTCTTTACGTCTCCCTCAGCTTTCTCCATGACAGCTGCTTTGTTTCCATAAACTTTGATGCAGGAACTATTAATTCAGTACTTTAATAAGCTTTATTTTCAATAATGTGTCTGAGCTGTGATTGCACCAGTTCTTCCACAAGTATTTGTATTTGGAGTTATCTACTATGTGTACTGATAATTGCAAATTCTATAACATAATTTTGAACCTGCCATACACAAATGACTAGAAGCATTGTGGTTAGGCTGTAAATATAAACCTACTGCTGAGTGACTCTGAGTGCTAGGTATTGCTTCATTAGTGATAGGAAGACACCTGCCCTCTGGAAAGTCTGGATTTTGCATAGGAATATGGAGAGAATTGGGATGGGAGGAAGAGAGAGGAGCATGAGCGCGCATGCGTGCTCGCGCGTGCGCACACACACATACACACATACACACACACACACACACACACACACACACACACACACACACACAGGTTATGTCTGTGTGAATTTTCATCCCATACCTTCCGGATTGATCCCCTACTTCATGTCAGTTCACAAGGCTGACAGCAATTCTACCAGAGAGACAAGGAATAAGAGGGACTCTGATTCACCCTCCCCCCTAAGTCCCTGCCTGTCATTGTCTGCTCCTGAGTAAGCAAAGTGAATATGGTCATAGAGGTGAGGGGCTGCTGGAGCTATGTTTTCCAATCTCGGGGGCAGCGACCTTCTCATCAGCAAATCCAAGCAAGCATTCTATGCATTATGCCGCTTTTCACTCAGAAGTTTTGCTCTTTCCTAAAGAAGCACTTAGTCCAAATACGACAATTCACCGTGGAAGTGTGTGTGTGTGTGTGTGTGTGTGTGTGTGTGTGTGTGTGTGTGTGGATAGATTGAGTGATAAACTGAGAATTTAGAGGAATTGTTTTAAGCCTCCATCCCTATTTTTTAAATGTTAATTTCCTCCATATTTCTTCCCAAAACTGCTCTGTAATGTGATCACAAATACTCACGTGTATAAATTCCCATTATCATAATAGGAGCACTGTGGTGAGGCTTCTTCTGAAAATAAATTACTCAGTAGAATATATTAGGAGGACTAAACCCAAACAAGCTAAACTGTGTTCTCTCATCCTGTAAGTTAAGCATTTGAAGATGAAAAACATCAATTGTGCTTTTCATTTTCATGTATTTTATTTTTGTATTTTATTTGCATCCTATCCAGTTCATCTGTTCCTCCTCCCCCCTTGTTCTCTTCTCCCTACCCAAAGATTGAAGACATTTCAATTATTAAATTTCTTATTTTCTTTCAGTTGCCTTAATCATTCTATTTAGCTTTCTCTTTCTCTTTTGAGCATATTGTAGTCCATGTCAATATCCATGGCTGACTTCAAACACATGAATATGTATGTTCTCAGAAGAAGGGAGGTGCCCACCAGGGTGTTTTTATTGTGGGGAATCTAAGGGCAGAGAACAGGCTGAGAGCGTGAGGTCTGTGTCCTAATACTGCCTATCCTTGAGTGGCTTTGCTTTCTTTTTTCTTATTTCTAAAGCCAGAGCAACAAGACCTGCTTTTCTCTGAATTTTTCAAAGAAGATCCTAACACAGAGATAGATGCTCTATGAAAAAGCTCTTTAAAAAAAATAAACAGCATAAAATACAACATGGTCTTGGTAAACTAAATTAATCTTAGAATTTCTGGTCAAGGTTTGCTAGCAACTTTCGGGAGCTATTATTCAAAAACTTAAAAATTCCTTGAAAATGTGATTATAATTAACCTGTATTCAAAAGGGCCAGGGTTTTCCTACGGCTAAAACCAGTGGTTCTTACCCTTAGGGATGAAGGTCACCGAGAATATTAAAATCACCTTTTAAATGACCCATAGTTACCAAAGCCCCTCCTGCTCCCTTCACATCGGTAACCACCACTGTCATTGTTTCAAGGATAGACAGCTAATTAAGAATTACCTTTGATGACATCTGGATTAATTAAAAATGTATAAAAATTTTACATATGTTTTAGAATCTGAGCTTAGACAATTTTCCTTGAATTCAATACAAACTTGAACTTGTGAGTCAAATGGATCTATTAAAATATCTGTAAGTTAATACACAGAATTATTTATGATTATACTTGGCATAAAATCCCTAACCCTGTTACGATGCATAAGACAAATATGTTTCATCTTAGATTCTCTGAGACAAATTCCACTCAGCTTTTTACTGATTTGTGAGAAAAATCACCATGTAGAAGATTTGCTGCAAGATCAACTATGTATCTTATCCATTTCTTAAAAATATATTTTTCATTGCTATCTTTCAGGAATTGTGATTTTTTTACAATAATTCCAGCATTTACATGGCTTATGCCATTTTCATGTTGTGGCTGGCTGAAAAATGTCTCCACACTGGACTTTTCAATGACACACAGATAAAAAAGCAAACTCCCTCAAGCCAGGCAGAAAAGGATTTAAAACTCAGTGTGTGTCCCTGTTAGCAGCAATGGAGCCTATTGCAGAAACAAAGAATAAAGACAAAATTCTATCCTTGAAACCCTCACAACGACACAATCACAGCTTTTCAAGTAATAGCTTGAATGTTCCCACTACAGCCATTAACAATGTAATGAAACAAATCCCTTGCTATCTGTCACAATTATGATAGATGGAATCCAACTGGTCTACGTTGGAAGAGAAAAATTACATCTCAAAGTGGATCCATTTTAGAAAATAGCAAAGTTTAGTGGGAGGGATAGCACTTTCTTCCTATAAACAATATAGTCAGACATTTGATTTTTCTAAACCAATAGATTATTGCCTTGAAATATTTTTCCCTGCAATTTTCTCTTTTATTTTATTAGTCTCAATGAAGACTTTCTGGCTCTTCCTGTGAATGAGAGACCTGGTTCATGACAACATAGAAAGTCACAGTGAGATAAATAAAGTGAAGTTGTGTGATCTTCGTTCATTCTTCATATCGCAGGAATAAGTCTTACTTTCTTTGGTTTTGATTTTCTAACTGTGTTTCTCTATTCCTATCACCTTTATAAATTTACACAAATATTAATCATCATAATAGTCATCATACCATATAACTAACAATAAGACAGACTTTTACCAATATTATAAGACCTACTGGAAAATATGTGTGTCTAGTTCACATACACATAAATCAGTTATATTTTAGAGCTTAAGTTTCCAAAGTTCACCTTCTTCTTCTTGAACCACATATATAAAGCAGAGGGTATAGAACTGAAACAGATTCCCAAGTGAAACTGTAACAGCCATTATGACTATACATCCGATAAGCTCACAGGTATGATCTGAATCTCAACTGCACAGCTGTGATTTAACTACTCTTTTATTAAACATTACTTTGTAAGTAAAGGAAAAGATATCTTTAAGGTTGTAGAGGTTTTTACAAGTATAAAGTGCTACTACAGTGCAAGAACCAGAGTTGAAAGATAGAACTGTCATTCTCTGAGTCATGTATTTGGCACTAATGGAGGTTCTTTTACTTATTAAAATACCAGGTTTGAGGGCTGGAGAGATGGCTCAGGGGTTAAAACTCTGCCTTGCAAGCAGGATGCCCTGAATTGGTATCCCAGGTCCCACCTAAAAAGTGCCAAAGGAAAATGGCAGTGACCTGCACTTTCAGCCCTGGTGGGCAGAGCCTGGAAATCCCAGAGCAAAGCCAGAAGGAGGTAGAAGCAATCAGAATGATTCCTGAAGTTACTGTTACTCCTCCATAGGGACACACAGTGCCCATACACAAACACACAAACACACAAATACACACACACACACACACACACACACACAGAATAAATAAATAAAATATTTTTAAAAGTTGTTAAAAATACAAAATACCAGATTTTCCAAGAAGGTCAGTGATTTTAGGATATGGGTGTAATGGAGCAAAAGGAGATAGAAAAAAAACTAAATGCCTTGAATGTGAATAAATTTCAGTTATACTGAAAATGTAAAAATGTGGTGGATATATGTAACTGAGAAGGAATTATTTCCTACAGAGTTGGGTGAGAAGATTGTTTTTGAGTAATCTATTGATTTGACTGGGAAAGTGATGACACAGGTTAGGATATCCTAGGGCAAATCTCAGCATTGACCCTTATGTCCCAGGAAAGTGAGATTGTACCTTCCATGTGTAATAAGAAATATGAATATATAGAATAAGATGGCTTCAAGGGCCACATAAGAAGTGATTAAGCTCTAAGTAATGAATTCATGGTACAATGGCTAATACTTAGGAAATTTGAGGTACTCCAAAACAGAAGGATTGAGCCTGAGTGAAAGAGTTAGATTCTTTTCTTGTGATGGAAAATGTTTGAGAGGTGGTTATTGGAAGTTTTATGCAGGAAAAAGAACTTTAAAGAACAATGACTTTTCCCTATAGAAGCCCAAGAGGCTGTTAGGAAATTAAAATGAAAGGTCACAGAGAGATTAAAATGGGGGTCTGCATTCACACCTGTGATAAAGGAAGGTTCCGGGTTGAGAATTTCAAAAGGTTTCCCTTCTGAGACGAACATCTAAGCAAGAAAAAGAATTCTTTCCCTTCAAGAGGATGCTACTAAATGAAAGACTCCATATTGCCCTCATCTGCTTTTTTACCACAATTAGCTTTCTAGTTTTCTAATCGAAGTCTCACTCTGGAGACAGGAAATGACTTACGAAGTTAAAGATAGAAATGAAAAACCATGG
The DNA here is from genome assembly GCA_023101885.1 of Typhlomys cinereus. Taxonomy (NCBI): domain Eukaryota; kingdom Metazoa; phylum Chordata; class Mammalia; order Rodentia; family Platacanthomyidae; genus Typhlomys; species Typhlomys cinereus. The sequence goes on from JALPQD010000284.1 coordinate 2,751,791, forward strand.
GGCTGGAGAGGTGGCTCAGGGTTTAAGCCTCTGCCTTGCAGGCAGAAGGTTCTGAGTTCAGATCCTAGACCCCACGTATAGATGCTGGGAGGAAGCGGGGGCGGCCTGCGTTTCTGGTCCTGGTAGGGCGGAGCCTGTGAATCCCAGGGCAGAATAAACAAGGAGGAGGTGGAGGCGTCCATGGTGGTTCCCGATTTCTTCCGTGGTTCTACAAACACATACATACATACATACACACACGCGCACACAGGCATACACGCACAATTGCATAAATAATAAATAATAAATAAAAAAAGAAATGAAATACCGTGCAGTCATTTAGCACAGAAAAAATGTTGATAGCAGGTATGAAAAACAAACAAACCTTAAGTTTCATAGAACACAATATTAAAGAGTTGCATATCTGAATCTGAAAATAAAATATGATAGCCTGGCCAATTATTAAAAATCACTCTTTAGTTACCTGGTACAACTGGCCAATTACAGAACCTGAAATCAAGGATGAAAATTGTCATTTGCAGTTGTGGTAGATAGCAAATGTGCTTCAAATTATCAAAATTCCTCAAATTGGCTTGGCAGCCTTCTCCATTTGCTCCAATTCTTATCAATGGTCACTTTAATTAAGAGTCATTTTTCACATTGATTTGTTTGTATTTAGTTTACACCTATTATATTATAAGCTTCCTGAATGCACTCACCATATCTTATTCATGTTAGATTATCCTGGGAAATAGTTGGCTCAATAATTGTTTGCTGAAATTAATTGAATCAAATTAAAATGATAGCACAGGTTTAAAATATTAACTAATCCCCACCGGTTGTTCCCTGTTACCCACAGGACTTAATTATGATTCTCCTGTAGTCTTGCTCTTCAGAGTGGTCCACTGACCCAAAAGCCATGACATCACCTAGGAGCTTGTTAGAGACTCAGTTCTGAAACCCCACCCCAGATCTACAGAATAAAAATCTGCATTTTAATAATATCCCAGGTGATTCCTCTGCAAATGTGATGTTTGGGAAGAACATTTATTGTGTCTTCTGTGTATAAAAAGAGATGTAAGACTTAACAGGCATTCTGAAGGAAAGGAAACAATTTTTGCCATATTTACTATTAATGATCTTAGAGCTTGCATTTATATCAAGATAAAGCAAAACATCTTTACAATGCATGATTTAATTAGTACATAATGATTCTTGCTCTGTTGGAAAAGAATTGCAAGAGCCAGATCTATCCTAAGGAATAAGAACATTCTGTGAGAAATTAATGTTAGAACTACAATCTGAAGGATGAGTAAGAATTAACTAAGAAAAAGTACAACAGGATAGAGAAGAGCTTCCTGGAGAGGGCAGGGTGTGTGAAGACTCTTTGACATTAAGGCAAGAGGCATTTAGAAAAACTGAAAACAACTGTGAGCATGCCATTCTGACAACACTGGCAAGCGCTGAAACTTAGCTGGGATATAGCACTGCAGCTTTGTGAATGGCATTGGATATTTTGATTCCTATAGAAAGAATATTGAAACCTATTGAAAGTTGTTAATGAAGGAATAATATTAAAAGGTTTTTTTTTTCATTTTGAGAACAACTGTAGCCACATGATAGAAAAAAACAGAAATTTAAGGTCAAACAGTGATCATCCCAAATTCACATGGTATTTGGAGTGACTGGAGTCACTAAGATATCATACATCTGGCTCCTTAATAATCTTTCATCTCCTATCACCTATCTACCAGCTATCATTTATCAATATATTTATCACACATTATCTACCAATTTAGCATGTATCCACATATCATCTATATTCTGTACATCTGTCTTCATTGTAACTATCTTCTCTATCTTTATCCATTTTTTATCTTTCTAGGTATTTATCTATCTACCAATTCATTTTTCCCTTCTTCATTATAGCAGTCTCTATCTTTCAATGTCTCTCCACATAGCTTGGACTTCTGTCCATGAGATATTTTTGAGGTTCTAAAACTAAATGCTCAAAAAATGAGTAAATCACATGACTATGAAAAATTAATATGGCTTTTCTTCCTCCCGCCCACCTGTCTGCCCGACAGACAGGACTTTCTCACAATCCTCCAAACCTGGAGCTTGGGTGGACCACTATGCCAAGTCCCAGGTCCCAGGTGAAGAATTCTGCCACCAATATCAGTCTCTCTGCCTCTCGGCCCACCGGGGACCCACACACGTGGTCCACAGAAGACACACTGCTACTCAGAATAAAATAGAGTCCAAAGGAAACTCAAGCAAAGTTCTAAGGGTCAAAGGCCATACATCTGAAGACCTCCACAATCATCCTATCACATGGGAGAGATTCTTCACATCCAGCCCAAAGATAAGTAAACCTCCTTTATTTCACCTTACTGTTCCTTTCTAGTATTAATCACTGTAGATTAACTTTTCCATATAGCTACCCCCAAAACATATACAACTCCAGGGAGTACACCACTCACCCTCACATATCACCAAGATACTAAATCGTAAAAGTGCACTAGCATACTAATATTCACCCCCTGTCTACTTAACCTGATTTAACTGATGTACTAACAGCCTAATAGCCTCATGCAGGAAATAACAATAACAAAAGACAAACGTACCCAACTCCAAGGCAAGCACTAGTAATAACTGCCCAAATGTAGTAATACCAACTAAATCAGTTCAGTCAAAAACATACAGAAACTGATAGATCCTAAAAGACAAAACAACAATGCCCAAGTCAAAGTGCAGATCCATGAGAAACAAAACCAAGAAGACCAATCTCCCACCAAAAGAATTAACCCCATAATGATGGATTCCAACCAGAACAAATTCACAGAAAATAGTCAAGAAAGCCAGACCCAACAAAACGACTTTCAAAGTATGATTATTACCATGATTAAAACTATGAAAGAGCCCCCTTTCACCCCACCCCGCTCCGCCTGTCGGGACATGCACGGCGGTCCAGCCGGCCTCACCCCGCGACTCTAGGTAAGCCCCGGCCCCGCCCGCTCACCAGAACCCCAGGTCAGCCCAAAGGGACCCTGCTACGACTCCCGCCATCCAGCCGGAGCCCCGCGCAGGGCCAAAGGAGGAGGAGGACCTCCCCCTGGGCACGGACCTCGCCCCAGCTGCCCTCGGGTTAAATAGCTTCACGCCGACGCCCCCATCCTCCCTTCCCCACTCCACTCCAGCGGCCGGGAGGCGCGAGCGGTTCAGCCCGGCCTCACCCGGTGACCTAAGTAAGCTCCGTACCTGCCGGACCCCAGAACCCCAGGCCAAATAATTCAGTTTAGTGAAATTGAAAGATCTTAAGAGTTAAAACGACAATGCCAAAGTCAAAGTGCAAATCCATGAGAAGCAACACTCAAGTAAACAAATTTCCCACTGCAGAAATTAATCCCATAATGTTAGACTCCAACCAGAACAAACCCGAGGAAAAAGGCCAAGAAAGCCTGACCCAGGATAACGACTTTCAAAATATGATCATTACCATGTTCAATACTATGAAAGAGGAAATCAGGGAGGAATTACATAATCGAATCAATTGCTTTGAAGAGGAACACAACAGACATTTGGAGGAGTTGAGAAAAAAGTGCAAGAAACAAAAACTGGCATAAAGCAGTTAAAACAACTCAAGCAGTGTTTAAAACTGAGCTACAAGACAAGTTATCTTCAACCTAGAACTCTACAGAGAGTCTTATCAACAGAACTAACAAAGCAGAAAACAGAATTTCAGACCTTGAAGATAAAGTGGGAATACTAACCCTCTCAATGGAAGAGGTTGTTAAAGCCAAAAAGATACTTGAGAGAAATATCCAAGAGATATGGGACATCCTGAAGAAGCCTAACATGCGTATTCATGGAATACCAGAGCAAGAATCTCAAAATACCACCCCTGAGGAAATTTTTCAAATGATCATCAAGGAAAACTTTCCTCATCTAAAAAAAGAGAGGCCCATCCATATACAAGAGGCATTCCCCACCCCAAACAGGTACGACCAAAACAGAAGCACCCCACGGCAAATAATAGTTAAAACACTCCACATTCAAGATAAAGAACTGGTGCTGAGAGCTTCAAGGGAGAAAAAACAAGTCACTTTTAAAGGTAAACCTATTAAAATAACAAATGACTTCTCAGTCGAAACAGTAAAAGCAAGAAGAGCTTGGAGAGACATACTTCAAGTATTGAATGAGCAAAATGTCAACGCAAGCCCTGCAAAACTATCCGTCATGATCGAGGGAGAAACAAAAATCTTCAAGCACAAAGACAACTTGAAGGGATACATGTCCACCAAACCAGGCCTTCAAAAAATGCTAGAAATGATACTCAAGCATGAAGAAAAAAACAGGCATATCCAAGAGAACAGAAGGCAAATATAACACCATTAAAAGTGAAGCAATATACTTATAAAAGCTACTAAACATAATGTCTAGAATTAAAAATAGTTTCTCCATTATAACACTAAATATTAATGGAATTAATTCACCGATCAAGAGACACAGATTAAAAACTTTGATTAAAAATCACAATCCGTCAATCTGCTGCCTGCAGGACACCCATCTCACCACAAAAGATAGACACGCTATAAAAATAAAAGGCTGGTCAACAATTCTACAAGCTAAGGAAGCAGAAAAGAGGCAGGGGTAGCCATTATGTTATCAGACAAAGTGGACTTCAAACCAAAGAAAATTATAAGAGACACTGATGGATACTACATTTTAGTCACAGGTACAATTCACCAGGAAGACTTCACAATACTGAACATATATGCACCCAATACGGGCCCCTCCACATTCATTAAGAAAACCCTACGGCGTCTAAAGCAAGAAATCAACCGGCAAACGATAATTCTTGGGGACTTCAACACTGCCCTCTCAACATGGGATAAATCAACAGGTCAAAAGCTTAACAGAGACACATTTGAACTTCACTCACATACCAAAGAATACACATTTTTCTCAGCAGCACATGGAACTTTCTCCAAAATAGATCACATAATTGGGCCACAAAACGAATCTACACATATACAAAAAAGTTGAAATTCTAACCTGTTCCGTATCAGAGCACCACGGCCTAAAGCTGGACATCCACAACATATCAAATAAGAGAAAATACACTAACTCCTGGAAACTTAACAATATGATGCTGAATGAGAACTGGATTCAGGAAGAAATTAAAAAGGAAATTCAAGATTTCCTGAAAGTGAATGATAACAAAAATACAACTTATCAAAATCTCTGGGACACAATGAAAGCTGTCCTAAGAGGTAAGTTCATAGCTCTTAATGCCTACATCAAAAAAATGAAAACATCAGAAATCAACAACTTAACAATGCAGCTTAAAACTTTAGAAAAACTAGAGCAATCTGATCCCAAAAGTAGTAGAAGAGAGGAGATTAGCAAAATAAGGGGAGAAATATCTGAAATCGAGACTAAGAAAACGATAGAAAAAATCAACCAGTCAAAAAGCTGGTTCTTTGAAAAAATCAACAAGATTGATACACCCCTAGATAAATTAACCAAAAGCAAGAGAGAGAAAGCCCAAATTAACAAAATTAGAAATGAACATGGAGTTATCACTATGGATACCCAAGAACTCCAGAGAATTATAACATCATATTTCAAAAACTTGTACTCTGTGAAGTTTGTTTGACAACGCAAAAGAGATGGATGAATTTCTAAGTAAACACAACCTACCTAAATTGAATCAGGAAGATGTGAATTATTTAAATAGTCCTATAACATACAAGGAAATTGAAGAAATAATCTCGAATCTTCCCACCAAAAAATGTCCTGGGCCAGATGGATTCACCACAGAGTTCTACCAGATATTTAAGGAGTTAATAACACCAATACTCCTTAAACTGTTCTATCAAATAGCAAAGGAAGGAACACTACCAAATTCCTTCTATGAAGCTAATATCGTTTTAACCCCAAAACCTAATAAAGATTCACTTAAAAAAGGAAATTATAGGCCAATCTCTCTGATGAACACAGACACAAAGGTTCTCAACAAAATCTTAGCAAATCGGATTCAAATACATATAAAAAAGATCATTCACGGGGACCAAGTAGGCTTCATCCCCGGCACACAAGGTTGGTTCAACATACGCAAATCAATAAATGTAATTCATCATGTAAACCAGTCCAAAGTCCAAGACCACATAATACTCTCGATAGATGCAGAAAAAGCCTTTGACAAAATCCAACAGCCTTTTATGATCAAAACACTAGAGACTGTACGAATGAAAGGAACCTTTATCAATATAATAAAAGCTTAATACAACAAGCCCACAGCAAGGATTATGCTCAATGGGGAACAATTGGAAGCATTCCCACTTCGATCAGGAACTAGACAAGGCTGTCCACTCTCACCACTTCTATTAAATATTGTACTTGAAGTCTTAGCTGAAGCCAAAAGACAAGAAAGGGACATAAGAGGGATTCAAATCGGTGAGGAAGAACTCAAGCTATCCCTATTTGCAGATGACATGATCTTATACCTGAGTGATCCCAAAAACTCCACCAGGAAGCTCCTGGAACTAATTGAGAAGTTCAGCAGGGTGGCAGGATACAAAATAAATGTGCAAAAATCAGAGGCCTTCCTATATGCCCAGAATGAAAGAAGTGAAAAAGCCTTGAGAGAAACAATCACATTTACTATTGCCCCTAAAAAATGAAATACCTTGGTATAAACCTAACCAAGGAGGTAAAAGACCTTTACAATGAAAACTGTAAAACCCTAAAGAAAGAAATAGCAGAAGACACCAGAAGGTGGAAAGACCTCCCATGTTCCTGGATTGGTAGAATCAACATTGTAAAAATGACCATCCTACCAAAGGCAATATACAAATTTAGTGCTATACCAATTAAAATCCCAAAGCAATTCTTTAAAGAAGTTGACCAAATAATCTCAAAATTCATATGGCGGCACAAAAGACCCAGGATAGGAAAGACAATCCTGAGTAACAAAAACACTGCTGCAGGTATTACCATACCAAACCTTAGTCTATACTACAAATCCATAGTTGTAAAAACAGCCTGGTACTGGCTCCAAAATAGACACACAGATCAATGGATAAGGGTTGAAGACCCTGATATAAGCCCACAAAAATACAGCCATTTGGTCTTTGACAAAGGGGCCCAAAGAATCCAATGGAAAAAAAACAGTATCTTCAACAAAAACTGGATTTCCACATGCAGAAGATTAAAGCTGGACCCATACTTGTCACCATGTACAAGACTTAATTCCAAATGGATCAAGGACCTTGATTTAAGGCCAGAGATTTTAAAAACCGTAGTTGAAAGGATAGGGAACTCCCTCGAGCTGATTGGGCTAGGCCAACATTTCCTAAACAGACATCCAATGGCTCAGTCACTGCTACCAACTCTCAACAGTTTGGATCTTGTGAAATTAAAGAGCTTCTGTTCAGATAAAGAGATTGTAACACGAGCTCAAAGGCAACCCACAGAATGGGAGAAAATCTTCACTAATCACATATCTGATAGAGCTCTACTGTCCAGAGTGCACAAAGAACTTAGAAAACTAAACTCCAAGGAAAACAATGGCCCAATTAAAAAATGGGCCCTGTTACTTAAAAGAAACTTTACCAGGGATGAAATTAAAATATCTAACAAATATCTTAAAAAATGCTCCACTTCCTTAGCCATCAGGGAAATGCAAATCAAAACTTCCCTGAGATATCATCTCACCCCAGTCAGGATGGCAAAAATCCACAATACAAACAACGACAAATGCTGGAGAGGATGTGGAGAGAGGGGATCTCTCCTACATTGCTGGTGGGAATGCAGGCTCATACAGCCACTCTGGCAAGCCATCTGGAGATTCTTAAAGAAATTAAAGATTGAAATGCCATATGACCCTGCTATCCCACTTTTGGGAATAACCCCCCATGCAGCAGAGATTCGCCTCAATAGCACAAGCTCGACCATGTTCATAGCAGCACTGTTTACAATAGCAAAGTCATGGAATCAACCTAAATGTCCAACAGTTGACGAGTGGATAAGGAAACTGTGGTACATCTGTACAATGGAGTACTACTCAGCCATCAAAAATGATGAATTATTGGAATTTGCTGGGAAATGGATGTCATTAGAAACAATTATATTAAGTGAAGTATCCCAAACCCAGAAAATTAAGCGCCATATATACTCCCTAATAGGTGGCTCCTAGTACCAAGCTCACCCAGCCCACATTGAGACACTCAAAAGTAAACCTATGTAACACAGTAATTGCAAGGATTATGAACAAGAGAGATGGGGTGGGAGGGCCACACCAGAAACAAGGAGAAAGGGGACCATGTTACAGCAGAGAAAATAGGCCTCCATCAAGGTCTGCAAGTAAGTAATGAGAAACCTGGTTAAGTTCACAGACGTTCTTTCCTGATCTCACCAGAAGGGGAGGGCATATAGTCTAGCAGATAAAAAGTAATCATTTTGCAAATGGGTGATGGATCACTGAGGTTTCCTACTTTTATTACATCTACCCTTGAATGTGCTATTATAACAAGACTCCAGTTTAACAGCTTTTTGTCTGGCCAGGGGGTGACATACAGTGCCCAGCAGGATGGAGTGAAGGGCATTGCAGGAGCAGCAAAACTGCAAAAGAAAATCAACGAACCACAATCCAGAACTTCAGAGACTCTATATCAATCACATAGAACTAGGCCAGCCTAATCTCTCCCCATCCTGGAGCTCAGGGACATTTGCAGAAGAGGGGGCGGTAAGATTGTAAGAGCAAAAGGATGGGAGGAACAATGATTTGCAAGATTCTGAACAATAGTTGGGACCAAAGCAATCATAATGGGACTTTGCATGCCCTGCGCAATGTCCAGCGCACTGTTGCCCTCATAAAGTCTAGCATCTGTTAAGGGCACCGAGATCCCTGGAGGCAAGGAATTGACAGCCATAGTAGTGCTCCTATACTTAAGGATAACAAGAGAAACGGCTTATGGAAATGCCACTGGGTCCTTATATGTCATCGGAGAGGAGGACCTAGTGGAGAGTCAGGCGTACACAATAAAGGACTCTCTGGGAATTGGGGGGGAGGCACTGGGGGATGGGGAGGGAGAAGAGGGGGAGGAGGGGTTTGGGGGGAAGAGGGGGGAGGGAGGGAACTGGTAAAAAATTTAAAATGTATAATTACATTTTTAATAAAAAAATTCTTTGAAACAAAAAAAAACTATGAAAGAGGAAATCTGAGAGGAGTTAAACAAAAGCATCAATCACTTTGAACAGGAACACAACAGGCACTTGGAGGACTTCAGAAAAACAGTTCAAGAAACAAAAATAGGAATAGAACAGTTAAAACAGTATCAGGCAAGTTATCTTCAACTCAAAACTCAACAGAGAGTCTTATCAGCACAACAAATGAAGCAGAAAATAGAATTTCAGATCTTGAAGACAAAGTGGGAGAATTAACCTGCTCAATGGAAGAGATTGTTACAGCAAAAAAGATACATGAGAGGAATATTCAAGAGATATGGGACACCCTGAAGAAGCCTAACGTGTGCATTCATGGAATACCAGAACAAGAATCCCAAAATACCATACCTAAGGAAATTTTTTCAAATTATCATAAATGAAAACATCCCTCAATTAAAGAATGAGAGGTCCATCCAAATACAAGAGGCACTTCACACTCCAAACAGATATGACCAAAGTAGAAAATCGCCATGGCAAATAATAGTCAAAACAGTCCACATTCAAGACAAAGAAAAGGTGCTGAAAGCTTCAAGAGAAAATGAAACAAGTCACTTTTAAAGGTAAATCTATTAAAATAACAAATGACTTCTCAATGGAAACAGTAAAAGCAAGAAGATCTTGGAGAGACGTACTTCAAGTATTAAATGAGCAAAAATGCCAACCCAGACTGATATACTCAGCAAAACTATCTGTAATGATCAAGGGAGAAAGAAAAGTTTTCCAGAACAAAGACAACTTGAAGGGATACATGTCCACCAAACCAGGCCTTCAAAAAATGCTAGAAATGATACTGAAACTTGAAGGAAAAAAACAAGCAAATCCAGGAAGACAGAAAGGAAGTATAATACAACCAAAACATAAATGACAAACAATATGCTTACAAAATCCACTAAACATAAAAAATGTTGAGAATTAAAAAAAAATTTCTCCATTATAACATTGAATGTCAATGTTATTAACTCACCGATCAAGAGACACAGATTACAAACTTGGATTAAAAACTACAACCCATCAATCTGCTGCCTTCAGGAAACTCATCTAACCACAAAAGATAGGCATATCTTAAAATTAAAGGCTGGTCCAAAATTTTGCAAGCTAATGGAACCAGGAAACAGGCAGGGGCAGCCATTATGCTGTCGGACAAAGTGGACTTCAAACCAAAAAAATTATAAGAGACAAGGATTTTAGTCACAGGTACAATTCACCAGGAAGACTTCACAATACTGAACATATATGCACCTACTACAGGCCCCTCCACATTCATTAAAAAAACCCTACAGCATCTAAAGCAAGAAATCAACCCCAAAATGATAATTCTTGGGGATTTCAACACCGCCTTCTCAACATGGTTGAGGTTAAAGGCTTTAAAGAGACACTTTGGAACTTAATCAAACCCTTAAAGAAATGGACCTTACAGATCTCTATCAAACATCTCATCCATGCACCAAAGAATACACATTTTTCTCAGCAGCACATGGAACTTTCTCCAAAATAGATCACGTATTGGGCCACAAAATGAATCTCCACATATACAGGAAAGTTGAAATTCTAGCCTGTGCCCTATCAGACCACCACGGCCTAAAGCTGGACATCCACAACACAACAAACAAGAGAAAATACACTAACTCCTGGAAACTTAACACTATGATGCTGAATGAGAACTGGATTCAGGAAGAAATTAAAAAGGAAATTCAAGATTTCCTGAAAGTGAACGATAATGAAAATACAACTTACCAAAATCTCTGGGACACAATGAAAACTGTCCGAAGAGGTAAGTTCATAGCTCTTAAAGCCTACATCATAAAAATGGAAACATCAGAAATCAACAACTTAACGATGTAGCTTAAAGCTTTAGAGAAACTAGAGCAATCCGATCCCAAAAGCAGTAGAAGAGATTAGCAAAATAAGGGGAGAAATATCCAACATCGAGATAAGGAGAACGATACAGAAAATGAACCAGTCAAAAAGCTGGTTTTTTGAAAAAAATCAATAAGATTGATACACTAAATTAACCAAAAGCAAGAGAGAGAAAACCCAAATTAACAAAATTAGAAATGAACATGGAGTTATCACTACTAATACCCAAGAAATCCAGAGAATTATAACATCATATTTCAAAAACTTATACTCTGTGAAGTTTGACAACACAAAAGAGATGGATGAATTTCTAAGTAAACACAACTTACCTAAATTGAATCATGTGAATTATTTAAAAGTCCCATAACATATGAGGAAATTGAGGAAGTAGTCTCGAATCTTCCCACCAAAAAATGTCCTGGATCAGATGGATTCAGGGCAGAGTTCTACCAGACATTTAAGGAGCTAATAACACAAATACTCCTTAAATTATCCCATCAAATAGAAAGAAGGAACATTACCAAATTTCTTCTATGAAGCTATTATCATCTTAATCCCAAAACCTAATAAAGATACACTTAAAAAAGAAAACCATAGGCCAATCTCTCTGACGAACACAGATGCAAAGATTCTCAACAAAGACTTAGCAAATCGGATTCAAATACATATAAAAAATATCATTCATGGGGATCAAGTAGGCTTTATCCCCGGCACACAAGGTTGGTTCAACATACGCAAATCAATAAATGTAATTCACCATATAAACCAGTCCAAAGTCCAAGACCACATGATACTCTCGATAATGCAGAAAAAGCTTTTGACAAGATCCAAAAGCCTTTATGATAAAAATGCTGGAGACAGTAGGAATGGAAGGAACTTTTATCAATATAATAAAAGCAATACACAAAAAGCCTACAGCAAGGATTATACTCAATGGGGAAAAACTTGAAGCATTTCTGCTTCAATCAGGAACTAAACAAGGCTGTCCACTCTCACCACTTCCATTCAAAATTGTACTTGAAGTCTTAGCTGAAGCCATCAGACAAGGAAGGCATATAAAAAGGATTCAAATCAGCAAGGAAGAAGTCAAGCTATCCCTATTTGCAGATGACATGATCTTATACCTGAGTGATCCCAAAAACTCCACCAGGAAGCTCCTGGAACTAATATAGAAGTTCAGCAGTGTGACAGGATACAAAACAAATGTAGAAAAATCAGTGGCCTTCCTGTATGCCCAGAATGAAGGAAGTGAAAAAGCCCTGAGAGAAACAATCCCATTTACTATAGCCCCTAAAAAAATGAAATACCATGGTATAAACCTAACCAAGGAAGTAAGAGGCCTTTATAATGACAACTTTAAAACCCTAAAGAAAGAAATTGCAGAAGACACCAGAAGGTGGAAAGACCTCCCATGTTCCTGGATTGGCAGAATCATCATCATAAAAATGACCATCCTACCAAAGGCAATATACAGATGCAATGCTATACCAATTAAAATCCCAAAACAATTCTTTAAAGAGGTTGACCAAACAATCTCAAAATTCATCTGGAGCCACAAAAGACCCAGGATAGCAAAAACAATCCTGAGTGACAAAAACACTGCTGGAGGTATTACCATACCAAACCTTAGTCTATACTACAAATCCATATTTATAAAAACAGCCAGGTACTGGCTCCAAAATAGACACACAGATCAACGATAAGGGTTGAGGACCCAGATATAAGCCCACACAGCTCTAGTCATTTGATCTTTGACAAAGGGGCCCAAAAAATCCAATGGAAAAAGAGCAGCTTCTTCAACAAATGGTGCTGGCAAAACTGGATCTCCACATGCAGAAGATTAAAACCGGACCTGTATTTGTCACGATGTACAATAATTAATTCCAAATGGATCAAGGACCTCAATATAAAGCCAGAGACTATAAAAACCATAGTTGAAACGGTAGGGAACTCCCATGAGCTGATTGGGCTAGGCCAACAGTTCCTAAACGGACATCCAATAGCACAGTCGCTACAATCAACTCTCAACAGATGGGATCTTGTGAAAATAAAGAGCTTCTGTTCAGATGAAGGGATTGTAACCCCAGCACGAAGGCAACACACCGAATGGGAGAAAATCTTCACTAACCATATATCTGATAGAGCTCTATTATCCAGAGTGCACAAAGAACTCAGAAAACTAAACATGAAAGAAACAAATGTGCCAATTAAAAAATGGGCCCTGGAACTTCAAAGAAACTTTACCAGGATGAAATTAAAATGTCTAACAAATATCTTAAAAAATTCTCCACATCCTTAGCCATCAGGGAAATGCAAATCAAAACTTCCCTGAGATATCATCTCACCCTGATCAGGATGGCAAAAATTCACAGTAAAAAACAATACCAAATGCTGGAGAGGATGTGGAGGGAGGGGAACTCTCCTACATTGCTGGTGGGAATGCAGGCTCATACAGCTACTCTGGCGAGCCGTCTGGAGATTCTTAAAGAAATTAAAGATTGAAATGCCATATGACCCTGCTATTCCACTTTTGGGAATAACCCCCCTGTACAGCAAAAGTTCACCTCGATAGCACAAGCATGACCATGTTCATAGCAGCACTGTTTACAAGAGCAAAGTCATGGAATCAACCCAAATGTCCAACAGTTGACAAGTGGATAAGGAAAATGTGGTACATCTATACAATGGAGTACTTCTCAGCCATCAAAAATGATGAATTAATGGAATTTATCAGGAAATGGATGGAATTAGAAACAATTATATTGAGTGAAGTATCCTAGACACAGAAAATTAAGCACCATATGTACTCCCTAATAGGTGGCTTCTAGTACCAAACCCACTTAGAGACACTAAGGATAAATCTCTCTAATACCTACAGTAATTGCAAATATTATGAACAGGAGGGATGGGTTAGGAGGGCCACACCGGAAACAAGGCGAGAGGGGACCATGTTACAACAGAGAAAATAGGCCATCATCAAGAACTTCCAGGAAGTAAGTTCACAGACTTTCCTTCCTGATCATTTGCAACTGATGGGATATGATCTTACCAGAAGGAGAGGGCATATAGTCTGTCAGAAAGTAACCATTTTGCAAATGGGTGATTGACCCCTCCCTCACTGCGGTTTCCTGCTTTATTACATAGATGTTTGAATATACTCTTATAACAAGACTCTAGTTTAACAGATTTTTTATCTCTGGCCAGGGGGTGACATCCAATACCCATCAGGATGGAGTGAACGGCATTGCAGGAGCATCAAAATTGAAAAAAAAATCAACAAACCATAATCCAGAACATCAGAGACTCTATATCAACCACTTGGAATTAGGCCAGCCTAATCTCTACCCATCCTGAAGCTCAGGGAAATTTGCAAAACTGGGGGCGGTAAGATTGTAAGAGCACAAGGATGGGAGGAGCAATTATATGCAAGATACTCCACACAAGTTAGGGCCGAAGCAATCATAATTGGACTTTGCATGTCCTGCACAATGTCCAACACACTACTGACCCCACAAAGTCTAGCATTTGCTAAAGGCACTAGGATCCTTGAAGGCAAGAGATTGGCAGCCACAGTAGTGTTCCTAAGCCTAAGGGGAATACAGGAAAGGGTTCTGGGAAATGCCACTGGATCCTTGCACCTCATCGGAGAGGAGGACCCAGAGGAGAGTTTGGCATGCACATTAAAGGATGCTCCGGGGATGGGAGGATGAGGCACTGGGATATGGGGAGGGAGAAAGGAGGGGAGGTGGGCATAGTGGGGTGGGGGGTGGAGAGTGGGAAAGGACCAGTGTACCTGTTAAGTTTGTATGAGTGGAAATAAAAAAATAAAGAAAAAAAGAAAAAAAAAGAAAAATTAATATGTATTTCAGCACTACTCACAATAACAAAGAAATGGAATCAGCCTAGAAGTTCAACAGCAGAGGAATGGATCATGAAAATGTGATGTATGTGCACAATGGAATACTACTCAGTTGTCAAGAAAAATAAATTAACTTAATTTGTCAGTTAATTGATGGAGTTGGAACAAATTATAATGAACAAATTATCCCAGACATAGAAAGATAGACCCTGTATGTTCTTCCTCATAAGTGGATCCAAGCACTAAACCCTCAAAATGATACACTCAAAGGAAAATCTCTATAATATCCACAAAATACAAAGGAATGTAAGTTGTAAGTTGGGGGATAGGGAAGAAGAGGATCTCAAAGGAATGGAAACACAAGAACACAGGAAAGTAGATGGGTAAAGTCATTATGGAAGAAAAATCTTAAGGAGGAGTCAAATAAGGTGATGGGTGTTATAAAGAGAGGGGAAAAAAAGCAAGTGGCTCAGGAGAACAAAAGGGATCAAAGACTTAACCCAGTCATGGGCACTGCAAGCTACTACATCTCAGGTAAGTAGAATCCAGGGGGAGCAATAGTGGTATGTGAAGCCCAAGAGTGGCAAATTACTCTGTGAATGGGTTCTAGACCCCCTCTAATTATCAGGGAACTCATGCCTGAAATAGTAAACCTATCTGAATAACAGGAAAAGGGAAGTAAATAGACAGTGGACAGGAACAGATGTCTTAGTGTTAATTATAAAAACTTGATAGTAAACCACCATATAAACACTTCTTATTTAATCCTTAGATGATAAAATCTCACAGAACTCAACCAAGATGCACCCTATTACAATGGAAGACCAGTGAGGCAGAAAACCACAAAGGGCCAGAGCGCAGAATAACAGAGACACCAGAATTATCAGCATTAATATTGCCATTAAAATCTTTTCCCACATCTTGCAGAAGGGGGGCAGTAAGATTTAAGAGCCTAAGATAGGATGATGTACTGCTGACCAACACACTTCAATCATGAAAGGACTGTTGTGACAAGGAACTCCCTGAAATGAAAACTTCTATCACAAGATCAACACAGTTACCAACATATCAACATTTCCTTAAGGACTAGTAAGGATTTCTGGAAAAACAACAACACTTGAAGAGTGTCTTAGGGGTAAGGACTGAACAAGGAGAAGAATCTCCTCACTTATGACTTTGCCCACTGAAAGTCGCACCCAAAAGCGAGCCCTGTAATCCACACATGCAAAATTATCAGAAAATGGGAAGAACATGGCTGGATTGAAGACGGGAGGAGAGGGTGGAATAGTAAGTAGGGAGGTCAAACTTGGGGGGCCAGTGTTTGATACTCAGCAAACTGATATGGCAAAAAGAGAAAACAAGCTTCTACCCATGTGCCATAACATGCATGTACCTACCTCTTCTTCTTTTCTTTTCTTCTTTCTTTCCTTTCTTTCTTTCCTTTCTTTCTTTCCTTTCTTTCTCTCTTTCTTTCTCTTTCTCTCTCTCTTTCTCTCTCTCTCTCTCTCTCTCTCTCCCTCTCTCTCTCCCTCTGACAGTTATTACACACTAAGCTATCTAATCAGCCCCAATTTTTTCCTCCTTAAAAATTATGCCCAGAAATTGACATAGTATGAATTAAAATACTCAGAGAAGACAATCTGGATCACGTAAAGACTATTAAAGTCTGGCAAAGCTGTGGAGAAAAAGGGTGGGAGTGTAAACTGGTATAGCCTCTGTAGACATCAGTGTTGAGGTTCTTCAGAAAGCTAAAAATTGAACTGCCGTGACTCAGCTATACCATTCCTTGGAATATTCCCAAAGGACTACATTTATTACAAAGACACTTATTCACCTATGTTCATTGCAGCTCTATTCACAATAGTAAAAAAATGAAATCAGCCAACATGCCTGCAATAGTTAATTCTGGGTGTCAACTTGATATACCTGGCATTAATTAAGATCATCTGAGAACACCTGAAGAGATTATCTGGATCAATACATTTACAATACAAAGACCAGCCCTAGATCCAATTGGAACCTCCCTAAATCTTATTGGAACCTACTAGTAGTGGACAAGATAAAAGAAACCATAGAACAAGAGTCTGGGAAGAGGAGAGATTCTGAAGTTGTGCTAGAAAACGTTCTTTCCTCCCACCGCCTGATTTCTTTGACCCTCTAGCTCTCCAATCCTCCAAGTCTACAGTGTGACTAAAGATTCTCTAGAAATCCTCAGCCTTTATCCACTGGACTAGTGGACTGAGCAGCTACTGGCAGCCATTGTTGGAATACCTCAGCCCTATGTCATAAGACAACTCAATAAATTCCCTTTTATATATTCGTGCTGTTGATTCTGTGACTCTAGAGAATCCTGATTAACACAATGCCCATCAACAGAAAAATGGATAATGAAAATGTGGTGCATATACACAATGGAATATTACTCAGCCATCAGAAAGGATGAGATTATGGAATTTTCTGGTAAATGGATGGAACTGGCAACTTTACTATTGAGTGAGGTATCTCAGACATGGAAAGTTAAACACTACTTCTCTCTTATATACAGATTATTGAACTGATATCCATGTCAATTTACTTGAATTGGAAACACTGAGAGATCCAGAAATTTGAAAAAAGACCTACAAATGTGAAAGTGGGAAGGGAAGGTTAAGGTGAAACCTTTTAAAGGGAAGATTTAGGATCCCAGGACAAGGATAATGGAGGGAATAATTGGGAAAAATATTAGTGGGAAATGAGGGGATGGGAGAAGGAGGGACACAGGGAATAGAAAGAACAGAAGGACTTACAGAAAAACCCTGAGTGTGCGAACCCCAAAGGAACATCTTATCCTAGCACTACGTCTGAAAAAACACATGTGTTTTCAAGAAAGGGACAAAAATGGACAGTTCCTATGCAGAGGAGCATGGAGTAAGGATAATGGGAGAAAAAAGCCTTGAGCTGATCCACTTAAAACCCAGGGATAAAACCCAGAAGTAACAGGAATGTGGCACTTCCTGATAAAATGTTGAGTGGTGACGTCTTAAAGACCCAAACATAATAGGCTTTTGTCATCACTCTTGGTTACTCTCCAAAAATTGTCAGTAAGACCCTATAACTGAAGATACACAAGTGGATCATAGAACTCAACTGGGTCTGTTCTGAGGACTTTCTCCTTGCTGGACAGTTTACAGAGTACCAGGAAATACTGTGGAAGCTGCTGCGGGAAAGAAATGGTCACAAGCCCCATCAAGGCATGAGATCTGTAAGTTGTAATATAAATCACCATGACAACAGGTGACCACCAGTGTAATAGTGGCATGAGTATCAAGGAGACAACCAACAGCTTTCTGACTGGATTCAAGACCCACTTGTTAGAATGGTACGCATCCCTGTGACTCCAAGCTAGAGCAAGAACCAAAAAAAAAAAAAAAAAAAAAGGGAAGGAAATGGGTAAATAGGGAAATACAGTCAATAAGACAGTACATCAAACAGCTTTGTAAGCTGCTGTTATTATACCCATAGAATGGGAATTTACAATGGAAACTTTTGGGTCTAAATCTGGATGAGTGAAGGGAAAGGCATGTATCAGTTGGGTAGCTTGAAGATACATAACTTGATATACTACAGAGGCCTGAGCCCCCACAGGAGTAGACAAGGTAGAGTGAACCCTGAGGGTCATAGAAGCACACAGGTAGAAGGGTGGGACAAAGTGGAGAAGAATGGCAAAGGGAAGGGAAGGGATGGAAGAGGGGGAGGTAGAGAACCTTGGATGAATACTCAACATGCTTCTAAAAGTAGAAAAATAAAAAAAAATGTTAATGGTAATAGAGATAGCAAAAAGGATAATTTAACAGATTTGATGGTGTTAGGGAGATCAAGTAGAGTGAGAATAATATTAAGGGAAGTATGAGAAATTGAGAATAGATTGCTGACTCAGTAGATGAGCTTGTTATTTTCTGAGACAGAGAACATTGGAGGAGTTCTACTATTTTTAAATTTTTGAATACGTTAATGCTGAGGTACCTGGGAGAGTTCCAAGTGGAGATGATGCACTGACAGTTTTATAAACCATTTATACTTCAACCCTAAAGCCTTTGCTAGAAATAGAAATGTGAGAACAGTTAACTTATACATCTTCCAGAAGTCTGAGGTATGCATGAACAACTCTTGAATGAAAAGAAGCAACTTCTTCCTCTGTAACTTCTCATATGAGTGGGTTATTGTTTAAATGGAGTAAGTTACTCCACAACTGTGCCTCAGATTCACTTCACACAGTCTGTTTGGTGGAATCAGCTATGAGAAATCAATCATCAGAGTCACGGTATTATCAAAAGTTTGCAAGAACTGTTGTCCTTGAAGCATCAAAAGTTATTTAAGGCTTAGTACAGAGGCTCGACAAGTGTCTCTCCTCCAACACATCAGTTTTTGCCCCCTGAGATTCCAAATAGGATGGATGGGTAGATAGATAGACAGACACACAGACACACAGACACACAGACAGACACATAGATAGATAGATAGATAGATAGATAGATAGATAGATAGATAGATAGATAGATATAGATAGATGGATAGATAGATAGATAGATAGATAGATAGATAGATAGATAGATATAGATAGATGGATAGATAGATAGATAGATAGATAGATAGATAGATAGATAGATAGATAGATAGATACTCAGATTCTGCAGGAAATTTCTTTCAAGTTTTTTTTTCTTTAGTTTCTTTTTCTTTGATGTTCTTACTGTCTTTTTATTTTTTTCCTTTGACGACTATTTGTATTAGTTTTTACCTAGTTATAAAAGCTCATTAGTTATATCCCTCCTTCTCTTTCCCCTCCTTTTTCCCTGTTCCCCCCATTGGAATCCCCCCTTCCAGCTCTATCCCTCTCACCCCTCTTTCCTCCATTCTTCTCTTTTGGTGCTTCCTGCCTGCTCTCTCTCATTCTCAAGAACATCTGTTTATGTGGGCACTGTATTTCCCTCTGAGTTGTTTACACTACTGAGGGTTCAGGACTCAGTGGCATACCTTGGGACCCCTTCTTATGTATGCACATTAATATTGGGAACTCTTTTATATCTGTTTAACCTCTTGCCTTTAAGGATCCTACTGCCTGAAGCCATCTCCCCTGAGATCTGTGTTAGATTTTGAGTGCTTCTTGACATGTCCACCATTGTTCAGGTCAGGCAAGGTCGAATCACATTGTAGCAATATCCTGGCTGCTGCAGCCCAGACTTGAGTAGATATATCTTTCTTATCAGTGGTCCTACCCATTTTTCGGCTGTTGCAATCTTGCTGCCATCTCTTCCACAAGGTTCCCTTTGCTTTAAGATGAGGAGAGATTTGGCTGGTCTGATTCCAGGTTTGTAAGGTTTTTGGTGTTTTGAAATATGGTTGGTTATTGCTTTCAATGCAGTTCCTGCACTGCCCTTGACTGCATCCAGACTGGGCGTTGAGGTCATCTGAGCAAAGATAAAAACTGTTTAAAAGAAGGTCTTAATATAAGAAGAGGCTTAATATAAGAAAGGGTAGATGAAAGAATAGGAGTACTTCACAGTAGTGAGTAGAGTCAGTCTTATGTTTAGTGGTTGGTTACCCTCTAACTTCCAGCCCTTATCTCTTCCCTGACTGGGTACCAAATAAACAGGATAGGAAGTTAGAGAGATGTCTCCCTATTTACCTGCAGTTCATGACTGTGGCCTAATTTCTCTATTGAAATGTGTTCTTTTGTCTCATTTTTTTAAAGGTCTTCTTTCCCCTTCCCTCCTAGTTATAAATTTTAGCAGTTATGGTGGGTGTTACAGAGATTTACCTTTGAGTATGTCATTCAGTACATTTGGAACTAGGATTCACTTATAAGAGAGAACACATGTCTTTAACTTTCTGTGCCTAGAATATTTCACTCAGTATAATTTCTACTGATTCTATACATTTACTGGCAAATCTCATTGCTTCATTTTTTGATGGCTGAGAAGTATTGCATTGTATAAATGTACCACATTTTCATTATACGTTTGTCAACTGTTAGGCATTTGGGTTGACTCCATGACTTTGCTTTTGTAAATAGTACTGCAATAAACATAGAAGTACTCATGTCACTGTAGTGAATTTCTGTATTTTGGGGATTATTCCCAGTAGTGATGTAACAGGATCATATGGCATTTCAATGTTTAACTATTTTAGAAACCACCATAGTAATCTCCAGAGTAGTTATACAAACCTGCATTCCCACCAGCGATGCATGAGGGTTCCCTTCTCCCCACATCTTCTCCGGCATTTGGTGTTGTTTGTATTGTGGATTTTTGTAAACCTGACTAGGGTGAGATCATATCTCAAGGTAGTTTTTATTTGCATTACCCTATAGTTAGGGAAGTGGAATACTTTTAAAGATATTTGTTAGGCATTTCAATTTCATCCCTGGAAAAGTTTCTAAGTGGGCTATTTGATAGGTGTTTAATTTTTTAAAAAAGTTTTTGTGCACTCTAGATATTATACCTCTATCAGATGTATGGCTAGTGAAGATTTTCTTCCATTCTGTGGGTTGTCTTTTTGCCCAGTTTACAATCCCTTTAGCTGAACAGAAGCTTTTTAATTTCATAAAATCCCATTTGTTGAGTATTGGTTCTAGTACCTGTGCTGTTGGATTTCTGTTTAGGAAATATTGGCCTAGCTTAATTTGTTGGAGGGGTACTTATTAAGCTTGTATGATTGGGGAAAAATAAATTTAAAAAAAGAAAGAGTAGGAAATTCCCTCCAAAAAATTAGGCTAGGCCACACCTAATGTGGGCTCCTCCATATTCATTAAACAAACACTATTGGAGGTGTGTGTGTATATGTTCAGTATTGTGATGTCTTCCTGGTGAATTTTTCTTTTGACTAAAATGTAGTATCCTTCTGTTTTTATTTTTAATTTTCTTTGGTTTGAAGTTCATTTTGTCAGGTACCATAATTGCTACATCTGCTTGTTTCCTTGTTCCATTAGCTTGAAGTATTTTTGACCAGTGTTTTACTTTGAGAATTTGCCTATCTTTTGTGGTGAGGTGTGTTTCTTGAAGGCAGCAGATTGGTGCATTATGATTTCTAATCCATGTTTGTTATCTGTATGTTTTGATTGGTGAGTTAATTCCATTGATATTTAAGGTTATAATTGAGAAATTACTGTTAATTTCTGAATTTTTTATATTCCCTGGCTTTCATATGGGTATTACTTAGCTTGGAAATATATTTCCCTTCTGTTCTCCTAGATATGGTTGTTCTTTTCTTCAAGTCTGAGTGTCTGTTTTAGCATGTTTTGAAGGCCTGTCTTGTTGGTCATGTAGGCCTTCAACTTGTCTTATGGTGGAAAATTTTTCTTTCATCCTTGATCATGAATGATAGTTTTGATGGGTATATCAGCCTAGGTTGACATTTTACTCATTCATGACTTGAAGTATGTCTTTCTAAGATCTGTTTTTTACTATTTCTATTGAAAAATCATGTATTATTTTAATAGGTTTACCTTTAAAAGTGTCTTGGTTTTTTTTCTCTTGAAGTTCTTAACACATTTTCTTTGTCTTATATGTTTTGACTATTATTGTCATGGCAAATTTCTATTTTGGTCATATCTATTTGGAATGCAATATGCCTCTTCTATTTGGATGGACATCTCTTTATTTAGATGTAGAAAGTTTTTTTTCATAATTTGAAGGTTCCCTGGGTATGATGTGCACAGGTTAGACTTTTTGAAAGTGTCTCATAACTCTTGAATAATCCTCTCGAGTATCTTTTTGGCTTTTACAACATTTTTGATTGAATTAGTTTGTTCTGTCATTTTGTCTACAAGATCTGATATTCTGTGTTCTGCTTTGTTAGTCCTGCTGATAAGACTCTTTTGTGTACCTAGGTTGAAGATATCTTGTCTTTTAGTTTGTGTTTAGTTTACTTGACATTGTTTCAACTGCTCTATGCCTAGTTTTGTTTCTTCAACTTCTTTTGTCATCTCATCCAAGAGTCTGTTGCATTCATGTTGGGGCCATTATTTAAATCCTCTCAGATTTCCCTTTTCACTGTTTCCATCATAGTAAAGTTCCAGCTTTGAAAATCATTATCTTAGGTATAGCTTTCTTGACTATTTTCTGTGAGTTTTTTTTTCTGGTTGGATTCCATCATTATAGGGTTGATGCTTTTGGTAGGAGATTTGTTGTCTTCAGGGTTGTTGTTTTCATGGATTTGTGTTGTGACTTGGGCATTTTTGTTTTATCTCTAATGACTTTCTTGATGTGTGTTTTTGGCTGATACATGCTAAACAGTATTACTATACTTAAGCAGTCTTTCCCAATCTTTGCCTTGGTGTCTGGTGTGTCTGTCTGGTATTTCTTGGTGTTATATCTTAGATGAGGCTAATAGACTGTTAGTATATCAATTAGGGTGGGTTTAGTAGACAGGGATTGAAGATTAGTGTGGTAGTGCAATTTTTACCTTTTAATTCCTTGGTGATGTGTGAGGGTGAATGGTTAAGTTCCTGAAGTTGTTTGAAGTTCTTAACTTCTAGAGTCCAGCTTAGGAAACAAAGATCTCAATCCTCTAAACATTAATGTCACATATTAGAATAACATTCACAGTGGGAATTTGCACTGCTGCTCTCTTTGAAAAGTGTGATGTCTTCTCACTAGCTATGTGGCAAAGTCATATTTTACTGAACTGTCTCAGATACTTTGCATATCATTACGATAGAAATGGGAAGAACTTAGAAGAGAAAACAGTGTTGTGGGCTCTAGAAATCCAACATAACAAAAGAATGACTATGAAACTTATCTGTAATGAAGGACAATAAAAACATTCTTTGGGGACAATCTATATCTCTGTGATTTATTTAAGTATAACTAATCACTTTGCATGTTTGTTTCCCATTTTATTGCTGATATATATTAAGCATAGATCTTTCTCTCAAATTCCAAAGTCTCAGACTGATGTGAATGTCTAAGATTAAGCTCCTAATATTAACTCTGCAAGGGGTTTTCATCTTCCTACAATGAAGAACCTTGAGCATGAAAATTAACTTCCTTTGGGACTGATAAATTCAAATTTTAACTATGTTCTAGTCTAGGACCTATGTGTTTATGGCCAGTAGTTTCCTAAATATGATCCTTAGATCATCAATGACAGTGTAATACTACATGTTCTTGAAATGTCTCAGATCTGAATTACAAAATCTGGGAATGGAGCTCAATGATCTGTGTTTGAAAAACCCCACCATTAAATCTGATTCACTCATAGTTTGAGAACCACTCAATTCATCTATTTTTTTAATATGAAACACTTTATATCTTCTTTTCTTTCTAAGTCTCATTTCTGTCTCCCTTTTGTTCTGACTGACCTATTGCTTGTAGGATATAAAAGCTGAACTAATTGCCCCTAGGCAAAGCACAATCTCATTCATGTGCTTTTCAAGATGTAACAGAAAAACAAAGCTTTTTTTCTTGGTTCACCTATGTTGTGTAAGTATTTTCAGTGAGGATTCTTGCCATATCAAACTGGCTCTATCCTCCAACTTCCTCATCCTAGTTAGCAATATTGCCATCATTCAGATTTCCACGATGACATGTTCTCAGATGCTCTAATTCAGAGTCATGAGGAAATTCTGTTTGTCCCACCTTTAAATTTAGACACTCTGCTAGTTAGATAGAAGTGTCAACTAAACAATTAACAGCCGTGCTCTGGATATGTCTGTGAGAAATTAATAGTCAAGGCAAGCCCTGAACAAGCCTGTGGAAGATTATACAACTGATATAGGAGAACCAAGCCCAAGAGACCATTCCTCAGGCAATTGATAAAAGAAGAGGTCTGGTTCAGTACCTTGACATGCTTCTCAACACTTTGGCAGACTCCAAGCCTGGCAAATGAGTTTTCTCCTCTTTAAACAATTCCTATAGATATATTGTGCCAATTTCCCTTGGGTGTTAATGTTTCTATGAACTTTTCTACTGAGCTTGACTATGAGCTGTATTGGAGACTTTTAACTTGATTTGCTTCATTTTTATAAGTTTGTTTTTATTTAATTTTTGTTTAAAATAATATGTCTGGATTAAATCAGAGACAGAGAGAAATTTCTAGTCCATTGTTCACTGAAATTCACAAGAAACTATTCATTCCTGGCAACTAGAGTGAGAGTTCATTGTATTGAAGAAGTCTGTGGGAGCAGTGAGGCTCTGAATCCACAGTTGTTAGAAAATCATGGTTCTCAAACTTTGGAATGGAATGAACAGAAAGTACGAAGATTAGGGCTTTAATCTTCCATTCATAATTGCTCTTAGAATGGTGAGAAGCAAATAAAGGCTTTGATCAATGCCAGAGTTGGAAAGTAGAACTAGAGCCTTTCCTCTTCCTTACCATTTGATTTGAGCAGAGTTACACTTTACAGCAGGATTCGAAGCTAGAACCTGTTTCTCACTGTGTGCATGAGCATTCAGCACTTTGTTTCCAGAGATTCACGTATACTTTGGTTTTCTTTTTCTTTTTCTTTCTCTCTTTCTCTGTCTCTATCCCTCCCACCCTCTTCTTTCAGTCTTCCTATCATTCTATGCTCCACTTCTTTTCTCCCTCCAGCCCCATCACTTAAACACAAAGATTCAGGATTTCACTTAGTTCTGTTTTGCATTCCAAAAGTCTCTATTCTGTTGTAACAACTATCATCTAACAAAGTACTGTATGTAATGAATGAATGAATAAAATATGGGTTATTTTTATATGGGTTATATGGGAAACATATATATTTCTGTGTGTGTATGTATCAGAGGGCACTATGTTTGCCTGTAGAGGTCCAAGGGTGACTTCAGGAATTATCCTGGACTGCTTCCAGCTCCTATTTGTTTTGCTCTGGAGTTTTCCAGTCTCTGCCTCCCAGGACCAGAATTACAGGCCATTGCCATTTTCATGTAGCATTTTTATCTAGTATTCAGGACCAGAACTCAGGACCTTCTGTATGAAAGGCAGAAGCTGAACTCCTGAGCCATGTCAACTCTAGCCATGTCAAATTTTATTTTTGAACTTAAAGTTGTTCCTGAGTCTGCACATTATCTAGGAAGATGATCAATATAATATTCTAAAAATAATAAAAAAAACTGTTGCCTTTCTCAAAAATTTATTCAGGGAACTATCTTTGGTTAATTGGTAGTTAGACTTATTCATACAAAATAGTGCTTAAGTTCCTGTCCAAGACTGAACAAGCCCCTGAAAAATTTATGTCTATAGATTCCAGGTTAAGTTTCATGGATGCAATCTGCCACTTAGAGATGTCACTGGAGACATTTTCTATCTGCTTTCCTAAGACCAAGGGTGTCTTCTGGTCTTTACCTTCAGGACAGTGTTCATCACCCTTTAATCTTGTGGCTTTCCCCTTGCAATATCACCTTGAAGGTGAAATTGGATTATTTTCTGGCCCATGTTGCTTTATGATAACTCTCTTAAACCATTAATTTTATTCTTATGCAGAATAGCCTGGGTTTTCTTCATTCTGTAATAATTTTACATATTGTGATGCATATTCTTAATACCCATAGCTCTAGCTTTGAGATTGCATTACAATGGTACTGATAATGGTATGTACTGAGACAAGCAAGTCAATTTGACATCCTGCTAATTTTATTGTAACATTCCCAAATCTTGCATGAAACCCCACCCCGTGACTTAAGGAGAGGACAAATTTGCTAGGTGTCACAGTGTTAATTCTAGTTGTTGATGTAGTATTTTCCAGAGCTGCAATCCACCATGGAGCTGAAAGTCTTCTCAATTAGCTGCATAGCAAGATGGGCCTTCCCAAATTGTCCCTTTGTCACTAACACCAAGATTTAGATCAACTGGCAGTGAGGCTCTTCTACAAATCATGACAGAAGTTGTAAAATTAATGGCTTTATTCTAACTGTCCATAGCTAGATGAATGTTTATCCTCTCTCCTACCCCTTCTGTCTTGCTCAAGTGTACCCAGCAGATTCATTAAAGTAACATTAGCCCTCCTGAAACGGGGCAGGGACATCCCACGAGCATATTTGGCACCATCTTAAACCTCTGGTTGCTACTAATTAGATTTCTTTCAAACCCACAAATCTCCAGATCTCTTCTCTTAACAAAAGACCTGATTTTAAAAAAGAAATGCAGCATCAACACTTGCATAGAGTATTTTGGTATCCATCTGTGCTTAAGCTAAATAAATAAATAAGCAACAAATAAATAAATAAATAAATAAATAAATAGGTAAATAAAATGAACACATTCTGGTATTTAGATCCTTGGAACCTACACATTTGTGCTCTTGCATTGGTGAATCATGTTTCACCAATGTATCAACTAATGAAAGTCATCTGGCTGGGAAACACTGCCTCTTTCAGATTCTAAGCACTCAACCTCAGTCCATATATTCATATTCCAATATTTTTTCCTTTCTGAGTCTGCTGCTGTTCCCTATCAAAGCATCCTACTTCCAACTTTTCATATTCTGGAACAGTTAACTGAAAAAGAGAGGATGATGCACAAAGGGTCTCTCTCATCACAGGACTTAAATATTGGCCCTGATAATAGGACAAAAACATTAAAGGTTTATCTGAGATCATATTCTTATTGTGATCAACTGCATTGGTAGAACCGTACAGCAACAGTATCGAGCAAATATTTCTTCCACAAGTTGAGGATTCAAGATAATAGTCTTTTAGACCTTGAATAGCATTAGAGCAAGGTAGCAGTCACAGAGAAAATAGTTGAGAAGTAATTATTATTTGAAGTATACTTATAACCACAATTGGTATATATGTGACTGATCTCAAAGCTCACAGATTGCTGCTATCTGGTAAGCAAATTCTAGATAGTTCCTTTTCCCTAGTTATGGACAGGATTCTAAATATGATGGAATGTCATTCTGTGAAACATAAATAAATTAGTTAATCCTGATTTAATAAAAAATTATCCTCAGATAGCCACTTACTGAGAAAGAGATATCATCCTGTTGATTTTGAAGAAGTGAAGAGTCATCTTCGGGATTTCTTTTTTTTTTTTTTAATTTATTATTATTATTATTATTTATTCAATTGTGAGCATGTGCGTGTGTATGTGTGCGTGGGCGCGTGTGTGTCTGTGTGTGTGTGTGTGTCTGTGTATGTGTAGAACCACGGACGAATCCGCGAACCACCATGGACGCCTCCACCTCCTTCTGCCCCGGGATTCACAGGCTCCGCCCTACCAGGACCAGAAGCGCAGGCCGCCCCCGCTTCCGCCTGGCGTCTATACGTGGGATCTGGGATCCGAACTCAGGACCTTCCGCCTAGCAAGGCGGAGGCTTAACCCCTGAGCCACCTCTCCAGCCCATCTTTTTTTATATACATTTTTTACTATTATTTCAGCTCATACAAACTTAATAAGTACACCAGTTCCTTCCCTCCCTCCTCCTCCCCCCAAACCCACTGCTCCTCCTCCCCTCACCCCTCTCTCCCCATCCCCTAGTGCCTCCTGCCCCAATTCCCAGAGAGTCCTTTCTTGTGCATGCCTGACTCTCCTCTGGGCCCTCCTCTCCGATGACGTACAAGGACCCAGTGGCATTTCCTTGAACCCTTTCCTGTGTTCCCCTTAAGCATAGGAACACTATTGTGGCTGCCAATCCCTTGCCTCCAAGGATCTTGGTGCCTTTAGCAGATGGTAGACTTTGTGAGGTCAATAGTGTGTTGGACATTGCACTGGGCATGCAATTGTATAGATGTACTCCATTGTATAGATGTACCACAGTTTCCTTATCCACTCGTCAACTGTTGGACATTTGGGTGGATTCCATGACTTTGCTCTTGTAAACAGTGCTGCTATGAACATTGTCGTGCTTGTGCTATCGAGGTGAACCTCTGCTGTGTGGGGGGTTATTCCCAAAAGTGGAATAGCAGGGTCATATGGCATTTCAATCTTTAATTTCTTTAAGAATCTCCAGACGGCTCGCCAGAGTGGCTGTATAAGCCTGCATTCCCACCAGCAATGTAGGAGAGTTCCCCTCCCTCCACATCCTCTCCAGCATTTGTTGTTGTTTCTATTGTGGATTTTTGCCATCCTGACCGGGGTGAAATGATATCTCAGGGAAGTTTTGATTTGAGTTCCCTGATGGCTAAGGATGTGGAGAATTTTTTAAGATATTTGTTAGACATTTTAATTTCATCCCTGGTAAAGTTTCTTTTAAGTTCCAGGGCCCATTTTTTCATTGGGCCATTGGTTTCCTTGGTGTTTAGTTTTCTAAGTTCTTTGTGCACTCTGGACAGTAGAGCTCTATCAGATATGTGGTTAGTGAAGATTTTCTCCCATTCTGTGGGTTGCCTTTGAGCTCGTGTGACAATCTCTTTATCTGAACAGAAGCTCTTTAATTACACAAGATCCCAACTGTTGAGAGTTGGTAGCAGTGACTGTGCCATTGGATGTCTGTTTAGGAACTGTTGGCCTAGCCCAATCAGCTCGAGGGAGTTCCCTATCCTTTCAACTATGGTTTTTATAGTCTCTGGCCTGATATCAAGGTCCTTGATCCATTTGGAATTAAGTCTTGTACATGGTGATAGTATGGATCAAGCTTTAATCTTCTGCATGTGGAGATCCAGTTTTGCCAGCACCATTTGTTGAAGATGCTGTTCTTTTTCCATTGGATTCTTTGGGCCCCTTTGTCAAAGACCAAATGGCTGTAATTTTGTGGTCTTATATCTGGGTCTTCAATCCTTATCCATTGATCTGTATATCTATTTTGGAGCCAGTACCAGGCTGTCATTATAACTATGGATTTGTAGTATAGATTTAGGTTTGGTATGGTAATACCTCCAGCAGTATTTTTGTTACTCAGGATTGTCTTTCCTATCCTGGGTCTTTTGTGCCTCCATATGAACTTTGAGATTGTTTGGTCAACTTCTTTGAAGAATTGCTTTGAGATTTTAATTGGGATAGCATTGAATTTGTATATTGCCTTTGGTAGGATGGTCATTTTTATGATGTTGATTCTGCCAAACCAAGAACAAGGGAAGTCTTTCCACCTTCTGGTGTCTTCTGCTATTTCTTTCTTTAGGGTTTCAAAGTTTTCATTGTAAAGGTCTTTTACCTCCTTGGTTAGGTTTATACCAAGATATTTCATTTTTTTAGGGGTATAGTAAATGGGATTGTTTTTCTCAAGGCTTTTTCACTTCTTTCATTCTGGGCATATAGGAAGGCCTCTGATTTTTGCACATTTATTTTGTATCCTGCCACCCTGCTGAACTTCTCAATTAGTTCCAGGAGCTTCCTGGTGGAGTTTTTGGGATCCCTCAGGTATAAGATCATGTCATCTGCAAATAAGGATAACTTGACTTCTTCCTTGCCGATTTGAATCCCTCTTATGTCACTCTCTTGTCTTAAGGCTTCAGCTAAGACTTCAAGTACAATATTGACTAGAAGTGGTGAGAGTGGACAGCCTTGTCTAGTTCCTGATCGAAGTGGGAATGTTTCCAATTGTTCCCCATTGAGCATAATCCTTGCTGTGGGCTTGTTGCATACAGCTTTTATTATATTGATAATGGTTCCTTCCATTCCTACTTTCTCTAACGTTTTGATCATAAAAGGATGTTGGATCTTGTAAAAAGCTTTTTCTGCATTATCGAGAGTATCATGTGGTCTTGGACTCTGGACTGGTTTACATGATGAATTACATTTATTGATTTGCGTATGTTGAAGCAACCTTGTGTGCCGGGGATGAAGCCTATTTGGTCCCCGTGAATGATCTTTTTAATATGTTTTTGAATCCAATTTGCTAAGACTTTGCTGAGAATCTTTGTGTCTGTGTTCATCAGAGAGATCGGCCTATATTTTTCTTTTTTAAGTGAATCTTTATTAGGTTTTGGGATTAAAAGGATATTAGCTTCATAGAAGGAATTTGGTAGCGTTCCTTCCTTTGCTATTTGATGGAACACTTTAAGGAGTATTGGTGTTATTAACTCCTTAAATGTCTGGTAGAACTCTGTGCTGAATCCATCTGGTCCAGGACATTTTTTGGTGGGAAGATTTGAGATTCCTTCTTCAATTACCTCATATGTTATGGGACTATTTAAATAATTTAAATAATTCACAACTTCCTGATTCAATTTAGCTAAGTTGTGTTTATTTAGAAATTCATCCATCTCTTTTGTGTTGTCAAACTTCACAGAGTATAATTTTTTGAAATATGATGTTATAATTCTCTGGATTTCCTGGGTATCAGCAGTGACAACTCCATGTTCATTTCTAATTTTGTTAATTTGGGTTTTCTCTCTCTTTCTTTTGGTTAATTTAGCTAAGGGTGTATCAATCTTATTGATTTTTTCAAAGAACCAGTTTTTTGATTGGTTTATTTTTTCTATCATTTTCCTTATCTCGATTTCAGATATTTCTCCCCTTATTTTGCTAATCTCCTCTCTTCTACTACTTTTGGGATCAGATTGCTCTAGTTTCTCTAAAGCTTTAAGCTACATCGTTAAGTTGTTGATTTCTGATGTTTCCATTTTTTTGATGTAGGCATTAAGAGCTATGAACTTACCTCTTAGAATAGCTTTCATTGTGTCCCAGAGATTTTGGTAAGTTGTATTTTCATTATCATTCGCTTTCAGGAAATCTTGAATTTCCTTTTTAATTTCTTCCTGAATCCAGTTCTCATTCAGCATCATAGTGTTAAGTTTCCAGGAGTTAGTGTATTTTCTCTTGTTTGTTGTGTTGTGGATGACCAGCTTTAGACCATGGTGCTCTGATACGGAACAGGTTAGAATTTCAAATTTTTGTATATGTGTAGATTCGTTTTGTGGCCCAATATGTGATCTATTTTGGAGAAAGTTCCATGTGCTGCTGAGAAAAATGTGTATTCTTTAGTGTGTGGGTGAAAAGTTCGACAGAGATCTGTAAGCTCCATTTGTTTAAGGATTTGATTAAGTTCCAAAGTGTCTCTGTTAAGGTTTTAACCTGTTGATCTATCCCATGTTGAGAGGGCGGTGTTGAAGTCCCCAAGAATTATCATTTGGGGGTTGATTTCTTGCTTTAGATGCTGTAGGGTTTTCTTAATGAATGTGGAGTGGCACATATTGGGTGCATATATGTTCAGTATTGTGAAGTCTTCTTGGTGAATTGCACCTGTGACTAAAATGTAGTATCCATCCGTGTCTCTTATAATTTTCTGTGGTTTGAAGTCCACTTTGTCTGATATCATAATGCCTGTTTTCTGCTTCCATTAGCTTGTAGAATTGTTGACCAGCCTTTCATTTTTAGGGCATGCCTATCTTTTGTGGTGAGATGGGTTTCCTGCAGGCAGCAGATTGATGGATTGTGATTTTTAATCCAAATTTGTAATCTGTGTCTCTTGATTGGTGACTTAATTCCATTAACATTTAGTGTTATAATGGAGAAAATATTTTTAATTCCAGACATTTATTATGTTTAGTAGTTTTTATAAGTATATTGCTTTGCATTTAATGGTGTTATACTTGCCTTCTGTTCTCCTGGATATGCCTGTTTTTTTCTTCAAGCTTGAGTATCATTTCTAGCATTTTTTGAAGGCCTGGTTTTGGTGGACATGTATCCCTTCAAGTTGTCTTTGTGCTGGAAGATTTTTCTTTCTCCCTCGATCATGATGGACAGTTTTGCAGGGTAAATCAGCTTAGGTTGACATTTTTGTTCATTCAGTCCTTGAAGTATGTCTCTCCAAGCTCTTCTTGCTTTTACTGTTTCGACTGAGAAGTCATTTGTTATTTTAATAGGTTTACCGTTAAAAGTGACTTGTTTTTTCTCCCTTGATGCTCTCAGCACCAGTTCTTTGTCTTGAATGTGGAGTGTTTTAACTATTATTTGCCGTGCTGACCTTCTGTTTTGGTCATATCTGTTTGGGGTGCGGAATGCCTCTTGTATATGGATGGGCCTCTCTGTTTTTATATGAGGAAAGTTTTCCTTGATGACCGTTTGAAAAATTTCCTCAGGGGTGGTATTTTGAGATTCTTGCTCTGGTATTCAATGAATAGGTATGTTAGGCTTCTTCAGGGTGTCCCATGTCTCCTGGATATTTCTCTCAAGTATCTTTTTAGCTTTAACAACCTCTTCCATTGAGCTGGTTAATACTCCCACTTTATCTTCAAGGTCTGAAATTCTGTTTTCTGCTTCGTTAGTTCTGCTGATAAGACTGTCTGTGGAGTTCTGGGTTGAGGATAACTTGTCTTGTAGCTCAGTTTTAAACTCTGCTTGAGTCTGTTTTAACTGCTCTATGCCAGTTTTTGTTTCTTGCACTGTTTTTCTCAACTTCTCCAAGTGTCTGTTCTATTCCTCTTCAAAGCGATTGATTCGATTATTTAATTCCTCCCTGATTTCCTCTTTCATAGTATTGCACATGGTAATGATCATATTTTGAAGTCATTATCCTAGGTTAGGCTTTCTTGGACATTTTCCGTGGGTTTGTTCTGGTTGAAGTCTAACCTTATGGGATTAATTCCTTCAGTGGGAGATTTGTTTACTTGAGTGTTGTTTCTCATGGATTTGACTTTGGCTTTGGCATTGTCATTTTAACTCTTAAGATTTTCTTTCAATTTCTGTGCGTTTTTCACTAAACTGAATTATTTGGCCTGGGGTTCTGAGGGTGGGCAGGGTCGCTGGGGCACTATTTAACCTGGAGGAGCTGGGGCGGGGCCCGGGCACAGAAGGGGTGTCCCCCTCCCAGGCCCTGCACGGCTCTGGCTGGATGGTGGGAGGAGGTGGGTCCCTTGGGCTGCCTGGGGTCTGGGGGTGGGCAGGGACAGAGCTTACCTAGGTCGCGGTGAGGCCTGACTGGACCGCGCGTGCGTCCCTGGCGGCGGAGTTGGGGAAGGGATCTTAGGGATTTCAATGCAGGTTGGCCTGAGGCCTCCAGATGCAGAATACAAGACAGATAAAATACCATCAGTAATCCAGATTCTGTCAACCATCTGAAAGATGCTGGAAGAAGACACTGAATTCCAGAGGAGAATGCAGCCTGGTAGTAAGCATTTCTATTTCTGTCTTTGGAGACTGAACAGAGAACCCATGACGTTCTCCTTATGAGATACTTTACGTGCAACTGTATTAAGAAGGTTAATTAATGGAAATTTTTTATAGAAAGCAAAAGAAGAAGATAGCACGTACCAATTTCAATCCCTTTGAAAGATTTTTGGAAATTTATTTTTTTATACATTTTTTATTATTATTTCAGCTCATACAAACTTAATAGGTACACCAGTTCCCTCCCTCCCTCCTCCTCCCCCCGAACCGCCTCTCTCCCTCCCCTCACCCCTCCCGCCCCATCCCCCATGCCTCCCTCCCCAATTCCCAGAGACCTTTCTTGTGCATGCCTGACTCTCCTCTGGACCTCCTCTCCGATGATGTACAAGGACCCAGTGGTATTTCCCTGAACCCTTTCTTGTGTTCCCCTTAAGCATAGGAACACTACTGTGGCTGTGAATCCCTTGCCTCCAAGGATCTTGGTGCCTTTAGCAGATGCTAGACTTTGTGAGGTCAATAGTGTGTTGGACATTGCGCCGGGCATGCAATGTCCAATTATGATTGCTTCGGCCCTAACTTGTGTGGAGTATCTTGCAAATCATTGCGCCTCCCATCCTTTTGCTCTTACACTATTGTTTTCTTACACTATCCTTTTGCTCTTACACTATCGTTTTCTTAGTCTTGATTTCAGATATTTCTCCCCTTATTTTGCTAATCTCCTCTCTTCTACTACTTTTGGGATCAGATTGCTCAAATTTCTCTAAAGCCTTAAGCTGCATAGTTAAGTTATTTATTTCTGATGTTTCCATTTTTTTGATGTAGGCTTTAAGAGCTATGAACTTACCTCTTAGAACAGCTTTCATTCTGTCCCAGAGATTTTGGTAAGTTGTATTTTCGTTATCATTCACTTTTAGGAAATCTTGAATTTCCTTTTTAATTTCTTCCTGAATCCAGTTCTCATTCAGCATCATAGTGTTAAGTTTCCAGGAGTTAGTGTATTTTCTCTTGTTTGTTGTGTTGTGGATGACCAGCTTTAGACCATGGTGCTCTGATACGGAACAGGTTAGAATTTCAAATTTTTGTATATGTGTAGATTCGTTTTGTGGCCCAATATGTGATCTATTTTGGAGAAAGTTCCGTGTGCTGCTGAGAAAAATGTGTATTCTTTGGTGCGTGGGTGAAAAGTTCAATAGAGATCTGTACGGTCAATTTCTTTCAGGGTTTGGTTAAGTTCCAAAGTGTCTCTGTTAAGCTTTTGACCTGTTGATCTATCCCATGTTGAGAGGGCGGTGTTGAAGTCCCCAAGAATTATCGTTTGGGGGTTGATTTCTTGCTTTAAATGCTGTAGGGTTTTCTTAATGAATGTGGAGGGGCCCGTAATGGGCGCATATATGTTCAGTATTGTGAAGTCTTCCTAGTGAATTGTACCTGTGACTAAAATGTAGTATCCATCTGTGTCTCTTATGATTTTCTTTGGTTTGAAGTCCACTTTGTCTGAAAGCATAATTGCTACCCCTGCCTGTTTCTTGGTTCCATTAGCTTGCAAGATTTTGGATCAGCCTTTCATTCTTAGGATGCGCCTATCTTTTGTGATGAGATGAGTTTCCTGAAGGCAGCAGATTGTTGGATTGTGGTTTTTAATCCAAGTTTGTAATCTGTGTCTCTTAATAGGCAAGTTAATACCATTGACATTTAATATTATAATGGAGAAATTATTTTTAATTCTGGACATTTTTTATGTTTAGTAGATTTTGTAAGCATGTTGTTTGATATTTATGTTTTGGTGGTATTATACTTCCCTTCTGTCCTCCTGGATACACTTGTTCTTTTCTTCAAGCTTGAGTATCATTTCTAGGATTTTTTGAAGACCTGGTTTCGTAGACATGTATCCCTTCAAGTTGTCTTTGTGCTGGAAAACTTTTCTTTCTCCCTCAATCATGACAGATAGTTTTGCCGGGTATATCAGTCTGGGTTGGCATTTTTGCTCATTTAATACTTGAAGTATGTCTCTCCAAGCTCTTCTTGCTTTTACTGTTTCCATTGAGTAGTCATTTGTTATTCTAATAGGTTTACCTTTAAAAGCGAGTTGCTTTTTTTCTCTTGAAGCTCTCAACACCTTTTCTTTGTCTTGAATGTAGAGTGTTTTGACTATTATTTGCCGTGGCGATTTTCTATTTTGGTCATATCTGTTTGGAGTGTGAAATGCCTCTTTTATTTGGATAGGCCTCTCATTCTTTAGTTGTGGGAAGTTTTCATTTATGATGAATTAAAATATTTTCTCCGGTGTGGTATTTTGGGATTCTTGTTCTGGTATTCCATGAATGCGCATGTTAGGCTTCTTCAGGGTGTCCCATATCTCTTGAATGTTCCTCTCCAGTATCTTTTTGGCTTTAACAATCTTTCCCATTGAGCTGGTTAATTCTCTCATTTTGTCTTCAAGATCTGAAATTCTATTTTCTGCCTCATTTGTTCTGCTGATAAGACTCTCTGTTGAGTTTTGGGTTGAAGATAACTTGTCTTTTAGTTCAATTTTAAACTCTGCCTGAGACTGTTTTAACTGCTCTATACCTATTTTTGTTTCTTGAACTGTTTTTCTCAACTCCTCCAAGTGCCTGTTGTGTTCCTGTTCAAAGTGGTTGATACGGTTGTTTAACTCTTCTTGGATTTCCTCTTTCATAGTATTAATCATGGTAATGATCATACTCTGAAAGTCATTATGTTGGGTCTGGCTTTCATGGCTATTTTCTGTGGATTTGTTCTGGTCCGAATCCCTCATTATGGGATTGATTCTTTCGGCTGGAGTTTGGTCTTCTTGGGTTTTGTTTCTCATGGATCTGCACTTTGACTTGTACATTGTTGTTTTGTTTTTTAGGACCTTTCAGTTTCTGTGTGTTTTTCACTGAATCTACGTAGTCGGTATTGTTACACTTGCCAGTTATTACTAGTGGGTATGTTTGTGTATTGTTATTGTTATTGTTATATCCTAGATGAGGCTACTAGGCTGTTAGTACATCAGTTAAGTCAGGTTATGTTACCAGGGGGTGAATATTAGTTTGGTAGTGCACTTTTACGATTTAGTATCTTGG
This sequence comes from Typhlomys cinereus, assembly GCA_023101885.1. Lineage (NCBI taxonomy): Eukaryota > Metazoa > Chordata > Mammalia > Rodentia > Platacanthomyidae > Typhlomys > Typhlomys cinereus. The sequence continues at coordinate 2,788,763 of JALPQD010000284.1, forward strand.
TGAAATGTGGGGGTGAGTGGTGTACTCCCTGGAGTTGTATGTTGTGGGGTGGCTGTATGAGAAAGTTGATCTACAGCATTGTTACTTTAAAGGATCAGTAAGGTGAAAAGAAAAAGTTTACTTATCTTTGGGCTGGATGAGAAGAAACTCGCCCACATGATATGATGATTGTAGTGGAGTCCAGATGTATGGCCTGTGTTCCCTTTGTTCCTTACAATTTTGCTTGAGTTTCCTTTGGGCTCTATTGAATTCTGAGTAGCAGTGTGTCTTCTGTGGACCACGTGTGTAGGTCCCTGGTGGGTCAGAGAGGCAGAGGGTCTGATGGGGCACGGGGGCGGGAGGGTGCGAAGGGCTGGGGTCCAGGGCGGGGCCCCGGGGGCTAAGCTGGTGATCACGCGGCCCTGTGCTGCTGGCGGGGGGGGGGGGGGGGGGGGGGGGGGCTGGGCTCTTTTGCTCGCTGGCTCAATGGCAGAATTCTTCACCTGGGACCTATGGGGATGGCGAGGCGCACGGGGCGGGAGGATGCGAGGGGCTTGGGTTTGGGGCGGGGCCCAGGCCAAGCCGGAGTCGGCCTGGGTGCTCGCCGGCGGGACGCGTGGGGCTCTGGGGTGGTTGGGGTGGTCTGGGCTCTCTCTCTCACTTCACCTTGGGCAGCTGGCGGGGGCGGAGCAGGGCGGGGCAGCGTGGAGGGGGCTAGAGTCCTCCGGGCCAGGGCGCAGGCCAAGCCGAGTGGGCCTGGGTGCTCACCCCCGGGACGATTGGGGCTCCGGGGTGGTTGGGCTGGGAGATATGAATTTTCATTCTCCCTTCATCCTCAAAATTCCCAATCTCAATCTTTTTTAAGATAAACAACAATAAGCATCTCTACATTTATTTCAGCTTGTGTATTAGGAAATAAATCTGAACTGGGTTAGCACATTGGTTTTGCTAATTATTGAAGCTCTCATCTTTTTCTTTCTTCAGTTAAAACTGACTTCAGTGGTCAGAAGATACCTTGTGAGTTGCTATGCCTCCAAAACTCCCTAAGGTTGGTTAGTTCAGGCAGGCCCTCCACAAGTTCCTGGAAGAATGCATTGGGGTATCTTCTGCTTGTTTGTCTATTCTCAACTACAAAAATTTTACCTAGCCTTACTTTAAAGTTGAAAGTCCTTTAATTTTCTTTGTGCCTGGAATCAACTTATTAGGGATATATTTCTTTGATTTCTAATATCGTCATATAGGAGCTCCATCTTTGATTCTAGATATGCATATATTTACATTTGTGTGTTTAACTTGTAGTGCCAGTGGAGGCTAGAAAGCTACAAAAGGGCCATGAGGTGATCAATAGTAGAACACAAATAATGTGAAAGTATAAGGAAGATACTGAAATTGGAGAGGGTTAAGAATGATGAGTGTAGGAATAAGGAGAGAGGATGGGACAGGGGTGAGCATTAAGCAAACTTAGGTGATATGACAAACCTATATAGAAATCTATTATTGAAAGTTAATAAGATATCTTTAAAGAAAATAAATGAGGTTTGGTGAGGTTTCTCAGTGGTTAAAACACTTCCATTGCAAGGAAGAGGGCCAGAGTTCAGATCCACAGAACCCAGATAAATGATAGGTGGATACAGTGTTCTGACTGCACCCTTGGGATTTCAGCCTTGGGAAGACAGAAAAAGGGAATCCACAAAGCAAGCTTTCTAATGAAATTAGCCTTATACTTAAGTTCTGGGTTTGATTAAGAGATACACTGCATCAGTGAACAAAGAAGAGTGATTGAGGATGGTTCTTGACATCAACCTTGGACCTGTAGGCATGTGTGTTGTGGATATATTGATATACATAGACAAATGGGTTATTTACACACATACAAATATATACATTGCAACCACATCTACATACATGTGAAAATGGAAGACACAACCAGTGGAGATACCCTGAATGGATAGAAAATGCTGTTCCTTGATCTTCAGCTGTTAATTTCAATCCTAGTACCAGGTGCAGAACACTTCCCCGTGAGTTGGAGCTCAAATTGATCCCTGAGTCAGAAACTTCCTTCTTCCTAGCTAGTTTTTCATAATGGCAGAAGGTACTATACAGGCTTCTGGCAAGTCCCAACAATAGCCAGATATGTACCCTTTGTATTATAGTTCTGATCTGCTAGGCAAGATGTGTTCATTGTTGCCATAGTATTGTTAGATGGGTAAGTATCTAATTTCTGATTGAATGTGATGAATTACCCATGTTCCACAAGGAAGAGTCATGTCTGATACTGATCAAAACCATAGCTGAGAAAGTACCTGATATTAAGTACAATCTGTTATTGCTGTTTTGCTAAATCAGCATGTTGTCAAGCTTCGTTCTTAATATTCATGGTTATACTCACAGACAGTGCTACTCTCAGCCTTGGTCAGAGAAACTTCTTTTTGCAATTGAAGAACATTAATGCAGACTCTCACAACTGATCAAAGTACTAAGAAAAATGAGAGTTGAGTTCACAGTTCTATATGGGTCATCTATATTGCCTCCTCCAAAACTCTGTGAACATAACACAGAAAAAGTGTGAAGAATATAAAAGCCAGAGAATGGGGAAGAATGCTATAAAATGATGTCTTCTGGAAATGGCACAGTCATTGCACTCATGAACTCAAAAAACTGAGGCTATCTAGAGGAGACCTACACAAGACTGGACAGTCAACAGTTTACCAAAGATGGAGGAGATTGGCAGGCTCTATCTATTGCCCAGGAGCTATTGGTAGTTAATGACTGACAGGAAAGGGAGTCGTACATTTTTGCAGTGAAGCCCCTGCTTACTGAATATGCTCCCATCCATCTCATGCAGGCAATCGTAATTAAACTCAGTGGGTCACAGAAAGCAAAAGTATATGAAAGTCGGAGGGGAACTTGTCAGAAAGAAAATAGGTGTTCAATAAAAACAGAAGGGGGAATAAGAGAGTAGTTGGGATGAATAGAGTCAATATACTTGTATACATCCATGGGATGGTCAAATAAAAATATGAAATCAATGGTGATATTTTCAATAAAATTCACAACAAAGCATCACTGATATTAATGTTTTTATCCCTGTCTGATTCTTCTGCAATCACATTTGTTTTCACACAACTCTTTCCTCATGCTAATATGACAAATGCACTGGTTTATACTGGATTTTCTGTTTGTGTCTCTGTACTCCATTGTACCAGCATTAAAGGTTGTATGTTAGCATAACATCAGCTCATTCTTGTGATGGACATTGTTGAGAGAATAGCTAACAGTCCAGCTGTTCAAAATTCAATAACACTTCTGAAATGTAATCATGTTATCATATGATGCTATGTTGGAAATAAATAATAACTCAATTGTTTTCCAGAAAGGGAGGACCAATTGTATTCATAGAATTCTCTGGAAGTCAAAAGGATTCAGCAATACACTTTTGTATATATTCAAAAAAAACACCCAACAACCTAGGCTGGTCCTAAACTTACAACCATCCTGCCTAAACCCTACAGATGAGTTCTGGGTATAATTAGAAACATAATTTTCTGCCCCAGGCCCTGGACCTCGATGGACTCCATGCTCCTCAGGTAAGGTCCCTAGAATACGCCCCAGGCCCAAGTCATCTGTGCACCCCTCTAGCTACTCTGCTTTTCTGCCCCAGATCCAGAACCCCTGAAGACTTCCTGCTCCTCAGAATTCACAGAGTCCAGAGAAAACCCAAGCAATGGACCTAGAGGACTGTGTTAATCAGGGTTCTTTGAAGAGACAGAATCTACAGAATGCAATATATAAAAATAAGTTTATTAAAATAACTCACAAAAAAATAGTGTCCTTCAAAGTAGCCACCCCCTGCAACTGCCTTGGGTGGAAGGTCTCAAGCCTTTACTTCTCTGGAGGGTCAAAGACTCTGGGTTCTGATGTCAGGGAAGACCAGATGAGCTACGAAGTCCATAATGAACAGCAAAAAGAAGCAAAGCCTAGAAAATCAAAAGCAGTGGGAACAGCAACAACATGGTGGAAAAGGTGAAGCTCCAATTCAGCAAAGATAGAGGGAGCAGCAGCAACAAAGAAGGCCTTGATGCTCTAAAAGTGCACGATGTTCTCACAGTGGACTCCACAGCAAATCGACATAGGATAAGGGGAGAGCAAATCCCTCTTCCTTACACTTCCTATTGTCTGGCGGCTTTCCACAGCAACCAAGTACCTGCAGACTTGTTCAAGGGCCATTCTAACCATTAACCCTCCACAGCTGTACCTGCAACAGTCTGTAACTGTCAAGTTAACACCAAAACACAACCATAAAGAGGACCAACATCATACATCTGAAGTCTTCTAAAATCATTACATAATATGGGAAAGAATCGTCTAATCCAGCTCTAAGATAAGTAAACCCTTTTTACCATCCTGCTACTCTCAATTGTTAGTCACTGTAGTTTAACATTTCCACATAGTCCACCCAAAAGCCCATACAACTTCAGAGACTATACCATTCACCTTCACATATTGCCAAGGAAGTAAATCTAAAAAATGCACTAATGTATTAATCTTCAATCCCTGTCTACTAAACCTGCCTTAATTAATGCATTAATACTCTAGTAACCTCATCTAGCAAATAACACCAACATCAGACAAGGATATTCAACTCTAAGTTAAACATTAGCAATAATTGCTCAAGTGTAGTAATACTGTATGATTCAGTTCAGCCAAAAATACACAGAAACACACATATATATATATATATATATATATATAATGTGCACAAATACATGAAAATAACCAAAGAAGTATTAGAGTTTCACACAAAGATAGATCAAAATTAATGACCACAAAATTGGTGAAATTTAGTTAGTCCAGTGTTGTTCACACTACCTGGTGTGCGGTATGCAGTCTCTGAGAAGTCAGGTATAGTCAAAGACAGCTAGCAACTGTAGAAACTGCAGACATGTCCACCCTGAGCATGTCCTAGAACATAACTGTTGAAACATGCTTAAAAAGAATCCAACATTTGCAAAGAGACTTATAAAGTGATTTTTGCCACAGGGAACATCTTTGAAACTCACACAGACTATTCCCAGATGGTTATCTGTAGATGCAATCTGGACAGAGGCTGTCTGTCACCTCTAGTTCATAGACACTCTGGCAGTATATAGAAGAGTGTAGAGAATAAAGTAAGATAGAAGCGGTCAATGCAGCTCTTACCTAGTACCCATCCTTCTATCTACTTCACTGGGGCTCTGAAAGCTTCACTGTTTTATCGTGCTGCCATTTTGCAATGAGAAGTATAAAATGCATATAGAAAATATACATCCTCAAGTGGAGAATAGTACGTGGGACCTTGAATATAAGATGAAATAAAATTTATGTAACAGATTCATGCCAAAGGGTGCATGTGTAAAATACTTTGGGCAGAAAATATTGAATCTGTTTCATATTTAAAGACTTATATTGCAAACACTACCACTAAATATTAATGAATGTCACTTGAAAAATTTAGTCCAAGTCATATCCTTTATCAATTACATAGGAAAAACATGTCAAAAGATTATAAATGAGTGTTGCAATTGCAGTTTGTTGGTGAGAAAACTTCACTCCAAAAGACTGGTTTGTCAAGAGTGCACCATAAGGAGGCAGCAGAACCAAAACTTGAATCTCTTTTTCCTCATTGTCAAATGCTGTTTTTTGCAATTATTCTTATCTGTAATTGACTTTGAACAATTCATTTGTTTTGCAACAGGTACTTGTAGTATTGTACAGAAAGTGTGGCAATATCATGTACATTGACTCAATAAGAGATGAAGAACTAAATGAGTATAAATGAAGAAGTTACATAACTTTATGCATGATTTTAACTACAGCAATGCATGTTTATATATGAATTGATATAATGTGAAAACTCTTCATACAAATTATTTTGCATTAATAGATATAAAAGATTAGTTTGTGAAAAATGCTGGGTATGAAAATGAAAAAAGCCTTACCCATGTCCTCAGAAAGTAACAGTTACAGTTTTCTCTCACACATTGTCTATATTTTGAATCTTTCAGTCCTATAAACAAATATTTCAGTAAAGAACTAACATTTTAATTAATTCATAAAAACTATTCACACTATATTATCTGTCCATTCACTTCAGTTTAAAGATTTACAGACTGATATATCAAAGTTCAGCTGACGAAGAATCCTATTCTGATAATTCCACATCTCTCCAGACTCCACATTTTCTTTTCTACTTGCATTCATTGTGTGAAAGATTTCTTCCAATCTCAAGTCATCCACATGTTGATTATGTTCTTGTGTATAATCATAACCTAGAATATCCCCCTCAGCTCCAGACTCCGTGTGTATACTATCTTCATTCAGTTACCATCCAACCAACTAACAGAAGTCCTTGTTTCAATAATGGCATCTCCATTCTACCAAATCCTCAAGGGAAAATCTAAGAATTACTTATTTTTTTTTAATTGTGGAATGGGGGGGTTTATTCACTGAAAACATAGATTAGTCCTGGAATGCTGTCGTCATGGAAGAACATCTTTTTTATTATTATTAATACATTTTTATTATTATTTAAGCTCATACAAACTTAATAGGTACACCAGTTCCCTCCCTCCCTCCTCCTCCCCCCATATTCCCTGCTCCCCCTTCTCACCCCCCTCTCTCCCCATCCCCCAGTGCTTCCCGCTCCAATTCCCACAGAGTCCTTTCTTGTGCATGCCTGATTTTCCTCTGGGCCCTCCTCTCCGATGACGTACAAGGACCCAGTGGCCTTTCCCTGAACCCTTTCCCGTGTTCCCCTTAGGTATAGGAACACTGCTGTGGCTGCCAATCCTTTGCCTCCAAGAATCTTGGTACCTTTAGCAGATGCTAGACTTTGTGAGGTCTATAGTGTATTGGACAATGCACAGAGCATATAAAGTCCAATTATGATTGCTTCAGACCTAACTTATATGGAATATCTTACATATCATTGCTCCTCCCATCCTTTTGCTCTTACACTCTTACCGTCCCCTCTTCCGCAAATTTCCCTGAGCTTCAGGATGGGGAGAGATTAAGCTGGCCTAGTTCTAGGTGGTTGATATAGAGTCTCTGAAGTTCTGGATTGTGGTTTGTTGATTTTCTTTTGCAGTTTTGCTGCTCCTGCAATGCCCTTCACTCCATCCTGGTAGGCATTGTATGTTACCCCTGGCCAGAGACAAAAAGCTGTTAAACTAGAGTCTTGTGATAAAAGCACATTCAAAGGTAGATGTAATAAAAGGGGGAAACCACAGTGAGGGAGGGGTCTATCACCCATTTGCAAAATGGTTACTTTTTATCTGCCAGACTATATGCCCTCCTCTTCTGGTGAGATCATACCCCCTCAGTAGTAAATGATCAGGAACAAAAGTCTGTGAACTTAATCAGATGTCTCATTACTTATTTGAGTCCTTGATGGAGGCCTATTTTCTCTGCTGTAACATGGTCCCTTCTCTCCTTGTTTCTGGTGTGGCCCTCCTACCCCATCCCTCCTGTTCATAATATTTGCAATTATTGTAGGTATTACAGAGATTTATCCTTGAGTGTCTCTAAGTGGGTTTGGTACTAGGAGCCACCTATTAGGGAGTACATACAGCGCTTAATTTTCTGGGTCTGGGATACTTCACTTAATATAATTGTTTCTAATGACATACATTCCCTGGCAAATTCCATTAATTAATCATTTTTGATTGCTGAGTAGTACTCTATTGTATAGATGTACCACAGTTTCCTTATCCACTCATCAACTGTTGGACATTTGGGTGGATTCCATGACTTTGCTCTTGTAAACAGTGCTGCTATGAACATGGTCGTGCTTGTGCTATCGAGGTGAACCTCTCCTGTGTGGGGAGTTATTCCCAAAAGTGGGATAGCAGGGTCATATGGCATTTCAATCTTTAATTTCTTTAAGAATCTCCAGACGGCTCGCCAGAGTGGCTGTATGAGCCTGCATTCCCACCAGCAATGTAGGAGAGTTCCCCTCCCTCCACATCCTCTCCAGCATTTGTTGTTGTTTCTATTGTGGATTTTTGCCATCCTGACCGGGGTGAGATGATATCTCAGGGAAGTTTTGATTTGCATTTCCCTGATGGCTAAGGAAGTGGAGGATTTTTTAAGATATTTGTTAGACATTTTAATTTCATCCCTGGTAAAGTTTCTATTAAGTTACAGGGCCCATTTTTTCATTGGGCCATTGGTTTCCTTGGTGTTTAGTTTTCTAAGTTCTTTGTGCACTCCAGACAGTAGCGCTCTATCATATATGTGGTTAGTGAAGATTTTCTCTCATTCTGTGGGTTGCCTTTGAGCTCCTGTTACAATCTCTTTATCTGAAAAGAAGCTCTTTAATTTCACAAGATCCCAACTGTTGAGAGTTGGTAGCAGTTACTGTGCCATTGGATGTCTGTTTAGGAACTGTTGGCCTAGCCCAATCAGCTCGAGGGAGTTCCCTATCCTTTCAACTATGGTTTTTATAGTCTCTGGCCTGATATCAAGGTCCTTGATCCATTTGGAATTAAGTCTTGTACATGGTGATAGTACGGATCAAGCTTTAATCTTCTGCATGTGGAGATCCAGTTTTGCCAGCACCATTTGTTGAAGATGCTGTTCTTTTTCCATTGGATTCTTTGGGCCCCTTTGTCAAACACCAAATGGCTGTAATTTTGTGGTCTTATATCTGGGTCTTCAATCCTTATCCATTGATCTGTGTGTCTATTTTGGAGCCAGTACCAGGGTGTCTTTATAACTATGGATTTGTAGTATAGATTTAGGTTTGGTATGGTAATACCTCCAGAAGTGTTTTTGTTACTCAGGATTGTCTTTGCTCTCCTGGGTTTTTTGTGCCTCCATATGAACTTTGAGATTGTTTGGTCAACTTCTTTGAAGAATTGCCTTGGGATTTTGATTGGTATAGCATTGAATCTGTATATAGTCCTTTCGTAGGATGGTCATTTTTACGATGTTGATTCTGCCAATCCAGGAACAAGGGAGGTCTTTCCACCTTCTGGTGTCTTCTGCTATTTCTTTCTTTAGGGTTTCAAAGTTTTCATTGTAAAGGTCTTTTACTTCCTTGGTGTGGTTTATACCAAGGTATTTCATTTTTTTAGGGGCTATAGTAAATGGGATTGTTTTTCTCAAGGATTTTTCACTTCTTTCATTCTGGGCATATAGGAAGGCCTCTGATTTTTGTACATTTATTTTGTATCCTGCCACCCTGCTGAACTTCTCAATTAGTTCCAGAAGCTTCCTGGTGGAGCTTTTTGGGATCCCTCAGGTATAAGATCATGTCATCTGCAAATAGGGATAGCTTGACTTCTTCCTTGCTGATTTGAATCCCTCTTATGTCACTCTCTTGTCTTAAGGCTTCGGCTAAGGCTTCAAGTACAATATTGAATAGAAGTGGTGAGAGTGGACAGCCTTGTCAAGTTCCTGATTGAAGTGGGAATGCTTCCAATTGTTCCCCATTGAGCATAATCCTTGCTGTGGGCTTGTTGTATACAGCTTTTATTATATTGATAAAGGTTCCTTCCATTCCTAATATCTCTAGCGTTTTGATCATAAAAGGATGTTGGATCTTGTAAAAAGCTTTTTCTGCATTATCGAGAGTATCATGTGGTCTTGAACTTTGGACTGGTTTACATGATGAATTACATTTATTGATTTGCGTATGTTGAACCAACCTTGTGTGCCGGGGATGAAGCCTTCTTGGTCCCTGTGAATGATCTTTTTGATATGTTTTTGAATCCGATTTGCTAAGACTTTGTTGAGAATCTTTGCGTCTGTGTTCATCAGAGAGATCGGCCTATAGTTTTCTTTTTTAAGTGAATCTTTATTAGGTTTTGGGATTAAAACGATATTAGCTTCATAGAAGGAATTTGGTAGTGTTCCTTCCTTTGCTATTTGATGGAACAGTTTAAGGAGTATTGGTGTTATTAACTCCTTAAATGTCTGGTAGAACTCTGTGCTGAATCCATCTGGTCCAGGACATTTTTTGGTGGGAAGATTTGAGATTCCTTCTTCAATTTCCTTATATGTTATAGGACTATTTAAATAATTCACAACTTCCTGATTCACTTTAGGTAAGTTGTGTTTACTTACAAATTCATCTATCTCTTTTGTGTTGTCAAACTTCACAGAGTATAATTTTTTGAAATATGATGTTATAATTCTCTGGATTTCTTGGGTATCAGTAGTGATAATTCCATGTTCATTTCTAATTTTGTAAATTTGGGGTTTCTCTCTCTTTCTTTTGGTTAATTTAGCTAAGGGTGTATCAATCTTATTTTTTCAAAGAACCAGCTTTTTGATTGGTTGATTTTTTCTATCGTTTTCTTAATCTCGATTTCAGATATTTCTCCCCTTATTTTACTAATCTCTCTTCTACTACTTTTGGGATCAGATTGCTCTAGTTTCTCTAAAGCTTCAAGCTGCATTGTTAAGTTGTTGATTTCTGATGTTTCCATTTTTTTGATGTAGGCATTAAGAGCTATGAACTTACCTCTTAGAACAGCTTTCATTGTGTCCCAGAGATTTTGGTAAGTTGTATTTTCATTATCATTCACTTTCAGGAAATCTTGAATTTCCTTTTTAATTTCTTCCTGAATCCAGTTCTCATTCAGCATCATATTGATAAGTTTCCAGGAGTTAGTGTATTTTCTCTTGTTTGTTGTGTTGTGGATGTTCAGCTTTAGGCCATGGTGGTCTGACAGTGCACAGGTTAGAATTTCAACTTTTTTGTACATTTGTAGATTTGTTTTGTGGCCCAGTATGTGATCTATTTTGGAGAAAGTTCCATGTGCTGCTGAGAAAAATGGGTATTCTTTGGTGCATGGGTGAAAAGTTCGATAGAGATCTGTAAGGTCCATTTGTTTAAGGGTTTGATTAAGGTCCAAAGTGTCTCTGTTAAGCTTTTGACCTGTTGATCTATCCCATGTTGAGAGGGCGGTGTTGAAGTCCCCAAGGATTATCGTTTGGGGGTTGATTTCTTGCTTTAGACGCTGTAGGGTTTTCTTAATGAATGTGGAGGGGCCCATATTGGGTGTATATATGTTCAGTATTGTGAAGTCTTCCTGGTGAATTGTACCTGTGACTAAAATGTAGTATCCATCCGTGTCTCTTATAATTTTCTTTGAAGTCCACTTTGTCTGATATCATAATGGCTACCCCTGCCTGTTTTCTACTTCCATTAGCTTGTAGAATTGTTGACCAGCCTTTCATTTTTAGGGCATGCCTATCTTTTGTGGTGAGATGGGTTTCCTGCAGGCAGCAGATTGACGGATTGTGATTTTTAATCCAAATTTGTAATCTGTGTGTCTCTTGATTGGTGAGTTAATTCTATTAAGATTTAGTGTTATAATGGTGAAACTATTTTTAATTCCAGACATTTATTATGTTTAGTAGTTTTTATAAGTATATTGCTTTGCATTTAATAGTGTTATACTTGCCTTCTGTTCTCCTGGATATGCCTGTTTTTTCTTCATGCTTGAGTATCATTTCTAGCATTTTTTGAAGGCCTGGTTTGGTGGACATGTATCCCTTCAAGTTGTCTTTGTGCTGGAAGATTTTTCTTTCTCCTTCGATCATGACGGATAGTTTTGCAGGGTAAATCAGCCTAGGTTGACATTTTTGCTCATTCAATACTTGAAGTATGTCTCTCCAAGCTCTTCTTGCTTTTACTGTTTCGACTGAGAAGTCATTTGTTATTCTAATAGGTTTACCTTTAAAAGTGACTTGTTTTTTCTCCCTTGAAGCTCTCAACACCAGTTCTTTATCTTGAATGTGGAGTGTTTTGACTATTATTTGCCGTGGTGAGCTTCTGTTTTGGTCATTTCTGTTTGGGGTGCAGAATGCCTCTTGTATATGGATGGGCCTCTCTTTTTTTAGATGAGGAAAGTTTTCCTTGATGACCGTTTGAAAAATTTCCTCAGGGGTGGTATTTTGAGATTCTTGCTCTGGTATTCCATGAATATGCATGGTGGGCTTCTTCAGGGTGTCCCATATCTCCTGGATATTTCTCTCAAGTATCTTTTTGGCTTTAACAATCTTTTCCATTGAGCTGGTTAATACTCCCACTTTATTTTCAAGATCTGAAATTCTGTTTTCTGCTTCCTTAGTTTTGCTGATAAGACTCTCTGTGGAGTTCTGGGTTGAAGATAACTTGTCTTTTAGCTCAGTTTTAAACTCTGCTTGAGTCTGCTTTAACTGCTCTATGCCATTTTTTGATTCTTACACTGTTTTTCTCAACTCCTCTATGTGTCTGTTGTGTTCCTCCTCAAAGCGATTGATTCGATTATTTAACTCCTCCTGGATTTCCTCTTTCATAGTATTGAACATGGTAATGATCATATTTTGAAGGTCGTTATCCTGGGTCAGGCTTTCTTGGCCATTTTCCAGGGTTTGTTCTGGTTGGAGTCTAACATTATGGGATTAATTCCTTCAGTGGGAGATTTGTTTACTTGAGTTTTGTTTCTCATGGATTTGCATTTTGACTGTGGCATTGTCGTTTTAACTCTTAAGATCTTTTAATTTCTGTGTGTTTTTCACTAAACTGAATTATTTGGCCTGGGACTCTGGGGGTGGGCGGGGACTGAGCTTACCTAGATTGCAGGAGGTGAGGCCTGTCCAGGGCCGTGGAGTGGAGGGGAAGCTGGAATGGGGCGTTGGCGGGGCGCTATTAAAACCCGGGGGACCTGAGGGCGGGGCCCGGGCACAGAGGGGGTGCCCTCTCCTCCTCCCAGGCCCTGCGAGCAGCTCCGGCTGGATGGTGGGAGGAGCTGGGTCCACTCGGGCGGCCTGGGGCTCTGGGTCGCAGCGCGGTGAGACCTGGCTGAACCGCGCACGCGCGTCCCAGGCGGCGGAGTGGAGGGGAAGGGCCTAAGAGTTACTTTTTATTTCTTCTTTTCCATGTATCGCAAATGTTCCAAAAATCCTGCCTCTGTTTTAAAACCACAGCCAAACATTCTCTAACCCATGTCATCTCATCGTCCTTGTAGTAACCTTTGTTCACCAACAGTTTCTTCTTGGATGAACAATGAGGATGTTGCTTCTATCTTTGCCTACATGAACTTTCTTCATCCAAGTGTCAACCATTCTATTCCTGTATGCAAAATCAAAAGGAACAAACTCCAGAGTCCCAATAATGACTCTCATCGCCCTGCATCCTGCATATGCTACTGTTTCTTCCATTTCCTCACTGACATTTATTTTTTTAATCATTTATGTTATTTTAAATTGCAATGTAGTCTTGATGTTTTCTTCACCCTCTTACCATTTCTCATCCCCACTCCTCCCACTAAGAGATCTGGTCCTTCTGGCAAGCTTCCCTCCTATCTCAGAGTCTCTTATTGTATATGTGCATAAACATTTACTTTCTGCTCTTGTCTGTGTCCCTTTTCATGAAGCATCTTTGATGGGAACCTCTATAAGTTGTCAGAGCCTTTGGACCTGCTGTTCTTTCTGCCTAGAAGGCATTTATTCCAGACATAAGGGTACTATTTTTCACTTCCCTTTTGTCTACACTCACACTCAAGTGAAAATTATCCTAGTCACTGCACATATCTCTGTCAACACATACGTTCATTTGTGTGTCATACTTCATCACTATTCTGTTTAATTTTTCTTAATTTCACTTCATCTTTCTTTCTTTATTAAATGTGTTTTAGGAGCATATGCTTCTTCAAACAGTGGGTTTCATTTAAAAATGTCCTGTATTTTGACCACATTGATTCTTTTTTAGCTTATCTACCCCCTATCATCTGGTCGACTTACTCTTCCCAATACTCACCTTTCTACTTCTCAAACCTAAATTGTACACTAGAGACAATGGGCAATATTCATTTTAAGTCTGTTTTATTTGTCTTAACATATTGATCTCAAACTATGTTTATTTTCCTACAAATGGCATCATTTTATTATTATTCTTGGATGAATACTACTCCATTGGATAAGTGTACCACAATTTTTTCCATTTATTGATAGTATGGAAGCTATGCTAATTCTGTAATTTGATTATTGCAAATAGCATTGTGTTCAACATGCTGTTGGAGATGTGTGTGTGTGTGTGTGTGTGTGTGTGTGTGTGTGTGTGTGTGTCTGTGTATGTATGTGTGTTTGGTGGGATTAAATCTCCTAATAGATCCTTATCAACTCCAACTTCCAACATGCTGTTGCCATCAGATTTTATTTAAAACATCATTGTGAGAAGCAAAAGAGGATAAGGGGATGAGCATGATCAATGTTACTATATTCATATATGAAAAACTCATTATGAAATCTACTCTTTTCTATATTATATGCTTATAAAATATTTACTAAAGAAAAGCAAATAAATATTAAAGAAACAAAGCAAGGAAATGATGATAGAACATGTGTGTATGTGTTGTGTGTTTTCCCAAAATGAAAGATAGTTACTACTTGGCCCTCTACAGAACAGACTTGTCCATCTCTCTAAATGTGAACTTCCAAGGGACGAACAGTAATGCTTCATTTATCTTCTTTGTCAATAAAGTTAGTGTCATCTCTGATTCATATAAAGCAACCAGTAAGAAAGCAGGTTAATGAAGAAATGAATGCATAAAATTTAACTGACTTTGAATTACAAGAGGACTAATAAGAGCATGAAGTTGAAGTGCATCTATAGAACTAGGGATCCACATGGAGTTTTTCTATGGAGTTTTTTTAAAATGTGTTTCGAATAAAAAAAAGGAAGGCATTTTCTATCATTCAAAATAACAATGGCATTTTCCTAGTGTTGACTTTAAATGAAATGTGAAATTCTCACTGCAGGTATTGTTAGTAGGCCAATTATATTGTTAAGAATCATATCTATAACAGGGCCATTAAACAAGCCCTCTGAGAGTAGTTATGCAGCATGAAAATTGCCTTGAGGTGCCAGCTGAAATCACCTGTATGACCTTTTGGGTTTGTTTGCCACTTGTTACCCACCAAGTGAGATACAAGAGCTAATTCTTTCTTAATGGAAGGATGCAGTTCATACTGGTCAGTTAAGTCCAGCTGAACATACAGGATGTTCTCAGGCTTTACACATTTAGGAAACAACATAACCAATTCTTCCCAATAAAAATTAAAGTTTGAGCATTTTCATTTGATCTCTGATGCCACTAGGGATCTCAATAATGACCCCACGAAGGGTACCTACTCTGAGCCCTGCTAACCATTTTGCAGCGCTCTGGGTTCTAGATCTCTTTACTTCATAGGGAGGGATTGCAGATCTTTGGAGAAGAAATGTGCAACTCATTTTATGTGACACCACCATACTTGATTGAACAGCTGGCTTTCTGTGTTAGGATGATTGATGGTAAAGATGACAAAAGTCTGAGCAGTCTGTTATCTGGAGCTGAAAAATGTGTGCAACTAACAGCCTTCAATTGTTGAAAATATAACTCTCTAAGTTTAGTAAAGGCTGTGGAATTAAGACTTGGGATTTAATTGTTCATTGTTCAACATGATTTGTGAATAATTGCAGGACCTCAGCAATTAAATTGTGCTTTCTACAAAGCAAACCGCATACGTCTTCCATTTTTGAGAGACCCACATTTTTGCAGATTAGCCAAACTTGGTAATCTATTTGGATGTGCAGGTGACATCTCTCTTTGAGTCTTGAGGACCCTGAGACCTCGGGGATATGTGCTATGTCATAAACCTAAATGATGAAAAACCAGCGGGACTCCTTCAGCCTCTAATTGGAACCACTCAATGCTGCAAAGAAACTGAGCAACTCTTTTTTTATTCCATTTAATGGTCTTTTTTTACATTCACAAATCATTTCTTAGGATCATCCAAAAATGAAAAATGATAAGTGCAGTGATACTTGGCACACTGCATCTGGTTTGTTACCCAAGGCTTCGTGTATAGGTACAAAAGCATTAGCGATGAAGTCATACCCTGGAGAGGATGCAAAGGGCCCTGCTCTTCATTTCTGGCTGGATTCCCAGGGTTCGGCCAATGTGAGTCTACCGGAATCAGTGTTAATGTTTTCTGTCATGGTTGTAAAATACTTTCAGAGAAACATAAAGTTTTTATGAGAAGAATAGTAAAAGAGATGACTTCTTCTATGCCTGGGGGTTAATATTTGTTCTTGTTGGCTCATTTGAGGACAATAGAGGTTGAGATAGGAAAATGAAGACACAAAGCCCAGGGTCTCTCACCTTGCCAGTGCTCATTATAAATAGTAGTTCCTACACAGACTCAGACATTCAAAATTTAGATGTTTTAGCAAACGTGTCGTTCCATCTCTTACTGAGGCCAAAGACTCTGTGGCAGAGGCCTCTTCCTTGCCCTTTCCCCTTTCATTTTTTCACTGGGATGACCAAAGTCTTTTTCTGAGAAGTTTCCAGGTTTCAAGTGTTATTTATTCATAATAGTTTAATGAAAAATGTCAGGGAGGTTCAAAGACCTTCCCGAAGAATGGGAACATCAGGATGTTCAGACCACATGCTGTCAAAAACTATTTTAAGTGCCCCATTTCATCACGTAAATGCAGTTAGTTAAATTGAATTTGGAGGAGTTTTCTCCTCTTTCTTATGAACAGAGAATGATGATCATACCTGTAATATTCCTAACTCCCCGTTTGTACAAAAAGAGTAGTCATGCTGATCTTGAAGTTTATTAGAGCTTTAAGCTGTCAAGTTATTACTGTCAGCTTCAAGAAGGGAAAGAGTTACTGATGTAAAATTAATTTATTGAATGGAATTGTTTTGCCCTTAGGGAATAACATCGCGGTTTAATTTAATTTCCTCATCATATTGTCTCATTTGCAAAGGAAAAAATAAGTTTTCTTTTTAACAGAATCAGGTGAACTAGGCTGAGTAGGATGGCCTATGCTTACCAAGTACACTATGCTGAATGAGCTACTTCACGCTTACACACTTTACTTGTAGATAATCAGTTGGTATAAAAACTTGAGACATTGCACAGTAACTCTTGCTTGATGAGCTCAAAAAAAAACAATACTGACTTAGAAATGAATATATCTAAGATAATATTAGAAACTAAAAATGATTATGAAAACTTTTCTCTGACATCATTTTTCAGATTCAGGAAAATAAATTTCATGTTATCCTAGGCAAAGAGAAACAAGCCAACAAAAATTCCACCTTGAAGGTCTTGCATCCCAGATGCTGGAAGTATTCTCAGTTTTTTTCACAGATACATGAAGCTCACTCGTGTTCAAAACAGAGGTGTGCCTGGCCGAGCAGATGATCTTAGAAGGACAAGGGCCCAAAGGTCAAACAAACTTTTCAGGATTTAGTTTAGTTTTCAAAGAGAATCCCACAGAGGTGCCAGATCCAAACACAGGGTCTTAGGTAAATTACACTTTGGATTAAAGAAACAAAATCTCCTTTAAGTCCTGCACATGGAGGGCATTTTTCACAGTCAACAATTATACATGACATTTTAGAAAATTGTCTATTATATATGGGTCCAGGAAAATAACCTTGTTCTATTTTGAATGTTCTCTTTAAGCAGTGCTGGAATAAAATCTTTTTCTTTTCACCTCAGAGTGAAATATAGGTATGCATTAAACCAATACCTATCATTAACTGAGCAATGCAGTTGCATGAAGAATCTTTGATCTTCAATATGCAGGCTTATCTGCACAAGTGCTTGGAAAAAATTGTACATATGCATACAGATTAGTGAACAGTTGTTGCTGCAGAAACTTTTCCCCCAGCTTTCATTGTCTCAGTTCTCCTTAGGGAGCATGAGTTAAAAACTGACATATAGGGCTGCAGCAGCCAGGATATAGCCACAATGTGATTGGATCTTGGCTGACCTGCACAATAGCTGACATGTCAACAACCCCCCAATGTCTAGCATGAATCACAAGGGAGAAGGCTTCAGGCAGTAGGATCCTTAGAGGCAAGGGGTTAGTCATAATAGAATCCCCACACTAGTGGGTAGCCCGAGAAGGGGCCTCAAGCTATACCATAGGTCCTGAACCCTCACTAGTATAGATAACTCAGAGGGAAATTCAGTGCCCACACAAACAGATGCTATGGAGGATAAGAGTGAGAAAGCAGGAAGCACCAAGAGGAGGGAAGGAAATGGGATGGGGGAGAGTGGGAAGGAAGGAGAGTAGAATGGGAGACAACAAGAGGGAAGGGAGAGGAGAGAGAAGGTGATGCTTATTGAGCTTGTATAACTAGGCAGAAAAAATATAATAAAAAAACTGACATAGCAGAAGATAATCAAGGACTCTTCTAGAAAAGTTATTCTGATAGATAAGACCACACACTTGTGCCCAGTTTTAAAATATTTTAGTATCATCACTGGTGAATATATCAGATATTGCTATATTGAACATAAATATCTGCCATTGAGATTTCAGAAACAGTCGTTATGCAGTCTCACAGTTGTCAGTCAATGCAACCCTGTGTTTCAGGCAATCACAGGAAAGAGCAATTATATTTCATGTCAGTTCTCCAACTTAGAAAGTGGGTCTCAAATATCAGGGTGCTTCTTCAAGCTATCAGGCTTATAGAGTCCATTTTGCCTAGGGGCCTTCAGGGTGGGGCTTAAAAGTATCCTTTGGTAATAAAGTTTATAAGTATCTCTACTGCTTAAGCCTAGGATGGTCTCAGAGAGTTTCCCTGTTCAGCTTCTTCTTGGAGGAACTTGTTATTGTTTCACTGCATATTGCTCAATTGTTCAACCTAAAAACACTTCAAAGACCAAAAAAGTCACAAAGAAAAATGAAAATGGCTAGTTAGTTCAAAAATGTCAATATCACTAGCTATCAAATATATGTAAATTAAAAAAAAACAAGCTGCTGCTTTTTAATGTTCAATAGCTAAAGTGAAAAAAATTAATATATTCAATATGAAGAAAGCTAGAGAGAAATGAATGTTCTAAAAAGTCCTACTGAAATTATAAATCGCTAAAACCTTTCTGAAACATAATTTGGCAATATGCATCAAATAATCTCTATAATACTTGTGCTTTTTTCTCAATGCTTCTACTTCTAGGTTTTAATGCCAAGGATCTCATCAGAGGCACGTTAAGATTTATTATCAGTACTTGTCAAACACCACATATAAATTATGAGTAAACATCCAACATTCAAGGTCCATAGGAAATAACATTGCAACCCTTTATAAGAAACTTCTTAAGTACTATTTTAAAATGAGACAACCAGAATAAATCTACAAAAAACACAAGCTTCATTTTGCATGTTACTGCACATATTCTGCATGCCTACAGTATACAAACCATCTGGTCATACAGAAAGAATAGTGGAAGGGATTAGAATAGAATGTTAGTGTGTCAATTACATACATGCATCACCTTAACAATTGAGGATTAAGGCTTGGGCATATCTATGAGAAATTATTCAATAAAGCAATCTCTAAGCAAGTCTGTGGGAGATTATCTAATACTGGAAATTGAGCCCATGGTTAGTTAGAACATACTCTAGACAGGTGAAAAAGATGAAGCTAGCTGGTTCAGTACTTCTGGATATTTTAATGTACTTTGAATCACAACGGTGCTGACAAACAGGAAATTATGTCCCTCTCTGCTCTTTGTGCAGATATAGTGTAGTCAGTTCCTTATGTTGGTATGAGCTCTTCTGCCATGCTGATGACTAATAAATAACTATAAGCAAAAATAACTTGCTCTCCTAAGTTTTTTTTATTTCCTGTATTTGTTCAGCAATGGAAAAAATAAACCAAAATGATTAACTTCAGCTACCTTGACCACTAAGAATGTAAGGGATCCTCTCATCCTCCTTCTTATACATAACTATACTTTCTAAATTCTGAATTTCTTAATTTCATGAAAAGTTATAAACTGGCTTCACAAGTTCATAGATACCCTGCTATTTGGAATGTGAACTGATAAAATTTCTAGTTAAAATTATTTTATTCTTCGAGATAATTCTTGCATTTCTGAAAATTTAACCTATCAGGAAGGGTTTATGGGGTGATTCTGGCTAGAAGAAATAATATAGTTATCTACAGTGGTTTAACCACTGATTAGTTGTCTATTTTCCAGTAAATAAGCTCCTGCACATGCTAATGAAGGCAGCCCTAATTAAAGTCAGTGAACTGAATGCACACATGTACACATGCACACACATGCATACTCACACACACATACAGACTTACACACACATATACAAATAAGGAAACCCTTGTTGTGAATAAGCTTTCAATAAAAGGAGGAGGGTGGATGAGACAGGGTAATTGGGAGTAAAATAACTAAAATGTATTATATCCACATAAGAAATTGTCAAAGAATAAAAAATTTTAATTTTAATTTTAGAAAGAATACTACCAATCAAACTGTACAAATGTTCATGGAAAACTTCAGGTACTGAATATTTGTACTAAATAATTTGTACCGCAATATTTGTACTAAAATGCATAATTCTACTTTTAAATCTATGCAATTCAGCAATGGTTAAAACAACTGTGCTTTATCCAAAATATAGAATTTTAAAGAGCTATTTTAAACAGCTATGTATTGAAAAATAATGATGTGGAAAAAATTATTGTCTAATATAAACTTTTTACCACTTAACCTAGGAAGTGAAAGATCTATACAATGAAAACTTTAAAACACTAGAGAAATTAAAGAAGATATGAAAAAATGGAAATACCTCCCATGTTCACAGGTAAAATTAATATTGTGAAAATGACCATCCTATCAAAAGCGATATATACATTTAATGCAATCCCAATCCAAATTCCAATGCAATTCTTTGCAGAAATTGAAAAAGCAGTCTCAAAATTCATACAGAAACACCAAATGTCCCAATTAACAAAAAAATAATCTTGAGCAATAAAAGCACCACTGAAGATATTGCTGTACCTGAATTCAAGCTGTGCTAAAGAGTCATAGCAATAAAAAACAGCATGGTACTGGCACACAAACAGACACATTGATCACTGGATTAGAATGGAGAACTGTAGCCTGTATTGTTGCTGATAAAATCATGACAAAAAAAAAAAAGAAAGAAAGAGAAAAAGCTTAAGGAAATAACGGGCTTTATTTTCTTTTACGATTGTCTAGTTACAGGTCTTATTTTCCAGCTTGGTAGAACTCACACCAGCACTAGGGTAGGAGGGAACTGGCTGTGCAATATCCACATAATGCTGTGAGAGGATCAATCCTTACTTGCCAGACCAGCATGTCTGGCCAACTATACAGAAGGATGCCAACTTTCTCAACCACTTCTGTCTATCTTATTCTCTTGTCTGGGTACTAGTCCTACCCACCATGGGCTGGGCTTTCCCCAACAAGAACCCAGACATAGGTTCACATATCTATATCGCCTGATTTGACAAAGGTGCCAAACATCCTGTCCCTAGAGGCACTGGACATTTGGCTGCTGTGTCCCATGTATGTCAGATGGTGGCAGAGAAGAGATGAGACTATTTCGAGACACAATATTCTAATCTGTGAGCAGATGAATAGCCTAGCATACCACACTGCCTACCAAAACACTGAATTCCATATCTTCACAATGTGAAGACCTCTCATGGGGTAGTCTCCATGTGCACACAATGTGGATGGCCTCTTTGGGTTGGGGAGGTCTGTATGCTCACAAGGTAGATGGTCTCCTGTGTGCTCACAAGTGGAATAATCTCCTGTGGTCTGGGTCCCCGTGTGCCCACAATGATAACAACCAAACGAACTTAGTCTTATAGAAGATGGACAACATTTATATTCTTCAGCTTTATGATGTGTTCTTAATCATGTGGAACTGGGATCTCAATCATTGCTATCTAAACCCTTAATGTATTTTCTTTTAATGCTTACATATTATTTTATATTGTCAGGTTTAAAAAGTGAATACATACAGACAGGAGGTGGACATGCTAGGGAAATGTCCAAGGGAAGCAGGAGGGAGAAAGAAGTAGCTATGATCAAATGTATTGTCTACATGTATGAAAGTAAAAATAAAAACAAATTAATTTTTAAAGAAAAGGTGCCACATACACACACTGAAAAGAAGACAGAATCTTCAACAAATTATACTGGAAAAATTTGGACATCTACATGTAGAATAATAAAAATTGATAATTACCTTTCACATTTTACAAGAATTAACTCCAAATAGATCAAAGACCTCAATGTTAAACATGGTACTCCCTAAATATGATTCCAAATATGTAAATAAAGTGATATTACTATGGTGATTTTTATTTTCTTGAATATTTTTCCATTTATGCTTTCAAATGAATTAATGATATTTCTAAATGTAAAGAAAGATATGTTGGCACTCCAGTCATGGCAGGGCTCCTATATCCAGAAGCCCACTGCAATGTGAATTTTCACCTTATCTACATAATGTCTGACATATCATCATCACCCTGAGAACTTCTGAGGATCTCAGAAGAAATAACAGCATTTGGAGAATGTCTCTGGAGCAAGTGGTGGACAAGGTAGGAGGATCCTCTCCTCGTATGACTTTGCACTTTGAAGAGCCACTTATACTACAACAGATATCTAACTCCCTTACCAACACAGGCATCCCAAAGAGATCCCCATGAGCCACACATGCAGAGATATATGAAGGTGGGAGTGATATAGCTGTATTGAAGAAGGGTGGTGAGGATGAGAGAAGATGAGTATGGATGTGGAGAAGGTCTGGGCAATGACATAGATCCATTTTGTTTGTATATAAAAAAATTCTCAAAAAAAAGATGTGTTGACTGGAGAGATGATTCAGAGATTAAGATTCTGCCTCTAAAACAGAAAGACCTGAGTTTGTATCCCAGATACCAACTAAAAACACCAGGTGGAAATAATGGTGCCTGCGTTTCCAGTTCCAGGTGTGTGTGTGTGTGTGTGTGTGTGTGTGTGTGTGTGTGTGTGTGTGCAGGCACACATGTATTTGTGCATGTTTGGGCAATGTGCACATGGGTGTGTAAGAATGCGTATGCACATGAGTATGGAAGCCTAAGATTCATAGCCAGCTTCATCCTCAATCACTTTTCCATCTTATGCTTCTGAGGCTGGATCTACAATTAAATCCAGAGCTTGCTCTCATGATTCCCAGATTCTGCCCTCCATGGCATTAAGGCAACATCCATCCAACATTTCTTATGGTCCTTTAGCTTATGTTGCAGGTGCTTTAATCAACCCATGCTCTGCTTCGTCCCGCTATGCTCTTACTTTAATATGACAATCGTATCACTATGAATCCATTAACAGGTACATGCACTAAGGAGGTTCATGGGAGTGTTTATAATCCATTCACTGATAAATACTTGCTGAATTATGTGTGGGACATTTCATATCCAAATATGACTATATCACAATCTCTTCCAAAGAGTTTAATTTTATATTGCTGTTGAGCATTTTCCATATTACTTTATGGTGCCAGGGATTGAATCCAGGACCTCAAATGTGTAATGCATGTACTATACCATTGTGCTACATCTCTAGATAAGTGATCATTATTGTTCTCGTTTATATGAGTGTTTGGGAGGATGTATGCATGTATGCTAGATGTCCTGTATGCAAGTGTTCATATATGCAGGTACATGTGTGTGTTTGTGCGCTTATGGAAGCCTGAAGTGGAGTTGAGAATCATCCTGAACTTATTTTCCACCTTATCATTGAGACAGGGTTCCTAATCAAACTCAGAGTTCATGATAACTGCTGGTGTCACTAGCCAGATGGCTTTGGAGATGTGTCTCCCTTTTTCAAGGCTGGAATTACAAACAGGAAACTGCACTCACCTGTCATCTTGGTGATCAGAGTTCCTCTCCTCTTACTTGTATGTCTTCCGTGTGGTCTTAGCAAACAATTTTCTTCCTGAAGTATTACCACTACAGCTCTCCAACTTTAAAAGTCCTACTCAAGGTAAAGTCTAGATTAAATGTTATTTCCACAGTAAAGTCTTCTGTGTCTACTGAGACAATACATGCTCAGCTTTCTCACATGTCTTGGAAGCTTTAAGCTAATTAAAATTAAACAATTTTCTTTTTAGTTGGATTTCATGTCAGTTTTCCCACTGGGATACCAATTGCATAAGTGCATAGGGCTGTGCTTGGCTTATACATGGTGATGTCATGCCTATCGCTACACATAAAAGCCAGGTTATCTGCAGAAAACTTAAATGAAATGAGATATTGTATGTGAAAACTTTTGAAGAACATATATAAATGAAAGTATAAGATGATTCAGAGTCCCTTCTGTCATAATAAGTGGCTTTTTGTTGATTTTCCTAACTCTACTACCTTTTCTGAACATTCTTGAAGACCACAAAATGTTTGCAAGCTTAGCTTCATCTCTTTGAAGAATTATAGTTTCAAAACATAGCAGTGTGACTAAGAATGTTTAGCAATCTTAGTGTAGGTAAAAGTCTAATATTAGCCCGTTTAGGCTATAATAATACACATACTATAAACTGGAAAGCTTATAAGTAACAACCACTAATTTTCAAAATTTTAGAGCTGGAAAAGTCCAGATTCAGTATCTAAAAAAGTCACTTCCTCAGATGTAGACACCTCCACACAGCACCTCCACACAGCACAGACAGGGTAAAAGGTGGAAGTTGGGAAGTCTACAGGGTTCTCCACCATAAGGAACTTATAACCTCCCAAAGACCCCACCTCCTAACATTCTCACACAGGGAGATAAATATCAACTTATGGATATATTTGTGGGACCAAAATGCACAGTCTATAACAAGAAAGTAAAAGTACTTTAAATAACATGTGGTCATATTCCAATTAGTGTATTTTCTGAACAAATGCACCCTTGAGACAAGTAGCTCCCCAGGCAGCAACATATGCCTCACTAACCCCATTTATACAAAAACTCCAGAGATGGCCCCCTTGGTCCAGGCTGGGAAATCCTCTTCTGCAGTGGGATAAGAGTCAAGAAACAAGTGCTCTGCAGATGGTGAGTAATCTCACTCAAAAGGCAGAGTGGACAATATTTGTCAGGATTGCAGAGAAGGTGGATATTTCCAATGGAATAGCAAAGAACTTCACCCAAAAGCCAAAACTATCGAAGGTGCAACTTACACAATACTCAACATTTTTCTTCCTTTTAGTTCTGCCAGCATGAAGGTAATAGCAACATTTGTCTATGCAGCAAAGTCATTTCACAATTATTTTCAAGCTAAACAGCAGCTCATTTCTATTACAGCTAGGTGTCCACCTCCCTTTATGAGTTCTGATTGAGACCTCTGTTTACAAGTTCTGGAGGAGAGTTTGAAATGCTGTGAAAGTTACAGGGAGAAAAATAAGCACATGAGTTTCCTTGAAATGTTCTTAAAATTTTCAGAGTTAATTTTCAGGCCGATGGGTCTAGAAATCAATTAAACTATTTAAATCATCATGAAAAGTGAAAATCTTTTTCTTTCTTTCTTTTTCTTTTTCTTTCTTCTTTCTTTCTTTCTTTCTTTCTTTCTTTCTTTATTTATTTATTTCTCTTTCTTTCTCTTTCTTTCTTTCTTTCATTTCTCTCTTTTCTTTCTTTCTTTCTTCATTTCTTTCTTTCTTTTTCCTTTCCTTCTTTCTTTCCTTCTTTTTTCTTCCTTCCTTCCTTCCTTTCTTTCTTTCTTTTCTTTCTTTCTCTCTCTTTCTTTTTCTTTCTTTCTGAAAAGGTAAGCTGAAAATTTTTGAGTCTATGTGCAGAAAGCCTCCAGTAGACTGCAGACTTATAAAGTGATTAGGAGGGTTTCTTTTTCCTCTGGGAAATAGTATTAAGAGGTCCAATTAAAAACACCATTACATATTATGAACAAAACCTCATCCCAAAATGAGAGCATAATGGCTCATTCAAAGTGACCCTTGCCTGGTGTAAACTTCTTTAGATGTTTCTTAAATATACCTTAAGTCGTTTATTTAAGGGGGTAGACTGCAATATTTCCTTTTTATAACTTATCTTTTCAAGGATTTATTTATTTATTTCACACAAGTAAACATGGATTCTCATTTCCCATTTCTTCTTCAGTCCTCAATATATCTTAATGTGTTTTCTTTGAAGGACACAAAAAATATACACATGGAGGAAATCTGTAGGTTTATTTTTTAAGAGGCTAAGAAAGTATTGGCAAATTTTACATAGTTTGCTAAAATATTTTACTTGTTCATTTGATATCTCACTTCATTCATTCATTGATCAATTTATATTAATAATTTTTCATGTGCTAACAAGATGACTCAGCAAGTAAAGTCACCTATGTGCAAACCTGGCAACCTGAGGGTTTGTTTTATTTTTATTACTTTCTTTTTCCCTAGTTTTACAAGCACATTGAATACTTTTTCCTGCTTCCTTCCATCCCCCTCCTTCCCATGCCCCTCTCATTAATTCCTTCATTAATCCCTTCCACTCCCTCCCACCCAACTGCCTGGCAGCTTCTATGGACCCCAGGTTTCCGTCTGGCTGGTCTGCTGGTGTGCAGTTCAAGCCGCTGCAGCATCACAGTTGTCCCTCCTCGGGGAACCCCACTGATTATATGCAAGGCCTACATCATAGAAAAAGAGAACCACCTTCTCAAAGTTATACTCTGACCTCCACATGTATACTGTGGCACATGAACTCCTCTCTCTGTCTCTCTGTCTCTGTCTCTGTCTCTGTCTCTGTGTCTCTCTCTCTCTCTCTCTCTTTCCTTTTTCTCTTCTCTTTCTCATTCTCCCACATCCCTCTTCTTCCCTACAAATTCTCCTCCTATATTCATGTCATTTTGTTTTGTTTTGTTTTGATGTTTCACTAGGTTAAACCCGGGGTTTTTGTGTATTGCAGGCTTAGAACTTGAATTCCCTTGTGGGTACATGATAGGTTATTCCTTATTACCACCTCTGAATCTGTTAGTTACCCATTGCTTATCAGTATTTTGGGGGACTGTCTGGGGTATTCCAGTGTTCATAGCTGACCACCGGCCAGGTCAGTCCACTGAACACTTTGGCTTTAGGAACCGCTTCTGCGTGAGTTCTCATAGTCATGGTGGCCATGTCATTTTGGAGAATGGCTTTTCACATTCCTTTTTCCTGTGAATGTCTCACATTCTTCCTGTCCCTCCTTCCCTGAGTCTTTAGGGGCATATAGATGACATGCAGAAGAATGAGTCCTCAACTTTCATTATCGTCAACATTTGGAACAATCATGTTCTCTACATTCATCTTCATCCACATTAGCAAGAGGCTCCTCTGCTTAAGGCTGAGAGTAATATTTGTACTGTTTGATTCCCTCTTCTGATGCTTGAGGGGAAAGGATCAGATGTACCTTCTAGAGCTAAGCACTATTTCTTTTCCAATTACCACCTATTATAAAAAGAACCCTTTGGGGTGAAGCTTGGGCGGCACTAAACAACAGGCTTAAAGACAAGTACTTTTAAAGCAGTTTTATAACATGTTCATGTAGCAAAACATTATAGTATCTTCTGTCCTTGAGCCTATGATCATGCCATTGATAAGTTCTTAACCCAGTTTTCAGTACCAGGTATGAGTTCCTTATTGGATAGTATGCCTTCACTCCAAATGGAAAGTGGCTAATTAACGATATTTTGTTAATGTCATTATTGCACTGATGAGCCCAGCTTGCCAAGTTTGTTCTTGCTATTGTTGTCAGGATTCATAGCTAGGTAAAACTGCTGATGTACCTCCTCTGATCACCTGCATAGTTCCTTTTCATACCATGAAAATTAGCCAGTGAGGAGAAAGTTTTCAGGTCAGTTTCAGCTTGATCTCCAAGTCCTGTGACAGAAGTGTGTATTGCTTCAGCAGTAGAGTATTACCTTACATCGTGGTGGGCAGCCAAAAGCAATGGCACTAAACCATAATAATGTTTTGGGGTCCTCTGAGCACTCAGTAAGCAACAGCTCCGTGGGAGGCGTTTCTCTGGGAGGTGCAACTCAGAAAATCTCTGCTGTTCCTCACCTCCCCCTGTATAGAATATCTCTGTTCCAAATTTTTAATTGTATCTTAATATGATTGTAAGTTAGTAGGTGTCCATATGGCTTTATAATATATCCTTTGTGTTACTAGTCCTTTTTCCACCCCTCCTCTACCCTATTGCCTCATTACTCTCTTTACTTAAGCCTTTCTTACCTCAATTCCTTTTCCTTCATATCACCTGCATCCTCCTACTTGCCTTCCTTAAAAGTTCTTCCTCCCACTTCTATAATTCCTCCTTTCAAATTCCTTACTTTTAAAGGTATTCTAAGCACACTAACCTGAAATTTCAATGCTAACAGCAACATATAAATGAGGACATATAGGATTTGTCTTTTTGAGTCTGGGTTACATACTTCTGTATATTTACTTTTTGTTATATCTGTTTACCTTCATAGTTTTTTGTAATTTTGTTTTTCTTAATAGTTTAATAATATTCAATTGTATATGAACCACATTTTCATTGTGTATTCATTCATCGATTGATGTACATCTAGGTCGATTCCATTTCCCTGCTATCATAAATAAGCCACAATCAACATGGATGTGCAAGTGTCTCTGTAGCAAAATATAAAGTCTTCTGGTAATATACCAACAAGTGGATCTCTAGATCCAGCCTCATATCAACAATGCAAATGTAGAAGACCACTTTTAGTCTAGGCATCTTTCAAATTAAATTCAATACAATGTAATCCAATTTAATTCAATTATACCTTGCAACTAGCTATTGAATCTTCCTCTATCATAATGTATCCTAATCAAGGGTGGTTTAAGTTAAATAAAGCCAAGAACTTAAGTGCTCATGCTGGTCTCTTTGTACCTGTAATTACTCATATGACTTTTATTTGATGATATAGAACTAAGTCAGTTACCCAAAGATCCTCTCTTTTCTCTCTCTCCTTACCTCTCCTTTCCTCCTCCTCCACTTTCTTCTCTTCGTTTTCTCTTCCTCCCTTATACACACACACAAATTCATGAACACATACATATGCATAGACCTTTCTATAAATGTCTGTTGATTATGCCTATCTAAATTTCTCTTTATTTTCAAAGAATTTTATAAAAAATTAAAAGTCAAGTGATGAAAGTGTTACCAATATAGCTCCGTCCTCTGCCTGCACACACTTGCACACCCATGCATTCACACCCACATGCACACTCACATTCATTTCTCTCATTTGAGTCAGCCACCACAGCTGCTGGGGCCTCAGGGGCTTTAAACATCAATCAGTTTCACAGCTGGAGGCAGAGTGATCTACAGCAATAAAGCTTAAAGTGCTTCCTTTTCTGATATAATTTGATTCTTCCATTAGAGCTCACATACTCTTTTTTTTTTCTTTAAAGGCAAAGCAAATATTCTCTGTCCATATTAGGACAAATGTTCTCTGTCCATATCAGAACAAATAGTTACCTTAAAGTGGCAGAGATGCTATTCCCTAGTTAAATCCTAGGTGGGAAAAATCCATCTAGTTTTCTCTTCTGCATTGCTGAGTTTTTACTTTTCTCTGTAGGATTTGCCTCTCCATATCCTTAGGACTGCCAGAGATCTTGAATCAGTATGGCTGGGAGTGAATCCTGGTAGCCATAATAAAACAGATTATAGAGGTTTTACTGAAGATGATCTTGGGTTTCTAATCCTGTAGAATTCAATGGAATATAGAAGTGTGTCATGACAATCACTGTCATACTTCTTTTTCCATTGGACCTAAAGTGATTATGTCTTCAGGCTCTTCATCGTCTAGAAATCATCCATTTGATCACAATTTAGGATAATCTTAAATATTGATTGGTCCCTGTTTCTCTGAAAAGCACATTTAACCTGTTATTCCTTGAGGTTGAAAATTTTATCATCATTTGAAAAAAAGTAGAAAATGATCTGGGTCTGACAAACTTGATCATAAGAGTTGCAAATAATTTGCTGCCATAATGATATATGCTGTAAATATAATCTGGAGACTAGGTCAGGGTCCAGAGCACAGATTTCCTGTCTAAATGGTAGACCTGTGGTTTTTCTCTCAGACCTGCGTTTGTTCTTCAGACTTCTGCAATGAAAATATATTTTTGAATGAAATGAACAACCACATCTCAACTTGAAGCCTGCCGGCCAAATTCTGAGTCTGCCTCTGCACTTCATTTAATGTTGATGCAGTGCTCTGACAGTACTATTGGCTTTCCATGCTTCGCTCAGTTCTATATTACAGAACTAGGTAAGCACTTCCACAGTGTGGCAGTTAGCCTGCATTGCTGCTGATAAAATCACAATGAAACAGCTTTAGGGAATAAAGGATTTGTCTCTGTTACAATAGTGTGGTAACATTTTTTTGTCCAGCTTGGTAGTACAGCCCATACCAACACCAAAGGGAAAGGAAACTGGCCACACCATGTCCACTTAAAGGCTGGGAGAAAGACAATCTTTATTTGCTACACCAGCATGTCTGGGCAAGTATACAGAAGGATGCCCACATTCTCAACCAATTTCCTCCATCTTATTCACCTTACCAGGTACCAATCCTGTTCACCATAGGCTGGGCCTTCTCCATCAGCTAGACAATCTCTTGAAGGTTGACTCTGGGCTGAACTCAGCTACTAATTCTCTACAAATGTGCCCAGAGCTTGAACTCTAAACCACCAAGTTCACAACTGTCCCTAACTGTGATTCACATTAAAATCTACAGCAATGAAACCTGAAAACCTTTAAGACAAATGGATCTTTAGAAACCTTTGGCCCTTTTATGCCTTCCTGCACACTCCAGAAACAAAACCCAGAAAGTTTAAATAATCAACCAAAAGACACATGAGTAGTTATCTGGCAAGCAGGAATGTAGATTGGAAATTTCCACTACTCTGGAATGAACTGCATCCCCCTGAAACTGGTAGGCTGAAGTACTAAGCCCCAATGTGATTATATTTGGACATGTTCATAAATAGGTAATTAGAGTAAAATGAGGTCTGACCAAGTTGGCAACCTTATAAGAAAAAGGAAAAAACAATAAAATGTAAGTGCTAGCACTACCTGTCAACTCAGCATACTAGGAGGGGGATCAGTTGGGAATTAAACCAGGCCTGCTAAGACTGAGGACCGAGATGAATTTATTATAATTTCTCAGGTATTACACATGAAAGTTGGGCAGCTGTCCAAGTCCTTCATAATAGCAAAAATAACAAAAAGAGCATTATCTTATACAACAAACAAGAAATAAGGAATGAATAATGAAAGAACATTCAATAGGAAACAAAATTATTATGTCTAGTTTAGTATTCAGTTTCAAGGTAACAGTAGCTTCAAGGTAGACACTGTTATATTACAACTCTGGGAACATTGGGGCCTGTTACTCAATTAGTAAATTACAATGTGAGAATGCAGTGAGTTGATCAATATCAACTTTTCACCTGAGGGTTACTGCGTAAACAAAATCTCTCAAAAGGACAACAAGCAGGGACAAAGAAGTTCAAACTGCCAATCTTGTTACTCATATTGGTCAGTACTCAAAGGTTCCCAGGAAGACCTGAACCAGCCACTGCACTAGATAGAACTCTTGTTGACGCAAAAGGCAGTCATCTGTGAACTTGTACAAGAGAGCTCATCAGAACCAAAACTCAGCCAGAACTTAGGTCTAGGAGTATCTAGCCTCTAGAACTCTAAGAAAAGAAACATTTCTTTCTGTCAAGTCCACAGTTCCCATTATGTCAGAAACAGATAACTACATTTGCATTTTTCAAAGTTTAAGACTGATGCTAAGTTCAAATATTGTATAAAAGATCCATATGTTCTGTATTTACTAGGTGGAGCATAGAAATGTTTCTGATAAAGCATGCTCACTGTCTAAATATACCAAGCTATCTGTGAATCAACCAGTCCTGGACACCTCTAGGAACGGAGAACCTCATAGTGGACCTCATTGAGTTTTATGGTGCTAAATTCTCCTAGTTTTAATTTCTCACATACAGTTGGGTTTTATTTCATTATTTCTTATCAGGTTCCGTGCTAGGTGTATGAGCCTGACACAGGCTTTGTTTCTGTTATTCATATTCCTTCTTTTCTTCTTCTTTGTCACTGAACTGCTGCCCCTTAATTTTGTCAAGTAATTGCTAATACTTCTGAAGGTTGTGTGATCAATTACAAAGGGTTCTTCTAATGTAAATGCTTCTGTCCCAGACAGAGAAGAGATAAAAATGAAAATGTCAAGATGGCGAGAAGAGAAGGAAGAGGGAAGTGGGAAAGGGACCAAATGGAGTTCCTAGTTGAGCCAGAGTTTGAAGTTACCTTGGGTGTTTGCTTGGAGAGATGCTATTCTTCATGTAGGAACTAAATTTTAATAGATTCACTTGCAATAATAATTACTAAGTTCACACATTTACTTTTGATAACTTTTTATTTTTTTGATGATGACTTGTTAATTAGAACTTTTTTTAAAAAATAGTGTATTGTGCACAGTCTTCTTCAAGTTTC
This sequence comes from Typhlomys cinereus, assembly GCA_023101885.1. Taxonomy (NCBI): domain Eukaryota; kingdom Metazoa; phylum Chordata; class Mammalia; order Rodentia; family Platacanthomyidae; genus Typhlomys; species Typhlomys cinereus. The sequence goes on from JALPQD010000284.1 coordinate 2,821,079, forward strand.
ACTGTATGTCATAATTCTTCATACTCCTCTTCCTGAAGAAAGCAGTTGAACTTGTCATTTAGGCTCTGAAGCTCCTCAGGACAAGAGGAGCTGTTCTCTCTCAGGGAATCTCAAAAGGTACCTTCACCTAGACAAATCAGTGTGTCCCTTTCTTTCTTAAAAATAATTTAAGCACGCAGGACAAACATTCTGAATCAGAATCATCTCTTAACCATTTTGTTCTATTTCCTAACTGCAATGTCTCCTTTCTTCCCTGCCACTCAGATACATTCCTCCTTTATTTCAACATTAGGGACATGTTTGCCTCTGTCTCCAAATTTCCCTACTAACGTGGTTTCCCCATCCTTGCCAATCACTTCAAGTCTATGTTGATTGATTGCTTCTTGCATTAGCCATCTCTTCCATGATTCATCTTTCATAGATGTATGCTCCTGTTTCTTAGAGACCTAGGATCTCTGCCATGTCAGACACTGTACCCTAACACAATGCTGAACATATTTTAGATGCCACTTCTTTTTTTCAATGCTAATAAAGAAGTTTGTAAAGAAATGGCTTCCACTACTGACAATCTAATGGGTCTAGAGCACTTATCATGGATAAGGTCTACTACAGCCAGTGCTTTCTAGAGATATACTATCTAACTTACTCTTTTAACCACTCTCTAAAGTAGATATTTCCTGAAATTTTACCAATAAAGAAAATAAAACTGGAGATACCTTGATAATGATTATTTCCATAATTATATGATGGAAAAATGGACTGATATAGGTTGATGGCTTCTTCATGTTTCAGTGCTTTATAGATTTTATGTCATTTGGTTTCCAAAGAAACATCATGATGTGGCTTCATCTTACAATTGAGAAAGTACAGCTATATGAAGTTAAGCAGCTCTCCTATGGCTTGACAAAGGTTTAGGCACCCAATTTCTTTACTTTTAAGTATAATTAGTTTCTACACCTGTCTTGTGGATTTGAAAGAAAAAAAACCCTATATTTTGATATAATATGGATTCAGGAAATTTAAATTATAAAATCCATTTATGAAATAATTAGCTGATCAAGATGGAAGGAGTACATCTTGAATATTTAAGAATAAATAATCTGTCTTACCTAACCCATGGATACTATTCCAACCTCATTTATATATGTGGAATGAGCCTTCTGTAGTAAGAGAATCCTTTAATAGAAGTGATTTTAGACAGTCACTCTTAGAGCCTTTCTGGCTGGTGTGGCTGCTTCCAAGGTGTGACAGGACCTGGGAGAAGGGAACCACAGCAGGGGGTATATCTGGAGTCTGCCAGGCAGAGGGATGGAGCTCTTCAGAGAAATACAACATTTTGAAAAGAAAATTTCTTTCTTCCCTCTTCAGAGCATTTTTAAATCTTGGCACTAAAGAGGGGAAAAAAAGGTATGTCTTTTCTTTGAAATATTGGCTTTTTCTGTAAAGACCACCCTCTCCCCAAGCCTTGGAAACTTCAAACAACCTGACTGAGAAGTCAGAACTCCTCCGGTGGAAGAAGCTGTTATCTTGAAAGCTGCTACAGGCTATAAGCTGTTAGAGGGTCCTGGAGCTCAGGGTCTGTTTGTATTCATTTTTAATAAGTTAAATGAAAAGTGGAAAAGAATTCTGAGTGTGTGAATAAATGCATGCATGACTGTATCTATGCATATATCCTTATCTTTTAATAATGTACAAATGTAAGATTTAATTAAATATGTACCTGATAAACTAATGTCTCTTCATTAAAAGAAATAAAGTTCAAGCACTAATGTAAATTTAGTTTGAAAAATTGTGACTAACTTTTTAAATAAATATATTTTTGCAGCAAAATTTTTGTAAAATTTTAATTGGATTTCATACTTTGCTTCTTTTAATACCTCACACTTACTGCTGTGAAAGAATTTGACATAATTTCCATGTGTTTCTTTTACCTGATATTATGGTTTAAATGCACTTTAGATGAAAGCATTGAAGGGCAAATTCCAAAGTCATTGACTAGGAAAAACAATCTAAAATTTTTTGTGGTTACCTCTGATGTTCTTTGGACCCCCTTTCCTATTCCCTATATCTACTCCACCTATGACCTTGATAATAAATCTCACAAAAGTGTAAATGGTAGCACCAATACTTGGCTTCATTCCTTTATTATTTTTTGACCTAGCACATCCTTGATGACATATAGAATGCCTGTGTGAAACTACTGAAACATTCTTATGTAAACACAAAATAGTACAAGGGGGACACTTGACCAGTGACAGATGTGACCTGGCACTTAAAAGATACATTTTTTGCCATTCCCATGAATAAAACATAGTTACGGCTTTCTCATGTTTAAAGAGATTTCTCCCCAGCCAAAGAGATTTCTCAGTAGTGACCAGTTTGACCTACCTATAGCTTGACTGCCCCCATTTCTGAGCTCATATATATGCTTTTTTGAGTTATGGGATATTTCGCCCTCTTCTTCTGGCCCCTGGAAATATGTACAGTGACAAAAGATAATTTTGGTTGCCTCAGCTTAAAGATGGAAGTATTGATATCTAGTGGATTAAGATCATATGAGCGGAAAAATAAATAAATAAAAAAGAAAGTGTAAAAAAAAAGATCATAAATGTCACTAAACATCCTGGAATATATAGCACATCCTCTAACAAGAATTACTTGACACACACTATTGCACCATAAGGATAGTATCTCAAAGTCCCTTGAGTGTTTTTTTTTTCCTTTTTCTCAAGAAGCAAGAAAACCAGTGACTCAGAAGTAATTTGTTTTCTATCATATATGGTTCCAGTCTTCCTTGAATTCTCCAAATTTCCTTGATATACAAAACTGGATTTTGAAAGCAAAACTTTGTCCAAAGAATTCTGATATTTCAATTGTATCCTAAGCAGGGCTGATCTCTTGGAACTCATACAAAAATTCCGGTGAGATCCAGAGAGTAAAACTTAATTTACTTTTTTTTTTTTTTATTCAACTGTGCGCATGTGCGTATGTATGTGCGTGCACGTGTCTGTGTGTGTGTGTGTGTCTGTGTATGTCTGTGTATGTGTAGAACCACGGACAAATTCGTGAACCACCATGGACGCCTCCACCTCCTTCTGCCCCGGGATTCACAGGCTCCGCCCTACCAGGACCAGAAGCGCAGGCCGCCCCCGCTTCCGCCTGGCGTCTATACTTGGGATCTGGGATCCGAATTCAGGACCTTCCGCCTGCAAGACGGAGGCTTAACCCCTGAGCCACCTAATTTGAGTTCCAATTTGAAAGGGTATACTTCAAATATGCCAAGACTTTCATTTTCAGAATCAAACATTTGACTTGAAGAGATATTGGTGAAAAGTACAAAATTAATTTAGAGGAGAGGTTAATTGCATAGAACAATGTTTATTGCTAGCAATGATACATTGTGTATTTCAAAACTGCTATGGGATTATGTCTTGCATATTTTCAATACACTCACACATGCACACAGATAGCTAACTAACTATATGAAATGGTAAATATGATAGATTAATCATCCAAGCATTTCACAGTGAATATATACAACAAAATATTACATTATGATATAACTATAGCTCATTGGCATATGGCTTGTCTGACCTGGCCTGAGGTTCAGTCTCTAATTAAGCAAAAAAAAAAAATCAAACTTTATGCCAGAGTTAAAGAAAATTTTTATTTGCAAAGAGTACCTAAATAAGAAAAAATAATATTTAATTTTCTCTATGAACCGACCGGAAAGAGCCATCATGGTATTTAGTTACTTGCTCCTGTCCCTGAACAGATCCTTCTTTTATCATTGCCTTCTATTTTCATTTACATTAAGAAGTTATAGCTTTAGAGTCAGACATGGCGTGTCAATAGAAGAGGAAAGCAAAAAACCAGTCCGCATACATGTGGCACACCTTCTCAAAGTAACTGGAAAAGCTTCTGATTTCTTTTCTATTTCATTGTTCTTGGCCTTCATCATCTTGGCCCTCTTCTTTATAAAGAATGGACCACAACACAGTATTTATTTTCTAAAAACATTGGCAAGCATTTGAAGTGTTATTGTTTTGAAGAATCTTGGGGAGGAAAAGAATGGTTCAGAATCTTCCAGTACTTCTACTAATTCACCTTCTTTTTCATAAATCATTAAAATTGAGCCAGAGCAACCTACCCATTGTGGGTTCATCCTCCAAGTTTTCTTTATGCTAGTACTCTGTGCCAGAAGCCTTGTTAAGAATGACTGTGAACCTACAGTTTCAAGGTTCGTTAATCATATTCCTTTGGATACACTATGATGTTGAACGAGATTCCCATATTTATGCAAAATATCAGCAGTGCATTTTTTGTTAAAGATGTGCTTTATTAATCTTAATAAATCATAGTTTGTTGGGGCATTTCTGACTGCTTCTCAAGTAAAATGGGGTTTGACTGCACAGTAACTATGTTTGTGTCACACTTCAATTGTTTAAGGTGAGGCTGTGAGTAGCTTTATTGCTTTTGTTTATATAGGTAAAGCCAATCTGCACATAGGACATGATGGATGAACTGCAGCCTCACTTGGAAGTTTGTCATCACTCATGTGCTGAAGTGACATTTCTTTATGTATTTTGGCATAAACATATGCAACTACTGGCAAAGCGTTTGACCCTAGATTCTGATTATTTGTCATTCCAATATTTTTTTGCCCAAAGTCAGACAAGTTTCTACATATTCTATGTTATGTGCATTGCTAATTATCAACAGACAATGAAATGATCTCATGGCTGGAGTTGCATAATTGCTGAATGTGCAGTCTTCATTTCTTCAGCCAGGCAACTGGGCAGCAAAATAAACATAGTTAGGATGGTGTAAGTGTCAAGAAAGACAACCATCCATACTAAACCTCAGTAGCTTTAGGACAACTAATTAGGAAGAAAGAAAGAAAGAAGAAAGAAGAAAGAACGAAAGAAAGAAAGAAAGAAAGAAAGAAAGAAAGAAAGAAAGAAAGAAAGAAAGGAAGGAAAGGAAGGGAAGGGAGAGAGGGAGGGGGAAGGAAAGGAAGGAAGGAAGGAAGGAAAGGAAGGAAGAGAAGGAAGGAAGAAAGATTGGAAGGATTGAAAGACAAAGATTAGAGGAGACTGGAAAGACAGAAAGAAGAGATACATGAGAAAATAGAAAGAGAGACGAAGAGAGAAAGAGATAAGAAAGAAAGAAAGAAGAAAGAAAGAAAAGAAAGAAAGACAGAAGAAGACAGAAGAAAGAAAGAAAAGCCAGAAAGATGGAAGGAAGACGGAAAGACAGAAAGAAAGATGAAAGGAAGATGGAAAGACAGACAGAAAGAAAGAAAGATGGAAGGAAGATGGAAAGACAGACAGAAAGAAAGAAAGATGGAAGGAAGACGGAAGAAGGAAGGAAGGAAGGAAGGAAGGAAGGAAGGAAGGAAGGAAGGAAGGAAGGAAGGAAGTATAAGGAAAAAAAAGTTGTAATCATATTTCATAAATAAAATGTAATCAAAGAATAACCAAAATACATTGAGTACAATACCTTCAAATCTAATTGTCTTGCAGGATATTTTAGTTAAAAAACAAGTACCAATAATTCTATCATATGGGCATCAGCAATAATTCCTAACATCCATGCTCAGAGTTCAAATTCTATCATGTGTTGTGTGAATGTTTCTGATTGCTCACTGGTGAAAATAGCAAGAAAAAAAGTGTGAGGTAATTTTCTGAGGTAAGACATTGCATCTTACTTTATAGAATAGGTTATATTTGTTTCCCGGTTTGGTACGCCTTCAGAAAAAAAAAAGAACAAAAAATTTAAAATGGGTAAAAAGCAGCCCAGCTTCACAATAATCTACAACAAACAAAACACAAAGTAATTGAATTAAAGCAAGATAACACACTAATGCAAAAGGGAATCCTGCAGATTTGGAAAACTTCTGTAAGTAAAAAAAAAAAAATAATGACTATGCTCACCATTGTTTCTTCATGGTTCTCCTTCTAAAAACTTTTTTCACTAGATAATGATAAATATCTAATCTTCTGTTTGTAGGTGGTATTAAAAGATGTAAAATATCTGATGCCATAATTCTGAACTTGCATGTTGGTCATTATGTATAGGGTTAACTAAAAAAATATTTCTCTTCTTAAAGTTATCACCATATAGTATATACATTTACTTATGTGTATAAATTATAATTCCAAACTGATTCTCATTTGCCGCAAAAGATTTCTGACAACTTTGCATTTCTATCTCTAACATACATTACACTATCCCTTCCTTCAGAATCATCCAATATTTAAGTAAATTAGTTGTGACCGATCTCCACATTGGGCACTTTTATATTTTATTACATTAGCCTTTGCACATCCCTGTGAGGTAGGTATTATAGTTTGCCTGTTGTGAAAAAGATCTGCCTGAGGCCTTATGATTTAGCAATGGTGAGGTAAAAAGTCACCAACTAGGTTGACTGTCTAAGCCCACATCTCCTTTTAATACAACATCTTCATATGGACAAAAGTTCCTCCAGAGCAAGTGATGTTATGTTGGGAATTGAAAGATCCTGGAGCACATGGGAACTAAAGCATATCTCAGTCTTCTACCAGGAACTCTAAAACTGTGATCATTTGAATTTATCTGACTTTTTATTTATTCATCATTATTATATCTGCATTCTACATCTATATCTGTGCTCTAAAAGAATTTATTCATGGTTTATTCTGACAGGCATGGGATTGGAGAGAGAACCTACCATATCCCCCTCCTTTATATCCCATACTTTCAATCAGGGATAATTGAACCTTTGCAGTGAAAGACAGCTTCTGAGGAACATCCACAAAAGTGCTGCAGTTCTGTATCCTTGTAAATTCATTCCTATTACTTATGAATAATATCATCTTGGCTTCATTTCATTTCTCCTTAACCTCTGGCTTATCCATTATTCTCATTTGCATGGTTATACTAATACAAGAAAAGTAATAATTAGAGCCAAAAAATATCATGAATCAAAATATTTACATTAAAATAAGTAAATGTAACAGTTGGGGAGATAGCTAAGAGGACAAGGTGCTTTTGTCCAGTCAGCAAGAGGACTACAGTTTGGATCCATGTAAAAGCTGGGCTTACCTGACTGCCACTTGTCATCCCAGTAATCAAGGGGCAAAAAAAGAATCCTCAGAGCAAGTTGGCAAGCTTATGTAGCCAATTGTTGATTGACAAGCTCAATGTTCAACAGAAAGACATTGCCTCAAAAAAATAAAATGTATGTCAACTGAAGAAGATCATTTCATCAATTCTGGACCTCCAAACACACATTATATATTTACGTGCATCCCCACACATGTGCCTAAACATGTATATACATGTATATACTTATGCTCACACATAAGCAAGTAAACATGGAATTAAATAAAAATAAATGATATGCATTCAAAAACAACAAGAAGTATGACCACAGACTGAATGTGGACACATATTGGGTTAGATGACACCAAAAGTACAATTGGTGTTGGCTCATGCAGCAATGCAGCTATAGAAGTAGTATACTGAAGAGTGGAGAGATGTCTTGAGGACTAAACCTTTACCTTACAAGAAAAAAAGCCTGGAATTCAGATCCCAGAGCCCATGTAAAAATGTTGGACAGAAGTGGCAACCAGATCCCACGTAGAAACGCTGAGCAGAAATGATCTGCATTTCAGCCCTGGCAGGTAGAGCCTGGAAAACCCTTAAGCAAGGTAAAAAAGAGGTGAGACCATCAAGAATGATTGCCAAAGTCACCTTTAGAACACTTCAGGCATATTGGGGCTGGAATGGTGGCTCAAGGGTTAAGCCTCTGCCTTGCAGGCAGAAGGTCCTGAGTTCAGATCCTAGACCCCAGGTATAGATGCCCGGCGGAAGCGGGGGTGGCCTGCGTTTCTGGTCCTGGTAGGGCGGAGCCTGTGAATCAGGGGCAGAGTAAACAAGGGGGAGGTGGAGGCGTACATGGTGGTTCCCGAATTCGTCCGTGGTTCTACACACACACACACACACATATACACACTCGCACACACGCATACATGCACAACTGAATAAATAATAAAATTAAAAAAATTTTTTAAAATTAAATAACAGAACACTTCAGGCATACATAGCCACACACACTTGGTTGTCCTCTTCTACACGCAACTCTCTCTCTCGGTGTGTCTTTGTCTCTGTCTCTGTCTCTGTCTCTCTCTTTCTCTCTCTCTCTCCTCTCACACAAAAATACAAGCAAAAAATAATATTATGACATTTAGCATAAAGGCAAGTATAAATTTTAATGAAAATAGAGATTATTTTCTTCCCTTTGTAATTGCAATCCTGACAGCACAAAGAAACTTGAAACCTAGACTCCAATGACTTATAGCGAGCAGTCCTCATTGAATAATCAGTATCTTCATCTTTTCTCTTATTCTGTTTTATTTTCTTCACTACTTGACATTAAATTATAATGTCTTTACTCTCCAAATCTTCTTTTAATGGATATCTTCCACTTAAATTATTATTGAAAAGGAATGGTGTTTATTATGAATGTACATGCATAAATTGGTCACATTTTTCCAAAGCAACATAGGTTGCCTAGTTTGTTTTGTTCCTGACCATACATGCACAATAAAAACAACCACTAGCAAAAAATGTTTCTGTTTTAATTAAATTTATTTCTTTCATTCACAATATAATTTTGTCACTGGATGGCATATTTTTACTTATGGATCAAGCAATAAATAAAACATTTTCCAGTTCCATTAGACTGTTACTCTAATGGGGAAGTAAGTAGACAATGAGGAAAAATGTATGAAGTACAGGTTTCAATTCTACAACTGGGTATTCCTAGCAGAATAAAATGAAATAAAATGATGAGAGAAGCAAAGATGCTGGTACCATTTTCAACATTATGACCAAGGAAGGGCCTTTGCAAGCATGTGCTTTTCAAAGAAAAGTTGTACCTGGGTCCAATAAAAAATGAGGATCAAAATGACTGCATCTGATTTGACTAAGAGTTCCCTCTCATGTAAGGAACTACATTTTTTGCCTCCACTTTCTTCCTATCCACTTCTGCTTTCTCCATTACATAGTCACTTATATGTCTCTTGGTATTTTATTGTTAGCCATAAATCCTTGAGATGATGCTACCTCTCTCCACAAATCAGAATTATCTTAACCCTATTGGAAATTATTTTTAGTAAATAACTCTCAGCATTATTTTTTAACACATAATTGCTTTAACATATTTTCCTTGTATTGAGAGAAGCTTCATTTTTATCTATAGAAATGATTTGTTAGCTAGCATTTCCCTTAAGTTACTAAGCCATTCTAGAAATGAAAGAATTTATTTTTTAAGGTAAACAGAGAGAGATAAGTCAGAAAGAAATTGACAATGTACTGAGACCAAAAAGTATATTCATTAAAGAAAATGTTTTTTAAAGACCTTGAAGCATTGCTTGTTTGAAACCTACTTCCTGTCACTGATGCGTGGGTACACACATTGCAAATGCTACTTGCAGTAAAATGATCTTAGGGTAGATGTATAAAGTCATTCTCTATGTCTACATTCTCTCTTATCCTACAACTAGGGAAAGAAATAAGTAGAAATGTTTTGAAATGGGGAGAGAAAGAGTACATATGTCCTGGCACAGTAACTCCTAGCTGGATAAGCTTGGCACACGCTTGACCCAGAGGTTGGATTTCTTTAAATGTCAATGAATGACAATGCTTGCCCCAGTGGGTTTCTTTGAGGGTCACTTAAAGTATGTGCATAAAACATCCAGCATGGGTCTTCATGTGTGATCAGGACTCAGAAATCATGAGGTCTAACTATCTTCATATTACAGGGATGCTGCATCCATGGATTAGCTGCAGCTATGTATATTTCCACAAGACCTTCACAGAATTTATCCTTTCAACATTACACCACCAAAAGAGAAAAATCTCAAGAGGCCTCACACATTCTTGAGAGCTGATAAGGGTCAACACTGATGGGTTGTGGAAGGGAAGATGCTTTCCTCAATAGTAAATCCACTAATTTATGATTCATGCTTCAACAAGCACTCAGGCATATACAATCAAAGGCAAAGCAGGTGAAATTCTGTAGGCTACACATGCAAAAATGAAGAAAAGAAAATATCAAGATTATTGGACAGGGAAAGGTCTGTAATGGGAAACAGAGGGGAGGGACTTACTTGGGGATTTAGGTTTGTAAAGAATCATAAGTTCTCTGTATTTCATATATGAAACAATGAAAGAATAAAAAAGAAAAATAAAAAAGAAATTATGAGGTTATTAGTGTAGGTGATTTTCCCTTTTCCTCATCATTCATTCTCCCAAGGCATATGGAAGACAAGAGAACTACAAGAAATAGATAAAAAGTGGGGCAACTAAAGCCATCTCTTGGAAATCATCTATCACCCTCAAATTCTGATATTCTAGTTCTATTAAGTTCTAGGCCTTGTCAGTGATAGTAGTTTTAAAAGTATTTATCACATGAAATGAACAGCTCTATGTCAATGGAGATGAATGAAGCCAAGTGCTTTTAGTCCTCTGAAGATATGTTATACTGAGCACAGGAGAATCTGTAGACAAAACCACCATCACCTGAGAACACCTGAGAAGAGGCTTCCTAGGGATGGCGATGGTTAGATGCTGTGCTATGGGAATGAGCAGAAGAAGAGCTGTGTGTGTGCTGTACTTCACCAAGATTTGGTCTAGGAGAATATTTACAGTTTTCTTTCTTCAAAGGGCTTCAGAATGATGTCTTTCAATTTTATTTAGTTTATTAAATATGAAAAAGTTAAATAGTTGTGTCAAAAGTTCTTCTGCGTATTCATACAACTTTGTCTCACTTAATCATAAAATCTATGAATATATTTGCATATATGTAGAGCCTAAACATTGCCATAAAACCAATAGAACTTTGATTTTGAATTTAAAAAAGAATGAATAAATATTAGAGCAAATAGATGCATGAATGAAATCATATCTAAATAAGAATGCTTTCTTATTCTCCTTTCACATTTGATATTATGCTAGGATAATACTGATTTTTGATATAAGAATAAATATTTAGAATCATGGAGCACAGATATACTCTTGACAGAAAAATCCCTCTTATTCCCAAGGAAAAGATTTGTTTATTTATTTGTTTGTTTTACTATTAAGAATGAAGCTTTAAGTAAAAGATCATAAATACAAATCGAAATTACACTGAGATATCATCTCCCCCTGGTCAGGATGACAAAAATCCACAATACATAAAACACCAAATGCTGGAAAGGAAATGGAGAAAAGGGAGGAACTCTCATACATTGCTAGTGGTTGTATGCATGCAGGCTTATACAACCACTCTGACCATCAGTATGGCGATTTCTAAGAAAGTTAAGGATTGAAATTCCATATACCACTATGGGAATAATCCCCCAAAATGCATCAATTCACTACAGAAACACGAGCACAACTATATTCATCACGACACTATTTATAACCCAAATGCCCAACAGTTGACAAATGGATAATGAAAATGTGGTACATTTATGCAATAAAATACTACTCAGCCATCAAAAAAAGATGAATTCATGAAATTTTCTGGAAATTGGATGGAATTAGAAGAAATTATATTGAGTGAAGTATCCAAGACACAGAAAATTAAATGCCATATGTATTCCCTAATAAGTGGATGCTAGCTCCAAACCAACTTAATGATATATTCATAGGTAAATCTCAGTAATACCTGCTGTAATCACAAGGAATTATAAACAGGAGGGAAAGAGAAAGAGAACCTCAAAAGAGAGGAGATGGGGGACACACTTCAATAGAGAAATTAGGCCACAGTCATAGATTCCATGTAAGTAGGGAGACATCTGATGCAGCTCACTCCATTTCCCTTCCTGGTCACTTGGGACTGAACAGTTTTGATCTCCCCAGTCCAACCTGACTCTCTCATTTTGAGTCCTACTTCTATTTTCCCAGCTAACTTTGAGTCTCTTCTTATTTTAAGATCTTCCTTTAAACAGTTTTTATCTCTGGTTAGATGAGCTTGGATACCAATCAGGATGCAGCCAAGGGCAGTGCAGGAAAAGCAAAACTAAAAATTACAACAAACCATAATTCAGAACAGCAAAGACCCTACATGACTCACCTGGAACCAGACTTGCCAAATTTCTCCCCATCCTGAATCTTAGGGAACCTGTGGAGGAGGGGGTGGCAAGATTGTAAGAATCTAAAGATGGGGAGGACCAACAATATGCAAGATACTCCACACAATTCAGGGCTGCAGCCAGGATAGAGCCACATTATTATTGGATTTTGCTTGACCTGTACAATGGCTGCCCTGTGACTGACCCTCCAAAGTCTAGTACAGATCACAGAGGAGAAGGCTTCAGGCAGTAGGATCCGTAGAGGCAAGGAGTTCGTTCACAGTCATAGTAAAGTACCCATGTTAGCCAGCAGCTCCAAGTAGGGGACCTGGTCTATACCACTGAGACTTGAGCCCTCGCTAGTATACAGGACTCAAAGGAAGTTTGGGACCCACATAAAAGGATGCTCTGGGGGATGAGAGAGAGGAAGCAAGGTATTGTGAGGTGATGGGTGAGGGATAAGGAGAGCTGGGGAGAGAGAAAGAGAGAGTTATCAATAAGTTAGTTTCCATATTCTAAAGCCAATCAGAAAGTCATAGACATCCTAATCAGCCAGTCCTATGTGTAAGTCTATCTGTGGAGACTGAAAGCAGAGGCTGGACAATGTTGCCTCCTATGCTAAAGGGAGAAGCATTCACATCTGTGGTGATTTTCAAGTGCATAGCCATCCATTTCTTATTCTCCAATGGGACTCAATTCTCTTGTGGGATAAAAAAATGCCTACCTTATAAAATTACTGGGACTTTTTACAAGTAATTAATATGTAATAAATTAGTGGAACACACAGTAAAATTCATGAGCATATTAGTACTAAAACTAGCTTTACGATTTTGAGAAAGTTACTGTAAGCTCTTTGAATTTCAATTTTCCTTGCTGTCAAATCAGAAACCACCCTCTAGTCAGTTCTTTGTCCTTTACCCACAATTCAGTTATATATGCAGTGTGAAACTTAAGTTGATGTATATATTTTTGAATAGCTTATCTTTCTGAAAAAGCTATTGTTAAAACCACTGAACATCTTTTTTAAATTTTTAAAGAAAAATACAGTTTATTTCAGGCTTATAGTAACTTTCAGAGAACTACTGTGGTACACTGATTTGTTTGTTCAAAGTCTCAGGCTATGAGGATAGGCTTAGAGACCACTCTTGTTGAACTCTGAAGGTTAACCCTAAAGAAGCTTGATTTCAAGGTCAAGTCACAGAAACAAGACAGTTCTATGCTATAATCAAGGTCTAGCCTTATCCCTGAACTTAAAAGGGATGGGAAAAAACAAGGAAAGAATCTTACTTTCCCAGCCTCACCAGCTTTCTCAATTTAACCACCTAGTGAGGTTTTAGAACTCTTGAGAACACAAGGCAAAGACAGCCCTAGAAGGATCCCAAGTTCCTCATCGGTGTAGGATTTGTTCTTTGTGAGGCTGGGTATGAGTAGGGGAGAGGTATCATATGCTACTTTCATTTACATCTTCAGCTGTTCTCTCTCCCCCTCCTAGTTCACCTTACTATTCCTGACCTAGCCACCCACCCATTGTGGAATTCTAGTTCTCTCTACAAATGTACCTGCCTATTGTCCAGCAGATTCTGGCTGGACTCTTGAGTTGCTGTGAAAGAACACCAAAAGTCAAGCAACATAAGGAAGAAACAGAGATTAATTCAGTTTATGGTTCAAGATTAATACAGTCTTTCATGGTGCAAGTGTCATGGCTGGTGGCAGAGGTTGGAGACAGACTAAGTCACAACCATGCAGGAGGCTGAGAGATGCTAGACTAGAGCAGACCTCTGCTGGAAGTAGGGTGGGACTTATCCACCTCAAGGCTCATGCCCTATGACTGCCTTCCTCCCTCAAGGCTTCATCTTTTAAAGGTGCCATGACATTTCCAAACACACGAGTCTGTGGGGGACACATTTCAAAACATGACACTCCACCCCTGGTCCCACAGGCTCATTGCCATCTCATTATGTGAACCATACTCAGTTCAACTTTAAAACGAAGTCCAAAAGTACAATGTACAAAGCCTCCTATAAAATCAAAAGACAAGTTACATACTTCTAACATAAGATGGCACAGAATAAAATTCCCACTCCAAAGGGAAGAATGGGGGCATATCCAGCAAAGATTGGCCCATAAAGAGACCTAAAACTAGCAGAATAAACTCCAAATCCCAAAGCTCCATGTCCATCAGGTAGTTTCTTGCTGAAATTCATCTCAATCCCAAAGGGTTTGAGCTCCACCCCTCCAATGCAGTTGCATGTAAAACATGTCACGCACTTGAGCTGGCACCTCTTAGGGTATACAGCTCTCCTTGACAGATGCTCCATGTTGGCTCTGGCCACTCTACCATCTTCACTTCTCAATGACAATCCAGGCTTTAACTCCACACCACAAACTGCCTTTCTTGATTCTCTAAACTGTAGGCTTTTTACCACATGCTCCTAGATTCCATCATTCTTTTAAACCTTGGAGGAAGATCCAGGTCCTCCTCTTTTGCATCTTTGAGTCTTTGAAGACAGCATCATGTGGATGACTTTGCCAAGTTCTGCTACAGCCTTAGGTTGAAAATTGGTCCTCTCAATTCACAGTTGGTTCTGCTTCTCTGTGCTGACTACATGTAGGCAAAATTTCTCTTGGGACTTTGCTTTTGCACCAGATTCTCTTAGTTTTACACATCAACACCCCACTTCTCTGTATACAGATTTCTGTTCTCGTTACTCTTGTGTTACCTTGAGAGACAACACCCAAGTTCAAGCATCTTAAGGGAGAAAGGAAGATTAATTCAGCTTAAAGTTCCAGGGGGAAAATACATTCTTGCATAACAGAAGTGGAATGGCTGGCAGCAGAAGCCAGAGACAGGCTAAGTCACATCCACCAGGAGGCTGAGAGATGGATACTAGATTGCAAAAGCTAGAACAGAACTTTCCAGGAAGTGGGACTAATCCACCTCAAATCCCAAATCCTCTGACTGCCCTTCTCCTGCAAGACTTCACCTCCTAAAGGTACTATGACCTTCTCAAACATATAAGACTATGGGGGACACATTCCAAACCATGGCAGCACTCAAAAGGCACTATGGAAATCTTACCTTACTACCCAGATGATATTACTTTATTACCCACCCTAAGGTTCCATCATTCCTACAACTAAACATCCTCAGACTTTCCTTTCCCTGGAAGGAACCAGATAGGAAAATAGGATGGGATATGGTAACCAATGCAGAACTTCAAAAAAAGCCTCCATAAATAAGGCTCAGAACAACCAAGAAATAAGGACCGGAACCATTTCCATCCCCATTAATTTCTTTCTCCAGACAACAGTCCAACCATCTTCTCTTATAGCACCTTCTTTTGTACTGTGGGAGTCTGTATCAGAGGTTACAAGTGGGAAAACCCTTTCCATAGCAGTTCCATCATCTATATTTCTGACCTCCATCTCTTCCACACTGTCTGCATCATTTTCAACCATATAGTCTCTCTGGTTGTCCTAAGCATGGAAGCAATGACTTTGCACTTTTGGGGGGTAATGTGAGAGACCATCTCCCTCATAGGAACTTCATCTCCCATCTTTCACGGGGGCTATACACTGGTGCAAACTTACATCCTCCACAAGTATGTCAAACTAGTGGTCCTCAGCTCTGCAAGAAAGTCTTCAACCACAGCCCAGCCCCTAACCACCCCGGAGCCCCACGCGTCCCTGCGGCGAGCACCCAGGCCGACTGTGGCTTGGCCTGCGCCCCCGGCCCTGACGACCCCAGCCCCCTCCACCGTGCCGCCCCGCCCCCGCCCAAGGTGAGTGAGTGAGAGAGAGAGAGAGAGAGAGAGAGAGAGAGAGCGTGCCCAGCCCAGCCCCCAACCACCCCGGACTGCGGCTTAGCCTGGGCCCTGTCCCGGACCCAAGCCCCTCGCACCCTCCCGCCCCGTGCGCCTAGCCACTCCCCTGGATCCCAGGTGAAGAATTCTGCCATTGAGCCAGGGAGCGAAAAGAGCCCAGCCCAGCCCCGCCCCCCACCCGGGCCCCGCCCCTCTCCGCGCCCACCTTCCCAGATCACAGGTGAAGAACTCTGCCATCAACATCAGACCTTCTGCCTCTCTGGCCCACCGGGGACCTACGCACGTGGTCCACAGAAGACACACTGCTACTCAGAATTCAATAGAGCCCAAAGGAAACTCAAGCAAAATTCTAAGGAACAAAAGGAGCACAGGCCATACATCTGGAATCCACTACAATCATTATATCACGTGGGCGAGTTTCTTCTCATCCAGCCCAAAGATAAGTAAACTTTTTCTTTTCACCTTACTGATCCTTTAAAATATCAATGCTGTAGATCAACTTTCTCATACAGCCACCCCACAACATACAACTCTAGGGAGTACACCACTCACCCCCACATTTCATCAAGAAACTAAATCGTAAAAGTGCACTACCAAACTAATATTCACACCCTGGTAACATAACCTGACTTAACTGACGTACTAACAGCCTAGTAGCCTCATCTAGGATATAATAATAACAATACCCAATCCAAAGCAAGTACTAGTAATAACTGGCAAGCGTAACAATACTAAATACGTGGATTCAGTGGAAAACACAGAAACTGAAAGGTCCTAAAAAACAAAACAACAATGTACAAGTCAAAGTGCAGATCCACTGAGAAACAAAACCCAAGAAGACCAATCTCCTGCCGAAAGAATCAATCCCATAATGAGAGATTCCGACCAGAACAAATCCACAGAAAATAGCCATGAAAGCCAGACCCAACATAACAACTTTCAGAGTATGATCCTTACCATGATTAATACTATGAAAGAGGAAATCCGAGAAGAGATAAACAACCGTATCCACCACCTTGAACAGGAACACAACAGGCACTTGGAGGAGTTGAGAAAAACAGTTCAAGAAACAAAAATAGGTATGGAGCAATTAAAACAGTCTCAGGCAAAGTTTAAAATTGAACTAAAAGACAAGTTATCTTCAACCCAAAACTCAACAGAGAGTCTTATCAACAGAACAAATGAGGCAGAAAATAGAATTTCAGATCTTGAAGACAAAGTGGGAGAATTGACCAGCTCAATGGAAGAGATTGTTAAAGCCAAAAAGATACTGGAGAGGAACATTCAAGAGATATGGAACACCCTGAAGAAGCCTAACATGCGCATTCATGGAATACCAGAACAAGAATCCCAAAATACCACACCTGAGGAAATATTTCAATTCATCATAAATGAAAACTTCCCACAATTAAAGAATGAGAGGCCTATCCAAATACAAGAGGCATTTCGCACTCCAAACAGATACGACCAAAATAGAAAATCGCTACGGCAAATAATAGTCAAAACACTCCACATTCAAGACAAAGAAAAGGTGCTGAGAGCTTCAAGAGAAAAAAAGCAACTCGCTTTTAAAGGTAAACCTATTAGAATAACAAATGACTACTCAATGGAAACAGTAAAAGCAAGAAGAGCTTGGAGAGACATACTTCAAGTATTAAATGAGCAAAAATGCCAACTCAGACTGATATACCCGGCAAAACTATCTGTCATGATTGAGGGAGAAAGAAAAGTTTTCCAACACAAAGACAACTTGAAGGGATACATGTGTACCAAATCAGGCCTTCAAAAAATCCTAGAACTGATACTCAAGCTTGAAGAAAAGAACAAGCATATCCAGGAGGACAGAAGGGAAGTATAATACCACCGAAACATAAATATCAAACAACATGCTTAAAAAATCTACTAAACATAAAAAATGTCCAGAATTAAAAAGAATTTCTCCATTATAACATTAAATGCCAATGGTATTAACTCACCGATTAAGAGACACAGATTACAAACTTGGATTAAAAACCACAATCCAACAATCTGCTGCCTTCAGGAAACTCATCTCACCACAAAAGATAGGCACATCCTAAGAATGAAAGGCTGGTCCAAAATCTTACAAGCTAATGGAACCAGGAAACAGGCAGGGGTAGCAATTATGCTTTCAGACAAAGTGGACTTCAAACCAAAGAAAATCATAAGAGACTCAGATGGATACTACATTTTAGTCACAAGTACAATTCACCAGGAAGACTTCACAATCCTGAACATTTATGCACCCAATACAGGCCCTTCCACATTCATTAAGAAAACCCTACAGCGTCTAAAGCAAGAAATCAACCCCCAAACGATAATCCTTGGGGACTTCAACACCGCCCTCTCACATGGGATAGGTCAACAGGTAAAAGCTTAACAGAGACACTTTGGAACTTAATCAAACCCATAAAGAAATGGACATTACAGATCTCTATCGAACTTTTCACCACGCACCAAAAAATACACATTTTTCTCAGCAGCACACGGAACTTTTTCCAAAATAGATCACACATTGGGCCACAAAACGAATCTACACATATACAAAAAAGTTGAAATTCTAACGTGTGCCCTATCAGACCACCACGGCCTAAAGCTGGACATCCACAACACATCAAACAAGAGAAAATACACTAACTCCTGGAAACTTAACAATATGATGCTGAATGAGAACTGGATTCAGGAAGAAATTAAAAAGGAAATTCAAGATTTCCTGAAAGTGAATGATAACGAAAATACCACTTACCAAAATCTCTGGGACACAGTGAAAGCTGTCCTAAGAGGTAAGTTCATAGCTCTTAATGCCTACATCAAAAAAATGGAAACATCAGAAATAAATAACTTAACGATGCAGCTTAAGGCTTTAGAGAAACTTGAGCAATCTGATCCCAAAAGTAGTAGAAGAGAAGAGATTAGCAAAATAAGGGGAGAAATATCTGAAATCGAGACTAAGAAAATGATAGAAAAAATCAACCAGTCAAAAAGCTGGCTCTTGGAAAAAATCAATAAGATTGATACACCCCTAGCTAAATTAACCAAAAGCAAGAGAGAGAAAACCCAAATTAACAAAATTAGAAATGAACATGGAGTGATCACTACTGATACCCAAGAAATCCAGAGAATTATAACATCATATTTCAAAAACTTATACTCAGTGAAGTTTGACAACACACAAGAGATGGATGAATTTCTAAGTAAACACATCTTACCTAAATTGGATCAGGAAGTTGTGAATTACTTAAATGGCCCTATAACATATAAGGAAATTGAAGAAGTAATCTCGAATCTTCCCACCAAA
Source organism: Typhlomys cinereus (assembly GCA_023101885.1). Lineage (NCBI taxonomy): Eukaryota > Metazoa > Chordata > Mammalia > Rodentia > Platacanthomyidae > Typhlomys > Typhlomys cinereus. Next base: position 2,840,326 of record JALPQD010000284.1, read on the forward strand.
AAATGTCCTGGACCAGATGGATTCAGCACAGAATTCTACCAGACATTTAAGGAGTCGATAACACCAATACTCCATAAACTGTTCCATCACATAGCACAGGAAGGAACACTACCAAATTCCTTCTATGAAGCTAATATTGTCTTAATCCCAAAACCTAATAAAGATTCACTTAAAAAAGAAAACTATAGGCCGATCTCCCTGATGAACGCAAAGATTCTCAACAAAGTCTTAGCAAATCGGATTCAAAAACAAATCAAAAAGATCATTCACAGGGACCAAGTAGGCTTGATTCCCAGCACGCAAGGTTGGTTCGACATACGCAAATCAATAAATGTAATTCATCATGTAAACCAGTCCAAAGTCCAAGACCACATGATACTCTCAATAGACGCAGAAAAAGCCTTTGACAAGATCCAACAGCCTTTTATGATCAAAACACTAGAAACAGTAGGAATGGAAGGAACATTTATCAATATAATAAAAGCTGTATACAACAAGCCCACAGCAAGGATTATGCTCAATGGGGAACAATTGGAAGCATTCCCACTTCGATCAGGAACTCGACAAGGCTCTCCACTCTCACCACTTCTATTCAATATTGTACTTGAAGTCTTTGCTGAAGCCAAAAGACAAGAAAGGAACATAAGAGGGATTCAAATCGGTAAGGAATAAGTCAAGCTATCTCTATTTGCAGATGACATGATCCACCAGGAAGCTCCTGGAACTAATTGAGAAGTTCAGCAGGGTGGCAGGATACAAAATAAATGTGCAAAAATCAGAGGCCTTCCTATATGCCCAGAATGAAAGAAGTGAAAAAGCCTTGAGAGAAACAATCCCATTTACTGTAGCCCCTAAAAAAATGAAATATCTTGGTATAAACCTAACCAAGGTGGTAAAAGACCTTTACAATGAAAACTTTAAAACCCTAAAGAAAGAAATAGCTGAAGACATCAGAAGCTGGAAAGACCTCCCATGCTCCTGGATTGGCAGAATCAATATCGTAAAAATGACCATCCTACCAAAGGCAATATACAAATTCAATACTATACCAATTAAAATCCCAAAGCAATTCTTTAAAGAAGTTGACCAATTAATCTCAAAATTCATATGGAGGCACAAAAGACCCAGGATAGCAAAGACAATCCTGAGTAACAAAAACACTGCTGGAGTTATTAATACCGAACCTTAGTCTATACTACAAATCCATAGTTATAAAAACAGCCTGGTACTGGCTCCAAAATAGACACACAGAGCAATGGATAAAGGTTGTGGACCCAGATATAAGCCCACAAAAATACACCCATTTGATCTTTGACAAAGGGGCCCAAAGAATCCAATGGAAAAAGGACAGCATCTTCAACAAATGGTGCTGGCAAAACTGGATCTCCACATGCAGAAGATTAAAGCTGGACCCGTACTTGTCACCATGTACAAGACTTAATTCCAAATAGATCAAGGACCTTGATATCAGGCCAGAGACTATAAAAACCATAGTTGAAAGGATAGGGAACTCCCTCGAGCTGATTGGGCTAGGCCAACAGTTCCTAAACAGACATCCAATGGCTCAGTCACTTCTACCAACTCTCAACAGTTGGGATCTTGCGAAATTAAAGAGCTTCTGTTCAGATAAAGAGATTATCACAGGAGCTCAAAGGCAACCCACAGAATGGGAGAAAATCTTCACTAACCACATCTCTGATAGAGCTCTACTGTCCAGAGTGCACAAAGAACTTAGAAAATTAAACACCAAGAAACCAATGGCCCAATTAAAAAATGGGCCCTGGAACTTAAAAGAAATTTTACCAGAGATGAAATTAAAATGTCTAACAAATATCTTAAAAAATGCTCCACTTCCTTAGCCATCAGGGAAATGCAAATCAAAACTTCCCTGAGATATCATCTCACCCCGGTCAGGATGGCAAAAATCCACAATACAAACAACAACAAGTGCTGGAGAGGATGTGGAGAGAGGGGAACTCTGCTACATTGCTGGTGGGAATGCAGACTCTTACAGCCATTCTGGCGAGCCACCTGGAGATTCTTAAAGAAATTAAAGATTGAAATGCCATATGACCCTGCTATTCCACTTTTGGGAATAACCCCCCATGCAGCAGAAGTTCGCCTCGTTAGCACCAGCATGACTATGTTCATAGCAGCACTGTTTACAATAGCAAAGTCATGGAATCAACCTAAATGTCCAACAGTTGACGAGTGGATAAGGAAACCGTGGTACATCTATACAATGGAGTACTACTCAGCCATCAAAAATGATGAATTACTGGAATTTGCTGGGAAATGGATGTCATTAGAAACAATTATATTAAGTGAAGTATCCCAATCCCAGAAAGTTAAGCGACGTATGTACTCCCTAATAGGTGGCTCCTAGTACCAAACTCACCCAGTCCACATTGAGACCCTCAAGGGTAAATCTATGTAATATGGTAATTGCAAGGATTGTGAACAGGAGGGATGGGGTTGGAGAGTCACACCAGACACAAGGAGAGAGGGGACCATTGTTAAAGCAGAGAAAATCGACCTCCAAGGAATGCAAGTAAGTAATATGACACCTGGTTAAGTTCACAGACGTCGTTCCTGATCATGTACAACTGAAGGGGTATGATCTCACCAGAAGGGGAGGGCATATAGTCTGGCAGATGAAAAGAGATCATTTTGCAAATGGGTGACTGATCCCTTCCTCACCGAGGTTTCCTGCTTTTATTACATCTACCCTTGAATGTGCTATTATAACAAGACTCCAGTTTAACAGTTTTTTGTCTTTGACCAGGGGGTGACATACAGTGCCCATCAGGATGGAGTGAAGGGCATTGCAGGAGCAGCAAAACTGCAAAAGAAAATCAACAAACCACAATCCAGAACTTCAGAGACTCTATATCATCCACATAGAACTAAGCCAGCCTAATCTCTCCCCATCCTGAAGCTCAGGAACATCTGCGGAAGAGGGGGCGGTAAGATTGTAAGAGCAAAAGGATGGGGGGAGCAATGATTTGAAGAGTCTCCACACTAGATAGGGCTGAAGCAATCATAATAGGACTTTGCATGCCCTGTGCCATGTCCATCACACTATTGACCTCACAAAGTCTAACATCGGCTAAAAGCACCAAGATCCTTGGAGGCAAGGGATTGATGGCCACAGTAGTGTTCCTATGCTTAAGAGGAACATGAGAAAGGGTTCAGGGAAATGCCACTGGGTCCTTTTATGTCATCGGAAAGGAGGACCAAGAGGAGAGTTAGGCATTCACAATAAAGGACTCTCTGGGAATTGGGGGGGGAGGCACTGGGAGATGGGGAGGGAGGGAGGGGGAATAGGGGGTTCGGGGGGAGGAGGAGGGGGGAGGGAACTGGTCTTCCTATTAAGTTTGTATGAGCGGAAATAATAATAAAAAATGTTAAAAAAAAAAAAAGTCTTCAACCACTTCTAGCTCCAGGTCAGCACTACTGATGAAGTAGTTCTCCACTGTATGTCCAAGACATTCTGCCTTCTGGTTACAGACTCCACTGAAGCCATTCTCCACTGTTATCTTCACTGTAGGTCAGGCATACTTATTGTAACTTTTTATTGTTTTGAAGTTTCATGCATGAATACAGAGAATTTATGTGATTCTTACCCCTTGCTACAATCCCATCCTTCTTCCATTTCCCACTGCATAATTTCTTCCCAATCAACCTTACTCCCACTTTTCTTTTCTTTTTTATGTACAATTTACTGAGTTTCATCTGGTCCTCTTGCATTGACCTGTATCTAATACTTGCTAGAGCGTGGCTAATATGTCAGAGGATATACCATTAAGGAGGAAAATACTTCCCTACTGTCCGTCCTCCTCTTTGACCCCTGATAGTCCCTTAGGGAGATTTGGTGCCTCTTAAGATCTTACCTTTTCCATAGTAAATTTTTGATAGACCTCATCATGAGCAGGTTTTGTGGAAGTAGACACAAGTGCAGTGGCTTTATCATGTCCAGAAAATTCTATCTGACCACATCCTTACAATTTCCAGACTTTTAACACTCTTATCATCAGTGACCTCTTTTGCAATGTTCCCTGAATTTGGAAAAGGGTCATTCAGATGATCTATTTAGGGTCAAGACATCCAGTCACTTATTCTCAGTACTTTGGACAGTTATGATTCTTTGTTGTAAATACCTTCCAATGCAAAAGGGAGTTTCTTGGACAAGTACTGAGAGATTATATATTATTTGAGTATAATAGATAAGTTTTTAGATGACCGTTGGTATGTGGTATTATATTTAACCTTACTAGCTTTCTCCCCAAGAGCCTATGACTTCTCCTTTCTCAGATCTTGACCTAGTCTACAGTACCAGATATATTCTCTCCTGAAAAGTGAATCTAAATCCAATCAGAAAGCAGTTGGTTACACCCATTACTATCATGCCACCTTATGCCAAATTGTCTTTTGGTATGATGGTGTGGTTATACATTGCAGCTTTCCTTATTGATCAAGTCTACTGATGATTTTTCTCCCAGTAGCTATGTAGTACTTTCTGCTGCTATAAAACCTGGTCAGCAAAGAAGCTTCCAAACCAGTTCCAACTTATTTCCTCCAAGTTCTGTGATCATCGTGTATGGTGTCTTTAGCAATATGGTCTCAATATCAAGTTCTAGAGGGCAACCAAAAGCAATGTCAAAGACCATGCTATTTTCAGGGACTTTGCAAACTTTGTAAAACCAGCAGCTCATTAGAAGATATCACAAACTTGGTACTCAGAAATTTTTTAATTGCCTCTGGATTTTGATAGGAGCATTTCAGTTCATTTCCTGCTATTCATTATTTTCTTCTCTCTGTGTTCCTCTTCATAAGGTATGCCTATTTTGATTCTTTTTTAAAATTACGTTGTGATAACCTTATCATATAGTTTAGTATCTTACTTCCTTGGTGTTACTGACTCCTCCACTTTTATGTGAGTCCAAGCCCCTAAACTCTTTCTTCATTAGTTTTTCCCTCCTTTTTTTCACCTAATGGTTTCTTTCATATTTCCTGGTTATTACTGGTACTTCTACTTAATTACACCAATCTTAAGGTTTACTGATAGCATCCATACATCAATAGTATTTGATTACTGATCATCACATCACCAGTGGCATCCAAACATCAGAACACTAGGAGCACAGCCACCTCACAGAGCCACTGAGGTGCAGACAGTGCAACATATCTCCTTGAAACAGGAAATATTACATTCTATTTGTTCTTCATACATTTTTAATTCCAAAGTTCCATACTTCCTTATAATGATATATGACTATTTACATATTTTTAGTCTGAAAAATACTCATTTACTATGCCTGCTTCAAGTTCATTAGAAAACAAACTCTTCTTATTCCTCTTTTCCTTCACTTGTCCACAATATAAAGCAGTCTAACAATACAAGACATTAGGAAATTGGATTACTAATAAGCAGAACTTCAACATTTTCATGTACAAGTCAGTGATAATGATATCATCTTTAAAGGCTATTGAAAGTTAGCAATATGCAAAACACTTAGCATACTATTTGGCATAGTACCTATAAGCAGTTCTTAGTGCCTTTATTATTCATGATCTCTTTAATATCTGTGACCAATAAATTTTGAGTATTAAAATTCCTATATAATCTCTGTCCACAAATGATTTGATTTTAGAATTTTAAAATGTTTTATTAGTGAAATAAGAATAAAATTCATCCATTGGGTGCTGCCTATTAAAAGCTATCTCAGTGATAAAATTTATGACAATATTTGCACTTCAGAAAACCTGAAACAAGATTGAACCAAGTTCCAGAAGGGCATCTAAAACATAATTTCATTCAATGCTAAGGTTACTCCTTAAGTAAGATTTATGAAGCAACACAGTCCACAGTACCCTATATATAAATTCTACCGACTGGAAACTAAGACTAGAGTTCTATTCTTAGAAAAATACATGAGAAAAGTATCCAGTATGCTTTCAATGTGTGCATTAACTATGAGGGTTTATTGTGCTATTAACTGTAAATTGATGGAAATCATGAGTTACTATTCTTTGTTGATGTAGTGGGAAGGGCATGGTCAGAGTCTTATTTTCACTCACTTAAATATACAGAGTAGTCCCTTAGATTTCTCTATCAAAGCATAGTTGCTATGATGATCCTTTGACTACACAGAAAAAATCAACAGATCTCTACAGGCAAAAAATGTTTTTCAAATTAATAATTAGCAATAACGGTCATAAAATTAATTCTATACTTATTCCCCAAGATTATATATTAACTAGATGCTTCCTCTTTCATGGTCAAAAGTTTGACTATTTTCTTTATATTTTCACTCTTTACTGTGACACAGGGCTTGGACATAAAAGCATTGTCTTTTCATTTTTCTATGAATGCACAATAACTTTAAGTAAAATGAACTAAATCCTAATGTACTTCTTTCATAGTTTTGAAGTGATTGCTTCATATTATAATCACTATTTACAGTAGCTGAAACACTTTGTCTAGCTTACTATAGTTGATGCTTGAGATATTTTTTCTTTTAATTATTATGCAGAAATAAAAAATTTTTATATGTGACTCAATTTAAATTCTTTTGTGTTCTCATTCTTTGCATGTTTTATTCTTAAATATGCATATTGGAGAATGTTTCCTAATTGTAATTATTATATATATGCTATTACACTACCTCTCAGTTCCTTGATGGTAATTATTATTGAGTTTTCTTTGGGCCACTTTCATCTTTTCACAAATGTAAGTAGAGCATTGTATTTTCTTTCCTTTTCATCTCTTGTAGTTCCTAGATCCCCACAGTTTTGCAGAAATAACTGTAAATGATGCAGTTAGCATGCTTGCCAGCTTCTTTCATCCCACAGATAGAAAGAATATCATCTGGACCTGCTGATTTGTAGATGTGCCGACTTTCCAAGGACTCACTTAGCCTGCTTTTGCAGATAGTTAGTTTTACAAGTTCTTCATTACCTCCTGATTGTCCAATATTTCTCTCCTTTTATTCTTTCCAAAGACCAATTTATAAGATAAGTTCAAGGCCTCAGACATGTTAAAGTTATCATTAATTTCAAAATGATCCACATTTATGAGCCCATTGGCCACGGCGCTGATTGTGTCCCTACTGTGTTCAAAGCACAGCACTCACTATAACCCAGAGCAGCATGTGACCTTTCTCCCTGAGAATCACTTATCTTTGTACAATTTCTTTGTTATGTGTGTCTCATACTGTCTTTAGCTATATTTCCCATTCATACATATGTCCATTTTGGATGCAGTATCTTCTTTCAACACACATTACAAATAGTATGCTCCCTGAGCTTTTATGAGGAATATTACAAGAAATCACACTGAACTTTGCACATTTATATTTTACTTTATTTATAGAATTAAATCTACTTTCCCTTGTGTTGCATACTTGCATGTTTGATATTTCCAGAATCTAACTCAATTGATGTTCATTAGCTTATGCAAGAAATTTCTGTAATTGTGCCTATTTCTATACTTAGCACAAAAGCAATGGAGTTTGAAGGTAGGTTTGATTTTATTATTATTTTAGACACACTGAATGATGATATAGTTGATCATTTCTTTAAATGAATGTTTTTCAAGCATCTTGATGACTATTAATGACCAGATAGGTTGTAAAACTTCCGTTTAACTTTGTGCTATTTGGAAACCACAGTCAACTAGGGAAGTCTACAGTCAGATAAATGCTGTACATAACTTCTTATTCAATGAAATGGAGACACCCAGCAGTTTCCCATCATGTTGACTATTAATGGCAAGTTTACAAGAAAAGTGGCTAGTCTCTATTCATACTGAGTTTTCAGCTACAATTTTTACTTTCTTTAGAAATATTGAGAAGAATAAACAAAGATGACATATTTGTTCCATTTTTATTGAAATTTCCAGTGTCTTTTCTCATGCCTATGATTCTCATGCCTACTGTCTGTCATATGAGAGACATAACTTCATCATTGGATAAAAATTTTTTTGACTTGTCAAATATTGGATAAGCTCTGGCTCAAATTAACTGTGATAAATGATTTTAGTCTTAGAATGAATACAGTAGATTTAAAAGGCCCCATTTAATGTAAGGCATTGCATATCTAGGAGGTCAAATTTAGATACCATGACTGGTCCAAAAGTTCATGTGAACCATTCTTTAGCATGTCACAGCCTTCCCCCCACAGCTGCCAATGGGAAGCACAGCATTAATAATGTATTGTAGTCTTCAAACTCACATAATTTGTGTTCAAATCTTCTGTTTCTTATTCTTTGACACTGAACAAGTCACATTACTTCCCTGAGCTTTGCTTTCAATACATGCAAAATGAATGGTGAACCACTATCACATTGCTGTACAAAAATGAACATGCTGGATTGGGGAGATAGCTTAGTAATTAAAGTATTTGCCATGCAAGCAAAAACCTGTAATTCATATCTCCATATTCCATGTAAAAATTTCAAGTGGGTGAGGCAATCAATCAACAGCTCTAACCTCCAAAGGAAAAGATAAAGAATCACCAGAGCAAGTTAGTTATTTATATTAGCCACATTGGCAAGCAATAGTTTCCTTAGAACACCTCACTCAAAAACCTAAGGTAAAAAAGTGATCAATGATAATTCCTGATATCGACTTAGGTTGCCACATGCACATATTTATGCATTCATTCCCTAAACATATACATGTCCACCTAGGCATATGCAAAGATGCATGTAAATGAAAATTAATTTAATATGATATTATATTTATAATATTGGTAAATTTCTACCCTAACATGTTGATATTTACCAAATTTAACTAATTATATTAGAAAGAAAATAATAAAATTATTTCTGTATAACTAGCCACATATGACATGTGAGGTACACATATATTTATGTGTATATACATATATATATACACATACACACACATATATAAAAACATAAGCATAGACACTTTTTTTTCTGTAATGGTGACTAAGCCATGTGCATGCTATACAAGTTCCTTACCACCAACCTATACCTCTTTTTCAAATTTTTTAGAAAATTTTGAAATGTATCTTAAACTCTTTATTTAACCCAGTCAGGCCTTGAACTTGAAATTCATTTGCTTTGGCCTACTGAATAGTGGGAATTAGAGCTAATAACTATTGCCACACATTAGCTTTTGACTAATCTGATTTATTTAAATCAGACTTCTTGACATAATTCTTGCTAAGTTGTAAAATGTTTCTTTCTCCCTACTTCTATGATATCCTCAACCTTTCCATAACAAGATTAGGAAGTAAAACTGTAGCCATAACAAGGATAACATTAATGCATGAAAAAGAAAAACAATGCTGAATCTCAATAGTAGTTATTACAGTCAGAAGAACAAGGATCTGGTACACAAAATTCACATGGAAACTTATTTCCAAAAGTTAATGAAATTTAAGGGCAAGTCATAATGGGCATATTATGTTCTGGGTTGAGCACCTTTTGTTCTTGGAATATCATTTTCTTTGTGTGTTTTCCTTGTATATTCCAGTTTATGTACTTGCCTGGCTTGACATGTAGTCCACTAACATGTCACTGTTTCATGATTCCAGAAGTTGTCCCTATTCCACAAAATGCCTTCTGGCACTAAATCTCCTGTCCCCTGCCACTTGTCTGACAATTGTCATCTACATATTCCTTTTTCTTTCTTTAATACATTGAAAACTGTAGCAACCTAGAATCTTTGGTGAAAACAGAGAAACTGATGAATATCTGCTACCTCATAGCACTGCTGATTTTATATAGGCCATGTAGTAATTCCTATCAGATGTTGAATACATGATAAAATGAAACTCTGCAAAGTAACATTTATTGAGTATTGTATTTACTCCCTCACCCAGATTTCTGGTATACATCATTATACTTATTTTATGGGTAAGGTAATGATATTCAGAAAATTTAAGTCATTTGCTCAAAAACATACAGTTAATAAGTGGTAGTGAGGCAAAGAAGACCTAAGTCAGACTGACTCCATAGTCTTCCCTCTTAATTACAAAGGTCTAAGGTGAGTTCCCAACTCACTTCTTAACTTTGCTATTTCCTGGGTAGCTATCCAAAGGACTCTCTATCTTACTTACTAAGAAGGTTGCATATTCTTGTCTGTTGCTGTACTATTCACATTAACAAAGTAGAAATCAGCCTGGATATCTTATCAATAGATGAATGGACAACAGAAATTTGGTATATACATACAATGAGAGTTTCTTCAGCTGTAAAAAAATAATCAAATCCTAGGGTTGTGCATGTGTGTAGTCAAGATTATGCAAATTGGAAAGGAATCCATGGGACGAGAAAAAGAGATTTGAAGGATAGTGTGGGAAGAACGATGCATGTGCATGAAAGTGGAGTTCTGGGTTCAGAAAGACACAAGCTGGGGCACACAGGGAATTAGCTTGAAGTAGGGGCAACAAAACTATGTATGATATGTCATAATGAAATATACTGCTTAAGAAACTAATAAAGAAGCCTTCATTTCTCAGTCACAAATAGGGATTCTATGACTGGACTTGATTCTATAGAACACTGCTAAGTTCCATTGCTACGAAACTCTAGAATCTGTGTGTGTGACTATGATTCCAAAAAGGCAAATGTGACTAATTATATTTCTCTCTGGCTATAATTAGATGCCAAAATATGGTCCAGGTTGAAAGCTTCACAGAAGAGTTTTGTCCATCAGTTGGTCAGTATTTCCCTTCATAATTCCAACACAGAACTACCTGTCATTAAGGCTTAATGTATTTTAATTATTTGGAGCATGTTCCATGGGTTGCTGTGAAGAATTTGTATTTTTTAGTGCTTAAGCAGAATGTTTTATAGATATCTGTGAAGTCCATTTGATTTATGGCTTCCTTTAACTCTGATTGTCTATGTTCAGTTTTCGACCTGTCGACCTGTCCAGTGGTAGGAGTAGGGTATTGAAATCCCTAATATGATGTTTGGGTTGATTCGTTGCTTTGGCTCCTGTAATATTTATTTGATGAATTTGGGTGCTTCTGTATTTGGTATGTTTAGGATTGTAGTATCCGTTCACTGGAAAGTTCCCTCAACTAGTAGGTAGCACACATTTTTATCTCTTATGGTTTGCTTTAGTTTGAAGTCTATTTTGTCCTATACTCATATATCAACTCCTGCTTCTTTCCTGTTTTCATTTGCTTGGAGTACTTTCGATCATCCTTTCACTCCAAGAAAGGACCTGTTTTTTGTGATGAGGTGCATTGTTTGGAGGCAGAGAATTGATGGGTCATGGTGTTTGATCCAAGCTGTAAGCCTGTGTCTATTGATTGTGGAGTTGAGTCTATTGACATTCAAAGTTATTATTGAAAGATGATTAATGGTTCCAGACATTTTGTTAATCTTGTGATGTTGGCATTTTTAGTTTTTAATTCAATTCTTGTACAGGTATTGTTTATTCCATTTAAACTCTTTGATATGATTATTACTCTCTGTTATCTTGTGCATTCCTTGCAGAATGTCTGCTGCCTTAGCTTAGTATCTCTGCCTCAGGATATCTTTCTTTCACCTCATATCATGACCAACAGTTTTTCTGGATATAGTAGTTAGGGTTGGCATTTGTGTTTGTTCAAAACATGCATCATGTCTTTCCAAGCCCTTCTTGCTTTTACAATTTGCATTAAAAATTCAGTTGCTATTTTCACAGGTTTGCCTCTGTATGTGACTTTGTTTTTCTATCTTATAGCTTTTTTTTTATTATTATTTATTCAACTGTGCGCATGTGCGTGTGTATGTGCACGCGCGTGTGTCTGTGTCTGTGTGTGTGTGCGTGTGTGTGTGTATGTGTGTGTAGAACCACGGACGAATTTGCGAACCACCATGGCCGCCTCCACCTCCTTCTGCCCCGGGATTCACAGGCTCCGCCCTACCAGGACCAGAAACTCAGGCCGCCCCCGCTTCCACCTGGCGTCTATACGTGGGATCTGGGATCCGAACTCAGGACCTTCCGCCTGCAAGGCAGAGGCTTAACCCCTGAGCCACCTCTCCAGCCCCTATCTTATAGCTTTTAAGATCTTACCTTTAACGTGAATATTTGCTGTGTGGTCGTATCATATATCATAGAATGCTTCTTTTTTTGTTCTGGGTATTTGTTGTTTTATATGTTTCTTGAATCAGGATGTGTATCTCTTTTCTTAGGGAAATTTTTGTCTATTATCTTATTAATTATAAATGATCTTCCTCTTGTGCATCTGCTTCTGGGATACCCATGATCCATATGTTGAGTCATTTGATGGTATCCCAGAGTTCCTGAATGTTCTGTAAAAGCATGTTTTTCATTTTACAAGTTTCTTTGATTGATATGCTAACCGATCCTATTTTGACTTCCAGATCTGAGACTCTGCCTTCTACGTGATTAGTCCTATTTTTGATACTATCCATTGAAGTTCTAGCTGAAGTACATGGGTACTGCTTTGGAGGTCTTCTGTCTGTTTCCCAAACTCTTCTTTAACTGGTTTTATTGAGATGATTTTTTTTTTTTTGCAATTTGTATCTGTAACTCCAACAAATAATTAGGTGAATTCCCAACTTCCTATCTTTAACTGTGATGGAAACCACAAATGTTCTAAATGCACTATCTTTTTTAAAAAATATATTTATTTATTTACTATGTGTGTGTCAGAGGGCACTGTGTGTCTCTGTGGAGGATCAAGGGTGATTTGGGGAATCATCTGGGATTGCTTCTACCTCTTTCTTGCTTTGTTCTGGGATTTCCCAGGTTCCACCCACCAGAGCCTGAAGTTCAGGCTGCTGATGTTTCTACCAGGCCATTTTTTATGTGGGACCTGGGATCCAAACTCAGGACCTTCTTCCTGTAAGGCACAGACTTAACCTCTGAGCCATCTCTCCAGCCCTAGATGCATTATCTAATACAAACTCCATGCCTGTACTCATCTTATTCTGTTTATGGGAAAAACATAACTTTTCCAACATTACACAGTTACAGTTTGAAAGATGCAGAATTCTATCACTATTTGGTCTAATGTGATTCTAACCTCTGAATCCTTGCTTCTTGCCACATGACTAGTTTCAAAGAAAAAATATATATATATTTTCTAGGTTAAAGGTAAAAATCCTAGCCACATCTTATTAGGATAGAAAAGATTTCTCAGTAGTATTGTTCTCAGGGGTAAATGCAAAGCACTGAACCAGAGAGGGTAAGACCATAGATTTATGTATAAGAACTTAATCATAAGACCAAGTCCTGTTTGTCAACTCGCTTGGAATCTGGGACTTCCTTTGGTATATTACTAGTTATTGACAGGCCAACTTCTAATACTTATACCTGAACCCAAGTGAAGCCAATGACACAATCATACAAATAATTCTTTTAGAGTCTGAAGAACATGGATAGGTGTTTATCCATCGATTTCCACATCAAGGAAGTGGAAATTAGCAAAAATGGCAGGGGGTGTTGAGAGGCTTGGAGAGATGGCTTAAGTTTAAGCCTCTGCCTTGAAAATAGAAGGTCCTGAGTCCTGAGTACAGATCCCAGATCCCACTTAAAAACTCCAGGTAAAAATAGTGACAACCTATACTTCCTGCCTTGGTAGATGGTGCTTGGGAAACTACTGAGCAAGACAAAGAGGAGGTAGCACAATCCAGGGTGATTCCCAACATTACCCTTATGCCTTCACAAGCACACACAGTCCCCTCTGATACAACAAACACACACACACATACACACATACACACACACACACACACAAATACACATATATATACACATAGACAGTCATACATAACTACATACAACCATAAATGCAAAAAAAATTGCTAGAGGATTTCATCTAACCCAATTTTTATATCTTCTTCTTTTTTTATGTCCACTCTGTAGTATCTGATTAATATTTTAACTTTTTTATTCTTTGATACTTTCATACACAAATGTAATGAATTTATTTCATTTTTCATCCCATGCTACCTAGTCCCATTCCCCCTCCCCTCCCACTGTATACTCGCTCCTTTCCAGGCAGTCTCCCTCTTACTTTAACATTTTTTAAGTAAATGGTGCATTCGGTTTCACCTGAAATTTCTGCATTGCCAAATACCTCACCACCTGCTTGGGTAACTCCTGTTCTGTCTGGCATTTACCATCAATAATCTCTCAGGAATGTGTAATGGCTCTTGAGAGCTTACCTGTTCCATGGTTAAATGTTAATAGACTGGGCATTGTGCAGGTTTTACAGAAGTAGATATTGTGATCCTTTGACATACTACACACTATCATAAGCCCATTTTCTTTAAACACATCTATTTTAAAATATGTAAAACAAGCCCCCTACTGGACCCAAACTTATGCAATTATTTTGTGTTGTACCCACCCAATACAACAAGGTCCTATCTCAGGGAAGTAAAGGAAAACCACACAAAATATCTGAAAGATTGTCTTTAACTTACTTGTATGCTCTTCAGATATCTGGTTCTGTCTCTTTTCCCTACTTCATTTTTTTGCAACTGTGATTCCAAATTGTTTCACCTTACAGATGTGGTGAGTACACAGGTTGCTCAACATATTTAGGATAGTAAAATGACCATCCCAGGTGGAGGATAAACTGATGGTGAGTCAATAAAATAGAAACAATAAATGTACATGTGAAGCATTTAATTCCTTTAGAATAGAGTGGCTGTCTCTTCCTGCTGAATGTGAAAGTTAATCCTGGATGTCAACTTGACACACCTGGCATTAACTAAGGTCAGCTGAGACCACCTGAAGAGATTATGCAGATCAATGCATCTACAACACAAAGACCAGCCCTATATCCAATAGAAACCTCCTTAGATCTCATTGGAATCTCCCAGTAGAGGACCAGATAAAAAGAACCACAGAACAGAAAATCAGGAAGAAGAGAGAATCTCCAGGAATTCTCTAGCCTTTGGTTGCACCCACTAGCCTACTAGATGTCTACCATGATTTAACCTGCTTTCAGCTTCAGCCACCAGCCTTGTTACCTCTACTGTAAAAAACTGTATCTCCCCTCTAAAACCCTAAGGTGAATAAATTTTCTTTTCTTCCTTAAGTTGTTCAACTTTGAATGCTCCCTCAAAGCAATAGTTACGAGTAACCATTACACTGGATTAGATGCTATATGTATATTATTTATATACATATGGTTGTTATTTCAGACAGGGGAAATTCATGCTTCAGTATTGCTTTCTATAAGGTACAATAAAATGCTTTCTTGGAGAATTGCTGAGGGAATTTTACTTGTTTATACATTTTTTGGCAGTTTTACAAATGCTGGGATTCATTGATCTATTCTGTTTTGTGACTTCTTATTAAAATTAGCACATGAGTAAAATCCTGAAATGGATAAGAGATAATGCAGAAAAAAATGATGATTGCTTTTACATAGACAGGTGAGTAGATAAAAAAAGAGATCTCTTTAGCAACTTTCTCTGTAATTATCTTAACCTGATCAATAGCTTACTAAAGAGTTAGAATTCCATTACATGAGGCTTTTAATTGGTCAATTTTTCCTACTAAAACTCTTTAATACTTTTGTAATTCTCCCTCTTTCAATGCTCAAGGTTAAATGTGCAATTATGCTACATTATTGAGGTCATTCAAAATAATATATAGACATTGTAGTATTTTCTGTTCTCCACTGATGGCTCCACTGTCCTTTCCCCTGATTTGCTGTATGGTCCTCACTTGCAGGTGCTCTGGATGAGTCTGGCTCCATCCCTCCTCTGCATCAGCAGCTACTTGCCTCTCGAACATCCCTCCTTGTCTAATACAAAACATTTTTATGAATTTTACTTTTGGTTTGTGAAACAATTCAATTATGAAACTGAGTGAAGAAGTGATCCCAGATTTCCCTGAGAGACTCACGAGGGTTCAATATGGAATGGGGTTCATGGGGTGGGAGTATCATATGATCCCCTCTTTAGAGTTATCCCTCCTATAAATTTTGACATGTAGATTTCATACTACTTCTAGAAAATTTTAATTATCTTTTGAAATTTTTTTACATAAATCAATGACTTTAAGTCATTTTCATTCCACGTGACCCAACATTATAGTACCAGTACAGGATCACCTTGAAAATAAATGAAACATTCCATGCTAATTCTAAAGCAGCAAAATCAGTAAATCCACAACAGTGAGTTGAATTGTGAAGTTCTTACTTTTAAATCTTCAAGAGATAGCAACTGACTATATCAGGTCTGAACTCTTTCTGTGGATATTTGCTCTCCTAATCTAGAGCCTTTCCATCTCCTTCTCTGTGAGGAGCTGGGAAGACGTGGAGAAAGTACTGGGAATATCAGTTAAGATTGCAGCACATGAGTTCACACAGCTGAAATATAGCATATATGTGGGAGTTAAGTATATAATTCATAATGACAGGCATGGGATCACCAAGAATAGTATCTCCAACACAGTTCACTTTGTGAGATAGTAGCCAGGTGACAGACAATCCTAAAAAAATCAAAAGAGTATACTTTTATCAAACTAATAAAGATAAATTTCATAACATGGAAAATTAAGAGTCAATAATAAGAGGTTCAATATAGTAGTAACTTCAGGCAGGGAAATAAGAAGGGGAAACATGATTAAATGTATTTTTCAGCAATGAGAGCAAAGAAAAATTACAACAAAATAAATTCATTAATTGATATTTTCTGTTTTATTTCTACAAATTTGACATGGTATGCCAAGATGTTTGCCTCTGTTCCATGGTGCCTTTCCTCAGAGGATAGCCGGTATCCTCTGTATGTATGTGAGTGAATGAGCCTTCAGATGAAAATACAGGCTCATTGGAGAATCTTGAGGACGTGCAGAGTATGTGGCATAGTTTCTATACTGCAGAGATACAATATTTTGATCACGTGGGGAGCTATGGCATCTTGTAATCTCCAAAAGTGGTCAACACAATGTTTCTCATCTGACAGACTACCCAATATCTCAAAATCTTACCACTAATCTAAAGATCCAGAAGCAAACACCCTACCCTTGAATCTGAGATGGCCTTGGTGATTACAGTGGGGCAGCAGAAATGCTTTCTAGTTTCTAGGAATGAATTACAAGGATGGGAAAACCACACCTTGGGGAGGAAAGGACAGAGAGGTGCTGGCACAGCTTGCAAGGAGAATATGAAACGATTTTCTAGCTTTTACTCTGGGTAAAGGATCTCACAGAGGATTACTAAATTTTGAGGAAAAACAAATCAATTACGGAAAATAAGGCTATTTGTGTACTTCTGATAAAAGAATATACATACATAAGTATTAATTAGTCTAATGTACAACTGAAAAAGAACAAAATGAGGAATAAATTAAATTCCTCCTTCAGAAAGTTGGAGTGACATTATTCCTTCAATGATTTACTCAACAAATAGGAAAAACAAGGGTCTAACTCTTGGATCTCCAATTTATCAGCTCTGTAGCTTTCAAAATTCACTTGAAAAGCTTTGAAATTCAATTATCAATAATCAAATTGTAGCAATAACAATGACACATAATTATATTGACAGCTGATATTTCCCTAGTATCTGTCACATGGGCCAGATACTGTGTTTATGTATATTAAGCTACTAGACTGAGTCAAATAACATCCTATAGTAGACATCATTGCTATTCTTGTTTCTTAGATAATGAATTTAAGACAGAGAAAATAGAGGAAAGCAGATTACATAGCAGAGAAGAGAGAAACCACACAGATATGTTTATAATCCATATAATTTCCTCATTTGTAAAATGACATTGGCAAAAATAATACTTTTGATATAGAACATCAAAAAGACTCTTTATTCATAACTGGTTTTAAATGCCCTTTGGGTAATATAAAATTATGGCAACTTTTGTTCCTCGGTTTTCAAATCAAAAGTTCAAAGTCTGACTGGTGTAGGATAGTAACATTAAGTATGGGGGAAGAAAGCTGCAGCCCCTAGTACAGTGTCCAGTATGGTAATTTAACTTAGGAGATCTGGGCAAAAGAAGACCTTCAGAGACACATTGGGCGTGACCAGTGGCATAGACCATCATAGAGCTAGTCCCATTTGGTTGGGAGAAGAACACTATGCCTAGGGTATAGAACAGGACTGGGAGTAAGACCTCATAAGAGTTGCACGGGGTCTTAGAAAGACAGCCTGTAAACAAGACACCTTCAACTTCAGCCACTCTCTTCTTATGCTTTGTCCCAGTGAAGCTTACCCTCATATGGCTCACTATGGCCTGTCACAGTGTAGATCTCATAATGCTGATGTTGGCATACTTGACTGGACCTCAAATTAAGATCATAAAAATATCCACCTTATTTCTTCTCTTATTTCTAGAGTTAACAACTGTGTCCTATCAGCTAGAACTTCATAAATACAGGCATAGGTCTATAGATGAAGCTCACACTGGTTAAGTGAAAAGAACATAAAGAGGTAAGATTTGACAGGAGGTAGCCACAATTAAGTTGCTGGAGCATGTGTGTTTGTGTGTGTGTGTGCACATGCGTGTGCGCTGTGCGTGTGAGCGTGTATTGTTTGTGTCTGTGTGTACATAAATGCATTTGTGAAATGTAAAGATGTTCATTTTGATGTGGAAGAAAACTAAAATCAGCACACCTATTGATCTTAGTAAACAGGCAGACTTATTCAAAATGTTATTTGTATTTTGTCAAGATTTGCTTCTTCTTATACACGACATAGATGATTCCATCAACTGAGAAACTTGCTCCTGAGAAGAGTTTTAAAAGCCAAGAACACACTGTTGATACACAGAAGTCAAATTTCTTAAGTCTCCTTTTTTGGTGCAGTTATGGAAATTTAGGTCATATACTCAAGTTTTCATATATAAAACGTTACGAAGAAAACATGAGAGGAGGGTGAAAATTAGCAATTAAAAGTTACTGGAATACCTTGCTGCCTGAAGATGCTGTAAGAAATCAGCCTATAAGCAGCCTATTACCAATATCTCGGAGTAATCTGTTTTCATAAGCCTATAAAGGTATTCAGCGCATATATTGCAATGAAACTCATTACCAGAAATATAAAGGAATTAAAGTCCTTCTTACAATTCCAGGAAAACTGGAATTGTTCATGGCCAGCCTATTATAAGTAAAATTAGCCGTCATGCTTTGTAAGTTACTAAGTTATCATGGACCTGATTTTGTAATAATTGGACTAGAAATTTATTGACACATCATGAATGATCATCTTCATGAGTTTCATTTATTTATGAATCAAATGCTGAACAAGGGACCATTAAGTATTCAAATAACAGGGAAGAAAGAAGTATACAGCTCTCTTTGAACCATTGATAAAACACTGGAAATTTTTGATAAAAGTGACATGTAAATTATACCTTGTCCCAGAGGAACCTGAGTAGTTCTGGATATCTGGGAACACGCAGCCCTGATTATCCTTCCCTCTAACACAAAAATTCTCCTGACACCATCTGTCTGTCCTCACCTACCAAACATATTTGCTCCATCCTGAGAAAATGTCTCTGGGCAACTTGCTTCTCATAAAACAAAGTTATGAAAATAAACTAGCATTATTCATGAACATTTCACCAGTCTGAAACAACATGTGCAAAATAAAAATAAAATTTGGAAGACTACATTTCTGGAAATACGCAAAATCAAACCATGAAAAAATAAAAGGAAAGAAAGAAAAAGAAGTCAGTCAGCCCCATAATAATTCTGAAAGTTTCTTTCAGTTGAAGCAGCTAGGCAGGCTCACTTGCCTCTCAAGCCTGAGGTTGAGGGGATATAAGGATTTTTATTACATAAAATAATTTCTCAAAGAAAAATCCACACTTGCACCATAGCCCTTGTGGTTATCCTTGAAGCACAAAAGAAAGGCAGCACAGCACTCAGAAGCATACATTTGAGTATCTGAATGACTGTAAAGGAAATCACAAAATGACCTCCAGAGCAGCAAGCTTCATAGCGATATTTATATTTTAATATTGCTGGAAACTTTGCTGCTTATCAAAGCCACAAAGTAAAAGGGCTGGCTGGGGCTCAGCTTCCTATCACGGGGGAAAAGTCTTTTTCAGCAAATACTTAGTTTTTCATAAATCCTGACTTGGGGCAGTTCCTTTAAGGTGGTTTCTAACATTTCTCTTTTTCTGGCAGTGAATTTAAGGATTCAGGAAGAGTCAAGACCACCCAATCCTGTCCTGAAGATGCTTTTGCTCTACTTCAGTGGCTTACAAGCTCTTTTCACATCAATTAAGAAGCAAATTTTCATCATGATTGAGCATAAACTATAATATATACTAAAACATCAAAAGACTACCTATTGTTCTAGATTGAGGACAAAAAGTTACAAAGTTCATTGAATATTTTTAAAATAGCTTATTTATGAGAGAGAGAGAGAGAGAGAGAGAGAGAGAGAGAGAGAGAGAGAAAGCATGTGTCCCATACTACACTAGAAGTTGGGTCTCTCCTTCCTTAAGCGGCCTCCAATGATCAAATCAGATTTCCTGAATTCTCTGAAGGTGCTCTACCCACCGAATAATCTTGCCCATATTCACTGAGGATATTTTAAAGAGAATAATTCACTCCAGATATTCTTCCTTTGTAGGTATTATTTATCATCTAAATCAATACATAACCAAGGTGAAGAATTTATCTATACATCACAAATGAGCAGTTAGGCAAATATGAAAAAGTATTCTGGAAGCATTCTATGACCAATAAATCAAGTTCTATGGTTAAATAACTCCAGACCCAGAACTCAAGATTTTTTGTGAGATAGGTTTTGTACATAGTAGCTTACCAAGTCACATAATCTGAAAATAATATAAAATTATTTTGACATCACAATCCTTACATTAGGGTAGAAAAAATATTCAACTCTCTTTTCTGTGGAAGGAACTGTGCTGAGAACTTATATGATTTTGCTTAGACTTTATAACTAAGAGGGTATATTAATTATCCACTTCACAAGAAGGAAAGACAGCTTCTGAGAAGAGAAGTGACTTGATCAAGATAAAATGCATGTACTATTGGAGGCAGAAGCTACACTTGCTGCTCTTATGAGCATCTGTACAGTGTTGTCCTTGCAACCTGTGACTATCAGAGGTAATCACATGCAAATCAGGTGGACCCTTATGAATCCACATCTCTAAAACAGGTGTGAATACACTTATCAACAGTAACGGCTACCGAACAACCTATTAGAGATTACAGGAAGCAGAGACTAAGAACAGAGAGAGATGAGGCCAATTTGTTCTCAGAGCTGGAATGTGCATTTCCTAGTGTGTCAACCATGTTCAAAACCTTTGACTCTCACATTTTCTTCTTCTTGTTGAGATTTTACAGTTGTATAACGTATGAAAAAAGATTTTCAGCTGGACTCATTGTCTCTTTGTTTCATCTCTTTCTCTCAATCATACACACATAAAGAAACATACATGTTTATCCACCCATTCCTCTACTACACACACACACACACACACACACACACACCATTCAGTCTCCTTACATTTTCTTGATTTTATAAAATATTTCCATTTCCTACCAAGTTGACTTGATTGTTTTCAAGGAGGATTTACAAAATGAAATCATGCAATCTTTTATCTTAAAAAATAAAAACGCCCTTCTCTAAAGTCAAGGTAAGTGGTTATGCAAAAAAAAAATTGTACTTTATACTTTATTTTCATGTGACTTTTGTAGTTTCTTCTTTCTTTGGGATTAATCTGGCCTTGGTTAGAAACAGCAGATTATTAGATTAAAATGGATGCCCCAGATTCAATTCTAAGTTTCTGCTAAAATGTTAATTGAATGTGAACTTTGCACCAACTCACCTTTGTTCCAAGTCATTCATAAGAGAAATACACTCTCCTTCCATTTAAAAACTCTTTATAATTCCATCTCTTTGGTTTTTACTTTCCTTCCTTCTCCCTTTTTTTCCTTCTTCCTTTTCTCCTTTGTTCTGGCTTACAGAAATCATATTTGTACCGAGAAGAACTCTACTGCTATATGGGGGGAGTAACTTAATTATGTAAAGTAGGAAGACACTCTTTATATTTAGTCTTCTGGGCTTGAAACAATGTCATTAATCAGGCTCTTTTAAAAGCTATCCCAGATTTTTCAAAACATTACCACTTCTGTTTTCTTTCCCAAGTAAAATCTACATGGTATTTCCACCTACCCTGTCCAGGAGGTAATGATTATGAGCTGTGGAGGCCTTTACATTATCTTTGCAATGTGCCAATTAGAGAAGGTGTTTCCTCCAGATTACAAAGATTTGTCTGAGGTGGCCACCACTTTGTTAAGGCTGTTTTGTGGACATCTTCATAATTAATGGAAAAATCATTAGGAATTCAGTCTTTATTAACCCCTATAGCTGCAGGGGCCCATTTCATCTTAATTGCATTCATTTGGCACTGGCAGTATTATACAGCATAATCACTAATAAATGATCTTTTAATTTGTACCAATCAACGAAGCTTGCTTTCATGCCAATATTCCAGTTTCTTTGATGTTGACCTGTCTTGATTTTTGATCATTTGGGCTTAAGATGATTTACTGGAAAATCAATATCAATACCAGAACTGCTTGTATTCATATGTGTGTGGTTAGGTTCTATTTGAGTGTATTTTGATTGAAATAAGTAGTGCTTGATTACCCATTCAGATGAGGGGGGAAAGCATAATCAAGTTGGGAAATCTGGTACTGTATTCCTGTTCAAAGGAAAATAATTAGAAACTGTAGGAAAACTGAAGATATGGGAGAGCAGTAGAGGTAACACTTCAGATAACTCTAATTAAGCGACTTTGTCCGCCATTTCCTAAAGGCCTTAACCAAGAGCATAATATGCGATTACCCATTAGCAAGGCCAATGGGGGCTTTGGTTACACTTGTTAATGGGAAACCCCGAGACAGTTTCTCTCATTATCCCCTGTCAGCACTGTCTCTGCCGTGCAAAGTGGTCGTCATTGTTCTGTGGGTCAGCTAACCAGAAACCAAGCTACTGTAAAGAAACATTCTGCAGCTAATTGAAAATGACTGAAAAATCCCCTTATCCTCCACTCACCTCTCTTTATTTGTGCAACAATGGAACATATATGGACTTGTGGAAACAAAGGAAGGTTCAGACCATGACATTGAATTTTTCCTGACTAATACAAGAACAAAGGAGTCTTTGAAGGTAATTCCAGGCCAAAAAAAAAAAAAACCTACTCATTTTTTTTAAAGATAATGACAGTAAGACATAAGTTAGTATAAAATATTGCACTTGTTATTCTGAATTGTGCCCATGATTCCCATCAGAGAGGAACTCACATATATTTTTCTATGGAACAGCTGAAATCTTCATTATCCTAATGAGTGAATGCCATGAAACTGAAAAGTCAGAGGGAATATGAAACTAACCCAATATTATAAGTTTGGCTATTTTCCTTGAACTCTTTAGTAGTTTCATATAGAGTATATCTCATTTGAAGTAAATTGAAACCTGCAAACATAAATTATTAGAAAATATCAACAAGTATTTTCTATAAGAGAGAAAATAAAAAAGGCATGATAATTTCTATTCTTAAATGATTTCAAAGCATATTTGAAATATTCATAACCAGTGTGGTTATGGCATATCTATATATTTAAATGATAAATATCTTTTAATTTTCAGATTTTGATTATTGTTACTGCTGAGGCTTTGTTTTATTTCATCTGTGGGAAGATGCATCAGTGCCCACGTGTTAGTGAGCTGGGCAAATGGACCTGTTATTGTTCATTGTTTCCTTCAATCAGTACTTATTGACAACTCCTTTGTTTCAGGCAGAGTGCTGGGTACTGAGTGTTCAAAATAAATTAAATATGACAATTTAGCATGAAGAGCCCTAGTGGGGGTATGAACTTAATTACATAACAGTGGAGTAAGTGGGAAAAGCTATCTATAGCAAACCATGTATAACAAAATGGTCTCTGAAGGCAAGAGATAACTAAGGTAGGAGGGTGGGTTAGAAAAGATATCTTAAAAAGATACACAAAAGTTACTTGAGCAAGTAAGAGGAGAAAGAGCAATGATATTCAAGCATCCTTCAAGAGCATAATGAGCAAAGAGAGGCAACAACTATCTTGTTGTACTGCAGATGTCACTGCCAGGAAGTTCCTTAAGGCAGTTCAGAGAAGCAGGAGAGCTAGAAAAAGACATGGTCTTCTCTTCATGTGCTGCAGAAGAAATGCAAAACAGATGAGTCAGGTCATGAGTTAGACATATCACTTTGGTCACCACATGTAGGCACATTTTTTGAAGAAAGGAATTGAAATATGACTGTTCATAGTAAGCATTCTGTTTCCCTAATCCATAAAAGCAATGAGAGATTTGAACTTACCAGTAAACTTGAGAGAATCTACAATGCAAAATCATTTAAAAAAAAAAGCATTAGGAAGCCCTCTTGAATAGTGTGTCCAAAATCATAAAAAAAAGAAGAAAAAAGAAAGAAATAGTACGACACTAAGAAAAGATCTGGGAACTAAAACAATATGAGTAGTAGATAAAGAAGGGAGTCACAAAAGAGTCAGCAAACTGTAGATAGGAAAAACCAGTAATAGCGTAAAGTATAATAAATTCCACTTAAAGGCTTTCAAGATAGAGCAACCATCAGCCATGTTAAAAGTGAAAGGGAAAGAGAAGACCTCGGGATAGTTATTACCTTGGAATTTAAGGAATTAATAATAACTGATCAAGGACAATTTCCCTGACATTGAGATGATAGGATCCTGAAGGAAGCACAGTAAAAAAAGTGGGAAGGATGAGTGTGAACTAGGGTTTCACGGAATGTGGATGCAAATGATTAAGGTCAGTCTGTGGCCATTTGAGAATAGTGAATTATGGGAGAATGCTGTAGGATGAGAGAGGTTTGGTCATGCCTCAGGCTGAGGAAAAAGGCTGTAGC
Organism: Typhlomys cinereus; assembly: GCA_023101885.1. Classification (NCBI taxonomy): domain Eukaryota; kingdom Metazoa; phylum Chordata; class Mammalia; order Rodentia; family Platacanthomyidae; genus Typhlomys; species Typhlomys cinereus. The sequence continues at coordinate 2,865,197 of JALPQD010000284.1, forward strand.
ATTTACAATAGGGAAGAGAGGAAGAACAGAATTGCCTAGTTATGGGGAATAGGGAGGAAATTGGACAAATCTAAGAGCAGGCAGAGGAGGAAAGAAGTGCACAGATGGAGCTGAAGTGTAAAGCCAAGCATTCCGTGTCTGAGCTAGTTATTTCTCCAATGGCATTCAGGTGTCCAAACATGAGAGCCAAGAAAGTAGATTATTATCGTTACTAGAAGACAAGGGACAACTGATTTAAAATAAAAACTAGGGTGCTAGAGAAGGAGGAGTTCAGATGGTCAACATGGGGATGGATGGAAAAGGAAATGAACCACATTGGATCTAACAGATGTGAAGTCAAAGTATCAATGACAAAGAGAAGGTAAGGATTTCTCCTGCAGTTGTTCTATTCTGTTGCTGTAAGGTACTACTGAAGCTCAAACAACTTAAGGAGAGAAAAAGAGAGATTTATCCAGCTTATATCCAGAAGGGATTATAAAGTCTTTCAAGGCAGAAAAGTCATGGCTGGCAGAAGCAGGAGGAGATTAAAGTCACTGCAGTCATTGTACAGGTTCTGAGCTGTTGCAAGCTGCAAGAGCAGATTCATTCATGCAAGCAGAGTAAGTTTACCACAATTCGTAAACATTTGAATTTTTACTGAAATGCTTCTCAGAGCCTTCAACATTGTGAATTTCTAAGAGCAGAGGAGAGTTGGTATTTTGTAAGACTAGTTAGATATTAACGGTTGTCCACAATAGTTGTTTAATTTATTGGAGAATTAGCAATCACTGCATTAGGTTCTCATGAAGTGGTGTCACCTTTCAGTAGTGAAGACTGGTTGCTAGAATTTTCATGTGTGTGTCTCACCAAGATCACTCACTTAAAAGCTAACTGCTAAGGTGATTATTAGAAGGTAGAAGAATTTAGAGACATGATTAAATGATGATAAATCCCTCATGAATGGGATTACTACTCTTGATAAATAGGCAGAAAGCATATGCTTTGTCCCTTCGACCATATGAAGTCACAGGAAGAAGGTACCAGCTAGGAGGAAACCCTCTCCACACATTACATTTGTTAGCACCTTGACCTTGGACTTCTCAGTTTTCAGAATTGTCAGTGATATGCTTCTGGTGGTTAAATGCCACTTACACTGTGAGATTTTCTGTACCAACCCACACAAAGACACCTGCTTTACGTTTCCATTTGAGTTATTCAAAAAAGCTCATTAAGATCACTACATCAATGTTTCTTTTTTTTTAAATTTTTTATTATTATTATTTATTCAACTGTGTGCATATGCGTGTGTATGTGCGCGCGGGTGTGTGTGTGTGTGTGTGTGTGTGTGTGTGTGTCTGTGTATGTGTAGAACCACGGACGAATTCGGGAACCACCATGGACGCCTCCACCTCCTTCTGCCCCGGGATTCACAGGCTCCGCCCTACCAGGACCAGAAGTGCAGGCCGCCCCCGCTTCCGCCTGGCGTCTATACGTGGGATCTGGAATCCGAACTCAGGACCTTCCGCCTGCAAGGCGGAGGCTTAACCTCTGAGCCACCTCTCCAGCCCTACATTAATGTTTCTTAATTTGCCAGCACAATGACTTTGAAAGTTCATCATAGGTGTGCAATGAGCTTCCCACCATGCTCGATGCTAAAAGAAAGCAAGAAAGGAAATGTGGGCCACTTTCTGCTGTAAATACTGGACTGGGAGGATTAGAAGATGGAAAAAAAACATGAGGCATAGTATAAAGGATTTACTGCTTTTCTTAAAAAAAAAAAAACAAAAAAAAAAACTTTTGTTGTTTTTCCAGCTCACCTCAGGACTTTTGTCACCATCGTCTTTCTCATGACATTTTTTTTCCTCACTTACTATCCTCAGGATGAAGGGTATTTATTTACTCTGCCCTGAATTTGTTCTTCATTGGTATTGTGTCATCTTGTTCTGTCTTTCAATCCACACTGAAAATAACAACTCAGTATGATATTAACTATATTACTGAAGACTTCAAATAGTTGCAAACCTACTCCAGTGATTTTTTTTAATTTCACACTTCCAGGTACTCCAGTCTGTCCCCAGACTTCATTTCTTCAACCTTGTCTCGTTTCCAAGTACAGCAATAACCTGTCTGCAATTTCTTTAGTTTGACATGGTCTCCAAAGAGCACCATCCACTCTGGGCTTCATATTCTTATATATGATCTTTAATTATCTAGACACATTTGTCTTTGAAATCACTTTCCAAAGGTCTATGAAAAAGTCATCCTGATTTTTGAAATTGTGTATCTTTGTAAAATGTATTTTAAAGTTCCAATTTTCTTAGTAGCAAAATTAAAACTTTGCTATTTTTAAGTAATGCTTTTTAAATGTTCCTTTCAAAAGCTTGATTAAAAGTTGTGATGTTAATTGAGAATCATTATTTCCTTCAACTTAATAAGATCTAATCTAAGATTATGTTAAAATATGGCTGGTACTACCTCATTAATGAAAGTCTTGAATATTGTTCATTTCTATCACTGGAATATATGTTGTGATTACTATTATTGAAACATTTTCAAAACATTTTTAGCACAGTCAATAACCATAGTCAATAGCTTATATCTTTAGAAATTTTCATAAAAGATTTATTTCTATTCAATATTGTTCTATCTCTAATAATTCTAATAATGATAATTTTAAAAATATTAAAACTAAGGAAACTGCTCACTCATTTGACTCCCCAAATTTCTCTCTATATATTTGCAAAACTAGAAACCTCATCTATTCACATTGTTAGAATCCCAGGTAACCCTGAAATTATTTTAAAATCAGCAAACCATAATGATAAAGGAAAGAAAAGCTAGGTAGAGGACATGCTGACCAAATGAACCATTGTTATCAACACCACATTAAGGTAAGGTTTTCATGTACATTCTCACTTATGAGTTCTCATGGGTCGAGATTTTTAAAAGCAACATAGAAATACCTTCTTTTTTCATGCGTCATATTTGTTGCATGCTTTTCAGCAAACTTGCAAGCTCACCAACACAATTAATCTATCTGTGATTTTCCATCATCTTTGGGAACAAAACAGGACTCCACTTAACTCTCTTAAGTCAGGCAGACCCCAAGTTGTCGCCTCTGCCTCATCTTTCTGGACAGAGCTGCTCACTTAATTGCATATTTGCCCTCTGCTTGGCCACTGGAAAAATAACCTTTCTAGGACATTTCTCTGTAAAAATGTGTAATTTGATCTTTCTTTGGTGACCTGGGCCAGTCCATCCCAATATGAGAAGAAGCAGTAAATTGAAGTCATATACTTATTGGAATGAAACTACCATTTTAAGGGGAAAATTCAGATCTATTTAGCTTGACCTTGGAACTTGAATTAAATCTTTAGACACTCAACTTTCTCCAGGGAAGTGTAAGGTTTATATGAATCTGAGTGCATTAAAGCCAGCGTAGCTCTGGTCTATGTACCAAGTTGGTTAATTTTTCATTTAAAGGACAAAGGGTTTCAGTGGAACTAATTTAACTGACTTAATTTGTGATATTCACATACCAGTTTAGAGTCTAAGTCAGTTGAGGTTTTTTTTCTTTAATCATTAACATGTCATTAAAAAAACATAATATGTTCACTGATTGATGTTTTGAAAGCAGCCACAGCAGCCTATGGCTAGGGACTTCTGACATGGTTCATTTTTGCCTCTGTTCCTAACCAATTGTGTCCCAATATGAACTCTATCACCTTTCTCTGGTATACTCTCCGACTAATAAACCAGCGCAATATGAATTCTCTCCTCCATCTTTCTCAAAGGAATATTCTGAGACTTAACAAGTTAATAGTCAATAAAAATCAGATAAAAGGCAATATGCTAGGGCTTTTATGTTATGGAAACAGTTGACTTTTTGTGTTGAAAAAGATCACTGCTCCAAAATTTATCATGTGTGTAAATGTAAGAATAAATTGTCATGTCATATAATTAATCTAGTAATACATAAGGATTTGTGGAACTCACAAATAAACAAAATCAAACATCTAATTCTTAATGTCTTCCATGTAGTTTAAAATTTCAAAATGTAACAATTGCCAGAAGCTTCCTTGATTAACCCAAATTTCACTCAATTTCTCTAATATTCATTTGTCTATAATGAAATTATAGTATTCTCTATATGCTTTGTAAGAGTTTCAAAATCACTTTTTGTGATTATTCAATCTTTCTTTTAATTTATGTATTCTTTTGTTGTCAGACTGTGACTGTGTAACTGTTTATTTTATGTGACTTCAGTATATCTACGACTAAACCACAGGATTATTCATGAAATCATGTTTGCTAATGTTACACAAATAGGGACAGATCTTAAATTTGATCAGTGCTCACTTTCTGGCCTTTTAAATATATCCATCTTTGAAGAAAATCTTGGATTGTATCATGACAGAAACCAAACAGTTCTCTGCCCTGTGGACAATTAGACATTACAGGTATCTTTGTCATGTCAAAAATATATAAATGTTATACAATCCTTTTAGCATGGATTAAGGAACTCTTACCTAAAATACTTGGGACCAGAAGTGTTAACAATTTTGAATGTTTTCATATTTGGAAGTATTTGCTTATATATGAAATACATATCTTGGGGATGAGGCTAAAGTCTAAATATGAAATTTATTTATATTTTATGTCTAATATATTCCTTTATACATATAACTGTATTTAAATATTACACATTATATTTTGAACATTGTATTAAGCATATATTTTAACTAGAGTCCATTATGAGAAGTTGGATATTGAAATTTTTTTTCAGATGGCATCATGTAATTCTTCGAAAAGTTTTGGAATTTTAAACATTCCAGATTTCACTTTTTTATTTGGGTTTTTTAATAGAACTTTTTTTAAGTCTTTTATTATTATTATTACTTTATTATTATTTAATTGTGTGTGTGCGTGTGTGTATGTATGTGTGTGTGTAGAACCACGGACGAATTCGGGAACCACCATGGACACCTCCACCTCCTCCTTGTTTACTCTGCCCAAGGATTCACAGGCTCCGCCCTACCAGGACCAGAAACGCAGGCCGCCCCCACGTGGTCTAGGTTCTGAACTCAGGACCTTCCGCTTGCAAGGCAGAGGCTTAACCCCTGAGCCACCTGTCCAGCCTCTTATTTGGGTTTTTCAGTCTATATGTATCATATTATGAAAACACACACAGTATGAAGATTATAATTATATTACTAGTTAAAATTATAGTGATTTTTCCAATATAAACCTGACTTCCTTGAAATGTAATTAAATATCTACATATAAAAAAAATCCGGTGCCTTTGAGAGGAGAAAAATGATTATGAGACAGAAAGTAAGAGAAACGGTAATATTTCAGTATCCAAAGGATGAATGTAGCACCACCTATCCATTCATGGAGAAAATGATTAGTATTTAAGTATCTGTGAAGCAAACTCTAAAGCATATTTTCAAAGGCAGGAGAAGGAGAAATATGTGCTAATTGTTTCACAAGTGTAAAGAGGAAATTTTACACCCTATATGACATTTTGTTAGTTTTTCTATAACTTTATTTTGCTTATTAATTTGAAGTTTTATTATGAAGATGTCCCCAAAATAGAGAAAAATATTTGCATGGTTGAATAAGAAATACTCGCTACCATTTTCTTCACTAAAATAACAAGAATTTTCCTAAAATTAGTTATGCAATAAAACAGAATCTAAGAAACTCCCAAACTGAAGCATTCCACCATCCTTCTCTAAACAGTTGTACTTATTGGTCTATCATCTTTTAACATGGCTGAAACAGTATGTGATATCAATGTGATAACAGTGCATGCCTGCAGGGAAGTTTGAAATGTGTTTTAGTAAAAGGAACTAAGAGGGAGAGTAAGGAAAAGGCTATGAACAAAGTACATCCTAGATCTGTATGAAAATTCCATAAAGAAATCATACTTTTGTGTACCTAATATATGCTAATTAAAACTTTTTTTAAGTTTCTTGTAAAAACCATCATATCTGATAGCATTGATAAAACAAAGATCAAGGGTACTTGAATATCATTCCAAAATAAGGATCACAATCTCCAACTTTTGAAAATGTGTTTTTAGAACTTTATTCACATTGTAACACTATTATACTAGACATATTTGTAGGCCATCCTTTGATTTCCTCAAAGGAATCTCAAACAAGAATCCAAATTTCTAGTTTTAATATAAGTTCCCCTGTGCTTCAACATAGAGAATTGATTTATCAATTTTACTATGTTTTTCTTTTTTACAGTGGGCAAACTTGAATTTGATCTATTTCTTGATGTCAACTTACCCCACTTCTATTTATCTTTCCTTCTCATACATCTGCTTTCAATTGTCTTTTTTAACTTTGTAATATTAATGCTCTTTATTTTCCTCTAAAATTCAGGTTATGGTATAAAAATATCCAGACAATTTTTTTTCTCTACAATTCCCAATTTAATTTTTGGCTTTTTTTATATTTTAATTGTGGGACTTCAGTTTTCAGTTTCAATACTGTTTTCTAGTTTGACCACTATTCTGTGATTGTTCAAACACAGAAAGTGACTAGTATCAGCTATGTGTTTTTAATTGCCAGTTTTCACTGTGCTGTAATACTTCAGGACATATTTGAATATATTCAGTGGGTACTTGAAAAGAAAGTAATTTAGAGTGTACAACTACAGTTATGCTTCTTTGTACACTAGATTTGTCAGAGTCAAATATGTGCTCTCATAGTCATTGTGATGCTGATAAGTTTCGCTCTACAAATTTTGGTGCTCTGCCACCGGCTACACCTTTACTACAGTTATATTTTCATGAGGACTTTTATTCTTCTCATCATTACAAAGCTTTTTTTATAACTCATTCTGCATTTACTGATAATTTTAGATGTCCTGGATTTGAAGTCTTGGATTCTTCCTTTCTTTTCCCAATAAACCCTTTCCTCCTCTTGATCAGACTTTGTTTCAGTTGTCTCCACTACCATAAGCTGTGTCTGTTGGTTAAATGTTTTATATATTATATACAATTGACTTATGCTATCCAGAATTCTGTGTTTTCATTTGTAAATAATGTCATTTTTAACAGATATTAAACCTAAGCAGATGTTTTCTTAGGTTATTATTTCTTGCAGTGACGTTTGTCATTGAATTTATAAACCTCTCTTAATTCTCCTAAGTTTTTTTTTATTTTATTTTTAGTGTTGTTAGGGTTGTTTGAGTATTACAATAACCTTACAATCTCTTACAATAACCTAATGATGAAAGCTTTACTCTTCTATAAATCTTTGCTGGCAATTTCTCAGTTTGAATCAGATGTATTACTAATGCAAAACATCAAGGTTTCTTTACATGCTATATTTGGAATTTCTAATAGTTATTTCATAGCACAGTCTTCTTCATTCCCAAATTCTGAATTTTGACACTACCATTAAATAGCTGTTTCCTGTACAAGCCTATAGACATCTTTCCTATCGTGTTCTGCAAATGTTGGAGCATATTTTTGTTGCATTTATGCATATATTACATTCTTATATTAATTTTTTTTGTTGCTGCACAAAATGAATATGTATTCATTGTCTTTGAAATTTTTATGACATTTTTGGTCTTTCCTCCTATAGCAAAATGTTTTAAATCCCTTTCCTATAGACTCTTGTTCTTATCATTAGACTTTTGTTTTTATCATTACAATTACATTTATTGCTTTGCAATTACAAATATTAAGACAAACAGATATTTATATGTTGGTGTCTCTAAGTATGTACTTATTCCTCATTAATCTACTATAGTAAATGGATTTCCCATGCTGTATATCCTTCGTTGTCTCAGGAAAGCATTTTCTTCTATTATTACTGCAAATATTATTTCTGTTCCATTGCTTCATTCTATTAGAAAATGTATGGGAATTATATCCTTTTAATTATGTTGATATTTATAATACCTTTAGTCTTTTTTTTCATACTCTATCTTAAATTGTTTTTTAAGCTTAAAACCATAAGGCCCTAACGGCTACTAATACTGTCCAATCTGTTTATTTATCCTTTATTTTTGACTGAATTTATGGAATGAATTTCTGTCTGCATTCTGAACTGCTAGCTTGTGTGTTTATTAGTCTAATATTTTATCACTGTTTCTTTTCATTACATCCATTCTCAGACTCTTTCAGTAGAGATTTCTTTTTAAATTCATTAGAATAAAGAGAAATTTTGATATCTAATTTTCATGTGTTAAGTTGCTCCACTTATTTTTGATTGCATGTACTCAGAGACAGCTGCCAGGTTCTCCTCCTTGTCAGCTGTTAATGGAAGAATGGCCTCATTCAACCCTGCTTTCCTGAAAAAGGTTTTCCAAGAGTTTGGAAAAGAAGTGAGTTGACCTGTAGCTGTGTGTGTGTGTGTGTGTGTGTGTGTGTGTGTGTGTGTGTGTGTGTGTGTGGTGTGTGTGTGTGTGTAATTCAAAGTTGTTTATTTCACTGTTTCTCTTTCATGATCTCTTTGAAAGACTAATTTGAAGAGAAAACAAGCTGTATATTTATCATTAGGCTTTGTAAATTTTCACAGTTGCATTGTTTGTTAATAAGTTAATGTCAATTGTTTCAATGCATCTTGAATACTTAGCATGTGCAAAATTCTACACATTTAGTTTACAATTAAGGACATCCATAAGTTTGTGATTCAGTAGAAATATAATTGGGGTCCACCAGACCTAGATTTTCTTTTTTGCAAGTATGAGCGATGTGTGTGTGTGTGTGTGTGTGTGTGTGTGTGTGTTTATACCAGAAGACAATTGAGTGTGTGTGACTCTGGAGATCCAAGAGTGATTGTCTAGAATCATCCTGAATTGTTCTACTTCTTTATGGCTGTGTTCTGGAGTTTCTCAGACTCCTCCTTTCAAAGGTTGCATTGCATATTCACCATATATTTTTATATAGGATCTGAGTATTTGAACTCAGGTCCTTTTACTTGTGATCCAAAAGTGTTAGTCTCTGAGTTATCTCTCCAGCCACTAGACCTAGGTTTTCCTAAAATAATTGCTTTATAAACTTTTTTAAAATATATTTTAATTCTCTGAGAAATTTAGGCAACACAATTACTAATTCTGTACAAAGCAAATTTTTTCACAGTGTAAACGTAACAAAGATATTTTAATCCAATGTGTAATTATTGTCATTTCAGTAAAAGAAATTGAAAATAAGAACTTTTATTTACCTGTTCAAGGCTTCTTGTACTTAGACAGTAAATGAGTTTGTTTTCCTTCTTTATTTCTGGAAATGTTCATGTGTCTTGGGAATGTGTTACAGAGGATATCAGTAGACAGGAAAGCTTCATTTATTTTGAGATTTACCTCTGTATTTTTTTCCACAGAGATTTGTTTATGCCTTTGTCTTCTGCATATGAGGAAGAATCAAAATGTAAGTCAGCAATTGTTCTTTTATTTTCAATTAGAACATTGATCTTTCCTTGTTAACATGAATATTGACATCACAATTCAAAGAAAAGTTACATATCATCAAAAAGTTAGTTTTGGCATAAAAAATACTATGACTTCTATCTTTGCCCCAAGTCATAACCATCTCCATGCTATATTATGAAATGTCTTATTTATGACTGAAAAGAATACACATACTTTAAAAAAGCAAAAAGACACCTAATAACAAATCTGAATTCTACTTGAACTGAGAGCAACAGCAGAAAGAAACTATAAAGAGAAAAACCCACAGTTAAATGAGAAGAGGAAAGCAGAGATTGTGACAGGCCACTTTCTCACACACAAGCATTTAGTAGTCTTCCAGCGCTGTCAGATTTGATTGAAAGATAATGCAAGATTTTTTTTTCTTGCCACAATTTATAGCATGTATCCATTAGGAATAATTATGGTTGCATGATTTTGCTAGCTGTTATCTCTACAAGTGTTACTAATGGTTTTATCAATTACTCCCTGTCCAATAACTGCATGGTTGTAACCTAATTTAAAGACACTCTATCACCAAGCTGATTTGTGTAGTAGTAAATGACAGCATTTGAGACACCAGCCAAATGACTCACTTCAGTGACTTAGTTAGTCTCTAATAATTAACAATTAGTAGGTACCTAGAGAAAGCTCAAGAGACTGGAGCTCCCATGTTTCTCTTTCTTATCTAAATACAAGAAGTTAGAAAGACTTCAGCAATTCAGATTAATAAAATTGACAGCCTCAGTGGGTTTAGAGTACATGTGTACATAGAGAAGTTAATAACTCCCATTTAAAATTAAATAAATTGGAGGTGATTCATGTTTGTACAGCTATATTTTATCACATTGATATAAATAGACATGCTAATACCCACATAGAAAAATTGCTCTTTACGTATATTTTTTCCAATCATGCTAATGCCTCAGTTCAGAAGTAAAGTCAAGGTGTTAAAAGGGGAATAGTGTTGGAAAATTTGTGCTATTTCTTGAACTTTAAAGGGAAAATGCTGGATGTGCAAAAAGAAGCACTTCATTATAGATCATTAGTGGGAATGTTATGTACAGCTGAAGCCTCCAAAAGGTGTTGCCTGCTTAGAACTACCAGGGAAGAGATCTGAAATTTAAACTTTTAAGGAATGCAAAAATATGATTTTTTTCTTTAGAGATGTTTTCTCTCAGGATTTTAAAAAGGAAACCATTCTATTTTGAAAACCTAAGTATTAATTTCAGCTCAAATAGGACTGTGAATTTGCAGTTGTAAATGCATAGACTATGATGTTATTGCTGTGTCTTGTTCCATTGAAGAGTGCTATAACTCATTAATTAAGTTATTGTGTCAGCCCTTCAAGATAATGGTGATGATGATCATTTTAGGAGTGGAGTGGAGTTGCAACTGAACAGTAAATAGCTTCACCACTCTGGCGACATGCTCAGTGACACCAGCAGAGCCAGACCTGTGGAGAAACACAGGTGCTATGCTCCTTCTGACCATATTACCTCAGGGATCCCGGCAACAAACGGATAAGTAGAATCATCACAAAAGACATGTCATTGGCTTGAAGCTTTAGGAATTTGTAAAGGAGATAGAGGAGAGCAATAGGGAATTAATGTTATAGAAATATTATATGTATCATATATATGAAGATGTCATAATAAAGCACATTTAACATAATCAAAAAATAATCATTATATATAAAAACAAGCATATTTGAAAGATGGCATTTCACTAAAGACTCATGTGTCCTATACAAATGTTCCTGTGTGAGGCTAATGGACATTTGTGATCCTAGTTTCCTAGGCATATTTCATAAGTGTTTTTAAAGGAGTCAGACATGTCAAAATGCTGAAAATCACATCCCCAGCTACTCACTACCACAAACTATCATGTTTCGTAAACAGATTTATTTCACAATCTTGTGATAATCACAAAAGAAATCAGTTCACAGGAAGAAAATAAATCACTACGGCTCGGATCATCTCCTGAACAAGATCACAATGGCAAATTTACATGAATGGGTTTCCCTAATTTCTTCTTGTGGTGATGATGAGGTTACGGAATAGTCATGATAGCATAAGAAATGCCCTTTCTGAAAGCTGCCAAGAAAACTCCAACCCTAATAGAGGAGAAAGATCTCTGGCGTTTCTTACAATGGGGGTGAAACCCCACCCCTCCTTACCCAGTTATATTTGCATATTCTTTTGAAAACCACACATTGAGTATCTATAGCCCAGCTGATGTCATCGGGCACAGCATGAAGCCACTAGAAGTGGGACAATTATAATTTTTGTAGCTGATTAATCATCATGAAAAAGTAACAGTCAATTGACTCAATCATACATCCATGGTGATTAATCACACTTCACTTGTGTTTTCTTCCCCCAAGTATTTTACTGACAGTGCAGATGTTGGTTGATTTTCTCCTTTAGCCTTTTACTTGGTCACAGATGTTAAGTAATCACCTTGTCCTAATTCTCGACTTAACCATAATCTTCAGTATTACAAGTCCTTAAAAGAAAATGTGTTCCTTCCTTAGAAATCAAATAGCAACGTGGTTATTACCTTTAAAAAAACAAGGTTAATCAATATATGAAATAGCCATAATTGTACTCTGCAATCATGGATGCTTTAAAAAAAAATAACTATGGTGTCGCCTATCTGTTACCCAATGTCGTGATTACTTGTAAAACATTAAGAAATAAAACTGGGTCTCTCCCCCCTCTCCTTTTCACTGAAGTGTTAATAGCTGAATTCTATTTAGATTCATCCTAAAAGTAGATGTTCTAATACAAATTCATAAAAAGTTTTACCTGAATGAAATTCATTACTGGGGCAGACATAATCTACTCCTAAAAATAAAGCAGCTATTATACACTGTTCCACCTGCATTCAACACTTTTGGAGATATCTCAGTGACTAACTCATAAGAGAAATGACTTCAGTAGTGTTATGTTTATAAAAAGTGTTGCATATGAATTGTTGATATTTAAGAAGCAATTACAAGCACACCAGTCTGTTGGTAAAAGAGCAATATTCAAGGAATATGCCAAACGATTATGAGTCAATTAAATCACTGCTAGGAACAAGTGACAACCTAGTTTGTATTCAAGGCAGCCAAAGTGGTTCACTTCAGCTGCTTTTACAGAAGTGGAATTCATGGACAAGGTGTGTTAAAGATATGTGGCAGTTAAGTCCTGGCACACTCGCTCAATTTCTTGCTTGGAAATAATGTCTGATCTCAAGGGAGAAGAAAGGTGGCCATTAGAAAGGGAAGTCCCTCTTATCAAAACTAGAAAGTGGCTTCCATGATTTCAGGCTGGACAATATTAGCCCCATGATAACACAGCAGCATTGGGTTGTATCCTGGATCTCCATCTCCATTCTGTTAATAAAGAGCCTTGGATGGATATAATTGCTAATAAGTGAGTTCTAAAATTCCACTCAAATGTCACTTATAATCAGGATTTTCTGCTGGGGGAGGACCCCTGGGGAAACCTTTAAAACTCTGAAGTCTACATGCAATGTCAGCTGCACAGAAGGGGGAGGACCACAACTGTTTTAGAGCCTCATTGTTTAAAAATGATCACACGTGAGGATGCTCACAACCTCTTGCATCTGTGAGAACCAAAAAAGAAAGTGAAGGTTTGGGAGAAGAAGCAGTAGGAGACTCTCCAACTCACCCCAGACCTCTCTGGATATGCCAGAGGGAGAGGCAAAAAGATGATTGCTTGTAATTTATAGCAGGAACATCAAGGCACAGAAGATAATATAAAAGCATTTCACTGGAAAGATACCCATGACATGAAACTATTTAAAACAATTAATCAAAAAAGCCTAATTATTCAATTAGATGGAGAAATGAATCTTCCTAAAGTGGATATGCAAAAAAGAGAGTGATGATGAAATCTTTTAAAGGGAAATGAGTGTAACAAATCAGCTAAATATGATCTCTAAAAAAATCTGAATAATAAGTCAGTGATTATGTTTTAATTGGGCTTTAGCTTTATTATAATTGAGGACACTCATTATCTTGTTTTATTGTATTTATGATTTTAATATTCATACCAGTCAGTACTTTATCTTTGTATACTTTCCACAGGCGCTTGTTGCACTTCCTGGCTGATTAGTGCTGGGGTCAGTGTGAAGTGAATACAGATGTCTCAATAACGATCGGCAGGGCGTTGGGCTGGTTTTCAGTGTTTGAAGGTCTCTATAAGTCGTCCTTTGTGCAAATGAGAGGATTATTTTTTCACAGCTCCCCACCCCCACCATGAACAGTTCTGTTGATAAGAGTCATCTAATAGGAAACTGTGGAAACTGTTTTTCGCTCTGATGTGAATCAAGGGAACATGTTTTAGGATATGGTAAGGGGATCTAAAATAACAATTTATACATGCACATTTATCCTTTCTTGGGAGCATGTTTTATGCAAAGAAGAGAGAAGAGAGAAAGAGAGAGAGAGAAATCTAATGGAGAATTCCAGCTCTTTATCTGATGACGAAGATGAGGGCGACACAGAATTCTTATATTGTGACTTCCAGGATAACACATTCTTTGTTAACTGAGGACAATTCAACCAAAAATTATTTCCAAGTTTTGTCAATCACATTGCTCTATAAAAGGTGCATATATGGCAGATTGCTCCCACACTTAAAATCAGCCAAAAGTTGCAGTCGGAATAAGTCTATGCTGTACAGCGGCCTACATAGGGAATTCTAAAAGGGCCTTTGAGAGGCAAATGGGGTTATAATCACTTAGTTCTTGTGCATTGGATCTTCATGAACCCAGTTCACATGTGCTAATGATTAATATATTTGTGCTAATGATTAATACATTTTGAATCATTCGAATGAATCAGTGGCAAGAATTGTATGGAGATTTAACTTACATCTGTAGCTTTGCTGCTAGTTGTAGTAAGAGATAAATAAATAGATAAATATGCATTTTATAGTCATCTCCTACTGGAAATAGTGGAATTAATACATTAACAAAAGAAACAAAGAATGAATGAATTAATGAATGAATTATAAAGGAAAACACATGTACACTACCACCCAACAGTGTCTGAAACTGTGACTAAACTTTGACACTTTTCCAAAAGCAGCAGTAAATATTATTGTTTGGAATGCTGACATGTCTATACTGAAAGAAATGTTTTAAAATCATGTTTTTAATATTTTAATAAATCAGCTTCTGTGGTGTGGCTGACACGTTTTCTGTGACGTTCCTCTAAAGCACACAGGCAAGAGCTCACACCTTCAGGCAACTTTCATGAGATAGGCATGGCTTTCTGATATTAGCTATTATTTTCATCCATACTAACTTCAGATTTTTTTCAATGTTGAAGAAGAAATTTTTCAAAAAGTCCTGTTCTTTACCTTAAAAAATGATAAATTTATCAAACTATAATAAGATGGGAGCAGCCATGATGCTGGCAGCAACTTCTATTGATCAAGGACGGTGCCAGCAGTATCTTCCCACTCACTGAGGCTCTCTTACTGCAACTTCTTGAGCTGCCACAAGCCCCTGCTTTTTTTGCAAGGCTTATTCCTTTCATGGGGCTAGTTTTGGGGCCATACACTATGTTCTGTGGGTTGACACCATATTCAAATGTGATCAAAATACATTATATACATGTATGAAAAAATCATAAGGAAACATTAGCTGTAGCTAATAAAAACATTGAAATTCTAATAAAATTTTAAACAAATTAAAATCAGCATATGTTCTTCCTTATATTCGTTACTTTTTTCATTGCTGTGATAAAATACCTGACAGAAACCACTTAAAGGAACAATGTCTTATTTTTAGTCTAGTTCAGTTCAGAGGGATTTCAGTCTAGCATGAGGAGAAAGTACTTGTGGCAGGAGCAGCTCTGTTCACAATAGTTCACAATAGTTGGAATATGAGGCAACAGATATGAAGCAGAGGACCAGAAATGGTATATATTCAAAGAAACAGTTTACCTCCTAAAGCCTCCGTGGTTCTCAAAATAGCAAACAATCTAGGGAACAAACAAGCTTTTGTGGGACACTTCTAACTCAAACCAATAACATGTTCACTCACCTTTGCCCCTAAAGGTTCATAGCTGCTATCATACTTGAATGCAGATATCAACTTGACAACTGAAGGCTCAGCTCTGGACACAGTTGTAAAGAATCAGTAGTTGAGTTGAGAGCACTTAGCAAGTCTTCAGAGGACCCAAAGGCCCAGACCATAGTAGGTGGGCTAGTCCCTGTGCAGGTGGATAACATAGAAGCGGCTGGATAAGGAACTTGGCCAGTATGTTTGGCCAGATATTCTAATCTAACAAAAGAAGATTGTGTTTCTCTCAGGAATAAATATAGTGTGGCCAGTTCTCTAGGCTCTTGGTGCTGGTATACTTTTAGGCACTCATACCATGTACCCTTTTAAAATTTGCACTTCATTTGTTGGTATGAGCTCTCCTATCAATCTGAATTAAGAGATGTATCTGGACAACCTTTAAAACAGAATAAAGGGCTGGAAAGATAGTTCAGGGATTAAGATTCTTCCTCTCAAGCAGAAGGTCCTCATTTCATTTCCTAGGTTCCACATAAAAATGCCTGGTGGAAATGGTGGTGGTTTGAATTTCTGGCTCTTGTGGGCAAAGCCTGGAGAATTACAGAGTGAAGCAAAGAAGTAGAAACAATCCAGGATGATTCCTGAAGTTATCCTTGGTCCTCCACAGGGACACACAGTGTCCTCTGATACACACACACACACGCTGAATAAATAAATTAAATGAATGAAGAAAGAAGAAGAAAGAGAAAGAAAGAAAGAAAGAAAGAAGAAAGAAAGAAAGAAAGAAAGAAAGAAAGAAAGAAAGAAAGAAAGAAAGAAAGAAAGAAGAAGAAAGAAGAAAGAAAGAAGAAAGAAAGAAGGAAAGAAAGAAGAAGAAAAGAAAGAAAGAAGGAAAGAAAGAAGGAAGAAAGAAAGAAGGAAAGAAAGAAAGAAGGAAAGAAGGAAAGAAGGAAAGAAGGAAAGAAGGAAAGAAAGAAAGAAGGAAAGAAAGAAAGAAAGAAAGAAAGAAAGAAAGAAAGAAAGAAAGAAAGAAAAGAAAGAGTTAAAAAAAATCTTGTTCCCCTTTAAGTCATTGGATCATAAATTTACTAGCAATAATTCAGGCAAACTGCAACAGTCACAACTCAAAACAATATTGATGTGCTCCAAATTTTGAAAGTCTCTAAGTCTTAATAATCTTGCCACTATGCAAAAGTTCAAAGTTCAAAATCTTTTCTGAGATATGAGACAAAGAAAAAGTTCATTCCCACTCTGAAACAGAAGGTAGGAGAACAGCAAGGGTAGAATAGAACAAAGCAAGACTAAAATTACAAAATGAAAAACCTTAAATCATATTGTTCTATGCCTGGCATCTGATCTGCTGACTTCCATTGGACTAGGGCAGACCTGGCCCTCTAGCAGTGCCTCCTGAAGCATACCTGGACTACTGTGGACTGGCTCCATTCAATGCCTTCAGTTTTCCTCAGCACATATTTGTGTCCCTGGTACCTCCATTCTTCCATGGTCTCCATTTCATCTTGGACTTCCTTCTCAAAGCTTCATACATAGGCAGCTCAGGGATTTTCCAAAGGAATTCTGATCCTGCCACCCTTGGGCTTTCTCCAGAACCTTAATGCAAGCCTTCATTACTCATACTGTTGCCTTTTGCATGATGGTCACTCAGGCTTTTCTATGAAACATTGGTGTAAGCCTTCACAACCATGTCTGGTGCATGCCTGCAAATTAAGCACCATTTGGATAAGACCAAGTCCTGCTGCAAACTCAAGCTGTAGCTAGACTCCCTTTCATCATGATTTCAGTGGTCTCTGAATGAGTGATAGAGATGGAAAAATATTTCCCAATTTGTCCTTTTCAGCAGGTTTCCAGGAGGCTCTGCTTTTAGGCACTCATACCATATGCTCTTTTCAAATGGGAGTATGAAAATTAACTTATATTTCTGTGCTCTAGAACCTTCTGAACAGAGATCTCACCCTCAAGGCATATTTCCTATTTTCCTAGTGCAAACAAGCAAAGCACACAACTTTTTAATGACACTAAACCCTTTAACAAGTGTCTCACTTTGAACTGTTTTTTTTTATTTTTTATTTTTTTTTAATTTTTTTTTATTATTTATTTAACTGTGTGCATATGCATGTGTATGTGCGCGCGCGTCTGTGTGTGTGTGTGTGTAGAACCACGGACGAATTCGCGAACCACCATGGACGCCTCCACCTCCTTCCGCCCCGGGATTCACAGGCTCCGCCCTACCAGGACCAGAAGCGCAGGCCGCCCCCGCTTCCGCCTGGCATCTATACGTGGGATCTGGGATCCGAACTCAGGACCTTCCGCCTGCAAGGCGGAGGCGTAACCCCTGAGCCACCTCTCCAGCCCTGAACTGTTTTATCTATAATTTAAATGTATTAACATTCATTTTTATCCAAATATACGAGCTTCACACATTTTTTGCTTTGCTTACTGATTTTTTTTTCTTGTTCTGTTTTCATGTTTTTATAACGTGTGCATGTGAGCTTTGGTTGTGTGTGGGTGCATGTGTGTGTGTATATACATGAATGCAAGTACATGTCTAGGCAGATGTCGAAGAATGATACCAGAAGTATCTTTGATCACTCCCCCACCTTATACTTCGAGGCTGGATCTCTAATTAAGTCCAAAACTATGATAGGATCATAATTTCTGGTGATTCCCAAGCTCTACTTTCCAGAACTGAAATTACAAGTAGGCTTCCACACCCACCTAGCATTTTCTGGGGATCTGGAGATATGACATGGGATATGACATGGCTATATTCTCAGTCAAAATGTATTCATACATGAATTATCTTTAGCCTAGTTTCCATTAGAGATGCATTACCCTCAGAAACCTTGTGAGAACAGGCTTTACTATCCACACTTTTATTATCATTTCTGCCCCATTAGCATCAGCATGATAGCAACATTCTACGATTTCTTCAGCCAGTAACTCCAAATCTTCCACATACCTTCCACAGACCAGATCCAGTAGCTTAAGAACTATACAGTCAGATTTATCACAGCAATAGTTCCACTGGTCCAAATTTTCTATGCTAGCTATTTTTCTTGTAGATGCTACAATGCACTTGACAGAAACAACCTCGGTATGGAAATTTTTATGCTGGAAGATGGTTTTAGCATTTTAGGAGACAGCGTTAAGGAAGCACAAGTCAGCTCTATCACCCAAAGCGTCCTGAAGACTTTCCTGATTATTTTAAAGATCTCAACTCAGGCCAAATCAAGTTTCAGGCCAGAGAAGAATCTCACTGCCACCAGTATAAAGCAGAGTTTGTAGTAAATAAGAAATATTTTAATATAGATTTAAGAATAATGGTTTGTAGAAAAAGAGGAATTCAAGGAGACATATTCTAGAGCATGGGTATGTTTCTCAGAGAAGAATTATAGATAATTACGATTTACAATGATTAATATAGGATTTTGGTGGTGTTCAAAGGTACTATTTTATTTTTACTGTGTGTGAGTGTGTTGTGTGTGTGTGTGTGTGTGTGTGTGTATCAGAAGGCACTGTGTGTGCCTATGGAGGATCAAGGGGTCTGGGAATCATCCTGGATTATACTACCTCCTTTTTGCTCTGCTTTGAAGTTTCCCAGGTTCTGCCTTGAGGGCTAGATGATCAGGCTACCCCCATATATATGTGTATGTGGGGGGGGGGCATGAGCATGCCATGTTCTTTTTTAACTTTTATATGGGTTCTGGTGAATGAATTCAGATCATCTGCTTTGTTCAGCAAGTACTTTAGCTACTGAGCCTTCCTACTAGCCCTGTACCTAAATCTTTAATGGTTGCTGCCATATTACATTAATGTTTCATATTTTATTAATTTATTTTCTTGTTTGAGAGAGAGAGGTCAAGGGGAGAAAGAGAGAGAGGAATAAATGTGCCTGCATGCACATATATGGAGGCCAGAGAATAACCTTCAAAAGTCCTTTCTCCCCTCCTGTCATGTGGGTTTCCAGGGATTGAACTCAGGTTGTCAGGTTTGCAAGCAGATGTTTGCACTTGCTGAGCGATCTCTCTGCTCTTAAGGTCAGTACTTTATAGTAATATCTTTTTCCTGTTCAAATACACCATGGACAGTATGCAATAATCATTTAAATACAAATACTTTAATTTAAAACTGAAGTGCCTTTTCTACATATAAGAGAGTTGGAAAGACAGGTGCTTTTAAGCTTCCGTTGCAGATCTCTTTGTTGTTATACCAAATCATTTTGATTAGAATTTTCATTCTATTTATGAAGTTGTGTATACTGACATGTGAACTCAAATGATATTCCCCAGAGGAGCAAAGCCCAAACCCAGCCAGTACTTCGCAATGCTATCCTGAAGTTAAGTTCAGAATAGAAAGTGAATCATATAATGTTTCACACATTAGAAAAGTTTTTTTAAAATAAAAAGAAAAAAATTCATAAAGTCAAATATTGTGCTAAAATTCCTTTTTGCCTGGTTAGCTGAAAGATCAGGAAAAAAATTCCACCTGCCATTCAGTTTAATTTCTTGTGTTTAGAGCTCTGTAGTGTTCTGTGTAAAACTAATCAATAAAAAGGATTTATGAGACCTTGAAATAGAACAGTCGAAAGGAGGAAATTATAGTCAGTTTTAGTTATTAAAGATTTTCACCACTAAATTTACTATAAGGGAAACGTTATACATCTTTTTTAGCAGCAACAGGGCATTTATCAAGCACATGGATAGGAGAGACCATTGTGCTGAGACCTGCTGTAATGTGTCTTTATTTGTAGCTCACCATTTAAAGTGAATGCAGCGCAGCAGGCCTAAGCAGAGTCAAGACTGGGCAAATCATGTTTAAACAAGAAAACTACACAAGTCATAACCAACACATGTAAGAAAAGAAGGTGCTTATGAAATCAGATCCAGTTCATGATCATGTGTTACATCTGATTGACTGGAGTATAGTTTTGAAAGAGTAAAGGTGAGGCAGGACAGATCGCACAGGGGTCCAGAGAGTGCTGCAGTCAGGAGGGAAGAGGCAAGACCCACCATGGATTTATCAATAACATGAACATGAGGCAACATGTGGACCTGAAAATACTCAGGCTTAGTCATTACTGATTTTATTGTGTCTATGTATCATATTTTCAGGATTCTGTATATAGTGTTACAGGTGATATTTCACCCTTACTTAATGGATAAATTTTCAGAGTAGATCAAAGCACTGGACTTCTGAACCTGCTTCCATAAGCTCTGTGTGTGGGGGTGTGTGTGTGTTTGCATGTGTGTGAATTCACATTTGGAGGCACACATGTAGAGACCAGAAGTTGACATCAATTATTTTCCATTTCTCTTCATTTTCATTGTTAAGGCAAGATCCTTGGAGGCAAGGGATTGACAGCCACAGTAGTGTACCTATGCTTAAAGGGAACACAGGAAACGGTTCTGGGAAATGCCCCTGGATCCTTGCACTTCATAGGAGAGGAGGACCCAGAGGAGAGTTTGGCATGCTCATTAAAGGATGCTCCAGGGATGGGAGGGGGAGGCACTGGGGGATGGGGAGGGAAGGGGTGGTGGGGGGCACAGGGGGATGGGGAGTTGGGGAGGGCGGTATACCTATTAAGTTTGTATGAGTGGAAATAAAAATTTTTAAAAATCCACTTAAAAAAAAAAAGAAGAAGCCAAACAATGACAGGGGCTGAAATGAAATGTTTTTAATTCCAAAAAATAAAAAAATAAAAAATAAAAAAGGCCAACTTGCCCTTGGGATCCCCTGTCTGTCTCTCAAGGACTCAGAATACATGTACTGCCATGTATGCCCAGGTGGTTTTTCATGTTATTTCTGGAATACAAACACTAGTCCTCACACACATGTGAGATAAGTGTCTTATCCAATGATCCACCTTTTCAGCCCCAGCCATAGGTTTTGAACTTAGAGAAATTTCTCAGGAGAAGAATATGAGAAAGTTCAACAATTTAACTTTTGTTGATGAATTGCAAATGACAGATGGAAAACTGCAATATTTTGAAAAGATACAATTATGTACCTAACATAAGATTGCTGTAATAATAATAGCATTTAACACTTATACTGAGTTCCTTCATTTACAAAGTGCTTTACAAACAACTCATTAAGCCTCATAACACTGCTGAAAATCAGGTAAGCATCATTACTGCCATTCTACAGATGGGGAAGATGAGGTGTACAGGCTAAGCATCTTTGCCTAAGGCTATAGACCAGGGGACTAATACTCTTTGAACTAAAACTACAAAAGTTAACACTTCTGTTTGAAAAGAACGTTCACTCATCTTTCAGCTAACACTGATTTTTCTTCTATATTAAATTATACTGGCCTTCAGAAAACAATAATAACTTGTTCCCAGTTTCTTTGCAGGTCTGATTCATATGTCTCCATAGTTATGCTATAGAATAGCTTAATCAAATTAATAGATCACGGAGACTTTACAATCAGTAGTACCTGGTTTCAAAGCATTGAGAATCGAATTTTTATTATTATTATTATTATTTATTCAATTGTGCATGTGTGTGTATGTATGTGCGCATGCGTGTGTGTGTGTTTATGTGTGTGTAGAACCACGGACGAATTCGGGAACCACCATGGACCTTGTTTACTCTGCCCCTGGATTCACAGGCTCCGTCCTACCAGGACCAGAAACGCAGGCCGCCTCTGCTTCTGCCGGGTGTCTATGATCCGAACTCAGGACCTTCATCCTGCAAGGCAGAGGCTTAACCCCTGAGCCACCTCTCCAGCCCCCTGAAAGAAGTCATTTTAAAGAAGCAACGTGTGCCATTCTTGCAGTATAATGGTGGAGTTGGTAGGTGTGCCCTACCAGGACCACAAGCGCAGGCCGCCCCCGCCTCCGCCTGGCGTCTATTCGTGGGATCTGGGATCCGAACTCAGGCCCTTCTGCCTGCAAGGCAGAGGCTTAACTCCTGAGCCACCTCTCCAGCCCCCGAATTTTGTTTTATACTAAAGTTAAAAACATATCAAAATTTGTGCCAAAACTTTCATTTTCCAAAATTTTATAACAATTCTCACTTCTGATAGATAAGAGTTATTTATGGTTTCAAACCTTTATACGATGTAGTAAAATAGATAATATTTTATTCCTTTCAAAAATTTGACTTTAATCTTCCTCAATACCAAAATACTTTAAAAGGAGACTATTGAAATGGAGAGATGGTCTAGGGGTTAAAGTCTTTGCTTCACAAGCAAAAAGGTCTGAGTTTAGACTCCCAGATAAAAATAAAAATCTCACAGAGGCAGATACAGCAGTGGCTTGCAATTCAAGTCCTAGAAGGCAGAGCCTGTTAAGACCCAAAGCAAAATAAATGGAGATAGAGGATTCTAGTATGTTTCCTCATGTCACTCTTGAGTATGCACAGGTATATAACAGACACTCAAATGTGCTTTTGTAAATATACACACAGAAAAAAACATATGCACTCATGTGTGTATGCAAAAAAAACCAGATACTGTCAAAAATAAAAATATCCATGTAAAAGCAACAGTCCCCAGGGGAAAAAATATATATAATTTAATATTACAAGTCATCTAATTCTTAATAAATGTTCTGCAATGTTAGACACACTGTGAAAAATAGCAGAAATTTCAAGATAAATTTCTTTTTCTTCCTTGTAGAAAATCAATAAAGGTCAGTGGTCTTGTTTTCATATTGCACTAGTCAGCTTTTTCACTGTTGTAAGGAATACTTGAAAGACACTTTTTTTTAAAGAGGAGGGGTTTATTTTAGCCCATGAAGAAGATACAGTCCATGTATGTCTGCTTTCATTGATTTTATATCTGGTATAAAGCAAGAAGTCACGGTAGAGATGAAGTAGGACATCATGGTGGTGAGAGAGAACATCATAGGAAAGTTGAGATGAGAGAGGACATGTAGTGCAGGTGAGGGTGGACTCCATGTTGGGCGTGAGGGAAGATGTCACATTAGAAATGAAGGAGAACAACACAGGGAGTTGTAGAAAGATGTCACAGTGATTGAGATCACTGTGGAGGTGAGGGAGGGTATCACACTGGAGGTGAACTGGAACATTGCAGAGGAGGGGTAGGATATTGCATTGGAGAGCATTGAGGCTGTTATCTATCATGCCAGATAGAATAGAGAAAGTAAGACAAGAATGGGTCTAGAACAAGAAAATCTTCTTGGACCACACCCTTTACTGCCCCTTCCTACCTGTAGAATCCTTCTACTACTTTTCACCTTGTCCCAATAGCACTATCCTATTAGGAATGCACAAACATACGAATCCATCAATTAGGCCAGAACCATTGAGATCCAATCAGAGAGTTGTAAATGGGTTTTGCAAATACCCAGAACTTAGGATTTTCCACACAAACCAAGGTGACAAAATTTGAAACAAGCCTGGGCAATATACCAACAGTGTGGAGTGAAAATGCACAATTTAGCATATTTTGCTGTTTTATGGGTGTGTTAAAGAAACCAGCAAAGAAACAGATTACTTTCTTTCTGTTTATCTACTGGAAACAATCCACACCAAGCTGTTGTTCATATGTGTGCCCAGTATTTGAAGAATTTGATTCCTAAAAAGTGATTACTCTAAATTCCTTATGTAAAAATTCTCAAAAATTAAATGCTCCAAACTTAGTATGTTACAGTGAGTACTTGTTTCTGTGAATACAAGACAACCATTGCAACGTACCCTTTAAATTGTATATTTTAAGTCATATGAATTATAACTCAATTTCTTTTTATTTCATAAAGTGTCATTCACCTTACATTTGAATGTTTGCATATTTTAGCTTCTATTAGGTGATGCCCATTGAGTTTAGAATATTATAATATATTTTTCAGAACATTTTATTTTATTTTTCATATTTTATTTAAAAATTCTATTAATACAAACGTAATCGGAACCCCTGTCCCCTCCCTCCCTCCATCCTTCCCCGGACCTCCCTGTTCCCTCCCCCCTTTGCCCCTTCCTTTCCCCCTCCCTCCCTTTCTCCCAGTGCCCCCTCCACCCATCTCTGAAGCATCCCTTAATGTTAGTATATCAAGCTTTCCTCTGGGTCCTCCTCTCTGATGAGGTATAAGGACTCAGTGACAATCCTAGAACTCTTTCTTGTGTTCCCCTTAAGCATAGGAACACTACTGTGACTGTTAATCCCTTGCTTCTAAGGATCCTAGTGCTTTTAGTCCATACTAGAATTTGAGGGGTCAATGATATGTTGGTCATTGCATAGATCATGCAAAGTCCTGTTATAATTGCTTTGGCCCTAACTTGTGTGGAGTATCTTGCATATCATGACTCCTCCAATCCTTGTGCTCTTACAATCTTACCGCCCCCTCTTCCACAAATTTCCCTGAGCTTCAGGATGGAGAGAGATTAGGCTGGCCTAGTTCCAGGTGGTTGACGTAGAGTCTTTGATGTTTTTCAGAACATTTTAAAAAGACTTTTTTCTCTTATCACTTTGTGGCTTCTGACTCTGCAGGAACCATTTGAGTAACCAGCTACTGCTTTCTTTTTATACTTATCTTTCCCAATGGAACAGTTGCAAAAATCATTGCAGCAACTGCTAACAAGATATAGGAGTCCCATGCTTTGTAAAAGCAGAAAGATCCTCTTACTTAAAGGAAACTGTGCCTTATAAGAAAGTTGGATCAACTTGTCCAACCAATAATTATTTAAAAAAATGTTGACTGCCATTATCCAGCTTCTTAGAGTGCAGAGTAATCTCTTGATTCCTTTTGCTTAGTGCTAAGCTGTGGAAGACTGAAATAGACAGTGAATATGTCATCAATCATCCATAACTACCATAGTAAAGAACAGAATCAATACATTGAATATTTACTAAATAAATCTCCAAAAGTTAAGACTTCTGACTTACTTAAAGTTAAATGTATTGGCATGTCTTTTCTGTATATCATTTGCTTTCAGGCTCACTGTGGAAAGGTTTCCCCGGGCTTTTTTTCTCCCAAGTCTATATAATAGCAAGGAAACAATTTGACTTTGTATTGACCAAGTCAAAACTGAAAAGTTTTCAAGTATTATAGTGTTTATTATTTAATGTGCCTCTGAAAGTCTCTCTACTAAGAAACAGAATATCAAAGCCAATACTCTACAAAAACAATGTGATGTTTATAAAATATCTTGAAACTGAATATAGCATAGCATGATTTCTCTAACAAGACATAATTGAAGTGATGGTGAATAGACATGAAATATTTCAGGAATGTAATCGGGGAGAGATGCTAATAAATTTATTTTTAAACAAGATCTGGTGTAAAACTTCTATGATTATTTCAGAAAACATGAAATGTTTAAGAATTACATGCCTTTAATAAATCCCATACAGTTAGTCCTAGAATTGTGGCATATATCTCTAATCTCAGTACAGCAGGGACAATCATGAGTTCACATTCTTTCTTGGCTATATCCTGAACTACATGATATCCTGTCTCAACAACATATAAATGAGCTGAGAATATTTCTCAGTGGTTAAAGCCTTTGCCTGGCTACCAGAATAACCTGAGTTTCCATCCCCAGATCCCATGTAAAAATGTTGACAAGAGTGGTGGCCTATAATTCTATCCCTGGAAGACAGAACTTTGGAATCCCCACAGAAACTGGCTAGTCAGACTAACCCTACTGTCATGCTGTGGGTTTAATTAGAGACCTGAGTTCATAATGCTAAGGTTTCAGAGTGATCAAGAATGATTCCTTATATCACCCTTGGGCCTCCACAATCACACAAACACACACACATACACACACACACGTACACACACACACACACACACACACAAATATATGCACACTCATATACATACACCTTGTTTGGGTTTAAAAATAAGGTTTCCACATCATGTGTTTAAATCCTTAGTTGATGTTTGGGAAAATTATGGCAACTTTAGGAAGTAAGGACTTGCTGGAGAAAGACTTCTTGCACGGGTGGGCCTTAATGTTGGTTAGCTCTACCCTACTTTTGCTAGTGATTAGACCTATCAGTCTGCAATTTGCCTCTCATCTTCCATGATGTCTACAATGACTTAAGCAGTCCCTAGCCTCTGCTTTCTGCTCTGCCTTTTGTTCTGGGATCCCTGCATTAATGGACTGCATCTCTCATCGCAGCCAAATAAATCTTCCTTTCTCCCCTTAAGTTACATGTGGATGAATATTATCTCATAGTTACAGAAGAAAATAACTACGAAAGAAATTGGTACCAGGAGTCAGATATTGCTGTAAGACTAGAGAATGTGGTGCCAAAAAGTAAAATATTGTTGTGAAGCTGAGAAAACCTGGTACCAAACAATATGACCATTGCTCCAATGTGGCTTGTATGCCTTTGGAACTGTTTGTTGGGAGAACTATGAAACATTTTGAGACTTTGGGCTGAGAGATCTTTTGCATCTATCTTGGAGACAGGGCTTAGAGGGGAGAACAGGGAGGTCAGGGGGAGGTGGAGGGAGAGAAGGGACGGGTGTACCTGTTAAGTTTGTATGAGCAGAAATAATAATAAAAAAAGAATAAAGTAATATTGAGAAACATGTGGACTGTGAAAGCTCATCTTGTGATAATCTAGCGAGTAAGAGAGACTGTTTTGGGAACAGACTGATGCAAATGGAATGATCCTTTGACAAAAGATTTGGCTAATTTTTCCCACATCCTGAAAACTTGCCTAAAATTAAATTCAAGTGTTTGGTGGAGGGAGTTTCATTTCAAGACAATGAGATCTGGACAGTGTGTCATGGCTAACTTGTTCAGATTTACGATAAAAGAAAACAAAAAAAATCAGACAAAAATAGATAAAACTGTGAGATTTGTTGACAAAAAAAATCTAATAACACTCTTTAAAAGTTGAACCAAGAAAACACAGACAGCAAAGTTGTGGCTATTGTTAAAGTAATTAACACCATAAGTGAATCTAAGCTTGCTTCTCTTTGAAATAATAAAAGAGGTCATACATAGTTTAAGGGCAAAATCTTCAGGGGAGGCTCCCACACATAAGAATGCAAAAGTTTTTTCTGATTTCTTAATTTTGCTTTTTTTATTTTTTTAATTGAGATTTTTGGTTTCTTAATATCACAGGCACACCAAAGAGTGTTCTGGATTTACACATGCAGGATGAAATCTGTTTTGGAATAAAAGAGCTAAAGGCCAGAGCTCCAAAGAAATGTTCTGTTTTTGCTCCTCTAAAGCAAAGGCCCAGGAGAGATTCTGTACAACTTTAGCACAGAGAAGCTGAACCAAATGTAATTCAAGGGAGGTGGAGTCAATATCCAACACAAAGCTATAGTAGAATCTGATAAAGTCATCCACAATGGTACTGGTTTTAGAGTCATTAAAGATACAAGAGTGCAAAGGTCGTGGATTCCTCCTTTAATGTTTCAGAGAGCAACTGATTCCAGACAGTGTACGCCAGGATGAAAATTCATACAGAGAGGCCTAAAATGAGCATTTCATGCTGTGGATTAAAGCCTCGTTTGCCACTGAAAAATAAAGATGTTAAAGATGCAAGAGCCAATGTGGGACATCTGCAAAAGACTGTGTATTATGGCAGGATCCAGCCTAAGACAGTGATATGTTCCACAGGTAGCTGCATTAGAAGAGTAGAAACAAAGCCCTTTAGACAGGAGATGATTTCAGCAAGTGTTCCATATGTTGAACTGAAACTGCAGGACTTGGAATTTGTCTTACTGGTTTTATGTCTTTTTATGAACTGACCTTTCTTAGATATGCCCCCATTCTTCCCTTTTAAAATGGAAATGTTTATCCTGTACCACTGAATGTTAAAAGCATGTAACTTGCTTTTAGATTTTATGAGAGGCTTTAAACTTTGACTTTTCAACTATATTGGGACTACTGATGAATCTATGATACCTTTAAAGATGGAAGGAATGAGGATTACACAATGACATTGTGATGACATATGGGGGCAGGGATATGGTGTCATGGCTTAAATATAAACTGTTTTCTACAGGCTCATGGGTTTGAACCTTTAGCTGATGTTTGGAAAGGTTGTAGCAACTGGAGGAAGACATTTCTCAAGGGGTGGGCAATGAAGTTAGTTAGCTTCACTCTGCTTCTGCTAGTAGTCTGCACTATCAGTATGCAATTACCTTTCAGCCTCCATGATATCAATGGTGACCTAAGCTGACTCCAGCTTTTGGTGCCTGTCATACTTTCTGTTATGGAATGCCCACATTAATAGACTGTATCTCTCCTCCGAATCTGTAAGGCAAATAAATTCACTGTCCCCCTTTGTTTGTAGATGAGTGTTGTCTCACAGCAACAGAAAGAGTAATGGTGACACACCTTTACGCATATGTATAGTCACCCACATACAAAACACACATCAACATACATGCACACTATGCACACATGTGAAAGAAAAAAAAACTTACAATAATAACCACAAAAATTACTACATATTTAAACTCATTTTCAGAAGCCTAAATATGTATGGATGAGTGAAAATATTTAAATGCACATGTAAAATTTGAATTTAGCATGCAAATTTAGTATTCAGATTAACACAATTGCCTTCATATATGAAAACATAATATGACTTTCACAAAATATTCCAGAAATTTAATATCACATATTTTGATTCTAATAGTTTTCTTTTTAGTATACATTTTAGTATTGTTCCAATTTTTCAATAGCATGCACAATATCTTCTTAAGTAATCTCATTTATCAATTTTATTCTAGTTCTGATTCATATATGAATCTAATATTAAGGTTTACATGAAATATACAAATTAAAATATTTTATATTATACTGTTTCATAAACCAAATATCAGCCTATATTAAATATATGGGTATTTTCCTTTCTCTTGTCCTTCAGAGTTTGCACTCTGAATTTTTTTAATAAACTAAGTAATTCATTAGAACATCTTATAAAGTGTCTCACATAGTGAAGTATAATACATAATAGTATTTTCCTAAATGTTACTGATAGTGAAGTATACATACTTACTCAGTTACTTGGAAATCAATGGCATCTGTTAGATGAATGCATAAACTATTCTTTTCTCACAGTTCAATTGAAAATGTCATATTGTTTGTTGCTGTATCTTTAAAGAATTTTCTTATATAATTACACTATGTGCATTGTCATTTCCTATTTTAATTATATTTTAAAAGTTTAAAACACTAAAATAGTCACAAAATGTTAATAATTTTTCATTTTAAGTGTTTTAGTAGGGTATCATTTGCCTACCAAAGTATTTAATTATTAATAAAATGTATCTTTTATTATTAATAAAATATATCTATCATGATTAATATGTATTCTACTACTTTAACACAAATTGCTCCAAACCACAGTATTTGAAGCTTTGGCCCACTGAACAGTTTTCTTTAACAACTAAAAAGTATCTGGTCTACATTGGAAAATGAAAATATAGAAATTTACCTTTTCTTTCATGTTTCTTGTGCTTTCAAGGAATCATCCTAGATGTCCAAGAGTTAATGAATGGATAATGAAAATGTGGTATATATATATATATATATAATATATATGTATATATGTGTATATATATGCACACACATACACACTATATGTACTATTCAGCTGTCAGGAAAAGTGAATTAATGAAATTGTTGGTAAATGGATAGAGCTGGAAGAAATTATATTGACAAAGTATCCCAGATCAGAAAGGCACACACCACATGTTCTTGTTTATAGATGGATCCTAGCTTTAAACCTTTAGAATGATGGAATCTAACAGGACCTTTTATAACATCACAAACTGCAAAGTAACATAAGTTGGGGTGGGGGGCTGTAGGAAGATCCCAAAAGAGCAGAGACTAAAGAACACTGGCAAAAACAAATGTGGTATTTATGAAGAAAAGTTTTAAAGGGGAGGAAAGAAGAGGGATAGGATCCAGTAAGAAAGGGAGTTAGTCTTCAGGTAATCAATGATCTGCTAACTAGTTTCTATCTCTTCCCCCTTTAATGCGAGGGAACACATGCCCAGTACATGTGAAATGGCAGAAAATAGACAATAGAGAGGATTAGATACCTTAATATTGACCATAAATACCTGATAGCAAACTACCATCTAAATATCTCCCATTATATCCTTAGTTAAGAAAAAAAAATCTCAACACTCAACCAAATCTATTGTAATGGAATTTAATGAAGCAGAAAACCACACCTAATCAGTATCAGCAGTCTCAAAATGTTCAGTCTGAGTCAGCCCATCCACATCTCTTCCCTTCTTAAGGATCAGGGAACCATGCAGAATAGGGGCTAACACTGCAAGAGCCTAAAGGTGGACAGGCCCACTACAGGCAGGTCAGTCCAGTCAGGACAGAGCTGCTGCATCCTGGATCTCACCGCAACAAGATCTACCTCCATGGGCTCTATACAATGGTTGGCTTATCAGTACTCCCTGATTGATCAGCAAGGATCTCAGGAGAAATAACTACTGCAGTGGGAACCAAAGCAACAGATGCTAGAAAGATAAAGGTGAATATCTACACCTATGGTTTTACCCAATGCAGGGCCATTCCAACTACAACTGATGCCTAGTTCTCCACTAGTACAGACAACCTGAAGGGAGCCTGGTGATCCACACCAGTAGACAAGAAAGGAGAGTGGGAGGGAGAGGGATGGATTGGTAAAGGGAAGGAAAGAGGAGAAAGGGATGTTGGGTGATGGACATCTCCCATGTTGTTTCTGTAAAAGAAAAATTACTAATAAAAATATTCAAGCACTTGAAAAAACTACTATATGTTCAACTTCCAAAGAGGAAAGAAAGCAAACATCATTTAGAGACAAATTTAGCAATGGAAATTTTCTTTCACAGAGTGTCACTGAAGTAATAATGTCCCTGGTCACAGTTGAATCTCCCTGTGCAAAAACTATTTGCCTCTCTAAAAATCATGCAAAAACAGTTAAACTGCATTTTATTACTTTTAGTAGCTTAAAGCCTTCTTTTCATAAAGTATTTTTAGCATATGATGTAGTATAAAACTCATTTTATTAATCAAATAGTTGATTGCATCAATACTATTACTTTAAAACTTTTAAAATCCTTGCTTTATGGCTCACTTTTATTTTGATATGAACTAATTTCTTATAAATATACAGTGAATTGAAGCACTATTCTGTTCCGTTAATCTGACTAATTTCATGAATCAGAACCACATAATAATTAATATAATATTTAAATATATGCTTTCACATATATATTTATCTACTTATTCTTCCAGATACAATTTTGAATTATTTTATAATGATTTCAAATAACATTTTATTAATCATAAAATTAATTTGGAAATTATTTGAATACCTTACTAATTTCAGAACTCCAAAATACAGTTTCTGTTCATATTATATTACCACTTTTATTTCTATTACTTAGTAAAGTACCATAATACTTACCATATGTATTATGTGGATTTCTTAATAAGATATTACTATTATGTGAATAGTACCTTTTCTCATTATGTGTCCTAATTGGTTATTTCTGCTGCGCAGAAAAGCGATCAACTTTTGTCATTTAATTTGTATCCAATCACTGTAATGAACTTTATTATTAATTTTCAGTTTTGTAGATTATTTCATTGAGTTCTCTATTTAACTAGGCATATTGTATGCAAATAACAACCTTTCTTACATGACAATTATTTTCATTGTTTTAGTAATAATGTGTACATCAATTAGTAAGAATGTTTCCAAGTATGCTTCTGCTTTACTTATATATAATATTGGATACTTACAAAAATAATGTTGGATATTAATTTAAATTCCTGCCTTTATGAATTTTTGAAATTAGAATGAATAAATGAATGTTTGAATTGAGGAATGAATGAATATCAGAGCCTTTACACCATGAGAGAAAATGAAATATTTAGGATGAATTATTGTGCTGCTTATTTATCTATTTACTTATCCATCCATAATCTATCTATCCCCTACATATCTATCCAGATAGATTACATCATGCAATGAACTATATATATACATGTATTACACCTAGTTCTGCATCTATTACTTAATTAAAAATAAACACTTTCCTTGACTAAATATTCCCTGGGTGTAAACTAATACAAGTTATTAGAAGTTGTATCTCAGAGTGAGTGCCAAGTATTTTCCTTACATGTTTTCAGATTTGTAATAAATTACTTAGAAATTCTCTTTTGGGCTTCAGTTCAATTCTTTCTTCATTTTTTCACATAGACCATACATTAAGATTTTTTGTGGGGCTGGAGAGGTGGCTCAGGAGTTAAGCCTCCGCCTTGCAGGCGGAAGGTCCTGAGTTCGGTTCCCAGATCCCACGTATAGACGCCAGGCGGAAACTGGGGCGGCCTGCGCTTCTGGTCCTGGTAGGGCGGAGCCTGTGAATCCAGGGACAGAAGGAAGTGGAGGCGTCCATGGTGGTTCGCGAATGCGTCCGTGGTTCTACACACACACACACGCACACGCACACACGCGCGCGCGCGCGCACGCGGGCACATACATGCGCACAGTTGAATAAATAATAATAATAATAAAAAGATTATTTGTGTTTTCCTCCTTCAAGTTAAATCAAAATCATCCATTTTTAATGTATGCAATAAAAATATAACAATTTGTTGTTACTAATTGCAAAAATGGTGCTAAACTGCCTGTTTATGTATAGGTGGCAAGAGTATGTAGTCTAAAAGTCCCAACCATGGATCAATAGCCAAAAAGACCAACTGGTTCAGTTCTACTACAACTAACTGAAACTACTCAGAATCTTTGACAGCCTGCAGGTGAAGGGCAAAGGAAGTACTACAGCACACTCTCTCGGCTTCTGTCTATTATACACTTAAGTTTTTGTAACTTCAAGATATTGCTTTCTAAGATGAAGTTATCAGAAAATTAATTCTGTCATACTTCAATTATCTTCCTATTAGTATTTCTTTCTCTACATGAACTTGCAAAGATGAATGTGCTTGGATTTGGAGTCAGGTATGGGAATACAGGAAGTGAAAATTCACTTGGATATTTGAAAATGGCATCTTCAAATAAGGACAATTTCCCAGGGTTCTGTTAGATCTTGGATGGCATCTCCACATTGTACTGTATTCAATGACAGAAAAATGAGATATCATCCCATCGTTCTTTGGAAACTCAGACTCTTACAGGGGAAGATATTAGAGATCAGATATCTAGGCACATTATTCTGTTCTTCAATAGAACTCCTCTTCCAATGGTTTCTCATCCAAACACTGTGTTCTCCACCAATCTTAATTCTCTGTTTATATGAACTTACATTTTTCTGCTTTCATAGAAATTTTATTAGAAGGTTCATAGACAATTGAACGAAAAGATGGTTTGCAGGTGACTTTTTGAAGTCTAAATGCAAGGATAAAATATTCAAGGTCTTCAAATGAAGACAAAATTCACAGAAATAAATCAAAAGTGGATGAGTCCATTCAACTCCAGAACAACTTAAGTGTGTTTTGTAATAGAACAAACGAAAGTCAAATAACAAAATTTTTAATCAGATGCTTGGGTATTTCAGTCTTATTTTATGCAATGGTTGCATGGCAAACTTAGACTAAATGCACTATAAAACAAATATATGCCATATAGATTTTCAAAAACGATAATTTAAGATATAACAAAGATGATAAAATTTTGATAAATACCATTCAAAATTATTGTTGTTCAGGTACAGAAAAATATTTAAAATGGTATACCTATATAGTTAACCATTTGTTAACATATTATCTATATGATCACTTTTTAAATCATGTTATAAATTACTGACCTGCCAAAGATAATTTGTTGATTCTTAGTTCTATAGAAAGTGAATCCAGAAAATTATTTTGGAAATCAAGAAATCAAAGATCTACCACCAGAATGCTAAAGAGCCAGGAAGGATGATGGAACAATTTTAGTCCACATCCAAAAGCAAGAGAAGACTCATGGTCCAGACTTTAAGACAGCCAGGCTTGATTCCAGGTGGTTGATATAGAGTCTCTGATGTTATGGTTTGTTGATTTTTTTTTCAGTTTTGCTGCTCCTTCAATGCCCTTGTCTCCATCCTAATGGGTACTGGATGTCACCCCCTGGCCAGAGATAAAAAGCTGTTAAAATAGTCTTATTATAAGGATAGATTCAAAGGTAGATGGAATAAGAGTAGGAGACTGCAGTGAGGGGTGGGTCAGTCTCTCATTGCAAAATGGTTATCTTCTATCTGCCAAACTGTATGCCCTCCCTTTCTAGTAAGATCATACCCCATCAGTTTCAAGTGACCAGAAAGGACAGTCTGTGAGCTTAACCAAATGTCTCATTACTTATGCTCAGGGAAATTTGCAAAAGAGGGGACGGTAAGATTGTAAGAGCACAAGGATGGGAGGAGTCATGATATACAAGATACTCCACACAAGTTAGGGCAGAAGCAATTATAATAGGACTCTGCATGATCTGCGCAATGACCAACATATCATTGACCCCTCAAAATCTAGCATGGACTACAAGGCACTAGGATCCTTAGAAGCAAGGGATTAACAGTCACTAGTGTTCCTATACTTAAAGGGAACACAAGAAAAAGTTCTAGGAAATGCCACTGAGTCATTACACCTCATCAGAGAGGAAGACCCAGAGGAAAGTTTGATATACACATTAAAGGATGCTTCAGAGATGGGTGGAGGGGGCACTGGGAGAAAAGGAGGGAGCGGGGAAAGGAAAGGGAAAAGGGGGAAAGGAGCAGGTAGATCCAGGGAGGGGTGAAGGGAGAGAGGGGACAGGGGTACCTATTATGTTTGTATGAGTGGAAAAATAAAAACAAAAGACAGCCAGGCTGATAGAAACC
This sequence comes from Typhlomys cinereus, assembly GCA_023101885.1. Lineage (NCBI taxonomy): Eukaryota > Metazoa > Chordata > Mammalia > Rodentia > Platacanthomyidae > Typhlomys > Typhlomys cinereus. The sequence goes on from JALPQD010000284.1 coordinate 2,900,440, forward strand.
CTTCTTTCTTACTGTTCCTTTTATTTTATTAAGGTCTTCAGCAATCTGAGGCCCAGTGATATCTGAAAAAGCAAACTATTTAGCCCAGACTAAATAGTTCTTGAAACAACCATACATGCACACCCAGAATAATATTTAACCCATGATCATTCCCAAACTGCTCAGTGAAATTACCTCCTAATAATTTGACACTCATGTGCATCTCTTTAAATAGTACTTAATTCTGAAAACTAATGTTGTATCCAGGTAATATTTATGCCTACCATAATAAAGCTCTTCTTTATGGAATCAGAAATACAAAAACACCATTCACAGGAGAGAAGGAAAATTCCTTAGGTGATATTTAGTTTATATTATATTTCACCTTAAATACTGTGATTCTTAAACTGTAAGTTGTAACCACAGTGCATGTTGTGCCACTTGAATAAGAAAGGGAATCAAACCAACATGTTTTTGTAGATACATGTCATGTATTTGCACACACAAAGAAAATATTCATAAGATATTTTTGTGAGGATCACAGTTCATACTTCTATAAGACAAATGGCTAGTATTCGTAAATATCTTTTTCTACTGCCCATTATTCTCATATCTTCAATAAGCACCACAATTCAGCATGTTTATTACCTAAGAAGTGATCAAACCTTATAGCTGGAAGTTGGGTTTATTTTCTGATGTCTCTTATCCTAAGGCATGGTAAAACAAAAGGATGGACCATGGAATTCTCTGTATTCTACCATATTCTTCTTATTCCCAAATTTAGGACAGAAGTTGAATTTGCCATGTAGATTCAATCACACTAAACAGCAGAAAAACTACTTTCTTTGACAAGTGATTCAGATGTATGAATCATCCAGGCAGCAATGTTAACTTCCAGATCACTGGAATCGTTTTTTTCTTTATATCGATTATATTTAATTATGCATACAAATATATGAAAGGAAAACAAATATTTATAATGTCTTTCTTACATCATAAATTTTAAAAAAAGTTTATTTGCCTGGAAACTTTTTTTATTTTTATTTCTGATCTTTCTTTGACATTTTTTTCTCCCACATTTTTTTTCTAATCATATAAGCTCAATAAGTGCCCCTGTCCTCTCCCTTCCTCCTCCCCTCCCCAATCCTCCCCCCTTACACTCTCCCCCTTTCTCCCCTTCCTTTCACCCCCATCCCTCTCTCCCCCTCTCCCAGTGCCTCCCCACTGCTACTTCCCATCCCCTGGAGCATCCTTTTTTGTGAATGCCAACCTCCCTCTGAGGCATAGCCTGGAGCTTCTTCATTGGCTCCCCATTAGATGGGAACTCTATTATGACTGGTAATTCCTTGCCTCTCAGGATCCTATTGCCTGGAGCCTTCTCCACTGTGATCCATGCTAGACTTTGGGAGGTCGTTGACATGTCAGCCATTTTGCAGATCAAGCAGTGACCAATTCTGGCTGCTGTAACCCTAACTTATGTGGAGTATCTTGCATATTTTTGGTCCTCCTCATCTTTAGGCTCTTACAATCTTGCTGCCTCCTCTTCCATAAGGTTCCCTGAGCTTTAGGATGGGCGGAGATTTGGTTGTTCTGGTTCCAAGTGATTAATGTAGGGTGTCTGGTGCTCTAAATTATGGCTTCTTGTTGTTTTCAGTTTTGTTTTTGCTTGGAAACATTTTTGCAACCAACAGGCTTTTTTATCTAAATGAACTTAAATTATCATTTAGAAGAAAGTATTAGAGATAGTATGTCGCATGAAGGCATTCAAATAGAGTAATTAGCATTCCATTTCCTACTTGCAATTTTTTCTTCTTTTACAATATTGGGTGGAATCATTTTTTAAAATCTCCTAGTAGAAATATTCTTTCTACCAGACCAGGTGAGTATAAGTTCACAGGACAAGGAAGGAAAAAGTTTGCTAATAGTTCACTAAAGGTATTAGTAAGTAGTGATACTTCAATTTCTTGCCATTCCTTGACTCCTGAATCCATGAATTCTTGCTATTGGAGAGAAAATGACAAATATCAGATATTGATGCAAAGAATATATAGCCTTCTAGAAATTTCCACTAGCTGCAATGGGCAGCATAAGAGTGTCTTCAAAAGACCGCTCCACATTATGTCATTCAGTTTTCCAGGATATCGGAAAGTACTGTAACACCAGTGCATTTAAAGAAAAAGAATTCTTTATTTTTATTTGGCTTTGAAACACATTCCTTGGTCACAAACAATGCTGTATAAACACTATGGTGGAAAATAAGGCATTCTTTATGTCCAGATATGGTCACTTTGGCAGAAACATTATACACAGGGAAGACAAATCCAAAGCAAATGTCTGTTTTCATAAGAGCAGTGTTGCCTCTTCTATAATGAAAGTGGTCTAATGCAAAAAGTATTATCAAGTGAATAGATGAGCATACCAGACAATGATGCCTTTTGGAGGATTCCAATGTTCTTTGCTGCTGGGCAGTTGGTCACTCAGCAGTGACTATAATGAGGCCATCAATGGCAAGTAGAAGTCTTTGTTGTTACATAATTACAATATTGGCTAAAGAATGAGAATGAGTGAAACTCTTCAACCCAAGGTAGTAGAATATTAAAATTCTCTTCCATTGAGGTCACATTTTTATGAGCAGTTCCACAAAGCAAAAACTTTCATAATTTTTACAGATTCTGTGAGATGTCTCCCTCTATAGTCACCTCAGATTTCCTCAGTGCAGTTATCTTAGCATATTGCTTTCTTGCTTCTAGCCATCCAGCCATGCCTTTGTATACATAGATGGATATAATTTAACATGCAGCCACATTTCCTTCCCAAAAAATGTCAGAAATAAACTATAGTGTTCCAGTTGTCCAGTTTTGGATGGTACATTCCCATCATGCAGCACTATTTACAAACCATGTCTTCAACTAGCCTTTCTGTGATCAGAGATGTTCCTGTAAAGCAATGGATGCAGACTGAGAAACACAAAGTAGAAGAGCAAGAATGATGCATTCGTTAAGGGTTATAGGAGTATACTTAGGGGTATTTTATTTAATGTGTCTTATGCATTCAGGACCTGCATAGGTGCCAGTACATTCAATACAATATTTTTTGTGGTAGAGTACTGTCTTGACAGATCAGATATGATCCATTTAATGATGGGACGTTTGGAATGCACAGTAGATCAGTGATCAGTCAAGTGTCATGTTTCTACTGTGGCCTACCAAAATCTACCTCTCAAAAGAATAATTATCCCTCTGGATTTGAGAGCTGTATCAGCAGTTAATATCACTAATCATCCAGGTAAAAGGACGTGAGTTCAAATCTCGAGAACCTACTTAAACTAATGGCTTTGACATGTCCCTTCTACCTTTCACTCTACTTCCAGTCACTTTGACAAATGTTTCCCATCTTCTGTTCCTCATCCGCACGAATATTTTATCAATAGAACTACAGCAGTTGCTACTTTTAGAGAAGTTCAGTTAGCCATATAGGCATGAGGTCATCAGTATAATGGATCAGTGTGACTTGGGTTTGAAGGGAAAAGTTTACTAATGTTCATGGAAGGAAAACAATAGAAGGGTGCTAATCTTCTGATTTGGAACAGTGAAGACACCTTGCTGGTCTTGACAACTGAATGAAAGAAACTATTTCTGGTGATCTTTGCTAACATAATCAATGGATATGCATGCTTCTAGATCAGTGTCATGTGGTTTAAAAAATGTTTATTTTTTTCTCCAGCAAAAGCATATTTGTTAAGGCAGTTGCAATTGTAGTCACCACCTGAAAAGAAAGAAAAATTTACACATTCTGCTGTTATTCTCCAAAACACATCATCTAACTTCTTCATAAGTAAAATAAGTGAGGATAAGTGTGGGTTGCACTCACTACCCACACATATCTCAGGTTTTTAAGGGTGGCATTATTGTCACCAGTCTCTCCACATATACAGCACTGCTTTCCCTTCCATCTTTTCTTTTTTTAAATTTCCACTCATACAAACTTAACAGGTACACCGTTCCCCCCTCCCTCCAAGCCCCTACTCCCCTGAGCCCCCCTCCCCTCCCTTTCCCTCCCCATCCCCCAGTGCCTCCCCCTCCCATCCCCAGAGCATCCTTTAATGAGCATGTGAAACTCTCCTCTGGGTCCTCCTCTCCAATGAGGTGCAAGGACCCAGTGGCATTTCCCAGAACCCTTTCCTGTGTTCCCCTTAAGCATAGGAACACTACACTATTGTGGCTGTCAATCCCTTGCCTCCTAGGATCCTAGTGCCTTTAGCAAATGCTAAACTTTGTGAGGTCAATAGTGTGTTGGACATTGCGCAGGACATGTAAAGTCCAAATATGATTGCTCCAGCCCTAACTTGTGTGGAGTATCTTGCATATCATTACTCCTCCCATCCTTGTTGTCTTACAATCTTACCGCCCCCTCTTCCGCAAATTTCCCTGAGCTTCAGGATGGGGAAAGATTAGGCTGGCCCAGTTCCAGGTGATTGATATACAGTCTCTGATGTTCTGGATTGTGGTTTGATTTTTTTTTTTCAGTTTTGCTGCTCTGCAATGCCCTCGGCTCTACCCTGATGGGTATTGGATGTCACCCCCTGGTCAGAGATTAAAAAAAACCTGTTAAATTATAGTCTTGTTATAAGAGTATAGTCAAAGGTACATGTAATAAAAGTAGGAAACCGCAGTGAGGGATGGGTCAATCACCCATCTGCGAAATGGTTACTTTCTATCTGCCAGACTATATGCCCTCCCCATCTTTTCTAAAGAAGTCACAGTCCTAGTTACCTCCACTTGTCCTTTCCAGTATGAAACACATCACTCCTGTCAGAGAACTGGTATGAGGATTTTGCAGAATGTGTTATTCCATTAGGTATTCCCCCAAGAATTAATTAAAGGAAGAAAGGAGAGACACACCTGACCCACTTTGAGATACACTTGAACCAAAACTTCTTAACATTAATGGAGAACAACAATGATGTTTAGGAATAATGGAATCTGTGTGATTGTATTTCAGAGACCTTATAATTTTCATTTCCCCAGTAAACAATAAGCCATGCTGCTAGAAAGTCATAAAATAGGTTGGAAGAAGAATTAATAGTACAGATTCTGGGCCAGTTTACCAGGGTTTTTCCTCAAGGAAACTTAACTTCCCCTTCATTTAATAGATTCTGGCTCTGTTTGGAGAACTAATTGAAGAGTGCTCTTCTCAAGTCTAGTCAGACTCTAGAGATAATTCCACAATGCCAAGACCAATATAGAAAACGCATCCTTAAAAGCATGGATGCATTCTGATAAATGCTTTGGCAAGACATTTTCATTGTGTGACTATCACAGAATTTTATTTACATAAGCTGAGATTATATAACCCACTATATAACTTTGCTGTATAAACAAACCACATATGTGTTTAAATATATATATATATATACACACATATATAAAGTCTATACTTATGATGATCAGGAGGAATGAACGAAGAGCATGGAGTTAAGTCAAACACAAGCAGAAAGGATGCAGCCAACTATTACAATTTCTCTTGTATTGCTGATATTGACACTTGACCCAAATAACTTAGTGGAACAATGAGTTGATTTCAGTTTATGATTCTTAGTTAAAGTTGGTCAGTATGGTAAGATAAGTCACAACATCAGTAGCTGAAGAGTTGGTCACATATCCATGGACTTTGCTGAGAAAGGTGCATGCTTTCTTATTTTTCAGTCTGTCAGCCTGCCAAAATATAGAACTATCTCTCTCTATTATCCAGTATGGACTGAATTGTCCCATATCAATTAGATCATTTCCCACAGGCCTCCTCAGAGCTTGTTTTTGCTTTACAACTTTTCACAGAAGGCAAAAAGACTCTGTTGCCACTAGTCAAGTGGTCATCTGTAACTAACGGCCACACAAAGTAACATATGGTACATAAGACATGTAAGGTTGCTGCTAGCATGATGTGGCCTACTACTTTATAATATACATTTTACAAATAGGGATAGATTCTAAAATAATGACAAAAATATCAGCATCATGAAAAATAAACCAGCCACAGTCATTTTACCATTAGAAAGTATTATGTATCATTAATGACTGCATTGCTATAATTTTACACAAGAGGTTTTACAAAGCACCATAAAGCACGGGTAACACATTGTGCTACAATACTATGACAGCTCCAATTTCACTAAGTAAAGGCAATTTTTCAGCTCAATTACAATCTTATAGGGCCACCATCACATATAGAGGCTGCGTTTGAAAACAATGATTGAGCAACATGAGATTTTATATATATCGATAAATAAGTCTACACATGACAAATGTGGATTTATTTGGATTTACATGTCTAAGATATATAAATAGCAAGAAGATGAAGCAGAAGGTAGAGCTCCAATCAGAAGTACAAGCCTGAGAACCAGTAAAGCTGATAGTTTAAGGATCAGTTCAAGTGCAAAGGCAGGAAAGACTAATAACATCTCGACTCCTGCTATTCTATTTAGACTTTGGCAGATTTTCATGAACCCTACCCACATTAGGGAGAGTATGCTGTTTTACTCACGTCATTGATTCAAATGTCAATCTTATCCAGAAAATTCACAACTACATGATATTTTTCCCCATACCTAGATACCGCATGGACCACTCAAACTGATGCATTAAAAACATGGTCCTCTAGAAGAAAAGAACCAATAGAATAAATGTACATTAAAAGGGCATTTATTAGATTGTTTTATACAATACACTGTAGGTTAACAATAGCTGTGTTACATAGCAGAACTGAGAACCAAATGCACTAGAGGTTTAGTGCATAAGCTGAGTGCCTTAGCAGTGCCAGTCTGGTGCCATGGGCCTGGGGCTTTCTTGAGAACCACAGTAGTCTCCGGTTCACAATGAAAGGCCAAAAAGTCTGTATTCTTACATCAATGAAGGATTTTAACAGCGGCAACAGCAGCAACAGAACAGATGAACTAACTAGCAAGATTCAAAGGCAAGCAAGCAAAAAAGTCAAAGATTTCCTTTGGACTTCCCTATGTTTAGGTTGCCAACACAAGTTGTCAATTACATTTAGGTTGGGGCTTCCCATTTCAAGTGACCTAATCAAGAAATCCCCTGTATTCTTGCCAAGAGGCTAAACTAATATAGACAATCATTCACAGGTATGCCAAGCAGCTTGCCTCAAGGACAGTTCTAGATATTATAAAGTTGACAATCAATATTAACCATGACAGGTACTATTATATTATAGAGCTCTATTCAGTAGCACCTAACTCAGATAAGAACTTCAAATAATGCATCAAAGTCCCAAGACAAATTTAAAAAAAAACTTACTCTATTATTAATATTAACCTTCTAATGAAACTGTAATTTATTAACTATAAAGAAAATATATGCTTTCTTTCTGTCCCACATCTTAGCAGAGCAATAGTGGACATCTCTGCTCTCTGAGCTTCGCCATGCTATGCAAGGACAAGAAGAAGAAAGAGGCTGGGAAGTCAGCCAGAAAGACAAAAATCCAGTAAAAAAGTCTAAGGGTAACACCAAAAGAAGACATGGTCCAAAGGCAAAATTTAGGACAACCTCAGTAGTCTCCTGCTGTTTTACAAAGCTACATACCACAAACTCTGAAAGAAAGTTCCCAGCTGTGGTCTCCCAGAGGCTGAAGACTCCAGGCTCCTCCACCAGGGCAGCCCTTCAGGAACTCCATAGTAAAGGACTTATCAACCAATTTTCAAAGCACAGACCTCGAGTAATTTACACAAGAAATGCTAAGGGTGGAGATGCCCCAGCTGCTAAGAAAGATGCATGAATAGGTTTTTAAGCAGGATCAATCGTAAATTTGGAAAAATGAAAATTTAATAAAGCAAAAAAAGGAAATATCTGAAAAGAAGTGCTGGTTACTTGTAAAGTTTGCATGTCTAATTTGTTCTCTTTTCTATGAGCCCATTGCCTTCAAAGTTCCCTAGACCCTTCCCACTAATTCGTCTTTTTTTTTGTATTTTATTTTATTTATTTTTGTATTACATCTTATTTACCTAATTACACAAGCTCAATAGGTACTCTCCTTCTCCCTCCCCTCTCTCTTCCCCAGTTGTCCGCCATTACACTCCCTACTTCCCAATGTTCCCCTCTTCCTCTTACTACTTTTCGTTCCCTCCTCCTTTCTTGGTGCTCCCTGCTTTCTCCTTCCCATCCTGCAGAGCATCTGTTTATGCAGGCACTGAATTTCCCTTTGTCTACAATAGTGAGGGTTTAGGACTCAGTGGAATAGCGTAGGGCCCCTTCTTGGGCTGCCCACTAATGTGAGAGCTCCGTCATGACTGTTTAACTCCTTGCCTCTTAGGATCCTTCTATCTGAAGCCTTATCCCCTGGGATCCATGCCAGATTTGGGAGTTTGTTGACATGTAAGTGATTGCCCAGGTCAGGCAAGGTCCAATCACATTGTGGCTATATCCTGGCTGCTGTAGCCCTGATTTGTGTGGAGTATCTTGCATGCCGTTCATCCTCCCGATCTTTAGGCTGTTAAAATCTTGCCACCCCCTCTTCCACAAGCTTCCATGAGCTTTAGGATGGGAAGAAATTTGGCTGGTCTGGTTCCAGGTGAATATTGTGTGGTCTATTGGTGTTCTTAATTATGGTTTGCTGTTGTTTTCAGTTTTTCTGTTCCAGCACTGCCCTTGGCTGTATCCTGATTGGTTGTGGAGGTCATATCCTAATCAAAGATAAAAGACTGTGTAAATGAAGATCTTAATATAAGAAAAGGATCAAAGGTAGATGGAACACAGGAGTAGGACACAGCAGTGAGAGGGTCGGTCTCCAATGTGCCGATTGGTTATCATCTAATTGTCAGTCCCAATACCCTCCCTAACTAGGATCATCAAAACTGTTCAGTCTCAAGTGAACAAGAAGGGAAATGAGAGTGAGCTGCATCAGATGTCTTGCTATGTACATGACCATGGCCTAATTTCTCTATTGAAGTGTGTTCTCATCTTTCTTTTGACGTCTTTTTTCCCCTTTCTCCTATTTATAATCCCTTGTGATTATAGTGGGTATTACAGAGATGTACCTTTGAGTATGTCATTAAGTGGATTTACAATTAGGATCCACTTATTAGGGACTACACATGGTGTACTAACTTTCTGGGTCTGGGATACCTCACTCAATATAATTTCTTCTAATTCCATCAATTCCCAGCAAATTTCATTAATTCATCTTTTTCGATGGCTGATTAGTATTCCATTGCATAAGTATACCACATTTTCATTATCCATTTGTCAATTGTTGGGCATTTGGATTGATTCTATGACTTTGCAATTGTAAATAGTGCTGCAATGAACACAGTTGTACTCGTGTCACTGTAGTGAATTGCTGCATTTTGAGGGCATTATTCCCTCAGTAAGTAGTGGTATACCAGAGTCATATGGCATTTCAATCATTAACTTTTTCAGAAATCATTTTACTGATCTCCAGAGTGGTTTCACAAGCCTCACCACCAGCAATGGATGAGAGTTCCCTTCTCTCCCACATCCTCTCCAACATTTGGTGTTGTTTGTATTGTGGATTTTTACCATCCTGAATGAGATGAGTTAATATCTTGATTTGCATTTCCCTGATGGCGAGGAATATGGAGCATTTTTTAAGATATTTGTTAGACATTTCCATTTTGTCTCTGGAAAAGTTTCTTTTGAGTTCCAGTGCCAATTTTTTAGTTAGGACTATTTATCTCATAGGTAAATCTGGAAATTTGATTTATGATTTCCCAGCTTCCACAGCTATGGTTATTTATGTAAACAACCTGGCCTATGATATTTTATTTTATCAACTTTATGGACTAACAATAGGCATAAACGAATTTACATTGATTCTTTCAATATTTTTGTGTAAGTTAGTTGTTATAATGTGCAAGTATCCCACAAAATTCATGTTTTCAAAAACTTTGTTCCTGGTATAGCACTGTTGAAGGAGGGACCTCTAATGTCTTGATTTCTTGAAGAAATTAATGATGTTTTCATGAGAGTAGGCTTCTAAGAACAGTCTGGGTTCAGTCTCTTATCTTGTAAACACCTGCTCTCTTGGCCTTTTTACCTCTTGTTTTTTAAGATTAGAAGAGTTCTTGATAATTGCAGACATCTCAGTATTATACTTCATCTCCTCCATAACTATCAGAAATTAACTTTTTCTTTGCACCAATCACACTGTGTCAAGTATTCAGTTTTAACAGCAACCAATGGACTGAAATAGTCTTCATTTTTCATATGACATGGCTATAGTCACTCAGGTTATGAAAGTAGAGATAATGTGATTTTAGAGACCATCTCAGGCACATAGCAAAATCCTTTCTTCAAAAACCAGAAACAGGGGGACAGAAATTTCAAAGATACTTCTCTAAATAATAATATTCTTATTACTTCTATCTCAATAATACATTTAAATGTTGTCTTCATGTATGATAAACATAATTTAACACTGCCATTTTCCTTGATTAGCTTTGATATTTATTTCAAGATGTAACAATAATTGGAATTATTTTTTAACATTCTGTTCACTTATGCAGTTGTTGCTGAATGTTAGCTTTAGTTTAAAGCTTCAAAAATAATTGACAAAATATCCCACAAGTAAAAAGATTAAAGAACTTTGTAATTTTTTGTATATTGAAGAAGATCTATATAATAGCAGTAGAAATGTAGTCTAGAGGTACTAAATTAAATGATGACACTATTTCAGAGAGAAAATGCAGAATACATTTTGGAGTGTGAGTTACACGTCCAGGTATTTTGAAGGTATCGTGTGAATTGTGTAACTCTAGTTTAATTCTCTAGGCCTGGGTAGTTTTGTCTGAAAGTGAATTTAATAGCAATATCTTATATGTTCAGCTGTTTTGACATTCAGGTGAGTTAATAACTTCTCCAATCATTTGATACATCAAGCACTTACAATAATGATCAGTACATAAAGTATACAATAAATGAGGGGTTTCCAAATTTTTAAACTCACCTTTCTTAGGTTAGTTGGAAATGCTTAGTGAAAGAAAGGCAGATTTTAAGGTCAGAAAAGATTAAGTGAAGAGATGAAGGACACTGTCTACTGAGCAGCCTCAGAACTGGACTATGATAGAAATGCCACCAACAGCTGAAATTGCCAACCCACTTTGTGCTTTAGTTTTCCATTCAGTTTGCTACTTTTCTCTATCCCAAATGTTCTTCTATGGTAATCCATCATTCTTCCCATTCTCTTACTATTGTGCTTTATACTAGCCATTGAACAACAAAATGCTCCACAGCCTTGGGATCCCTGAACATTAACTCCTTTGTGAATTCTTCTCTGGGTGTTTTGTGCAACAAATTACACAGTAATGAAGTTACTTGTTCATTGAATTTCAAAGGCAGCAATTAACTTATTTAATCTCTAACTACTTATGCTTTAATGTTCACATCCACTGCAGTTGTTCTTAAACTTTTAGAAAATAATTCTAAGGAAGATTATGGATCAGATTAGTTAATTTAGAATATACGTAAAGTAGTAGTCCATGAGAAAGATTATTATACATTGTAATAAAGTTATTTATTATAAATAGGTTTAAAATGAAATAATGGATATTTTGAACTACATCTTTTTTGTTCAAATTCTTTGCCACATTTTATTTCCATCTAGAGAAAAGAAACATAGTATCTTTAAAGTTCCAATATCATGTAATAAATTGTATAAAAAAATACAAGAGTTATTTAAAGCCATATCTAAAATTCCCCAAGTGAAAGGAAATGTATACTGTAAAAGTTTCACAATAAAATAATGAGGGGCCCCATCAGATAATGTATATTCATTTTTTATGAGGTTTCCTGTCTGTCCATGAAATTAATAAGTTGGAGTTTGCCTTTTTCAGAATGCTTTCTAGAGGCATTCAGTATTTCACTACTTTGTAGAGATCAGTTCTTATGATATAGACACTGGATTTGAGACAGATCCTGTTTGAAGAGAATTCTACAAAGCATGTTCTGTTCTTTTTGGCTTCTACTTGGGAACATTAGCCCAAAAGTTCCTCCACATGGAAAGTGCGGGGGAGGAGGGGGAGATTGAGTATGCCAAGGAACAATATATTAGCCATGGAGAAAAGAGATACTCAAGATAAAATATTTTCATTTCATAAAAGATACTAAATATAGTTGATGCGTGAAGATTTGCTGCTCAGTTGTCTCAAGGTCTTTTTTCTTTTCTCCAGTTTAATTAGCTTAGAATGATAAGAAGAAATCCCAAAAAGACGGCTGTGAAGATTTGTTATTTTAATTAGCAAAGTATATAAGGAGGAAAAGATCACCTAACATGAAGAAACTGAAGACAACTTATAGAGTATCAAGAAAAGACCAGCTTGCAAACAACACGAACTAAATTAAGAGCTTTATTGGCTAATGTAGACCATAAAACACTTAAAATATTCTCTGCCTTTGCATATAAGAAAAAAAAATGCTTCCCAGGTCTCAGCTGCCAATGCCCATGCAAGGAAAATGCCTCCATGACCCTAGTCTGAAGCTACTTGAATAATTTCAAATGGTCAGGAAAACACCATGGCAACTGCCCAATATGTGGGCGTTGTTACGACTGCTTATAAATGATATAGAATATAAATACCATTGAAATGGGAGCAGAGCAGAAGTAGGATGTACTTTATATTATCAAGCCAAAGCATTTAGGAAGATCTTGGAGTTTCCTATAGCTAGAATGTCAAATAGTTCACATGATTGAGATTGAGATTTTATGTGCATAATTTCACATTGATTATCATAGATATGTTTTTCATATCTGGCACAGGGCTCCTTTGGCTCAGATGTTTGAAGTGCTTTGAGTGTGTGGCTTTTGCATTAACATTGTGCTGTGTCTGTTTTGTGATCTGTTATTAGAATTATCAATTGGAACTCAGGCGAACTTTTATATAACATGGAGACGAGAAGTGAAAATCGTCAATATCTTTTAACTCTGAACCCAAGCCTGAGGTAGTGTGCATAAGGATCCTCTCTGCCTTGCTGGAGAAAGCTGTTTTTCTACCTGTGCTTCCTAATTACACCTTCTGGGAGACAGGAATTTGCACCACTTTGCCCTTCATTTGCATCATCACAGCAACCATAGCCTTCATGTCCCTTTGCCTGATAAGTTGCTGGGTTTTTGGTCTCTGCACACTGATTATGCAGCCAAGCTTGCCTCTCCTTGGACAGCTCCAAGGACATTGCAATTCTTCCTTCAGGCTTACAGCACACACTTGAAAAGGCCCGTCTTGCCTTCCATTCCACTCAAACAGTGGTGCATGACAGCCCCTCAGCCCAATTTCACCTTCTTGCAGAGTGGAGTGTGTCTACATAAGAGCTGAATGCACAGACCTCTTCTTGGAGGCTGAATACATTCTTGCATACACTTGAGAATTAACCCTTAAGAGACATGCCTTGCAGCTTACCTGTGGCTGGCTTTCAGAACAAATTCATTATTTTCCTTACTTGGCAGATGTTGTAGGATATGTGGTGTCTGCCTTGGGGCTCTACGAGTATGCTTCATCAGTGAATTTACATCTAGGGCATTTAATCAACTACCTGTCTAAAGTGTTGCATTAATCAGGAAAAGGCATTTAATCTAGGATATTTTTTGCCTTATAAATTCCTGCACAGAAGTGAGATGAGACTGCTTTAAAAGCTACAAAATTAACTGCAATTCTGAAGAAATCAGGGTAGTACAGTGCAAAATGGCATCTGCAAATATCAATTATATGATATTTTGTATAATGTAAACGTTTTACTAGGTGATTTAACTGAAAGATTTAGATCACTGCGACTATATCTGTTATTGTGAGCTATTCATGAAACTCAAAGTAAAATGTCCATTAGAGCAACATAAAATCTAATTTCCTGTGAGATTTGATCAGATGGGATTCTGTAATAATTTGAGATATTATAGGTGCTTTATATGTATGAGAATTTTCAAACCAAATTCTACTTGACCAAAATATTATCTTGTGTATTGTTGAATATGGCTTAGGAAACTGACCTAATTTGATAGTTGATCAACATTAAAAAGTAAAGAACAAATTATTTTCATGAATCCTATGAAAATAATCCAAGCAGAACATAGTATCACCATTTTATCACTTCTTACATATTCTAATTTAGTGCCTATGTAAGGCTAAAATCCAATGCATTATAATGAATTGTAATCATAATTTAACAAATATATAAACTACCCTGCAAAATTTTCATAGTGAAATCCTGACTCCCAAAGTTGTAGCATGAAGAGGAGGAGATCTTTGCATTTCTTTTCTTCTTCTTTTTTTCTTTTCTTTCTTTCATTCTTTCTTTCTCCTTATCTCATCAGTTAATTGTTCCAGAGCATCCATAGGATGCAAAATGTAGATAGGAAATAAGCTGATGACTTAAGAAGAGAGAATAATCAGGCGACAGACAAAATATCAAAGAAATTAAAGATGTTGCTATATAGAGAGAGGACAGGGTATGGATGGACTACGTAGGACAGAATCCCAGAGGCTGGCAGAATCAGGTAGTAGAATATGTTAGAAATTTAATTAATGAGTTAGGTTCTTATCCTAAGAGCCTCTGAAGGAATTTTAGCAGGAATGTAACATAATCAGACATAAGTGAAAAATATTGCTACATCTGCTATCTAGACAATGAATCAAAAAGAAATATCAAAAGGGGCAAAATGGATTTTATTTTTTTAATTTTATAATCTGGTTAAGAGACATTTCTGGCCTAAATTAATGTATTACCTGTGAGGTTGGAGAAAATTACTTTAAATCTTTAACTGTTCAGGAGATAGAGCTACAAGTCCTTCACTGAGATAAAAAAAAAAAAACAAAAAACAAAGTCTTAGAAAGAGGAGAGGTACTTAGGAATGACCAAGGAACTCAACTGGACGCACTAGGTTGCTTGTCCAGAGTATACCTTCATGAAGGTGGAGAGTAAACAAACAGAGACTAGTGTGCAACTTGAGACTCGAATCTAAACAGAAACACTCACCCATTTGAATCATCACTATATGGATGCGAGATGGGAATCTGAGCTTACACAGGGAGACTGTACAGTAATAAGAGAAAAATTTCAGTATAGTACTAGATAATTCTGACTTTCACTGGGCTAGAAAAGAAGAGGACCTTCCTGGAAGGAAAAAGGAAAACTAGAAGGTTATATATTTCAAAATAAATTAGGACTTATAAGTCTTTGGCAAATAGTCTTAGTTAACCTTGGGAGAAGACACTTCATAAAGTAGTTAGTTCTCTATTCATCAGAAAAATTTGAGTGAAAAACATTATCAGCTCTGGTTATTCTGCAAAGACTATCACACAATAGCTTAGTCTGTAATACCCACAAAGGGACTTTTTTTTTTTACTATTTATGTTTTTTATGGAAACTCTTTAATGCTAATTCACTATGTCCAGCTTATAGGAATGGTTGATTCCCTGTTATTTCATTTTTTATAAACTTGTGTTAAAACTTTACAAAGATCATATCCCACATAACTGACCCTTTCCACAAACATGAAATATTCTCATATTCCTCATCAGATGAACATTAAAGTCATTCACAAACATTGTTCCCCTCTCTGACATTAGCACATATTTAGTTTCATCTACCTGTGTGAACCCACTAATGCCACTGCCTTTCATCATCCTCAGACATTCTCTTTCCTCTGATAATCTAAGTACTGGTACTTGTTCTCATTGCTTCGTGACTGCTAGATGATTGCTGTAGGGTTCATCTTTAGCATATGCTTTTCAAAATGATCAAATATCTTCTTCAAAATTAGCTTCTGTTTATTGGTGCAATATCTTGTATATGAATCAAACTTGAAGCGTTAGGGAAATAGCTCAGTAAAATTTTCGCCATGTAAGCATAAGGACCTTCATTCATCTCAAAAACCTACATTATACAGTTGTTTGTAATGTCATGTGCTTCTAATGCCATGATAAGGAAGTGAGTCCCAGAGCTTGCTGTTCAGCTAGTCTAGCTACTCTAGCCTCCTTACTGTGATCCAAAACAGTGAAAGATTTTTGTTCAGAAAGTATATGGACAGCACCTAAGTAATGACACCTGAGGTTATCCTCTGGCCTCTACATCCAAGTATACACACACCCACACACACACAAACATGCACTAGCATAAACATAAACATGCACTAGCATCTATATATATAAATGTTAACATACATACACATACATTAAATCCTAAAGCATTAGAAGCTTAACAAAAGGCAAATATATCACTCTCTTTCTTCATAGCCAAACACAGATGTTTCACTTGACAGAGTGACAGGGTAACAGTCCCAAGTTGTCTCCTACAACCCATTTCCTCCAAAGAAAAAAAGCAACAACTAAAATACTGATGCAAGACATGAAATTTTGTCCACAGTCAAATGGGAAAAATCCATAAGAAAATAAGCATAAATTGATAGATCTACTTATGCCATTCGTTGATCGACGTCTTCAAGGATGTTAATTTTCTTTGACTTCTGGCCTGCAATAAATATGCACATGGAAGCTTTGTCTTCAGCAAAGTGATTGAGATGGCTAGAAGTCATGACCAGCTTGTTGTAAAGCTATTCTGTTTTAAAAGAAATACCTGCTATTAATAGCTCGTCACTTCTGGTATTAATCTCTATAAACAGTAATTACTGGTGTGCAACATGAAGCACCAAGGTCTCAACACAATGAACTTCATTCACACTTACATGAAAAAGTAATATAATTATTGTAATATAATTATTCTATTGGATGGACAGCTTTTTCCATTTGTTGTGGCATGACAATTCTGTGCTAGCTTGAACTTCTGTACTCAAGCAATACAAAAGGAAATATGGAGAGAGACATGCTCTTAATTAGAAGGGATCAACATCTTTCTTGCTGATGCCTTGTTACTAGGTATTAGTCCCATGATAGCACAAAGAAAAATAAAATGGCATGAAATTTAGCCTGAGATCACACAGATTCTTTGCAGCAACCATCTTGAATCACGCATAAGACATACCTATACTTCCAATTCCATGATAAGAAGATAGAATTGAACATTAACCAGGTATGGCTCCTCCCACCTATAATTGTATCACTTATAGACAGAAACATTTTTAAATTTGAGGTCAGCCTAAAATACCTAGCCTACACTACAGATTGAGATTCTATCAGATCTCTAAAGACCACCCCCCACACACATACAAACACAATTGAACTGACTCTTGTTGAACACAGCAACTTACAACTCAGCACACAGTGATGCTTGATGCAGTTAGAATTTTTCCACAGAAGAAACAAAAATAGCTAAGCAAACACATTTTTCAAAGTTGTGTGAATGAACATTGCTCTGAATACTTGTTCTAAACCTTGAAGCAGAATATTACACAGAGAACTGAATTTCCATATGTAGAAACTGTAAAATAGCTATTTGCAAGTCATGTTCATTTGTATACCAGAAACCTGCCAGCAATGAACCCAAAATTCATTTGTAGCTACTATTTATAGCAATATCAGCATTCAAGTTTTATGTAAAAATAGCAAAGTAAAGCTACTGGCATAATAGTAGCTAACATACTTATTCATTCATATATGAACTTTTATTTGCTCTTTGTAGAAAAGTATATTGGAAAATGCCTTTATGATAATATAAAGGAAAATCATGAGAAATCCTAAAAGGAAGGTTAAGGTCAAGTATTTAGATATAAAGTTGAAAAATGCACCAATCAAAGTTTGAATACTTTCCAAATATATAACCATTTGAAATTATATGATTAAAGAAACTAGATGTTTAGAAGTCCAATTTCCTTCCAAACCATAACTATTATGATAACTAGAGTCATAAACCATAACCATGACTGCTCAGTGAGTAGGGATCTAGCAAGAAATTTTCCAAACCACATGTGTCGGCTAGATTATCAGTTAGATTTATAATCATCTAGGAGACACACGTAGGTGTGAGTCTATGATGGCATTTCCCAAGACAGAAGACCTACCCTGAACATGAGCACCCCATTCTGTGGTCTGGGGTCTCAGACTGAATGAAAGGGGGAAAATATGAAAGTCTGACTAATACTAGTATTCATTTCTCTCTGCTTACTGACTGAAGACACAATAGAGCAGTTGTCTCATACTCTGCTGCCATGTCTTCCTTATCATGAAGAACTGATTTCTCTCAAACCATGAGCCAAAACGAATCATTTTTATTCCATAAGTTGTTTCTGTTCATGCATTTGGTTACAACAATGAAATTGTTACGACAGCATTGCACATGAACTGGGAGAACCACCTGTACAGAATTGGCAAAACATGCTGGCAAAATGATAGGGATTCTTTAGCTCTGTAAGTTTTTGGTAAATTCTAGGTGTTTTTGTCTGACTATTCTTTGCCTGAGCAATCTTTATGTTCATAATCAGAAATAGTGTTGAGACATAACTAGCTTCAGTGCCAGTTATCACTATCATTATTCAAATATCAACAAAAGTCAAGACAACAAGGAAATATTTTTTTTGTTGGAATAATCAGTGAAAGTACTTCACACACAGGCATGAGGACTGGAGTTTTGGGTTCTGGAGCCCATGTAAATGACACAAAAAAATGACCTAAGCATCACCTCCAGGAAATAGGCTGTAGAGCCTAGAGAATCTCCACAAGCTTGTCAGGAAGTCAGCCTGGCAGTCGCATCACCAACAAAGAGACTGATTTCAAACAAGGTACAAAGGTGAAGGATAACAGTCTAAGGATGTTTCCTGATCATCACATATGTCTGTACTCATACAGATTTGGTCAACCCACACACACTCACACACACAATAGATAGATAGATAGATAGATAGATAGATAGATAGATAGATAGATAGATAAATGATAGATAGATAGACAGATAGATAGATAGATAGATAAATAGATGATAGATAGATAGACAGATAGATAGATAGATGATGGATAGATAGATAGATAGATAGATAGATAGATAGATAGATAGATAGATAGTCAGTGAGCCCCCAAAGTCTAGCATGGGATTAACAGTCATAATAGTGTTCCCATACTAAAGGGGAGCCCAAGAAAGGGCTAGGGGCTAAAAAAATAAAAGAAAAAAAAAGATATTAAAGACAAATAAAAAATAAAAATAAATCACACAAGAAGAAAAAATAAATTATCTGATATAATAGTCGCAAAAAATTCTCAAAAATAATATCAGACACTAAGCCACATATCCAAGAAGCTCAAACCATAAATAACAACAATCTAAAAAGCAGTTAAATAAAACCTCATAAACAGTCACACATGTACACACATTTGCACATGCAGAATGAAAACTAAATGTAAACTTCTAAATAAAGCAAAAAAAGCATAACCTTCATTGACACAATAACAAAAATTAGAATTGAAAAAGATTTTTCATCAGAAGCCTGTAACATAAAGAAAATAGAAACATTTTCAAAAACATAGAAATTTAGATTTCTATTTGCATTAAAACTGTCTTTTCAATGGGTAAATTTTGTTCAACAGGAACAACAAAATAAAGAAAAACAGTACTAGCAGAGCTATTTTAATAAAGCAATTTCCATTTTAGTCCAAAAAAATCAGTGATACAAAAATGGTCTTAAAAGTGTGAAAGGTGCATAGGGAGCTAAGGAGAAGACTCTGATGGCTCAGTAATCAAAATCTTTGCCTCCCAAGCAAAAGGACCTGAGTTTGAATCCTGACATCCCATGTAATCCCAATTTCGAGCAAGTATAGTGGCCTATCTGCAATTCTAACCCCGAAAGGTAGAGCCTGGGAATCCCCAGAGAAAGCCTGCTATTCAGACAAGCCCTAATATTGTGCTCTGGGTTTAATTAGAGATCTAAAATTAAAACAATAAAGTAGAAGAGTGCTTGAGGATCATTCTAGATATCACCCTTGGGCATCCATAGACACACATCCATTTTCATGTTTTGTTTTGTGCCCCACTGAACTTAATCAATGTCTTTTGAATAATCCTAAACTTGGGACTACATATTGGAAACTAGTATGTTCCCCTCTTCAAGGACTAGAAACTACCATAGAAGAGGGAGAAAAAAAAAAACACAAAGACTGCTCTTACATTTAAGCAAAGTACCCTCTCTTTATACTGATTGGTATACAATTCAGAGAAACATGGCTGCACAAGATACTGAGAATAAGAGAAGATTGAGGACTTAGTCCTTAACCTGACATTGCAACACACCTTAAAGCTTAGGGATCTATGTATAAGAGAATGTAGAAAAAAATGTAAGATCGAGAAGATAGTTTAAAGATTGTGAATGCCATCCTCTAAAAATGGCATGGCCATAACAACCAGGAACCCACTACAGAGATGTTTCCTAACACCAAGCCTACAGTGGACCTACCTCACCAATGGTCAGTAATTGACAAAGGATAAACCCATGGGATCCGACAAAGCATTGATGAGCAATGGATATCCACTATAAATTTTAAAAGAAATATCCATTATATATGGAGGAGAAATAAGAAAAAAAGAGAAATAAAATAGTGACATTAATCTGTCATGTGATAGATTTAAGTGAATGGTTTAAACACATAATTAAAGAGCATAGATTTTTCAGAGTAAATTTATTGCCAAAACAAGTTCCTGTAATATGATCCAAGTTAACTTTGAGCTCCTGGGCTTCAGTTATGTTCTTCCATTGGCTGCTATTGTATCTAGGAAACACCTGCTGGCCAGAGTACAACTAACTTTAAGAGTTTTAATAAACTGTTCATAAGAAGACTATGTATACACTAAATCAGGTAACTAAAAGTGAGGAGATAGAGAAATATATTATTACATGGGGCTTTTTGGCATGCATATGTGTGTGTGTATGTATACATATATACATACTAGAAGGCATGTGTGTATGTGGAGACCCAAAGATGATATCAGGAATCATCGTGGATTGGTCTTTCCAGGATCAGAATTACAGGTTGCAACATACCCGCTTAACATTTTTATGTGAGATCTAGGGATCCAAATAGGTCATTTTGCTTAAGAGGCAAAGGCATTAGCCACAATAGCTCACTGTTATATAATTCTAAAAAAGCAAATGAAACTACATTAATTTCAGACAAAACAGATTACGAATAATGAAGATTATAAGATAAAGTGGATGCATGAGATTAGAAGTTCAGTCATCTAAATTTTTGTGTGTAACTAAAAACAGAGCATAAAAATATCTGAAGCAAAACTGATGGAATAGAAAGGAGAAATCAACAAATCCACTGCTACATGGAAAATGTCAACGTCTCTCTGTTAGTAATTGATGCATGAAAAAGGTGGAAATTCAGTGAGGTTCTAAATGACCTCATCGGAGAAATATTATCAATCAACTTGATATAATTCATATTTATACAATACTCTAAGCTCACCAGGAACTTCACAGGCTTAGACCATAAATCATAGTTTAACAAGTTCAAAAATTAGAAACCATATAAACTATATTATTTTCTGAGACCACAATGAAATTATACTAAAAATCAATAGCAGAGAAGATAGTTAGAAATATTCCAAATATTTAAAACTTAACACCCTTTTTTATGAGAGAAAAAGACAGAACAACACCGTGCTTGCCACAGTGCATGTGTGAAGGTCAGTTGTTCTCTGACCAACTTTCAGAAACCTGTTCTTTCTGTTTGCCATGTGGTCTGTGAGGATCAAACTTAGGTTGCCAGGTTTGTGAGCAGCTATCTTCACACACTGAACCATCAAACAAAGCCAAAAATTACATTTTGTAATAACCAAAGAGTCAAGCAAAAATTGTCATGAGAAATTTTAAAATGTGTAAAATAAATAGAAATAAAATAGGTCTTATTTTGCATGGACAACACAGTCTAAGCAGTGTTTAAACATATATATGCATATATAACATAATATATAAAAACAAATGAGCACATTTGAAGAAATAAACATATAAACCAGTAATTTATGATTCACATAGGAAATTTGAGACAGAAGAATATATTAATCTAAAGTTGGGAGAACAAGTAAACAGGACCTTCTGCCTGCAAGGCAGAGGCTTAACCCCTAAGCCACCCCTCCAGTCCCATAATTCAATATCTTTACAGAGTCCTTAAAACACATATTATAATACAATATGTTCAGTAAAAAACATCCAGCTTAATTCTTTCATTTGTGAAGGAAAAAAAAAAAAAAACTCAGAGATAACCAGAAGAAAATACCTGGTAAAGAACTTGCATCCAAAATATGCAAAGAACCCTTAAATCTCAATGATAACAAAAGAAACGATTCAATTAACAAATGTGGAAAGATATGAGTTCTTTATCACTAAAAACACAAATAGCAAGTATGTATATGTGCCATGGTTTGAAATGTGAGTTGTCTCCCACAGTTCAGATAGATAAATCTTTAGTTGTCTGGGAAGGTCGTGGCACCTTTAGGAGGTGGAGCTTGCTGGAGGAAGGCAGTCACAGTGGTTGGGCCTTGAGCTTGGTTAGTCCTGAACTGCTTAAATTAGTTAGTATGCTCTCAGACTTTCCTGCTTGAAACTCTCTCAGCCTCCATGGTGGAAGTGACTTAAGCCTTCTCCTGCCAGTTAGTCATTCCTTTTCTACCATGAAGGACCATATCTCCCCTCTGGAACCATAAGCTAGATAAATCTCCCTTTTCTCCCCTTAAGATTTTTGAGCCTCAGTGACATCTCACATTAGCACAAAGAGTAAAACTGATACAATATGAAAAGATACTAACTTGCATTATGTGATTATGAAATTAGAATAATAAAATATCACTACAAATATATTATCCAAAGTTCCAAAAAAAGAACTACATTTTAAAAATTTAGAATGTTTAATCATTACTGGGAGAGAATACAAAATTGAAAAACAGCTTCGCATATTTTCCTGCAAGAGTGGCCATAATCTTACTACACAATTCTACAATAATTGCTACAATACTGACTGGAGTTGAAAACTTATCCACACAAAGACATACATGTTAATTTTATAGCAGATTCATTCGCAGTTGAAAATCTTTGAGATAGTGATGATAAATTTCAGTAGATAAACAGATAAGCAAACTGTAATCCAGTGCTATTCAGCAAATAAAAGAAAAACTAAGGCATAAGAAATTATGGAGAAACCTTAAGTTGCTAGGTGAAGAAAATTGAGGTCTAAAATACCATTTGAATTCAACTACAGTGACATTTTGGAAAAGACAAAAATATAGAAAATATAGATTATAGAATATAGAATATAGAATATTCTAAAATTCACTTTGTTCAATGTTTGAAGAGGAATAATGGGAAGAATAAATAGATGAAATGTAATTTTAAAGGAGATGAAGGTGTTCTTTATTCTAACAGTGCATTCATGTCATTACATGTGTGGCAAACACCACAAAATATGCAACTCAAAACACTAAACTTTAGTATTATCTATAGACTAGAGGCATAACAATACATCTATACAGGTTACTTATTTATTAAAAATACTTTACACAGGACTGAAGACATAACTCTACAGTAAAGTATGTCTGTAATATGCAAGAGACTCAAACAGTTTTAGGTAGAAAACATCATTACAAATCAGTTAAAATTTTCATATATCGTCTCTTTCAGGCACTTGTTTTTCCTATTATTTATATGTCACATTTTTGTCCACTTTTGTGAGACAAGAGTTTTCAGTTTTCTAATGATGCTGAAGATTGAAGCTAGAAACTCTGGTACATTAGTTCCGTTAGGGCTTTGAGATGATTCACTGGGTAGAGTGCTTACTCCACAAGATTAAGGACCAATGTTTCAGACTCAGAAACCATTTAAAATTCAGGCAGGGATAGAGATCCCTTGTAATCCAAACACTCTGAAGGCAAGGACATGGCACCCCCAGGGTCAGATGGCTAGCTAGCCTAGTTCATTGGTTAGCTCTGTTCAGCTGATACTGTGTTTTAACAATAAAAGTGTATGAAGGTTGAAGAAGGAAAAGGACATCAAATTTTGGACTTACTTATGCATGCACACATAGTGTGTTCAGGAACACACATATTTTTCCCACAACATGTATTCATATACACACAGAAACAGAAAGATGGGAGCATATCACAAACGTCAATGCCCATGTCTGAAAGAGCTCGAGAAAAAAATAAAACTGAAGCAGCACTCTACTCACAACACTGGGAGTTAACTAAGCATCCAAAAGCCACACCAATATAAATAAATGAACAGATATGTAAATAAGAGTAAATGAATCCACTATGAAAAATCAAAAAGATTTTTGTAGACATTCCACCTTTAAGAATGTGTAATATAACCTTTTACCTCTTGAATGCTGACCATGTACTGCCTGATTAGTTTGTTACAGGGAAATAAGTAATTTTTGTGGACAATTTACCAAACACTATGTTAATAACATGAATGTGGCCAACATCTACACTTGTAAATCACATTCATAAATTGGAGACACCGCAGTGCCAAGATTCTTTTACTTCTTTGTCCAAGAAACCATGACCCTTCGATCCGATCATAAGGAAAATGTGACAAATTCTATTTGAAGGATATTTCACAAAATACCTGGCAAACAGTCATCGATACATCATCATTAAAAAAAGGATAATTTGAAAACTGCCATGGCCTAGTCAAGAGGACATTTTTAGAGAATGTCCTGCATCAAATACCAAAATAGTAACATCACAATCAGGTTTAAAAATATGAAACTTTTGATTCACTAGTTGTGACAAACTTCTCTATGTAACATAAGGTGTTAAATGACTGGCTATGAAAGCATTTAAAAATACTCTATACTACTTTTGCAACTTTTCTGTAAACCTGAAACTATTCAGAACCCAAACTTTTATTTATGAAATAAAATTTAATTTACATGGTCATGTCATCATTAAGACATATCTGGAAAGATATAGGAAAAAATCAATGTCTTGTCATAGATTAGAAAGTACTAAGAGATAAATTGTGAAATTCAACATAATACCTATCTCTTAATAACCTCCTCCTATAGTATTTATATATTCTGTGAATTGTATTTTTCATTGCTAAAGTCTGTTTTGTCATGTTAGCATTAGCAAAAGGCAAATGCTGTACTCTCACAAATGAAGCTATGCTCTATCCTCACATAAATGAAAAAGCAGTCAAAAGTGGGCTCATGGGCCAGTGGTTCTGACAGTGGTTGCTACTATCTGAATATTTGAAATGTCAACACCTCCCCTCAGACTTCTCACCTGGCTCTTTTGGTCTCTGAGCAAAAGACCTGCATCTGATGCTACATGCAGAATAGCATTGTTAGTTACATCAAAACATCATCCATCTAATTAATGGGAAGAAGGCATCTTGAATAGCCATTTGACTTTGTAAATTTAATAATTAAAATCTTACCAAAAATCCATATTTTTGGAAAAGAACTCAGCTAATAAAGAATATCTCACAATGGAAAAAATATTCCCGGCTACTTGTCCTGTTCTACTTCTCTATTGGAGAAATAGGTAATTCTTACTAAGCTTTTTAGTTCCAATACTTTGGTATTTATCTTTAAATCTTGAAATGACAGTTTTGTAGCATGACTGGTTCTTAACACTAACTCTTGATGTTATTACCTAATTTACTGTCAGGAAAGATGAGCCTTCACTTCATTTGCATCATTTCAAGCACAGTTATGCAAGATCATTCATTTCTGTGTTTAATTTATTCAGGTAATGTTTTATCCCATTGCTCCATGTCCACCCTATGGGTGACCTTAATTGTATTTTACTTTATTTTTTAACAAATAAAATTATTGTTGTTGCTGTTGTGGTTGTTATTTAACATTCATAACATATCATTTGGTGGGTTTTTTAATTTTATTTTTCATTTGTGTGTGTGGTGTGTGTATGTGTGTATGGTGTGCGTGTGCGTGTGCATGTGTGTGTGCGTATGCGTGTGGGGGGGGCCCAAGTGTGACTTCAGGAATCACCCTGAGTTGCCCTAGCTCCTCTTTGCTTTGTCCTAGAGATTCCTAGGCTTCAACTTACAGGACCAGAAGTACAAGCTGCTGCCATTTCCTCCTGGCATTTTTACTTGGAATTCAGGGTTTGAATTCAGGATCTTCTGTTTGGAAGTCAGAGGCTTAACTCCTGAGCCATCTCAGTTAAATATAGGTAAAACATGTCAGCTTTGTTACTCCTGGGATACTGAGCATTTTGTTATCACACGTAGTTATAAGAGATGATTCATCTCCTCTTGCACAGTATTTCATAAAACATGTATATTCTGTTGTGAATCTAAGGTTAAGGGCACTTTATTTTGACAATAATCTGATTCTGAGCACAAACATTTGTATCATACTGATCTCAATACTGTTTTGTGTGCAGACAGAGTAGTATGTTCTGAGTTCCAGGCCTTTCTTGCACAGCTTTGTCAGCATGTCCATGCCTTTCCAATTCTATAGCTCCACCTCGCCTTTTCCTTAAACCTTTGGAAACTTTCAGAAACCGTCACATTTCTTAAAGCCTTTAGGAAGTTCTACATGTCTATCAACACCTGTGCATTCTTCCATTATTTTTCTTTCATATTTTTCAGCAAAAGACCCATCTCCCCCCCTTTTTTAAATTTTTTATTATGTATTCAATTGTGCACGTGTATGTGTGTGTGTGCGTGTGTATGTGTGTGTGTGTGTGTAGAAGCACGGACGAATTTGGGAACCACCATGGACCGCCTCCTCCTTGTTTACTCTGCCCTGGGATTCACAGGCTCCGCCCTACCAGGACTAGAAACGCAGGCCGCGCCCCACCCCCCACCCCCCACCTCTCCAGCCCCCCCATCTCTCCCTTTTTCCTCAGTTATCCCTCTCATTCCTGCTGACCTCTTATTCCTAACTCTTCTCTCTTCTGATTTCATGTTGTCATTCTCCTTTGTTTGCTTGGTTGGCCTTGTATTTGATTGCTGTTTTGAAGTCTTGTGAAGGTAACTACAGCTTCTGTGTGCTATACAATACAGCCTTCCCTCTACCACTGAAGACCTCCCTCTTCTATTTCCAGCAACTCTTCCCCCGACTTTCATGCATGAGCCATTCACTTGTCTGTGTGTGGGGGATCACACTGAGAGTACAAAGGGGCTTCCTGCATTAGCATGAGCCTTGGACACCTGCTAGAGCATAGGTAATATAACAATGTATTTGTCACTGAAGTAAAGTGGTTTCCAATCTCCCAACCAACACAAAGCAGTAAATTTCTACATGGCATCATCATACCTTCTATCCCATCAGGTAACCTTCTTCCTACTCCCACCTTCCCACTATCTCTCATCCCCTTCCCCACATAACCCCGACCATGTCTAGTATTCTCCCCCTGCACTTACACATCATATGTGTTTTTCTCTGCCTCCCCTCATCTTGCTTACTATGAACTGTGAGTCTCTACCACATCCAGAAAACAACTTTCCACAACACCCCTCCCAATTCTCCAGCTCTAACATGCTTTCATCTCCCTCTTCTATAATGTTTTCTGAACATTGAAATAGGTAAAAACATGTATGGCATGAAATAAAAGATAAGTGACATTGGGAATAGAAATTGTAAAGCAGGATCACTGAAAGAGGATATGGGGAAAGGTGAGGATAACTGAAATTACAGTTTCAGTTTCTACAGTTTTTTTTTTTTTTTTGCATATCTACTTGGTCAGCTAATTTAAAAACTAATTGAAATAAACAATAAAAATTCTTGAATGAAAGTACCTTGAGTCGAAGGACAATAAAACTCCCAAAAACATAGATTATGAAACAAAAATCCTAAACTGGGAATGGGCTGTCTTCCTGTGATGTATTCATTTGGAAGGCACTAGAAGTCTTCAAAACAATACAGTCTTGATCACCCGAAAGATGAGATGATCAGATTCTCATGCTGAAGATATCACACACTACAGTTGCAAGGATAGAGAAAGTCAACAGAAACTGAACTGGATCCTTCCTCTATGTTGGCTACCCTGAAAGATGCTGGAAGATGCTATATGGCTGCTCAGGGAGCACTCTTCACTGATTTTACCAGGTATAGGCTGGTATAGGCTATAGGCTATAGGCTACAATAATAACCTGGTAAGCAAGACGATGCCACCAATACATGATCATTAGAGTGTTATGGTTAGATTCAGGTGTCAACTTAACAGTTGCAGGATGTTTGAGATACAGCTCTGAAGAATCAATGGTTGGAACAGACCCATGAAGAAATCAACAGGTGCTTTTTCAATTAATGTGAAAAACCCAGCCCATAGTGGGCGGTGCTTTTCAGTGGTGGATTAGATAAAAGGAAATGCAAGGAGGAGGGACTTGCTCTTCCTTTATGCTGTGTTGATTTGCTGTTGAATCCACTTTTTGATTGTCTTTGCCTTCTTCCAGTTTCTTCTTTGTTGCTGCTGCCCTCATCCTTGTTTGATTCAGAGCTCAGTCCTTTTCACCGTGCCACTGTCCCCACTGCCTTTGGAGCCTGGTCCTTGCTGCTTTTCATTACTATTATCAGAGCCTAGCTGTTCTTCACTGTTATTGGAGGCCAGTGCTGTCTTAACCCTCCAGTGAAATAGAAGCTTGACGCCTTCTCAGGATCCTTCCACTTTGTGAGACATTTCAATGAAGAATGAAGCAGTTATGCTCAGCTACTTCAAAAGACATTATTTTATTGTGAATTTATTTTATATATGTGTGTGTGTGTGTGTGTGTATGTATATGTATATACGTGTGTGTGTATGTATGTGTATATATATATAAAATATATATATATGCACATTCTATAGATTCTGTTCTTCCAGAGAACCCTGACAAATACATATTGTATTTGTATATTGTATGGGGATGTTGTTGCTAAATCTGATTATTTGGATTTTGTGGATTTTGAATGACTTTTTGAAAGAATATGGAAGTGCTTGAAGACACTGAGATTGTGTGCTCTAAAAACCATTCGTTTTGGATATATTGCTATCAGATTTTTGATGATGTTCCCTCAATTGATTTCCTTGTCTCACTGTTGCTGATGAGTAATTGTCCATTGTGATTTCTCATTCAATTAAGAACGTTTGCCCCTTTGTTAAAAACAATTAAAACTTGAATCACCTTGAAGTGATTTCTGTACAGTCCAAGAAATGCAGAACTTATTTCAATTTTTAGTATGTGGAAATTTGATTTTTCCAGCAACAAATGTCAAGAGACTCTTTTTTTTTTATTTTTTCTAATTTTACAGGCATATGGAGTATTCATCCCAGCTTCCCTCCCTCCTTCCTCCCTTCGATCCCCTCCCTTCCCTTCACCATTCCCTCCTACTTCCTCCAATCCTTCTGCCTGTGTGCGTCTACAGACCCTAGGATTCACGCCGACCTGTCTACTCCTGTGGAGGCTCAGGCCCCCATGGTATAACAAGTTACCTCTCTTCAGGCCACCCCACTGATGTGTGCATTTCCCTTCACTCATCCAGCTTTAGACCCAAAGGTTTCCACTATAAGTGCCCATTCTATAGTTATAATAACAGCTACCTACAGAGCACTTCGATACACTGTCTTCCTATCTATAGGTTTATTTTAGCTATTGTCCCTATTGATTTTTTCCATCCTTTTTTAAATAGGTTCTTGTTCTAATTTACAGTAACAGAGATGTGTACCATTCTGACAAATTGGTCTTGAATCCAATCAGAAAGCTGTTTGTTGTCTCTTTGATACTCATACCACTATTACACTGCTGATCTCCTATTGCCAAGGTGATTTATACAGTAATTTAAAGGTCTCATGCTCGTGATGGGACTTGTAATTATTTCTCTCCTCCAATAGCCTCTTCAGTATTCCTTGGTACTGTATAAGCTATCCAACAAAGAGAAAGACCACAGACTATATCCAGTGATATATGTTGCCCATTTCTCTGATCCATTAGTGTTGTTAGCATAGGGTGTTCCTTTGGGGTTACTTCCCACAATCTTTGGTGTTTTCTATAAGTCCCTCTGTTTTTCCTACCTTCCATGTCCCTCCTATTTCCTCATTCCTCACTATTCATTTTTCCCATTTATTCCCTCCTTTACCCTTGCCATGGTATTTTAAATTGCCCCTTTAAAAGGTTTCATCCTAATCATCCCTTTCCACCTTCCCACTTATATGTCTTTTTCAAATTTTCTGGCTCTTACAGTGCTTCCAGTCCAAATACATTGACAAAGATAACAGTTCAATCATCCACATGTAAGAGAGACCATGCAGTGTTTAACTTTCTGTGTCTGAGATACCTCACACAATATTAAAGTTTCCAGTTCCATTCATTTACCAGAAAATTTCATAACCTCATTCTTTCTAGTGGCTGAGGAATATTCTATTGTGTAGATGTACCACATTTTCATTATCCATTCCTCTGTTGATGGGCATGTTGAATGATTCCATTTTTTCACTATTGTGAAATAGTGCTGCAATGAATGAACATTGATTGACAAGTCTTTTTGTAATAAGATGTAGCATCTTTTGGGAATATTCCAAGGAATGGTATAGTTGGGTCATATGGAAGTTCTATTTTCAGCTTTCTGAGGAATTACTACACTGATCTCCATTGCAGCTGTACACGTTTACATTCACCAGCCGTGAATAAGTGTCTCTTTCTCTCCACAGCCTGGACAGCAATCTCTGTTGTTTGTTCTTGATCCTAACCATTCTGACTGGGGTAAGATGGTATTGCAGGGTTGTTTGGATTTGCATTTTTCTGATAATCAGGGAAATAGAGCATCTTTTTTTTAATAAATTTTTATTAATATTTCAGCTCATACAAACTTAATAGGTACACCAGTTCCCTCCCTCCCTCCTCCTCTCCCCAAACCCCCTGCTCCCCCTCCCCTCACCCTTCCCTTCCCATCCCCCTGTGCCTCCCGCCCCAATTCCCAGAGTCTTTTCTTGTGAATGCCTGACTCTCCTCTGGGCCCTCCTCTCCGATGACGTACAAGGACCCAGTGGCATTTCCCTGAACCCTTTCCTGTGTTCCCCTTAAGCATAGGAACACTACTGTGGCTGTCAATCCCTTGCCTCCAAGGATCTTGGTGCCTTTAGCAGATGCTAGACTTTGTGAGGTCAATAGTGTGTTGGACATTGCGCCGGGCATGCAATGTCCAATTATGATTGCTTCGGCCCTAACTTGTGTGGAGTATCTTGCAAATCATTGCTCCTCCCATCCTTTTGCTCTTACACTCTTACCGCCCCCTCTTCCGCAAATGTCCCTGAGCTTCAGGATCGGGAGAGATTAGTCTGGCCTAGTTCTAGCTGGTTGATATAGAGTTAGAGCATCTTTTAAGGTATTTGTTTGACATTTCAATTCCTTTTTGAGTGAAATCCCTGTTTAGTTCCAGAGCCCATTTTTAATTGAAATGTTTGTTGTATTTGCATAATTAACAAATTCTTTTATATAACAGTACATTTTTATTTTAATAAAGTCCCATTTGTTAATTATTGGTCTTAGTTCCTGGTCATTTGTTGTTCTGTTTAGAAAAAGTTTATCAATGCCTATCAATTCTAGTGTACTTCCTACTCTTTCTTCTAATAATTTTAGAGTTTCAGATTTAATATCAAGATCTTTAATCATTTGGTGTCGACTTTTGTGTAAGGAGAGAGGCCATAGTCAATTTTTATTCTTCCACATGTAGATTTCCAATTTTCCCAGTGCCACTTGTTGAAGATGCTGTCTTTGCCCCAGCGTGCCTGTTTGGTACCTTTGTCAAAAATGAATTAGCTGTATGTGTGGTAGTTTATATTTGGGTCCTCTGTTCTGATCCAATAATCGATGTATCTGTTTTTGTGCCAATACCAAACTGTTTTTATTGTGATGACTCTATAGTGTAGTTTGAAATATGGTATGGTGATACTTCTAGCAGTCTTCTAATTACCTCTAATAGTTTTGGCCAATTGTGCTTTTTGTGTCTTTCCATATGAATTTTGACATTACTTTTTCCAGTTCTGTGAAGAATTGCATTGGGATTTTAATTGGAGTTACATTGAATCTGTATATTTCCTTTGGTAGGGTGGTCATTTTCACAATATTGATCCTACCATTCTGTAAGCAAGGAAGGTCTTTCTACTTTATAGTATCTTCTTTAATTTCTTTCAGCAACATTTTGTCATTTCCATTATACAGGTCTTTTCTTTCCTTGGTTAAATTTATTCCAGGTATTTTATTTTATTTTTAGTTATGGTGAATGAGATTGATTCTATCATTTCTTTCTCAGCTTGTTTGTCTCTGGTATGTAGAAAGTATATGTTGATTTTCTAGCCTACCTCTTCACTAAAGGTGTTTATTAATTCAAGTAGTTTCTTGGTGGAGTCATGTGCATCTCTCAAGTATAAAATCATATTATCTGCAAATAGAGATACTTTAACTTCTTCCTTACCTGCATTTATCCCTTTTATTTCTTATTCTTGCCTTATTGCTGTAGCTAGGACTTCAAGCACTATATGAACAGGAGTAGTGACAGTGGACAGACTTATCTCATTCCACATCTAAATCTCCTATTTAAGATGATGGTTAATTTAGGCTTGTCATATATAGCCTTTATCAAGTTGAAATAGTCTCCCTCCATTCCTGTTTACTCCAAAACTTTTATCATGAAGGGATGTTGGATTTTGTCAAATACCTTTTCTGCATTTATTTCTTTTAAATTTTCCAATTTAAGAGAATATAAATGTTTAAAGTATGTCCTTATGATTCTTTAAATTTCTCCAGTATCTGTTGTAATTTCCCTCTTTTTATCTCTGATTTTGTGGATTTAAGTGTTCTCTCTTCTTTTGGTTAATGATACTAAGGGCTTGTCAATGTTGTTTATCTTTTAAAAAAAAGAACAGTTCTTTGTTTCACTGATTTTTTTGTTTTGTTTTGTCTTTTTCAGTTCCAATTCATTGATTTGTGCTCAGATCTTAAATATTTCTTCTCATGTGCTGCTTGTAGGATTGGTTTGCTCTTTTTTTTATAATCCTTTCAGGTGTAACATTAAGCCATTTACTCAGGATCTTTCCCTTTTTATGATGTAAGCGTTTAATGCTATAAACTTTTCTCTTAGAATTGCTTTTAATATGTACCATATAGGTTGTGTCTTCACTTTCATTGGTTTCAAGGAAGTTAATTTCCTGATTTATTTAATTTTTGACCAATTACTCATTAAAAAATGTTATTTAGCTTCCATGAGTTTGTATAGTTTCTATTGTTTTCTTTGTTGTAGATAACTACTTTTATTCCATGATAGTTAGAGAGTATGGAGTGAATGATTTCAAGTTTTCTGTATATATGGAGATTTGATTTGTGTCCTAGTATCTGTTATATT
This sequence comes from Typhlomys cinereus, assembly GCA_023101885.1. Classification (NCBI taxonomy): domain Eukaryota; kingdom Metazoa; phylum Chordata; class Mammalia; order Rodentia; family Platacanthomyidae; genus Typhlomys; species Typhlomys cinereus. The sequence goes on from JALPQD010000284.1 coordinate 2,933,663, forward strand.
TTCGAGACTGTCCCATGAGTTTCTAAGTTAAATGTGTATTCTTTAGTGTTTGGATGAAATATTCTGTAGGTATTTGTAAGTTCCATTTGATTTATGGTTTCATTTAACTCCAATATATCTCTGCTTTGCTTTTGGCCAATTGGCCTGTCCAGTGGTGAATGGGGTACTAAAGTTTTCAACTACTACTGTGTTAGAGTTGATTGGTTGTTTTGTCTCCTGTAGTGTTTGTTTGATGAATTTGGATGCTTCCATATTTGCTGCATATATGTTTAAGAATGTAAGATCTTGCTGGAATTTTCCTTCTACTAAGATGTAGTAACCATTTGCATCTCACATGATTTGCTTTAGTTTGAAGTCTATTTTGTCTGATATTAATATGGCAGCTCCTAATTGTTTCCTTTTTGCATTTGCATGGAGTACTTTTGACCATTCTTTTACCCTGAGAAAGCATTTATTTTTCAAGGTAAGGTGTGTTTCGTAGAGGAAGAGAATTGATGGGTCATGATATTAGATACAAGCTACAAGCCTGTGTCTCTTGAATGGGGAGTTGAGCCCATTGACATTTAAAAATATTATTGAAAGGTGTTTAATGATTCCTGACATTTTGTTGACCTTAGAGTGTTTGCCTTTTGTAGTTCCTCGTTCAGCTTTTGTGCTGATATTATTTATACCTTTTAGCTTCTTTGATGTGTATATCCTTCTCTTCTATCTTGTGCATTTCTTCCAGTATTCTTTGAAACCCTGACTTAGTGGTCATATAGTCTTCTACATTTTTTTTTGTCATTGAATATTTTTCTTGGGCCTTCTATTATGACTGATAATTTTGCTGGATATAATAATCTGGATTGGCATATGTGTTCATTCAGAACTTGTCCAGGCCCTTCTGGCTTTTATTGTCTGTATTGAGAAGTCAGTTGTTATTTTGAAGGATTTACCTCTGTATGGGCTTGTTCCTTTTGTTTTTCAGCTCTAAAAATCTTGTCTTTAATATGTATATTTGGTGTGTGGCCTATCATATGAGGGGTGTTTCTTTTTTTGTCCTGAGTATTAGGTGTTTTGTATGCCTCATGAATCAGGATAGATGACTTTTTATTTTAGGTCAGGGAAATTTTCCTCTATTATATCATTGATTATACTTGGTGGATCTTCCTTTTGTGTGCATGCCTCTGGGATACTCATGATTCATATGTTGGAGCTTTTGATGGTGTCCCATTCAAGTGTGTTTTTCAGCTTCTCAGTGTCTCTCATTGACTTATGAACTTATGAACTCAGAACTTCCAATTCTGAGACTCTGTCTTCTACAAAATCAGTTCTATTTTTGAGAATCTCTATTGAATTTTTTATTACACTGTTAAGATTTTTTTGTTCCAGTGTTGATTCAGTCTGGATATTTTTTCAGTGTTTCTATGTTTGTTTGTAGATCACCTTGGGTTTTTTTCAGTGTTTCAAGGTCTGTTTTCAGGCTTTCTGTTTTCATTCTATTTCTGTCTTGTTCATTTTCATATTCTTGAAATTCTTTCCTGAGTTTGTTGTGTTCTTCTTGAAATGTGTTTAGGCTTTATGTATGTCCTCTGGGAACTGTTTTAACATATTTGTAATCGATCTTTGACATTTGTTGTCTTGGTTATTGTCCTCTTGGATATCTGCCAATGGGCTATCCTTTGTGGGCTCTGAAACCTTCTCTTTGGTAAAATGGGGGGAGACATGTTTTCTTGGAATCTTGTGTTTTTGCTGTTTTTCCTACAAGAGTTGACATTTTTAGGATGAGCAAGTGTTGATTGTAGTTTTATTTGCAGTCACTCTGAGATGCTATTTTTCGGCACTTAGATGATAATAGTGTCTAGAATTTTTGTGTGTGTGTTAGGTAACAGATGCCCAAAACTACAGCTGTGCACAAAACCCAAGAGATCTCGCAGACCAGGGGTCTTTTATCCAATGTAAATTTTTGGCACTTCTGTGAAGACTCAACTGATTGCAACTCTATGAATTTATTTCTGGATCTTTTATTCTGTTCTATTTGTTGGGCTTCTTATTTTTTGTGTTTTTTATGAAGCTATTTTATTACTGTGAATTTGCAGAATAATTTAAAATAGATGCTGCTGTATTTCAGATACTGTATTTTTGCTCAGGATTCTTTCAGGTATTTGGAATATTTTGTAGTTCCATATGAATTCTGGATTTTTTTAAGTCTGTAGAGAATATTGGAATTTTGATAAGACATATTGATGCTGTAGATGATATTCAGCAATTGTCAATTTTATTAATTTGTCATTTTAGTAATATTATTCTTCAAATCTGTGATATGAATGATCTTTCTGCATTCTACATTTATTCAGTGCTTTTATGTTTATCATCATAGTGGTCTCTTACTTTTCATTTTAAGTTTATACCTAAGTAGTTTTGTTATTGTCATTTTATTTTATTTGGTGGTGTGTGTTTCTTCTTTCTTTTCTTTATTGACATTTGTAAATAATATTGTTTGGTAAATTTTTTCCACTGTATTTATTGTTGTTGTATATTGATTTCCCATTTTGTTATTTCCCTGAAAGTGATTATCATATCTAAGAATGTTATGCTATCAAGTTCTTATGGTCCTTAAAAGATCAAATATTCTGAAGTATTAAAATTTCTCTCTTCTTTTTATTTCTTTTATTCTTCTTTATTGTCTTACTATTCTGCCTTAAATTTTAAGGTCTGTATTTAACAAGAATAAAAAGACAAAATAATCTTTCTCTCATTCCATATTTTACAGAGAATGACGTCAATATTTCTCTATTCAGTAAAATAGTATCTATAGGTTTTCCATACAAAGGCTATATTGTTCTAAAAGAAAGTATTTTCATTCATTGCTTCTTTAAGTATGTTATTGTGAAGGAATACTACATTTTTCAAATAAAGACTTTTTGCATCAACTTAAAGCAGTTTATGCATTTCATTCTATATTTTATTTATGCTCTTTATTATATGTACTGATTTACATATGTCAAACCATCTTTGAATCTCAACTTGATCACAGTATATTTGCAATATATTACAGAATTTAAATTATAAATATTTTAAGGTTTCTTCTAAATATATGTTCATTCAGAAAATTGCACAATGATTTTTGGGTATTTTATTCTTAGTTATTAGGGTAATATCAGATTTGGGGAATGAATTTAAAAGCATTCTTTTCCTTTCTTTGAAGATAATTTATGTTTTCATTAAAATTCTTCTTGAAAGGTCTGAAATCATTCAGTAATAAATCCATCCAATACTGGGCTTTTCTTTGTTAGTAAACTGCTACAGTAGCATCCTTATGTTGTTTTGCTATAGGATCAACCTGTTGATGAAGGCTGGATACATGAGCTATATATCATAACATATCTGTATCTATATGTCCCTTTTATGTATGCTACTTCTTCTTTATGGGATATGATGTCCAACATGTGGTGCACATATGCTTGTAGTTGCTATTGATTCTTATTGATAGATTTTTTTTCCATTTCTGTATACCATCTTTTTAATTATACTGTGTTCATTAAACAATGTGCTGTGCTACATAAAAGTATTCTTGGGCTGGAGAGATGGCTCAGGAGTTAAGACACTGGTTCACAAGCAGAAGGTCCTGAGTTCAGATCCCAGGTCCCACATAAAATTGCCAGGAAGAAACAGTGGTGGCTGGCACCTCCAGCCCTGGTGGGCAGAGTCTGAGAAAACCCAGAGCAAAGCAAAAAAGAAGTGGAAGCAATCCAGGATGATTCTCAAAGTCACCCTTGTTCCTCCACAGAGATACACAACACACACACACACACACACACACACACACACACACACACACACACATACACACACACACACACCAATAAAGTTTAAAAAATATTCTCATGTGTATTGTGCCTATTCCTCTAATGCACATTTAATGTCTCTTTTCTACACCCTTCCTGCTCTCCATCGTCCGTCTTGTTCCATCAGACATTTATTCTTCTACTTTCTTGTCACACATACACAAGATATTATGCATCTGTATAAAACCTAGGAATCCCATATACATGATTAGAAAATACATGATGTTTATATTCAAAATATTGGCTTGATTTGCTTGATATGATTATCTCCAGTGTTATCCACCTTCCAAGAAATGATTAATTTTTTTGTAAAGCTGCTGAAAATTTTCCATATTCTGTATTCATGTCTCAGTTCTTACACCTATGTTTATCTCACATTTATTTGTTGTGCAGAAGCTTGAAATAAATATTGAATTCCCTAGGCCAAGAGTCTGTAAGCTTGCCCCAACTTAATCATCTTTATTAAGTTAACATATGTGGGAATACCCAATTAATAATGGTGTGGAATATTTCATGGGTATGTCATCCAGGACTGTGTAAAGTTGGATAGCAAGCATGCATTCATTCTCTCTTTCTTTATTGTGGATATGATGAGATCTAGCTCCTGCTACTGTGACTACCCTGAAATGATGGACTGTCACCTGAAATGAAGAGCTGCAGTAAAGCTTTTATACACTAGGTTTTGCTCCTTGTCAGGTCACAATAATGCCTTTGTCAGAATAATGAGACAAGAAGCTTAAACAGAAATTGGGTCTCTTTAAAATCGTGCCTGTCAAGAACAGAGGGTTTTCCCAGCACCACCTCCTTCTGTGGTTGACACTTGAAGCATTCTGCTCCCTTCTTCCTGTTTCTTTTTTCTCTTCAAAATGTCTGTAGCTGAGACTGCAATACAGATATTTTCAGTATATCCCTGTTTATCTCTCTCTCTCTTTCTCTCTCTCCTTTTCAGAATCTGTTCACTTCCTCTCACTAGAACACTTCTCATCCTCTGCCAATCCCTGAAAAACAGTATTTCTTTTTTTTTAAATATATTTTTTGTTCAATTGTGCGTGTGTGCGTATGTTATGTGTGCGCGCGCGTGTGTCTGTGTGTGTGTAGAACCATGGACGAATTCGTGAACCACCATGGACGCCTCCACCTCCTCCTTGTTTACTCTGCCCTGGGATTCACAGGCTCCGCCCTACCAAGACCAGAAACGCAGGCCGCCCCCGCTTCTGCCTGGCGTCTATACGTGGGGTCTAGGATCCGAACTCAGGACTTTCCGCCTGCAAGGCAGAGGCTTAACCCCTGAGCCACCTCTCCAGCCTGAAAAACAGTATTTCTGATGTCCTGCTTCTTAAATTTTTCTGGTTTATTTTGCTTTTAGACTGTTTTTTGACCATCACCAACATTTTCTGAGAGTTTTTATCCAGTTTTCTCCAGCTTGCTATCCAGTTTTCTGAGAGCTTTTATCCAATTTTCTCCAGCTTAGTATCCAGTTTTCTCCAACTTAATCTCTGGGGATACTAGCAGGTCATGTCCGTGTGTCATCAGCCACAATGGTTCTATTAGACAGGGCTCTCTATAGGAGTAGAACTGATATAAAAGATACATATGAATAAAAGGAAATTTATTAGATTGACTTATTAGATCAAATCTGAGTGGTTCTGGAATAACCATAGCTGCTAAATTTGAAGTTTAATAGCTCAGAATTTCCAGCCTGTTGGTAAAGGCCAGAGGATTCCTACACAGTTTACAACAGTCCCAGTCTCATGCTAAGGTGGAAAGATTTCAGAGTCCCAAACCTCAGTTACGCTGAAGGGTTGAAGAAGCGACATCAGCAAAGAATAGCAACAGAGAGGAACTGCAAAGGCACAACAGCAAAGAACAGTAGCATATCAGCAACAAGGAGTAAGGAAGGACAGCACCAAAGAAGGAAATAAAGTAGCAATAAACAAGACGTCACCAGCACAGGGCAAGAGAAAGAGGGTCCAGCCTTTCCCTCTTGCATTGATTTTATCCCCTCCAGCACTGGAAGGCACCACCTACTACAGACTGAGTCTTTCACATCAGTTAGACAATCTCCTGTAGCCATGCCTGACTATCAATTTCTTCACATCTGTGTCCAAAGTTCAGCGTACAACTGCCAAATTAAAACCTTTACCAGTATCACAATGGATTCTTCTGTTCCCTTTTTAAAATGTGTAATGACCCGTTTTTCCAACCTGATTTTTGCATTAAAGTGCTTTGTTTTTCATATGTTTTTCATTTGTTTTGAGATTCTGATTGCTTAAAATATGACTTACCATCCTTTCACTTCTGCTTAAAATCCAGCACAGGATGAATGGATAATGAAATACACAAAATAAGATATGCAAAATGGAATACTACTTAACTGTCAAGAGAAATGAATTTATGAAGTTAATTGGTAAATGAATGGAATTGGAAATATAATATTGAGTGAGGTATACCAGAACTTATGTTCTTATATCCACATGCATGCATTGAATCTTCAGAATATTATATTTCAACAGAAACTCCTATGATAGCCATAAAATAGAAAAGAACATAAAACTGAGGGTGAAAGGAAGATCCCAAAAGAGAGGAGGTAATAGGCAAGTGTTCTTTTCAATTTTTCCACTTTTATTCATTTACTGTTTCATACATGAATGCAATGAATTTTTATTTGCACACCTTAATCCCCAATCTTTTTCCCCTCTTCTTCCCATCACAGCTTTTCTTCTCCTTGTCAGATCCCCTGCTATTTTTAAGGCATTTTTAACGTGTGGTTCACTGGGGTAATCTGTTTTGGCTTTGATAACATGTGCCTGAGTACTTGGTGGAGCATGAATCATATATTAGTGTGCATTATACCACTGAAGAAAGCATCTTTCATTTCCTCACCATCAACATTAACCTTCATCAGTCTCTCAGGGAAACATAGAGCCTCTTTCCTCTTCCATAGTGAAATGTTGATAGAACAATTCCCATGCAGATCTTGTGGAAATATACATTGCTTCTGTGAAATCATAAGCCACACCAGCCCTGTCATGTCAGGGAGATGACCTGCCCCACTTCAGACTCTTACAATCTTACTGCTTCTTCTTCTGCAGTGTTCCCAAAAAAACAAGATTGTTAGATTTGCTTCCTAAACCATATACCAGATATCTTAAAAGATATGGTAATTCTGGATTCTATTTTTCTTTATTATAATATGAATATAATAACTGCACTGTCTTGGTCATTGTATCTTAAAGTACAGTATAAATGAGAGATAAATGTGCACATATAGGAAGAAGGAGAAATAAAGATTGCTTTTCTGCCAGGAAACTGTATTTCCACATAACAAACACAAAGTTTGTTCTCTATTTCATAACAATAAAGTTAAAAATTTCCCTGAGATATACTAATAAGATACACTTAACACAATATGAATGAATTTGATTGTTTTTATTATTGTAAAAATATTTTATTTTCTCTTTCACCTCTTTTGTATTTTTAGTGATAAATTTTACAACTATTTAAATTAGCTAGATAATTCATTAGAATGTGGGAAAGTCTTTGACAAAGTAATTTGATTATATTTTTTTAAAAATCTACTGTAATGCACTAATATTTTAATTAAACAAAATACGATTACCAATGTTTTTGTCAATGTGACTATCCAAAATAAAGTAAAAGAAAAGTCTGCAGGCGCAGGGACGATTTACGTTTTAGTCTTTGAGCATGTGTGTGAGATTTTTCTTGATTAGCTTAATTGATGTGGGAAGATCCAAAGGAGAGAGTAGACCAAGCAATAGTAACCACTGTTCTTTGCCTCGTGACTATAGATGCACGATGATCTGGCTGAAGCTCCCACCATTAGCATTTTACTGCCATAATGGACCATACTCTTGAACTGTGAGCCAAAATAAGCACTTTTTTGACCTAAGTAACTTCTTTCAGTATATTTTGTCACAAAAAGATGAAAAGTAACAAAGAAGTTGGGAGAGATATGAATGACTGGAATTAACATTTATTATGTTCTGTTTGCTGATTACTATGTTATGTGTTTTATATAATACCTATATAATCACTAAAACTAAATATACTCCTGAAAATTTGCCCTTCAACTTTACATCAATCCTTCAAAATAGCTGTTACTTTTCCCATTGTACATATGTAGCAACTGAATTTAAGTACTTGCTATACTAGGAATCAATGGGAATGCTTTAAATGCTAGTTTGATTTAACCTGTAAGCAGAGATTTTCCGTACTCACTCTCTATTGCTTTCACTTGAGCAATGACAATATTTTATATATTACTAAGTCCAAAGTTCAAGTGGTGGTAGTGTGAGCATTTTGAACAAGTCCATGAACGTATTCCAACAAAACTAGTCCTATATCTCTTTTTTTTCTCACCAACAGGAATTTAAATAAAAAAGAAAATGAGCAGAAAGATGATAATTTAATCTGAGAGACCATTCCTTTACCTTCGTTGGGCCACTAATCTTCATCTAGTTCACTGAACATGCACAAGGGAGTCTAAGGGGACACAGGGAAAAATAAAGAAGAAATAATAGTGACATATGTGATATGTAATACAGTACTCAAAGGAGATCATCTTATAATTTACAAAAATCCATTGAGAGCATGCATCATTAATTTACAGAGAGAAAGCAAAAATGCAAGGAGCCAATGTATGTAGCCAAAACGTTCAGCTTATAAGAAAGAAAGCTGTAAGGCTCAGTTGTGTATTTTTCATTCACACTAGAAGGAAATGGAGCACTGAGTTACATCTGGAGAACAAAAGAGTGATTTTTTTTTAGGGGAAGAAGCAAGAAAAAGGGCAGGTGTAAGATCACTTGATTATTCTTTCTGAAGCTCAACTTAGCTCACTGATCTCACATCCTTGCTCTTACTGCTCTAGCATATACGTACAACTAATTCATTTTCTTTTATCTAAGATTTTAAAGTACCTCTGAGTAACATGAGGGTATACAAATCAAATTAGAATCACAATAGGTTAGGAACTGATCCAAGAACTTAATATAAGACCTAAATAATAGAAAACAAAAATAGCATAAAACTAAGGTAGTTTGCATTCCTATGTCTTATGAACAAAGCTAAAATAATGACATCATCTCATTCTTTAAAAGAATTGGCTCTTAGTATTATGACTTGAAGAAATGGAGAATGGTCTTTTAAAATTGATTGCCAATGTTATACACTAACCTTGAGTCTTATTTTTTGACCTCTGCTTGCACTAAAACAAATACAGATATCAAAAGTGGATTAAACATAGATGCACATGTAAATCACAAACACATATACACACATGTATTCTCACGTAACTTTCACAACTGAAATTTGATCATTGTTCATGTGGAACAACCCTGTATTTTCATTCTATTTTTGTTTCTTTCTCTCAGATGCCTTGTATATTGCAAATGCATATTACATATGTTAAGTCACTGGCCAGGGGATGGGAGCTTTTACTGCAGAGATTCAACGTAAGTGCTTTCAGGGAACACAATCTGAATATCAAAAATCCTGTATGAAAACTGAACAGCTTTACACTTTAGTGCCAATTACTATATTGTTCTTGGTCACACACCTATTCATGCAACTTGAAACTAGGGACATTCTTGTTTTGAATAAGTTATCTGAAATTTATAAAGTAAGATGTCTAAGAGGAAAGATAATATGAGAACTTTTAAATAAAGAACTTGAATTTGTGCAAGTCTGTGGTTCAGATGAAAGTTTTAATTGTGCTTTACCTGCGTTGATGTTCAAGTGTTAAAAGTGAGAATGTATGTCATCCTAATGCTAACTCAAGCTATTGAATTTGAGTCATCCTTGCCTAGATACCTGGTTTAATTCCATTTTTACAAACTCGTATTCCCTGCTCTTCCACAAGAACAGGTCTAAAAAAACAGGAGCCATCAAGTGAATAACACTCCATAAACCAATATTCTTAATAGACTAATCTGATTGTCAATCAGCTTGTACACCTATCTGTAGAAACATTTGACACTTTGTCTATATTCATTCATCAAGAGTCTAAAAATAGATTTAATCTAATAACATTAGTGTCCTACTTGTTCAACACTGGGATCTTGCTCCAGAGGGAAGTATGTTTGTAACAATGGTAGAACTAGGAAAGTTGTTTTATGTCACATTAGTTAACATATGCAAGCTTACTTAACATGTGGACGGCAAATAAGTGTAATTACATTAAAACAAGGAGCTGCAGTGTGGAAGCAATAAAAATAGACTAGGTTGTATTATTAATTCTTGTGTTAAGGGTTTTGAGCCATGTTGATTGGCCTGAATTTTTTGATTTTGTTATGGTACAAAGGGATTGTTTGAAGTAATTTGTCCCCGAGAGAGGCTCACAATCCCAAGCGAGTTTCAATTCAGCAAAGCAAATCTAATTTTGTTTGCTTTATGCAAACCAGAAGGGGCTGTGGTTCATTCTGTTTTCACTGGAGGGGAAAGGCGCACTAATGGGGCCTGCTGAAATGCATGCATTGCAAACATCATACCCCTGCATATATTAAATTTAGCTATGTGATGCACTGTGTTCATCATCTCATTGTGTACACAGATATGCCTTAGAACAAAGCCTTTTAATAGCAAGGGAACCTTACTACATTATGTCAATACTCTATTGTATTTATATTTAATGCCTCCATTGAAATACCTGCCCTTAGCTGGAGCATGTTCATATTTGTGATCATTTTACATTTCAGCTGCTCCTTATGTAAAAGCTATACACTAAGGCTATTATGCTGGACTTTAAAGCTAACATCTGAAAATTAATTATATGTAGATCGATAAATCTTCCCATTTTTTTTCTGTCTCTACCCACACACATATATTCCTCCCATACCTCAGTTGAATTGGAAAGTTGACTGGAGCTTTGTTGAAAGAAAAGGAAACGCCACACTCTGAATATCCACACTAGAAGATAAATGAAGGATAATAGTAACCACACAACAGGTAATCCTAAAAATGGTCCCAGTCCCAGTAATAAGCAGCATCCTCCTGCCCCTCCCTTCAGTACACTTCTGTGTTTCCTTCACTTGCCAGGTCTAGTTATCCTGCCAGATATGTTTGATCAAATTTGTCAAAATTACAGAGTTCAGGAGATGGGGGAGGAAAGCAGAACATGATAGTTGTTAATGCAGCTATTGGCTAGGTGAATTCGCTCACATAAAAATAGGATTATTTGTCAATTAAGATTGCCTAATGACTGTGTCTCCTGTCATGCCAGCACCATTTTCAGTGTGTTTTTGTTTTGAAAACAGTTCCAATACTGCAAATAGACAGACTCATCTCCAAACCCTCCAATTTGTCATTAGACAGTTGGCGGCATGCCTACTTTGCTGTTAATTTTCCAAAACTACATTAATTTGCTGAATGACTTTTGTGAATCAGTTCACATAAAATTCAAGATGATACTTGTCATCTTACTAAAAGTGACTATTGAAAGCAAAGGTTACCTCCAAAAACACATTGTGTGAGTCAGTTTCAATTTTGTGTTTTAAGTTCAAACATGGGTTAGCATTAATGATTTTCTTCTTTCCTAATGGAAGTTGTTTAATGAAAAATTACATGAATGATCTCTATATTGTTTTATTTTTCTCCTTCTACTTATCTGTTCTTCAATATACTAATGTATATATTCTTAATTTGACTTGATTTGAAGTACAAGTGACACCTCAGGCACTTGAAATTCAATGATGTGGCCAAAAGTAATTGTTTGTTATTGTAACATAAGGAATTTGATCCTCACAGTGCAGTTCATGTAACAGTTGTGCAATTTAAACATTGAAAGTGATTACTCTGTGCTTAGAAACAGCAAGAGTTTGACATTTCTAAAAATATTAGCCACATTACAATAGTTACAGTCTTCTTATGGTATAAAAATTACAAAATAGTATAATTTCTATTAGAAATACAGATTTTAATAAATAAACAATTGTTGATTTACAAAATATGTTTATTCTAAAGAAAAATGCTATCTTTACCCTGACATAATCATTGAGTTCTGACAAAGTCCAGGTCAAATCACATTTATATTGGAACATACTGATATGTATGCATGTACAATCATACCACTCTGAATGTTTCTTATAGTAAGTGAATGTATGATATAGTATACAATAGTGTGTGTGTATATGTATATATATGATGTTATATGTATATGCATCCACATATACTCACTCCCCAAAATACATGTGGCATTATAATTTACTTAACATATTTGTAAGTGTGGATATTTTATGATTGTTTACTATACTCTTTTTAATTAATTATAAATTATTATAATTTAATTGGCTTCATGCAGCCATAGGAGCTCAATTAACAAGGAGATAATTGTATAACCCTTAGTGAGTTCAAACCTGAGCCAAATACAGTAAGAAATCATGTCACTTAGTTTTCTGTGAGGAAAGCTACTATGGTCTAGAAGCTGTCATAAAGAATGATGAACTCTGCCCTATATTTTCCAATTTCTTCTTTTTTTCAGGTTTAGCTTTTCAGCTTGAAAAGAACAGGATGCTGAGGAAGGAGATGAAGACTAGGGAAAGTGGCAGGCTACACTCGCTCTGTTGTGCTACACTGATGTTCAATTACTGCCTATTCTTGCTCAGCTTATACCATATTTAGTAATGTTGACAAAATGTCATACAAAGTGAAAATGGATCCAAATGTTTCCTAACAAACCAACATATCTTTAAGTAATGTCATTGCAGATTGAAGTTCTGCTATTTTATGAGAAACTACTGATTTGGAGAACTCAAAACTTCTTAGTATGCTTTGATGTAAAAAAGCAGCACCGTCTCCAAACTCCTCACATTATTGTAGGTCTTGTATAACCAAAGCTCTTAACCTTGATGAACAGAAGACTGTCCCTCACCAAATTCCTGTTCATTTCAGCATCTAGGGTCACTAGATAAGTTATGTCTGATATGGGGCAATTCCACACTAACAATAGACTACCGATGGGGGAAGCACACCCACCCACAATCTATACTGATATCACTAACCTGAAGAGTACCAACCACAATGAAATATAGTAAATGCACTATTAACAATTTCAGATTATTACCTTTCCTTTTATTATAATATTAGATTGCATTTTTCTGTTTTTATTAATTGTTACTCATAGCTGCACATAGCAAATAGCTAGGAAAATTCTGAATACTTAACAGCTGGTTCTCATGAGTTATTGTGAGACAACTCTAGCGCACACTTGCCTCCATCCCATCTGAGCATACACACCACAATTAGCTTCTGCCTGGTTCATTAACATCAATCCAGTGTTATGCCTCATCAAATGTGAAAATATTTACTCTGGCAATAAGCAAAATAACATCTTGCCTATCAATTTCCACAAACACAATTGTGTAGTATTGCTTCCACCTGCAATTTCAGTGGAACATTCCCTTTTTTGTCATTAAAATGCCTATCTGAACCTTTATTATTTTTAGTGGTGTGAGGTACCTAGCATCAGCCTGCATTCCTTTGTCTAGGAATACTTATTCTGCACTGACGCATGAAAAAAAGTGTAAGAAAGCTGCTACAGAATGGTGTAGACCCTGACTCAAATTAGGGACTATGATGAGAAAGCAAGCAAGAGAGAGAGACAGAGACAGAGACAGAGAAAGAGAGAGAGACTGTTTTCAAATAAAGTTGAACAGTTTGCCCCACTGTTGATAGGAGTGGTGGTGTTTTTTACAGAGATGTTATTTATTATCCACTATGAAACTAGCCACTCTGAAGAAAATTGGGATGATTTTCCTTTTGGGGGACTTATGCTTGAATACAAAGTCCTGCATCATGCAAACAGATAAAGAAGAGTTGAAGGCAAGCTCCTTGGAGACTGTGCAAGTGATTCAGATACCCACAAATGAAGGTACTTCTCAGTTTTTTGATGGATTTATCTTCCCATTACATCACTCATTTTGCAGCTAATTGGACATTTTAAAATATGTATTTCCCACCATTTCAAAAGACTCAATGCCAACATCAATTAACACCTTCTGTGGGAAGAGTATATGGGAGAAGAGCTAAAGACATTTAGCAGTGTAAGCACAAGTGAACTTTGCTATCCCAAGCAATATTTTTATTCAACATGGCTTGAAAATGCACATTTTAACACTATAGTCACAAATTTCTCTTGTTTATTTCCTTGGTCTCAACCCAGCCACTGTTCACTCAAACTTACTTCAACTTGGAATCATTTATGATCAATTTCAAATTAAGCTCTGAGATTTCCACAAAAGTGATTCATTACAATGAACACATCCTATCAAACTTAAATACTGAAAACTTTTCCAAGATTGCTAGATGAGAAATATAACAATTACATAAAGAGAACATAACTGAACACTATTTACTTTTCTACTAAAACAATAATCACCAATTGCATACTATTTGGTGATACTATGATATGTACCTGCATATTATAAAAATAACCTCACCTATTTAAAACATTCAATATATCCCAATACAGATTCAAACAAATCTAGCTTATTTCATTTTTGATTTCACTCATTTGTTTAGTGTGTTTGCGCTTCTAGGAGGGTGCATGCATACCACTGCACACATACTGAGATCAAAGGAGAATTTGCAGGAGTTATTCCCTTATTCTACCATGAGGTTCTCAAGGTAAGTCAAACAAACATGGAAGGAAGAGTTTTTACCTACTGAAGCATCTCATCAGCCCCCATCCAAATGTTTATGAATCTTTTCACTTATAGACTGATAATTCTGCACTATCAAGTAGCCCTTATAAATAGTTCATTCTTGTTTTCATGCTTTGTGGTCCTGCTCTTCTCCAGAGGTGACATGTTCCTCAATGTCTTAGCACTTGCAGCACTTGTGGCCTTCTATTAATAATACATCTTCAGTAAATAATTGACTGGCTTAACTGAATTATCTCCATACATCTTCCACACTTCCATTAAGTATGAGCTGGTTCAATCAACATATCTAATAATATGTCAATCATACCAGAACAGAAATATTTCAACTAACATCAAAGATGATTGAAGTAACTCATATAGTGAACTGAGGGTGGAACAGAGGGAGAAAAAATGGATATTTAAAGGTGGCTAGAACTTCAATGCACAAATATTCATGGGACATTTGGCATAATTTAACAAAAGTTGTTGTCAAATAGATTTGGATACCCTTCCAAGCTATAATCTCAAATTATATGAGTTATGTAGAATAACAGTAAAAATAAGTCCTCATATTTACTAGTTCTCTCTTTTTGGTATGCAGAGACTTTTAAAAACATTTGATAAGAGGGATTCTTATAGATGGCGAACATGAAAATTATGAATGAAAACTATAAGCAAAACTAGATGAGGAGCAGTTGAAATCATCTACATGGGAGCAGATTCATAAGACAAATCAAAAGAACCTTGTCATAATAAAGAATGAAGAGTCAATTATTATACAACTATTACATGTAAGGCCCTGGGACATGTGTTTAATGTAATTTATTGCTGTCTTCTAAAATCTGAACAGTCACATATTTAGGAACAAAGTGCACCCCAGGTTAAGCTGACAGGATAGAAAGAGTCAGAAACAAGAAAGACTTTTAAGGTATTGCAGAGTATGAGTTTGGTTTCATAAAGAAATTACAAAAGGAAATAGCACCTAGGAAGCCATAATACAGAAAGGAAAATTTTAATGTGCTACTCACAGGGTCTCGAGGTAGGCAGAATTAAGCTGAAATGTTGCTGAATGCTGGAATTGCTGTATAATTGGAAGGCATGCATTATTTAATAAATTATCGATGAGCTATTGTTATTTGGGAGAAGATATTATAAACCACTTGGCAAAATTTCTGGATCATCATAATTAAAGATAAACAAAAGGATGGTGGTTACCACTCTCATTGCTATGGCAAAATGTTGATAAAAGCAACTTGCAGAGGAAGGAGTTGCTTTTGTTCACAGTCTGAAAACATCCATAAAGAAGGAAAGCTACAGAGATACCGGTCATACTGTGTTTGCAATCAGGAAGTAGAGAGCAGGAGTGATGTTTTCTCCTTTACTTTCAATCCTGGACCCAGTCTATGGGGTGGTGCTACACACAAAGCAAGCCTCCTCTCTTCAGTTAAGTCTTTCTGGAAACATCCCTGTAGTCCACACAGAAATTTGATTCCATGCCTTCTCTAGACATAATTATGTTGACAATGACAATTTTACTATTATATGTATCACGTTTTTATGGTGTCAAGTGTATTTATTCTAAATATAAATTGTGCTTAAATGCCTATGCATGAATTATTTTAAAAAATATGACATTTTTGTGTTAAATATTTCTCTTCCAAAATCATTTTTTAAATCTACCTGTCCTTTATTCTTTCACTTGATTCTTTTATCCCAAGAACCTACAGTGAACTATAAGTAGAACCACTCATTATTACTTGAAATGTGGAAAATATAGATTAATTTGGTAGAAAACCACACTGCACATTTTTGAAAGTCTGTTGAGTCTTTGGGAACTTTATAGTTGAACAGAAATGTCAACTCCAGCCAAATGGAGTTCTGTCCCAGGAATGGTTCACACAGAAGTTTAGAACAGACGAAGAGCCTGGAAAGAAAACAGAGAAAAGAGCAGGAAACATGGAGATACATTGGGCCAGAGACAGCATGGATCCTGGTGAGAGAGTCATGCTACTGACATAGTAAGAGAGAGACTTCTGGAGTACTTGCAGCTACACTGAGGAAGGTAGCTTAAAAATGCTCTGTTGGTTGTCTGATGTGAGAATTCAGGAAAGAAATGCGTAAATAAATTTAACCAGAGCAAATTGATAACAAAATCGGACAGAGGCTTGACAATTATAATTTAATGATGCTAATCTCCATAGTCAAAAATGCCTTTGATCCTTCTTTAAGCATATATCACACACAAACTCTGAAAGCATTCTGGCCAGCGGAAAACCCCACTTGCAGCACCCATGAAGAGAGTGAATCACAGAGAGGCAGTTTCTATCTACTTTGTTGTCAATTACATCCCTGGCACTCTTGTATCTTCAGGTAGTTACCAGAGCAGATTTACAAATTCTGTTCTCTAAACATACAATGAACCAGTGCTGGTACATTGTCTATATTTTGTGAAATCTATTGTGGTATGAGAGTGAATAGTCTTTACTTTGGTTCAGGATAATGTGCAAAAGTTGTCCAAACTCAATAGGAGATGGAAAAAAAAAGTCACGAGGGAAGGAAAGCAACACTTGAATAACACTCTCCACAAACATGGCCTCATTTTCGTCTTTACAACTATAAGAAATATTAATAATCTCAATTATGTAAAGTTAAATATGACCCTAAAAGGACAGGGTTAGTGAAAGGAACTGATTAAAATGTTAACCCTTCTGATCGATTCAAGATTAAATGACACTATGTCTGCACAAATGAGTCTGAAAGCATTTTGCTAGCCTAATCTATATATTGGATACCAGAATCTGTTCTGTAAATGCAGGCATGAATGATTGACTATCCTGTTGTGTGGATTATCAGCATGCTGTAGGGATTATCACAGAACATCTTCATATCATAGATTTACTTCTCTCCCTTGTATCCCTCACCTGAGATTTTCTTCTTTCTTTTTTTCCCTGTGCTTTAGATAAAGAGCAAAGTCACTAAGGATAACATGAATCTTTCCCCGATGTTCACAGTAAAGATGTAGAGCCAAATTTGTAAGGGAAAATGGCTCAAGTCTATCAGCATGCCACCACAACTATGCCCACATGCCACAGACTGCCAGGGGATCCGAGGGAGCTGCCAGTCGACCACCCCATAAACAAATCTTCCAGAACAGTGGTGTATATAAATATTTCCCTGGCTGAGCGTATTTATTGTGTGTTGGTGTTGATTGTTTAAAAAGGGGTTATGGGTCAATAAATTGAACACCTGGGCTGTGCGCTTGTAGGATGAAATTGAGAGACGAGCAGATCAATTTAGACTCACTTCTACTTTTCGATCTGTTTAATAGATTTTTAAAACGACACTTAGAGCCCCGCGGAGGCGGCAGCAGCTTCACATCCTCCTACATACACGGGCTCAGACACCCCTTTTTTCCTATGCTCAGACACCCTTAGCTCTGGCTCTCCAGGACCAGCTGTGTTGAGAGCAACGAGGGATCCTAGGAGTTGAAATTCGCAGAGTGCGCTTTTGGCCCCTGCGCTCTATGGAATCGGGCTCATTTATTCAGCTGGTATTGCAAGTTGGGGGCCACGACAGTACATCTGACCTCTTTGGGGTAAAATTTGATCTGGCATTTCATTTCAAGGGCTCAGCCACCAGTCTGTCAAATCTTCATTTTGCGGGTGCCCACCAGAAGTGCTGACGCCTGTCTCTAACTCCCTCGGCTTTCATCTTTCACTGGCAATAAACATGTCACCCTACTGGGGTGAAACACAATCTGGAATTAAATTTACTGCATATAAAATATAGTGGCCTCTTTATTGGTTCAAATACTTGTCACTCATAATTTATGTGTCCGTGTATGGCCTTCATGCTGGGGGAAGAAAGCTGCCAACTAGGAGGGGCTGAGTTGTTCATTTTTGCTGTGATTTTTTTTTTCATTCTTTCCCATCCTTGGTCAAAAAAAAAAAAAAAAAAAAAAATCCCACTTACCCTGGTAAGCTAATCTGTGTTCTGTGGAGCACTGCAAATAAAACCGGAAACCTTAACCTAAGTGTGGCCAGAGCATTACTATAAACTGCATCAGGCTTCTTGGCTGAGCTGCCGCATTTTTGCGAGGAGGTGGCAAATGCGTGGCACCTGGTAATGCCCTCCAGTGAGCAGACCTCAGATACTAAGGGAAGAGGGGCGGTAGGGATAGAGGCCTCGAGGGTTTCAATCTCTCCCTTGCCATGCCTTCCCTTCTGGCACTCAACTTTTTCAGGGTTTATTCCAAATGCTGCCGATCAGCTTTAACTAATACAGTGCTTGTATGAAGCACCCCTCTAATCTCCTTAAACACAGATGTGGACGCACAGCTCAGAGCACGGATGCCAACAAAAGCGCTGTGCCTGTACCAATGATTAGCTTTGATTGACACTCAGCCCTTCTGCTCTCCCAGGCATCCTCTCGCACACACACGTGATTACTTGAAAATGAGACTCGCAAGGTATGGTGGGCACCTGCTTTAGCAAATCTGCAATGCAACCAAATTAGCTGATAAACTCACAAGCCATACACTATGACACTGATATATGGTCTCCTCCCCAACTGATATTCTTTTTTAATTTCTTTTAGGGTTTTCTCCTTAGAAAAACATTTAATGAACATTAATTTCTTATTCAAAATTATTGAAACATACCCTGATGTTTATTTCATCTTAAACTCTGCTTTCAGCATCATTTGGTCCCAGACATTAAAACACAGAGTAACACAAGTATTAGGACACTTACTGGTTTTCAACTTACTTTTAAATATGACTTCAAATGCTGAGTTTAGCCCTCAAGTTGAATTAAAGATTGTCAGAAATGAATAAACATCAGGAACACCAATCTACATTTCATCGGAATGTTCAAATTACTTTACATTTGTATTAATTTCAATGATAGTATGTTTTCACTATTATTAATTCTACTGTCTCATCCTATTTGGGCTTGGGAAGCCAGGAAAACTTTCCAAATTGTCCTAATTGTTTGTGGCTGTCTCCCAAAATGATAATGGATAAATTATCTTCTTGTCTTTTTATAGTTAGAACCATTCTGTATTTTGTGGGTAGCTCCAGTCTGGCTTGGAGAGTGCCCTCACAGCATCTACTAAACCTTCAATGATGTCTCCAGAAAGTCTGGGATACCAAGTGCCTAGCTGTTATCCAAAATTGAATATGTATTTCTGTTTTATCAGCCCTGGAGAACAATCGTTTCATCACTAACCATAACTGAGTAATGTATCTGCCTAACTTTCTGAAGCAGTGGTATAAGCACTTCAACCATCTATGAAATGCCTAATTTTATTTGCATCTGCACACATATGTAGTTAGATGTTTTATTCATCACTTGAACATTTACTTCCAAAAGAAAGTAATGAAAAAAAGACCATGATATCGTCTAGTTTTCACTTTAAAATAAAGATTTAGATACAGATCTCAATAATGACTTTCTAAATATTTACACAGATTTTTATGTGAATCATATGTATGATATATATGAGATATATGATAGGATATGCCATATATATCATATGTATATGCCAAGTAATTAGGAGGCAAATGATAGTTTTTTTTAGGAAACATTGCAATTCTAAACAATTTTAAAATTATAGGAAGAGGAGGGAAGCAAGGAATTCATTCCTATTATTTTTTTCCTTCAAGCTGAAGCAATAGGTTAAGGTTATCCATTTAGTGGATAAAGGATTAATCAAACAGTCCAAGTTTTAATCCAAATTTATTCTTAGCATTGGCCAGAGTTGCTGAAGAATAAAATAGTCACAGAAACAAGAAATATTGAATGAAAGAACGATTGCACACTATGATCCTTGGACCTTAAAAGTTACCATTGAGCAGGGACTCAGCCTGACAAGGAGAATGCATGTGATGCAGAGGCTTACCAAACAAGGGCTCATTCCACACTGGGGGAAAGTAAGAGCAAAGAAATACCACTTGTACAAACCTCTGCAACATTCCTTTTATAATTTTTAAGTGTCCATTCATTCTTGTTCCTGATGGGAAAATTATCCTGCTTCCTTTAAATTAAGGACTCTTAAAAGTCGGAGGCTTATTATTTCAGGAAATTCAATAGACTGACTACATACTCTCAGCTTGACAGACTACTTGTTCCAATATGCAAATATTTCCTACAATTTTACTACCTTCGCATATATGGAAAATAAAGCTCAGAAAATAAAAAATGGCTTACTGGAATTCATAGAAAATCTCAGAAGATGCTAATTTGAAGGAAGGTTTTTCAGGTTCAGAATCAAAGTTACAAAGTTACTAAAGCAATAACATACCTATCTCCACCATCAAGTATGCAAGGCTATTTCTTTTCATTCTCTAAATGATTTGGTTGCAATATCAACATTTCCTTATCTTTTCGATTTTATTTTATTATTTACATTATTTTAAACATTTTTCAAATACATCTTTACACATTATTTTAACTTTCCAAGACTCTTTCACATTCTTGAGCACAAAAAGAAAGAAGGAAGGAAAGGGGAAAAAGAAAGGAAAGAAAAGAGCATTGATTCAAACTGCTGTATTAATGCGTGAAAATTTTTACCAGATATTTAGGATGTCTGATTTTCACTCACTGTAAAATTATATGTGGCCAATGAAATAATCAGTTAGATACATCACTTATAATAATAAATTTTATTTTCAAGTAATAATATAATTGGCTTGTATATTGAAACATTTTCATTTTGTCATTTGCATTTTCACTTTTATTTACAGTTTTATTGAAATGTGAAATATACTATATTCTTCAGTAAAATCAAAAGTGAAAATACAAACCTCTATGATTTTGTTATATTATTGTATCTGAGTGTATTATTCCTGATAGACTCTAATGAGAGCTATCTTACATGGACAAGTCCAAATATCTATTTGTCATAAAATCATAAAAATATCCTATATTGAAAATCTAGTGAATGTGTTTTTTAAATAACTTTTCTTACTATGCACAATAATGACATTTATGCCCCTAAATTTTAAAGTATTTCAGATCATACCCGAAGGTGGAAGCTTTTAGAAAGACCAGAAGGTATTTGAATATTGAATATAGATAGAAATAAAAGCATTAGTGGAAATGAAGGGAGAATGCTATAGACAAGAGACATGCCAACAAACTTTAATGTATCCCTGAAATCCAGAATAACAAGGACCTTTCAGTTGGCAATGTAAAGATCATCTAGACTCTATAAAGTCTTCTAGTGCAAATGGAAGAGTGGATCCAAGCAGCAACAAGCATAAAGAGTGAACAGAAAGTGTGAAAATACAGGCATTTGCTTGACCGGATAACACTACATAAATAAAACAACTAAGGTGGGACGTAAGACTAAATATATGATTAATGTCATTGGAAATGTATTTTTAGAAAAAAAAACTTTCTGAAAATAATATTGCACCACATGTGAATCACAGAACTTCTGGGAGTGATAACAAAAGAAGAACAACATTTACTTCTCTTCAGACTTTCTCTTGCTTTCTCTTTCTCTTTCTTCCAGACTTTCTCTATTTTCCTAAAGTTGATGTCATACCACATATACAGCCCTGTAGCTTTTTTCATGTATATCTAATTTACAAAAAAAAATCATTCTATTTTAGAATGTGGGGATTTCATGCATATTTCTAGCATTAGGGGAAAGCATTCTTTAGAGAAGGATTATTGACAGTTAAAAAAAATAAATTGCCAATGGAAAAATATTTTGAAGGTGAGAGAAAGGGATTGGTAAGAATGTAGAAACAAGAAGAAAAATAGGAAGTGTCTCACAAAACTTCATTAGTGAAGGGCAGAAGTCAGAGGCTGACTAAGTCTGTGCACATTTTAATGGCTATGAGTGGAAGCAGTATTTAACTGAGACTCTAGAGCATGAACACATCAACTAGAACATGGGGCTAAGTTAAAGCATAAAGGTAGCTATCTATATTGCCAGCAGTATGTGAAGTAATGATATCCCCTCCAGCTGTTTCAGAGAAAAAAACTGAAGAAATTAATTCTTCTAGATAGTTCAGTGTAATGATGAGGGTGTATAATATTTTAAATTCTAAAAGCAAGAATAAAATAAATAATCAGCAAAGTTTAGGGTATTTGGCGAAGCTGA